>OZ025293.1:134024282-135224282 GCA_964019185.1 Maratus speculifer | reverse complement strand
ATCTACAAAAACTACAGTAAATTTACGAATATTTTATCATTAACCCGCGTTTACATATAAAGTTCTATGCATCTTAGTTTCCTAAACAATTCTTAATAACCTCACAAGTTTTTTGATTTGCAGTGCAAACGTGTGTCTGTTACAAGATTTTTGTTGTTGTTGGCGTTATATAAAACGTTCTAGAAATCCCATTTTCCTAGAAAAATTTTAGTAACTTTACAGATATTTTTAATAGTGAAATTAACACAGTTTCATCCGAAACATGCATTTCAAGAATTTCTTTTTCATTCAGTAATTCCGAATTCTTTGCACAAATTCTGAATAGTATTTTTTGATTTATTAAATAACAGGGGTTTCATGATTATCTAAAATAAAAATTCTTTCGAAATTTCCAATATGGAATCCGAATTTCTAAATAAAAATTAATTTAATTGACGAATTGATATTGAATTTCTAAATTGACGGATATGTGCGCTAATGATGCCAATGGATTTTAAATCGTTTTGAATATTAATTGAGAAATTTACGACAAAAACAGCTGCAATCGAGTGAGAGCAAAATACGTTGACATAATGATTTTACGAGAAAAATGGAAAAATATTATCGATCAAAACGAAATCTATTTTGTTTAATAAAATCCCTTTTAAATATAAAAAAATGCGCTTGGTTTTTGGAGAAAAAAACGCCGCGAACTTTTTCCTTGACTCAGTATTTTTAATAGGTCTTAAAAAGATTCGCAGATTTATTTAATGAAACTGCACTAGTTAGAAACCTGAAAAAATTGTAATCTTCCGGCAATTTGGCTGTAAGAATTTTTTGCTACATATTAACACATTTGCATCCAAAACGTGCATTTCAAGAATTTCTTTATTTTTTCAGTAATTTCGAATTCATTGCGCAAATTCTGAATAGTAGTGTTTGTTTTATTAAGCAACAGAGGTTTCGTTATTATATAAAATATAAATTCTTCTTTCGGAATTTCCTGTGGAAACAGAATTTCTAAATAAAAAGAAGAAATTTCTGAAAGAGACGCTTATGTGCGCTAAAAATCCTAATGGGTTAAATCATTTTTGAAAATTGATAGAGAAATTTATAATAAAAATAGTTGTCATCAACTAAAATTTTAGAAGAAAATACGTTAGAATCCAAACTGCTAGAATATTTTACTGTAATTTTCTCCTTTTTATTCTTACAGTATTCATAACAGATTTTTTTACACGGTCCAAGAAAAAAAAAAAAAAAAAAAAAATCTGTACATAGACTAATTTTTATCAACAATTTTGAAATAAAAATTGTTATACCTGCTTACATCCCTATAATAATACTTTGAAGTTATTATTACAGTCGTTTTCAAATTTAAAAAAATGAAGATTTCTTTTACCCCACATGAAAAAATTGTTGCGTTTCAATTCAAATGCATACAAACAAATGCACCCGAATAATAAAGAAAAATAAATTATTGCTAACTGCAGACAGAACAGTAAACGAAACAAAATAAATCATAAAATGTTTTGCAATTGAGCAAATGCCTCTCTCCTTCTCAGTTTCTTTTATACATAAATAACCATTGCGTATTATCCAAACAACAACACCCTCCCCCTTACTCTAACATCTACTCACCCAGCCATCCTATTATATATTTTTTATGTTTTTATATTTTTAATTTATTATTATTTTTTATGTTTTAATAATTTTTTTATATATTTTATTTACAATGTGTTGATTATTTTTATGATCATGTAATAATTAAGTGTATATTAAAGAAAATATGAATTTTTTAGAAAAAACATTATTTAGTGCTTCATAAATTAGCATTTTAATATTTGCATTAATTAGATGAGAAGAATATATACATTTTATTCTGTATAAATGATTAAGAATTACATTACGATATACAGAATTATGAAGAACGGATTTAAAATTAGTAAATGTATTAACTTTAAAATTAAATTCATTCCGTTTGTCATATATAGCAGTTATTAATTTGGTTTTCTTTTAAAATATGATTTTAAGATCTAAAACATTAATGGTATTCGTAGAAAGCAGGTTTTTTGTAATTTCTAAATTAGCTGGATAATATACTGGAAATTGAAATATACTGGTATTATCCGTGTCATTTAAAATTATATCATCGATATATATATATAGGGTAACACCCCCAGTAATTGGCATGCACCAGTGATTGTCACATTTTACAAACATGTCCTAAAAAAAGATTTATATCCAGTCTTTTAAAAATTCAAGACCATATATCAGTTATATTCTCATTTACGTTAAAGATTATAACTTTGATTTATTTTACAAGATGACAATAGAGCCTAGGTAAGAGAAACATATCTGGCTTGTATCAAATTAGCCATTTTGTTGCAAATTCTTGTTCTTTGGCTTAAGGAAGGCATGCTTTTCAATTCATTATTATCTGATTTATAATATATTTTAAATTTTAATTGACAACAGTTTTGTTTAGTTAAAAAGGATTACTTTAATTGTGTAAAAGTATTTTTGACACAAGTATTTGGATTTCTGAATTAATGGTAGTTGCCAATTAATGGTGCTTCCATTTTGCTAGTTCCGAGTAATTGGCATCTATTCCAATTTCATGGAATTCGCAAGGAATTTGAGATTAAACCATTTATTTTGGAAGTACTTTTAAAATTATAGACTAATTTTGTTTATCATTTGTTTTTATTTGAAAATATAAATTTTATCAGTAATTGGAATCCATTAAAGCTTCATATGACAATTACTGGGGACAGCATGACAATTACTGGGTATTAATGTAAGTATATTATATTGTTTTAAAGTGTTCACATTTCAGATTAATATGCTGATTTCTTACGCTCAAAAACCTGAAATATGGCATCTTCATCTACAGTAAATTAATTTAAAGCGATTAAACCCAATGCAAAATGTAAAGTTTTTTTTAAATATAAACATATGCCAATTACTGGATCACAAGGTGTCATACATTGGTGCTCTAGGTGCCAATTACTGGTGATTTCAGCAACTTTTTATAAATATATTTTTATAAAAATACTTTTTCAATTTTTTTTGCTTTTAGTGGGCAAAATAGATGCAGAGATATGCATTCTTTGATTTAAAAATATTTCCAAGTAAATAGCTCATTTCTTTGTAATGAAAATTTAAGTAAGTTTAACGACAAATTCTTAATGTGCCAATTACTGGGGATGTTACCCTATATAAATGTATTTTATTATTAATATATTTACGTTCATAATGATATAAGTTTGATAATATACTAGATGTACTCACCTTGTGGTATATCGAATTTTTATATATATTCTTGCATTATAAAATTATTATAGATAATGAAATTTGTTACAGTAAGAAAATAATCAGTATGTATGTTTGTTGATATATTCAAATCATGTTGATACATTTTTAAAAATGCAGTTATTATATTATGTAGATCTAATAAATCCATATTATTAAAAAGATCTTTGAAATCATATGTATAAATACAGGATGTATCTAAACTATTGAGCAAAACTTTAAGGGATGATAGTATACGTCAAGACAAATAATATTAAATGGGAAACTAAGGGTCCCAAATGTCTTCCGAAGGAGATAGGCGCCATCAAAGTTTAGGATCCAAAATTTTAAATGATTATAAAAAACGAAAAAATTGGTCGATTCGTTTGCGGTTTTCACTAAAATTATTCTTGTATTGTCTTGAAACAAAATTATAAATTTCAAAAAATGCCGATAGAGGGCGCTTTAAACTTTTGAATAACGAATGACTATTTTTTACCGTCATTTTTTGCATCTCATTAATTTTTTTTTTAGAAATTTAGACATAAACTTAAATTTTGAACTCAAAATCTATGGTTAATTAGCGCAAACTGAACTGTGTTCAATGGGAGTGGGTAGGTTCAAATTTCAAATGATAATAAAAAACTGAAAAATTGGTCGATTGATTTGCGGTTTTCACTAAAATTATTCTTTATGTCAGTATTTTCTTAAAAATGAATTATAAATTTCAAAAAATGTCGATAGACGGTGCTTTAGACTTTGGAGTAACGTACAACTATTTTTTACCGTTATTTTTGCATCTCATTAATTTTTTAGAAGCTTAGACGTACACTTAAATTTTGTGCTGAAAATTTGAATCGTTGAGAGTGGTTAAGGAGCGCAAACTGAACTGTGTTCAATGGGGTTGGGAGGTTCAAATTTCTAATGATTATAAAAAACGGAAAAATTGGTCAATTCGTTTCCGGTTTTCTCTAAAACCATTCTTTATGTCAGTATTTCCTTGAAAATAAATTTTAAAGATAAAATTCAAAAAATTCCGCAGAAGTCGCCTTAAACTTTAGAGTAACCAACAACTACTTTAACCGCTATTTTTTTAACCGACTTCAAGGAGGAGGTTATGATTTCGACCTGTATGTATTTGTTGTTCACGCATAACTTTCGTAAATATGAACCGATTTTGATAATTCTTTTTTTGTTTGAAAGCGTATGGGGCCTATGTGGTCCCATTCAAATTTCATAAAAATCTGTTGATTAGAACTTTTTAAAAAATTTAAACATTAAAATTCAATATCTTTTCGAAGCAATCGACCAATTAGAAACGTTCATTTTTCATGTTTTTAAGTTACACTTACATAGACACACGATCTTTTCAAAGTGTGAAATCCTAACTGAACAAGGTTTACATTTATTAACAGTGTACACTGTAAAAAATTGACCCTTTTGCTGCATAATCACTCCCCCGTTTTTATAGAATATCTCTCTCTTGACCCATGAGAATTCTCCACGATAGGCTGAAGTAATCGTTTTCTATAAAAGCGGTGGATTGACGATGCAGCAAAAGGGCCAAATTTTTTACAGTGTACACTGTAAAAATTTTGATCCTTTTGTTGTATCGTCACTCCCCCGCTTTTATTGAATATCTCTCCTTTTTACCCATGAGAATGCTCCATGACACATTGTTAAAAATTTGACCCATTTGCTGCAGCGTCACACCATAGCTTTTATAGAATATGTGTTTTATAACCAATGAGAATGCTCCATAACACAGTAAAGTTATCGTTTTCTATAAAAGCGGTGGACTGATGATGCAGCAAAAGGCTCAAAGTTTTTGTAGTGTAATTGGGACAAAAGCGTCTGTAAAAGAAATATTTGGGAATCAAATGCTGTCACTCTCTTATAAAGGCAGCCAGGTATAGGTAATGAGTTTCAGATTCCTCATGGAATACGCCACCGCTCATTTCCAATTGCGAAATTTTAAGATGGAGGGCCAAAATCACAGTCAGGTGTGATCCAGCGACCTCATTGGTCGTGTGGTATAGGTGGAAATCACGAACGCGTTTCTCCATTTGAAAAAGAGTAAGGGGTAAAGTAATTTTGAAGCAATTGTTACAGTCTGTTCTTATTTACGATAAACCATCGAAATTAACTCAATTAAGATATTTTGATGACATTATATAAAATGAGAGTGAAAAATAGATTATAAATGAAAACAGATAAGATTTACATCAAATTGACGCTACGATATTTTTTCGAAAAAAGAAGTAAGGCGACATTTCGCCTACCGTTAAGAGATTGTTCTCTGAAAAGGACGCGTCTCAATGACCAATGAGGTGTTTGGATTTCACCGGACTGTGATTTTGACCCTCCATTTTAAAATTTCGCTTTCCGATTACAGTGTCACTGTAAAAAATGTGACTCTCTTGCTGCATCGTCACTCCCCTGCTTTTGTAGAATATCTCTCTTTTGACCCATGAGAATGCTTCGCAATTGGGTGAAGTAATCGTTTTCTATAAAAGCAATAGAGTGATGATATAGCAAAAGTCTCAAATTTTTTACAGTGTAGGATTCCTCGATATGAATATGACGACACATCTAGCACAGTATATAATTGGTTGAAACGATTCTGGACAAAAACGAGTCACCAAGCATCTTGTTGAGCGGGCAATTTTCGTCAATCTTATTAACTTCTCATACGAGTACAATCGAATTCTTCCAGGAAATCATCATCAAATTTCATAATAAAAAATGCCTGGCAATGCAATGCACTGTTAAAAATTTGCAACTTTTGCTGCATCGTCACTCCATCGCTTTTACAGTATATATTTATTTTTATCAATGAGAATCCTTCATAATGCATTTAACTAATCGTTTTCTATATAAGCGGTGAAGTGATGATACACTGTTAGAAATCTGCTACATTTTGTTGCAACGCACTCCGCCGCTTGTATATAATGTCTCTACTGAGACCTATGAGAATGCTCCTTAATACAGTCAAGTAACCGTTTTCTATACAAGCGCTGGAGTGCGTAGCAAAAAAATGCAGCAGATTTTTAACAGTGTACAGCAAAAATATCAAATTTTTAACAGTGTAGTTGGGACAAAAGCGTCTGTAAATAAATATTTGGGAATCAAATGCTGTCACTCTCTTATAGAGGCAGCCAGGTATTGGTTATGAGTTTCATATTCCTCGACGAATCGCCACTGCTCATTTCCGATGCCATTACTGCCTGTATAGGTATTAGATTGTTGCTGTTTATCGATTGGAGCATAGTGCGATTTTTTCTAAAATTTTTCTTTTTCCTTTTTCTGAGTGAAGGGGGAGTACTTTTGACTGACTACACTAGAAAAGCATTTTACTATACATTAATATATGAAGTCATTTTGCTGCGTGCTCATATATGGAAGCACTATATCGCGCTCTTATGTGTAAGGACACTTTACTTGATGGATTGTCACCTTTTGATACCCACTTTCGATGACCGTAGGATTCGATGCACACTAAGATTTCATAAATGCGGTAGCTTTTCGAAGTGGCAGATCTTGTCTGAAGAAGTTACCATACAAAGAAATTCTTAAGATTCACAACGATACTAACCGATATTGTAAGTGGTTTCAGAAAAGTTGACAATCAAACAGTGACAAGTAAACTGAATACATCAGAACTTAGCAAAGTGCGTACATTAATAATGCATTGCAAAGAGCTATCGTGTGCCAGTACACATAATTATGTACTACGGTATGCATAACTAAAAAGTAGGAAATAAAATAAGCTTTTTAAGAAAAAAATATCAACCGACTTCAAAAAAGCGCTAAAAAGAATTAAATAATTCTTTAAAATTCTCTAATGACAAAACGTTATCCAATAAGCACACATCGGATATCAGGTACCGGCATAAAGAACGGTTAAATTTAATATGTATAATTTAATATCCACCAAACATAGATTTTAGAGATAATATTATTTTACAAGAGATGAATTGACATATTTATGATTTATTTTATGAATATATACATATAAAAAGTAATGAATTACTTTTTGAAGTTGGTGCCAAACTATTTGATGTATATTAAGAATTGTAGCTAAATTATGCATAGTACCATAATTAAAATGGGGATAATCATTATCGATTGTGATTGTTTGGCACCAACTTCAAAAAGTAATTCATTACTTTTTATATGTATATATTCATAAAATAAATCATAAATATGTCAATTCATCTCTTGTAAAATAATATTATCTCTAAAATCTATGTTTGGTGGATATTAAATTATACATATTAAATTTAACCGTTCTTTATGCCGGTACCTGATATCCGATGTGTGCTTATTGGATAACGTTTTGTCATTAGAGAATTTTAAAGAATTATTTAATTCTTTTTAGCGCTTTTTTGAAGTCGGTTGATATTTTTTTCTTAAAAAGCTTATTTTGTATCTAAGTAAATGTTTTAAAAGCTTAGACTTAAATTTTGAGCTCAAAATCTGAATCGTTGTAATTAAGTGGCGCAAAATTGAACTGTGTTCGTGGGGTGGGCAGTGTAACATTTCTACTCCTGAACACAGTTCAGTTTGCGCTTCTTGCGCAGTTTGCGCCGTGGCGCTGACCAATTTTCCCGTTTTTTTAACCGACTTCAAAGAGGAGGTTATGATTTCGACCTGTATGTATTTGTTGTTCACGCATAACTTTTGCAAATATGAACCAATTTTGATAATTCTTTTTTTGTTTGAAAGCATATGAGGCCCATGTGGTCCCATTCGAATTTCATAAAAATCTGATAATGAGAACTTTTTTTAAAATAAAAACTTTAAATTTCAAATTCATTTTGAAGCAATCGACCAATTAGAAGTGTTCCTTTTGCATGCTTTTATGTTACACTTACATAGACACACAATCTTTTCACTGTTAAAAATTTGAAGTTTTTCCTGCATCGTCACTTCACTGCTTTTATAGAATATCTCTAGTTTGACCAATGAGATTTCACCATAATACAATGAAGTAATCATTTTCTATAAAAGCGATGGATAGACGATAAAGTAAAAGTTTCAAATTTTTAACAGTGTTCAAAGTGAAAAATCCTAACTGGACGAGGGCCAGGATTCACATAAATTTTGCGCTGTTTGCGAAACGAGATTTATTAACAAGAAAATTTATTTAAAACATTGAAAAATTTGCTAAAATTCAGGCTTCTGATTCGTTAATCTGGTTTCGCTAACAGCGCAAATTCTACCTGGATTCCGGACAAGTTCTCTTATGCAAGAAACCGGAAATATAGCATTTAGGGGATATAGTGTGGAAATCGGCTATCTCAGGGCGTGTTCAGAGCAACTTACAAATGTAACCAATGTTACCGACCGATTGTAGGGCAGTTCGAAAGCAAATTGGGGCATCAATGAAACTATTCTTTTGAATTGTAGTTGACGTCACACTTCGCTATAATTTTCATTTCGTACTTGTATTAAACGACTTCAAAGAGGAGGTTATGATTTCGACCTGTATGTATTTGTTGTTCACGCATAACTTTTGCAAATATGAACCGATGTGATAATTCTATTTTTGTTTGAAATCGTATGAGGCCCATGTGGTCCCATTCGAATTTCATAAAAATCTGATGATTAGAACTTTTTTAAAAATAAAAACTTTAAATTTCAAATTCACTTTGAAGCAATCGACCAATTAGAAGTGTTCATTTTGCATGCTTTTATGTTACACTTACATAGACACACGATCTTTTCACTGTTAAAAATTTGAAGTTTTTGCTGTATCGTCACTCCACCGCTTTTATGGAATTTCTCTATTTTGACCAATGAGAATTCACCATAATACAATGAAGTAATCATTTTCTATAAAAGCGATGGATTGACGATAAAGTAAATGTTTCAAATTTTTAACAGTGTTCAAAGTACAAAATCCTAACCGGACGAAGGCCAGGATTCACATAAATTTTGCGCTGTTTGCGAAACGAGATTTATTAACAAGAAAATTTATTTAAAACATTGAAAAATTTGCTAAAATTCAGGCTTATGATTCGTTAATCTGGTTTCACTAACAGCGTAAATTCTACCTGGATTCCGGACAAGTTCTCTTATGCAAGAAACCGGAAATATAGCATCTAGGGGAGATAGTGTGGAAATCGGCTATTTCAGGGAGTGTTCAGAGCAACTTACAAAAGTAACCAATGTTACCGACAAATTATAGGGCAGTACGAAAGCAAATTGTGGCATCAATGAAAACTATTCTGTTGAATTGTAGCTGACGTCACACTTCGCTTTGATTTTCATTTCGTACTTGTCTACAATCGGTAAGTGGTCGGTAAGTAAGCGGTAAGTTGTGCTGAACACGCCCTCTGTAGCACTTAAAAAAAGCGCTAAAATGTTCTATTCTTTAAATGTGCAACAATGCTAATGAAATTTAAAGATAAAAGCGACATCCAGCAGGACATTTTCTAAAAATGCAAGAATTACTGGTAGTCTAGATAATGTATCACGAAAATGCCGCAGATGTCGCTGTGATCGACACTTTGAAATTCAGTAGCATCGTTGCACATTTAAAGGATACAAACTTTTAGCACTGCTTGCATTGTAAAAAATTGAAGCCTTTTGCTGCTTCGTCACTCCATCGCTTTTATAGGAAACGATTACTTCGCTCTATTATGGAGCATTCTCATTGATCTAAACAAAGAAATTCTATAAAAGCGATGGAGTAACGATGCAGCAAAAGGGTCAAATTTTTTACAGTGTCGATAGAAGATTTTCACTAAATGTATTCCAGACTCTCTCCTTCGAATAATGAAAAGTTCTCAAAAATGAAGGCTTATGATTGGTCAATCTTGTTTTGCTTAACAGCGAATAATCCTTCTGGATCCTAACCACTGTTGCAGAGATGCTAGTTTTTTTCCAAAGTACGAAATCTTAGCTAGAACAGTTCTCGTATCCACCAAAGTGTAAGTTCCACATCGATCCAGACATGAGAATTTGATATCGAAAAGCTGAAAATTCATCTCTAAAGAGCCTTACACGTTAAAGCAAGAGTGTCTGTGTATCAGGGTGGTTGTTATGCCGGATTCACAAAGTGATTAAAGTACATTGCTATGTGCTAGATTTATATTTGGACAAATATAAATGACGAAAAATTTTGATAAGCTTACCATTAAAGTTAAGCTAGTTAACTTCTTTCACTCATAAAACAAACTCGTTCAGGCGACTACCGCCAAGTTCTGGAATAAAAATTCTTAAATTTTCTGTACTTTGGAAAACCGCGTTTATCAAAGAACATTCTTAACTTCAAATATTGCTACTTTCATATAGACGCATGTTGAATCATGGTGTGATTTTGATAATATCTTCCTTTTCAGTTTTTATGACTGAAAAGGGTATTTTAATACATACGAACATTTAGAATTACTTTGCTATGCATTGAATCATAGAAGCAACTTGACGCGCTCTGATTGTGTACGCGTACTTTAAATTGTAAAAACTCTGACCCTTTTGCTGCATCGTAACTACCCCGCTTTTATAAAATATTCGTCTTTTGACCCATGAGAATGCTCCATGATAGGCTGAAATAATCGTTTTCCATAAAAGCGGAGGAGTGAGTTTCAAATTTTTAACAGTTTAGTTGGGACAAAAGCGTCCGTAAAAAAAAGTATTTGAGCGTCGAATGTTGTCACTCTCTTATAGATGCAGCCAAGTACAGGTTATGATTTTCCGATTCCTCTTCGAATCATCACCGCTCATTTCCGATGCCTTTACTGCATTTATAGGAATTATATTGTTATTGTTTATCTATTGTATCATAGAGCGATTTTTGTTAAAATCTTTCTTTTTGCTTTTTCTGACTGAAGGGGGAGTACTTTTGACTACACTAGAAAAGCATTTTACTATTCATTGATACATGAAGTCATTTTGCTGTTTACTCATATATGGAAGCGCTTTGCCGGCGCTTATGTGTAAGGACACTTTACTTGAGGCATTGTCACCTTTCGAAAACCACTTCCGATGTCCGTACGATTAGATGTTGACTTTAAGATTTCATGAATGCGGTAGCTTTTCGTCGTGCCAGATCTGAAGAAGTTACCACATCCAGAAAACCTAAAGATTCACAACGATACTAACCGATATTGTGTCTTTTGAAAAGTTGAGTATCAAACTGTGACAAGTAAAGCGAATACATCAGAACTCAGCAAAGTGCGTTCATTAGTAATGTGTTGCAACGAGCCATCATATGTCAGTACACATAATTATGTATTACGGTATAAATAACTAAAAAGTAGGAAATAAATCTAACTTTTTCAAAAAAATGTATAACCGACTCCAAAAAAAGCGCTAAAAATAATTAAATAGTTCTATAAAATTCTCTAATGACAAATCGTTATCCAATAACCACACATCATGTACCGGTATAAAACGGTTAAATTTAATATATAGAATTTAATATCCACCAAATATAGATTTTCCAGAGAATATATTTTACAAGAGATTAATTTACATATTTTTGATTTAATTTTTTTATATATACATATAAAAAGTAAGGAATTATTTTTTGAAGTTGGTGCCAAACTATCTTAAGTATAGTAAGAATTGTGGATATATTATGTCTAGTACCATAAATAAAATGGGGAAATCATTATCGATTATGATTGTTTGGCACCAACTTCAAAAAGTAATTCACTACTTTTTATATGTATATATGCAAAAATTAAATCAAAAATATGTAAATTAATCTCTTGTAAAAAATATTCTCTCGAAAATCTATGTTTGGTGGTTATTAAATTCTATATATTAAATTTAACCGTTTTATACCGGTACATGATAGTCGATGTGTGGTTATTGGATAACGATTTGTCATTAGAGAATTTTATAGAATTATTTAATTCTTTTTAGCGCCTTTTTTTTTTTTTTTTTTTTTTGAGTCGGTTATACATTTTTTTGAAAAAGTTAACTTTATTCATTTGAAATTTGAACCTCCTCACCCCCATTGAACACAGTTCAGTTTGCGTTACTTAACCACTCTCAACGATTCAGATTTTCAGCTCAAAATTTAAGTTTATGTCTAAGCTTGTAAAAAAATTTATTGAGATGCAAAAAATAACGGTAAAAAATAGTTGTATGTTACTCCAAAGTCTAAAGCGCCTCTATCAACATTTTTTTTAAATTTATCTTTATAATTTATTTTTAAGACAATGCTTACATAATGAAAATTTTAGTGAAAACCGCAAACGAATCGACCAATTTTTCCGATTTTTATAACCATTTCAATTTTTGGACCCTGAACTTTGATGGCGCCTATCTCCCTCGGAAGACGTTTGGGACCCTTAGTTTCTCATTTAATATTATTTGTCTTGATGTGTACTATCACCCCTTAAAGTTTTGCCCAAAAGTTTAGATATACCCTGTATTGTTTAAAGGACTTCAAGTTTCGTATCCAATTTAAGTTTCTACTAACAAGGGCACCACCGAACATGGTGCACACAGATTTTGATGATTTCTAAGTATGTTGTAGGGGTTATACCACTAATTATTCAGCTGAAAGGATTCTTTCAAATGGGCCTTAGTTTTTGAGAAATTGGGGGTCAAAGTTCAGCGTATATTTCAAATACTTATTAGTACGACCGCTGCATGTGAATCGGTGGCGTCGTGGTAACGAACGCTCCTCCAAGTCGAAAGGTTGCGGGTTCGAATCAGTCATCGGCTTTTATTTATTTATTTTTGTATTTTTACACGTTACAAATTTTAAGTATTTTTATTACAAAATTTCTACAGCTTTTGATATTTTCTTAATAAATTACATTTACATTTTTAAATTTTTTCATGAAAATTTATTATTTTTCTGCAATTTTTAAACGAATATTTCTAATGACAAAACTACAAAACTAGTTTACGCCTAGAACTTTTTTTTATTAATTATTATTCGCGTTTTTTATTTTAAGCACAATCCTGAAATAATAATTTTTTTTCCTATCGCTTTTTTTATTTTATAGCATTCTAAATGAAAACTTGCCTTTTTTTGTATATGTATAAATAATACAAAATAATTTTCGGGTGCAATTTTTTAAATGTCTTTAGGATTAGATAATTCAAGTAATGCGTATTTTCGAAAAAATAATAAAATATTAATGCAGTAATGTTAAAATGCAAGTTGTTGCCAGTTATCCAAGTTTTCAATTTTCCAATTTTTTGTAAATACATTTATCTCCAAAGTTCAACATAAACATAAGTTATCGTTTGCACAAATAAGAAATGACAGATTACATCTATTTTTATAACAAATCAAAACACTCTTTCCGTATCGTCTGTTTAATGAGATAAAATTTATAATACATATAAAAATACTTTTTTTAATCGTCTGCTTTCCTCGTAATTATCAGAATAAATGAAGATTTCTTGTTATTGGTCTTATTTTTGCACTTTTACAAATGATGATTAAACTTTTTTTTTACTTTTAATATATTTTTAAACATATTTATCACGAATTAAGTATTTTAGTAATATAAATTACATTAAATGCAGTATTAAATTATCTAAAAATCCAAGCACAATATTGTGTAATACACATTTGAAAAGAAAAAAAAGTGACTGATTAATCTAAAAATATTAATATTTAAAGTAGTGGAGATTTTAAAATATTGAAATTTTTTTATACTTTTTCAAAATTTTAATTAAATACAAATTTTTATTTATTTATTTGTTGCAAAATGTACTTTTAATTGAACCCTGAAGTGCAGTCAGTTCACCATATTTTGAAAAAATAATAATAAAAAAAATGTTGACGATGTAAACTGTCCTCTTCAGAAAATATCAAAAGGTTCAAAGCTGTCGAATTTTCAATTCTGCTTATAATTTGCGAAGTGTAAAAAAACATAAAAATAAGTAAAAGGCCGAGGACTGATTCGAACCCGCAACCTTTCGACTTGCAGGCTCGTTCGCTACCACGACGCCACCGATTCACATGCGGCACTTGTACTAATAAGTATTTGAAATATACGCTGAACTTTGACCCCCAATTTCTCAAAAACTAAGACCCATTTGAAAGAATCCTTTCAGCTGAATAATTAGTGGTATGACCCCTACAACATACTCTGAAATCATTAAAATCTGTGTGCACCATGTTTGGTGGTACCCTTGTAAGTTTGCATTAAGTTAACTCACTTTTAAGTTTATACTAAATCAATTCACTTTTCACATATTATTTGATTGTAAAATATCAATTTTCAAAATATGTGGAATGAATTTACAATTTAAAAATATCGCACTCTACAATTAGTAGTATGGCGAACATATAGGTGCTTATTTTAAATGTTATTACATCATAATGTTTCTAAATTCTTTTATATCTTATAAAATGTCTTACAGGGTATTTATAACGTTTTACAACAAATTTCCAATACAATAAATTAAGTGCTCTGTCTTGCAACTATCAAGCATACCTTCAAAAAATAATTTCAGGATTTCTACATTGAAACCGATATTATTTCACAAAACCACGGATGAATATCTTACTTGTCGCTCTCTTAATAGGACAGTAGTTGATATAATTTTAGGTTCATAAATACCAACTGTGTTTTAATTGGATTTAAATATTAATAGAATTTCTCGCCGTGTGCAATAGCCCATGTCTTTGAAGCAATGCATATTTCTCCCCTAATTCCCTAATTAAATTTATTTAAGGTGTTAATTTAAGGCATTAAACCCATATACTAACAACTTTCACAAAATCTTTAACTATAACTTCGGTACTGTAGAACAGAATTATTATGGAATTTGCCATTCAACATTATTGACGAAAATTTTGTCTCTAAAATTTCAAAGAAGAAATATTATATTACATGTGCACACAATAGTATTTACTTTCCTTGAAGAAAATAATGTAGTATACTACAAAAAACATTTCTGCACTAGTTGTGGACTAGCAAACTTTACTGTTAAGGGTATGCATTCAGAATGGATTATTTTCTTTTATTTCTAACAATATTCTGCTCTCAGTCTATAAAGGTTAAATTTAAACTCACCCACACACACAATAAAAAAAAATTAATAAATCAATTTTGGATATTTTATGTATTTATGCAGATAGCATACATGCCCTACACGCTATTGAACAGAATTAATGTATGATTATATATTGTGTTCATAATTTTTGACTAGTTATTTAGGAATATATTGATAGATACCATATGAAAATTTAAATCATATTTGTTTCGATTTTCTTTGCTTTTACTAGCCAGCATTTAAAAAAAAAATATGTAAATTTACGGTTCTTTAACAGATAATTAAAAGATATACATATAATTTTTTCAAACTTAACGGTCAAATCACGTAAATTTCCGAACTCTGCTAATGGACTTCCCCGTGGAGACTTACCACAATCTATAAGTGATTATATTAAAAATTCAGAATTTTTGACAGTACATGCATGGAATATTTTAATGTCTATTTAAACTTTCTTTTGCAGACAACCAAAGAATTCATCAACTGTAAGCTGTGTACGAAATTAATTTCAAGAAGCTCAAGAAAAAGAAGATGCAGGCATTTTCACTTTTTGCTGTTTATGAACTGTTTTTTTTTTCTATTCCACATATATTTAAAGTCAAAATTTAAGATCTTTAAATGCTGTTATTTTTTTTTTATTTTGTTGTTTTTCAAATAAAAAACTCGATATTATCCGGTTGTATATACTTCTTAATTGGCTTGATATGAAGTGCATTCGACTCATAGATCATGCCTCTTCAACTTATAGATGAACATCATACACAATGAGGCAGTTTTTTTTAAAACCTTATTTGAGAGCTAGATGTAATTACTGAAAAAAAATTACAAATTGCATAAATATATTTCCTTATTGGGAGTGTCTTTCACACGGAATTTATAATATAGGGGAAGGAAGGATAAAGTGGCCACTTTAAGGTTTAATTTTTATCCAGTAAAGTTCTAGAAACAAATACCAATAGTAATTGTAATAACTAATGTTTCAATTGCTATTTTAAAATTTTTTTAAGGTTTACATTCAAATTTAAAAGGAAAATTAGAAAATGAAAAGTTTGCCCGATTAGGCTGGGAAAAGTGGTCTATGAAAAGTGGCAAATAAATGAAAAAAATCATATGGATTCTGGATGTATACAGGGTGTTTCTAAATTCATGGTCCAAACTTTAAGGGGTGATAATACACATCAAGACAAACAATATTTAAATAGGAAACCAAGGGTCCCAAAGTCTTCCGAAGGAGATAGGCGCCATTAAAGTTTAGGGTCCAAAAATTCAAATGATTATGAAAAACAGAAAAATTGGTCGATTCGTTTGCCGTTTTCACTAAAATTATTCTTTATGTCAGTAATGTCTTGAAAATAAATTATAAAGATAAATTTCAAAAAATGACGATAGAGGGCGCTTCAGACTTTAAAGTAACGAACAACTATTTTTTACCGTTATTTTTTGCATCTCATTAAAGGTTTCGTAAGCTTAGACTTAAACTTAAATTTTGAGCTCAAAATCTGAATAGTTGGAAGCAGTTAAGTAGCACAAACTTAACTGTGTTCAGAGGGTTTTAAATTCAAATGATTATAAATAACGGAAAAATTGGTCGATTGATTTGCGGTTTTCACTAAAACTATTCTTTATGTCGGTATTTTATTGAAAATGAATTATAAAGATAAATTTCAAAAAATGCCGATAGAGGGCGCTTTAGACTTTGGAGTAACGTACAACTATATTTTACCATTATTTTTCGCATCTCATAAAATTTTTTTAGAAGCTTAGACACAAACTTAAATTTCGAGATGAAAATCTGAATCGTTGGGAGTGGTTAAGTAGCGCAAACTGAACTGTGTTCAATGGGGGTGGGGAGGTTCAAATTTCAAATGATTATAAAAAACGGAAAAATTGTTCGATTCGTTTGCCGTTTTCTCTAAAACTATTCTTTATGTCAATATTTCCTTGAAAATAAATTTTAAAGATTAATTTTAAAAAATACCGTGAGAGGGCGCCTTAAACTTTGGAGTAACCAACAACTATTTTTAACCGTTATTTTTTGTATGTAATTAAATGCTTGTAAAAGTTCAAACTTAAATTTTGAGCTCAAAATCTGCATCGTTTTGAGTAATTAAGTGCGGAAATTTGAAATGTGTTCGAGGGGTGGGGAGGGTAACATTTTAACTCCTGAACACTGTTCAGTTTCCGCTTCTTAACCCCTCCATCGATTTAGAATTTGAGCTCAAAATTTAAATCTAAGAATTTGCAAGCATTTAATTAGATACAAAAAATAACGCTTAAAAATAGTTGTTGGTTACTCTAAAGTTTAAGGCGCCCTCTATCGGTATTTTTTGAAATTAATCTTTAAAATTTATTTTCAAGGAAATATTGACATAAAGAATAGTTTTAGCGAAAACGGCAGACGAATCGACCAATTTTTCCGTTTTTTAAAATAATTTGAAATTTGAACCTCCCCACCCCCATTGAACACAGTTCAGTTTGCTCTACTTAACCACTCCCAACGATTCAGATTTTCATCTCAAAATTTAAGTTTATGTCTAAGCTTCTAAGAAAATTTTATGAGATGCGAAAAATAACGGTAAAATATAGTTGTACGTTACTCCAAAGTCTAAAGTGCCCTCTATCGGCATTTTTTGAAATTTATCTTTATGATTCATTTTCAATAAAATACCGACATAAAGAATAGTTTTAGTGAAAACCGCAAATCAATCGATCAATTTTTCCGTTTTTTATAATCATTTGAATTTAAAACCCTCTGAACACAGTTAAGTTTGTGCTACTTAACTGCTTCCAACTATTCAGATTTTGAGCTCAAAATTTAAGTTTAAGTCTAAGCTTACGAAACCTTTAATGAGATGCAAAAAAAAAACGGTAAAAAATGGTTGTTCGTTACTCTAAAGTCTAAAGCGCCCTCTATCGTCATTTTTTGAAATTTATCTTGATAATTTATTTTCAAGACAATACTGACATAAAGAATAATTTTAGTGCAAAACGAATCGCAAACGAATCGACCAATTTTTCTGTTTTTCAAAATCATTTGAATTTTTGGACCCTAAACTTTAATGACGCCTATCTCCTTCGGAAGACTTTGGGACCCTTGGTTTCCTATTTAAATATTGTTTGTCTTGATGTGTACTATCACCCATTAAAGTTTGGACAATGAATTTAGAAACACCCTGTATTTAATCCACACAATCTAAAATTAACACACATTAAAAATAAGTATTATGTTTATAATATTTTAAGCATTAAATCGTTACAAGATAAAATAAACAGTAATGAGAAACAAATGGGCGAATACAAATTGCCCCCAGCAAACATGCACAAAGTAAATATCGAGAGTAAGCCTTTCTCTGCAGAAGTTATTCTTCGACCTGTCTTTTATCTTTTATTTTTCCAAAGAAAATAGTTTTAAGTAGTATTTTGTTCGGCAAAATGAATAAAAAATTGTTTCCGGCCAACATATTACAATGAAAACAAAATTATAATAAAATCTAATTTTAAATTCGGAATGCTACCACTATTTTTTAATAGTAGTGTTTTATATACTCCATCATTATTTAAGTGGGATGGTTCTCTCCAGAGTGCGGTAGCATTCTGAATGAAAAAAACGCTCATCTCGATCACTGATCTATGTAGAAAGATATAACTCAGTTTTAAATTTTAGCATGAATATATTGCGGATACAAAGATGATTAATCGGAATGTAGTAAACCACTGAATCTTGAGTATGAAAATTTAAAGGTTCTTAAAAGTTTTGCAGCATTTTACTTATAATGTTTGAAAGTTATATGTCGGAATTATTACTTTATTTTACTATTTTCTTTGATTTTACATTTTTTAACCGATTTCAAGAGGAAGGTAATGATTTCGACCTGTATGTATTTCTTGTTCACTCATAACTTCCCTAAATATAAACCAATTTTGATAATTCGTTTTTTTTTTTTTTTTTTTTTTTTTTTTTTTGTTTAAAAGTGTAAGATGCCAGTGTTGTCCAATTTCAATTTCATCAAATTCTGGTGATTATAACATTTTAAAGAACAAAAACATTAAAAATTCAAATTCTTTTTCAAGCAGTCGTCCAATTAGAAGCGTTCATTTTCCTGGCTATTACTCTTATACCGATACGCGATCTTTTTCTTCAAAGTGCGAAATTTTGACCAGACAGCGATCGGGATCCAGAGAGATTTTGTGCTCTTAGCGAAAGGAGATTGATCAATGTGAAAATTTGCACTGTTAGAAATCTGCAGCTGCAGCTACATAATTACTCCACCATTTGTATAGATCTCTATTTTGACCAATGACAATGCTCCATCCCATGTATTGATTAGAACATTTTAAAAATAAAAACTTTAAAATTCAGATTTTTTTTTAAGATGTCGTTCAATTAGAACGCGTTCATTTTACGTGCCATTACTCTTACGCAGATACATGATCTTGTAAAATTTTGACTGGACTGGATTCACATAGATTTTGCGCTATTGCGAAATGAGATTGACCAACAAGAAAATTTACTTACTTTAAGCAACGCCAATTTCGCAAAAAATGCCGACTTCAAATTGGTCAATCTGTTTTCGTTAATAGCACAAAATCTAGTGGATCCCACCCAAGTTCTCTTTCGCTTGTTAGCGAAATGATATTGGCCAATTAGAAACCTGCATTTTTGCAAACTTTTCGCTGTTTACTTCATACAGTGAAAAGTTTGCAAAAATGGAGGCTTCTGATTGGTCAATCTGTTTTCGCTAAATAGTGAAAAAAGATAAAGATCATACACTATAAAAAATTTTACCCTTTTTCTGCATCATCACTCCCCTGTTTTTATAGAATAGCTTCCTTTTGACCCATGAGAATGCCCCATAATAAGGTGAAGTAATCGTTTTCTATAAAAGCGGCGGAGTGACGATGCAGCAAAATGGTTAAATTTTTTTACAGTGTAGCCACTGTTGCAGAGATAAGAATTCTTTCCAAAGGGCGAAATCTTAACTGGATCAATTCTCGTATACACCAAAATGGAAAATCTAGATCGATGCCTACCGATATCGGAAATAGGTGTCAAAAAGCTGAAAATCCACATTTAAAGTACCCTTATATGCCAGATCACAAGTTCCTGTGTATCACACTATAAAAATTTTGACCATTTTGCTGCATCGTCACTCCACGGCTTTTATAGAATATCTCTCTGTGAGGAATCCAGTTCCCACACTTCTAAAATTACCCCCCACGTCGGCTAAGCTCTCGGAATCTTCAAACAGAGGGATACATCTCTCACCATCATCGAAATGGACATTAGAAAGTCAGCCGAATTCTAAAGACCACTTAAAGGAAACTTTCTAGCTAATACATATGGTCGTTACGCTGACTTAGGACCCCCCAGGTGATGAGCCTTTGAAGTCGCATGAGAAACCGCTTTGGCTAGGATTTCATCTGTCGGAGAAATATCTCTCCCCAGTAAAGTCAACTGGCGGTGCAAGCAGCGAAGGAGGCGTGTCAGCAGGAGGAATGATGGATGAGGGAAGTTCGAATAAAAGAGCAAGAAGATGCTCCAGACGAGGACTTGCTTTTCGGATGCTAGAAAGTTGAGACGGGTGTATTACTCTCGGGAGCGGATCAATAGGCCGCCAGCGCCTAGGTAAAGGAACTTGTGGAGAGCTCCTCCGGATAAGGAATTTAGATACTGACGAGTGGCGGCAAAGCCATCTTAAAAGGAACTCAGACGAACTTTTCTATTCAGTGCATCGTACCCACAATTTTATAATTGTTATAACCGGATACAGATTTCCTTGTACTAATTTAATAAATACAAGTGAAATCAGATAACAGCCTCTTACCGCTATTATTCGTCTCGCTACCACACAACGCCGACTGGAGGTGTTATATCTCTTTTGACCCATGAGAATGCTTCGTAATAGGGTGAAGTAATCGTTTTCTATAAAAGCGATGTAGTGACGATGCAGCAAAAGGGTCAAATTTTAAACAGTGCAGGGTCCTTTCTATGCCGGATGCACAAAGAAACTAAAGTGCATTGCTATGTGTATTGACACTGTATTGAGGTTCAGACTAGGTTATCGAGTTAAACATCTGAATGCTTTCGGATTTTCTTCTGACGGAATTCCTCAATATCAAAGTCATATCGAGGAATACGGGGATATTTGATAGATGAGTCTAAAGAAAAGAAAATGGCGAAATATTTTGATGAGCTTGCCATTAAAGTGAAGCTAGTTAACTTCTCGCACTCATATAATAGTACTAGTTTCGGCGACTATCGTCAAGTTTTGAAATAGAAAATTTCCACATTTTGTGTAGTTTGGAAAACCGTGTCTGTCAAATCACTGTCTGAACATACACTGTTAAAAATTTGAAACTTTTATTGCATCTTCAATCCACCACTTTTATAAAAAACAATTAATTCATTGTATCATGGAGCATTCTCTTTGATCAAAACAAATATATTTTTTAAAAACTGTGGAGTGACGATGCAGCAAAAGTTTCAAATTTTTAACAGTGCAGAATGCTGCCACTCTCATATGGAGGCAGTCAAATTGCTGTTAACAGATTCGAACAGATTCTATACAAGCACCAGTGATCATTTCCGATGTCGTTATTGATGAATTAGATGACTGCAGATTATTTATTAAATCACAGTGCGTTTTTGGTAACATCTTAATTTTTAGTTTTTATGACTGAAAGGAGAGTATTTTAATGTGTAGTAACATATGGAAATATTTTGCTCTGCATTAACTCATGGAAGCATTTTGACGCGCTCTGATTGTGTAAGGACACTTTACTGACGGATTTTCAGCTTTTCGACGCTCTCCTTCGATGTCCGTAAATTTCAATTTGAACCTTAATATCTGTTGGATGTTATAAATTTTCAAAGTGCGAGATCATTCCAAAGTGCTAAATCTTAACTGGACAATTTCTTACATCCAATAAACCGGAAACCCAAATCGATACCAATCGACATCGGAAGTAAGTGCCTAAAAGAAAAAAATCCACTACTATACGTTTGTTCCGGATTAGAAAGTATCTCCATAAATCAACGCACAATAATGCGCATTGCTATGTGTAGCGACATTGTCTTTAGATTCAGATTTGGTTACCAAATTAGATATCAGAATGTTTTTTAAATTTTGTTCAGTTAGGATTCCTCGATATGCAAATGACGATACGCGGGATATAGTGTTTAAGCGAAATGATTCTGGACAAAAGCGAGTCACCAAACATCTTGTTGAGCCAACCATTGTCGTCAATCTTGATAAGTTCTAAACCACGTACAATCGAATACTTTCAGGCAATTATCATTACGATCTGTAATAGAAAATGCCTAGCATTGCTATACTTTGGACAAAAACGTCCGTCGAAGAAGTGTCTGGGCATCGAATATTGTCACTCTCCCATAACGGCAGCTAAATTTAGGTTATCAGTTTCCAATTCCTCAATCAATCATCACTGTTCTTTTCCCATGCCTTTATGGGAATTAGATTGTACTGTTTGTGTGATGAAGAATAGCGCGATTTTTCATAAAATATTTCGTTTTGCTTTTTCTAACTGAAGTGTGAGTAATTTTGACTATACTAGAAAAGCACTTTACTATGCATTGATATATGGAGTCATTTTGCTGTGCTTATATATGTAAGAAAGACTTTGCCGCTTTGTGATGCGTAAGATCACTTTACTTGATGGATTGTCAGCTTTTTTATACCCATTTCCGAGGTCCGTAAGAACAACGCCCCCTGACTCTAGGGCTTGTTGGTAAGAATCGATCTGGACTTTAAAATTCAATGAATGCAGTAAATTTTCGAAGAGCGAGGTCTTACCTAAACAGGTTACCACATCCTAAAAATCTAAAGATCTACAACGATACTAGCCGACATTGTAAGTTGCTTGCAAATAGCTGAGAATGAAATAGGAAATTGACCAGAAAATTGAATACATCAAAGCCCAGGAAAAATCATCAATTAGTCAATGCATTGCAAAGAGACACCATATGCCAGTACACATAATTGAGTATCACAGTATGAATAACTAATAAGTAGGAAATAAAATAAGCTTTCTTAAAAAAAATATCAACCGACTTAAAAAAAAGCGCTAAAAAGAGTTAAATAATTCTTTAAAATTCTCTAATGACAAAACGTTATTCAATAAGCGCACATCGGATATCAGATACGGTTATAAAAACAGTTAAATTTAATATATATAATTTAATATCCACCAAACATAGATTTTAGAGAGAATATTTTTTACAAGAGATGAATTTACATATTTATGATTTAATTTATGCATATATACATATAAAAAGTAATGAATTACTTTTTGAAGTTGACGCTAAACTTTCTTAAATATAATAAGAATTATGAATAGATTGCGTACCTAGTACCATACCTAGTACCATAACGAAAATGGTGATGATCATTATCGATTGTGATTGTTTGGCCCCGACTTCAAAAAGTTTTTCATTACTTTTTACATGTATATATTCATAAATTAAATCATAAATATGTATATTTCACTTTTGTAAAAAATATTCTCTGTAAAATCTATGTTTGGTGGATATTAAATTACATATATTAAATTTAACCTTTTTTATACCGGTACCTGATATCCGATGTGTGCTTATTGGATGACGTTTTGTCATTAGAGAATTTTAAAGAATGATTTATTTCTTTGTAGCGCTTTTTTTAAGTCTGTTAATATTTTTTAAAGTTTATTTTATTATATTCTATTCCAATATTTAAAAAAACACATTTTGAAAATGGGTAAGTTGTAAAGTAAAAGTTTTTTTTTTTTTTTTTTTTTTTTTTTTTTTTTTTTTTTTCAGAAAGTGGTGACATTTGAATAAAAAATAGCACATGAATTCCAAAAAAAGGTTTTGGGGCAATCTTTGACTGGGAAAAACAAATATATTCTGATGCATCCTCATGTTTTGGATATTGCTCTGTCTGTCAGCTATTTGATTTTTTCACCCGAAAATTCTCTTCACCAAAAAAAATTAACTGTTTGAATCACATAAAAAATCACCTCGGCAAGTATTTTGGAACCAAATCAAAAAAATTTTGGAAAGGCATTACTAGACTTCTGGAAATGCAGAAAAAGGTTCGCAGAACAGAATAGCTTAAAATATAATTAAATATAAATATAATAAAATTAAAGTGATGGCTCAGTTGGAAGAGCACTGGCGGCTTTAGCCAATACATCCCTGGTTCGAATCCTGGCCCGGACTTTTTTCACACCTTGAAAAATTTACATCTGATATAATTAATTTACCGATTTGAATAATCGTGTTTCAAATTAATTTAAGATGAATGATTAGATTCCCCTATTGCTACTCTTCCATAAAATAAAGGAATTTTTCTTGTGCTCGATAACTTAGGGTTTTGTGCGGTCGGCTCTTGGACTACATTGTTTACCTTTACTCCGCTTTGCTCATGTTTGCACGCTGTGATAAATTGTACTGTACGATGATTTGGATTTTACATTATAAATATGGATGACGCAAGTTCATATAAAGTAATTTTTTCTTGAAGCATGGTCAAATTTATTTATTTCAGAAAAGCCATACTCATAGCCATACTGATAATTTTAATTATAATATCTTTAGAATACAGTTAAAAATATACTTCTACTGAATAATTGCAAAGAACTGATTTATTATTTGTTGGTATAAAGAGTGTTTTAAAACTTTTTAGAATAAGAAAATTGTAGATAATGAAATTTGTATAATTTTGGGCCCTTTTAATCTTATTCAAATATGCCTCTTAATGCTTATTTAAGATAATAAAAGTTCACAATAAATTGGATAGTATAAAAATATAAGTAATCTCTAAATTTATAAGGAGTCGGGGAAAATTACAGTTTTTTGAACTCTAAAATATATTTATAGCAGTATTTGATTTGATTTGACAGTGCTTTGAGGCCTATAGCTGCTATGGCTGTCGCCTCGATTGATCCATTATACGCAGAAACAGAGACAATACAGAACAATTTTTATTACACATATCCATTACATATATTTTATTACACTGCAAAGGGTCAACACACCATCCATGTCCGTACCCGGATTCGAACCAGAACCCCTCGGTGTGGCAGCAGCTACCACTACTGACCACGCCACTGGGGCGACCAGTACTTGCCGTGTAAATATGCTGAATCTTTCTTATGTGACGTTCGTTCTTTTTCACGCGATCAAAAGAAACAGAAACAGGACTGCTATACACTTCGTGAACGATGAAACCCTCTAAAAGAATATTCATCTCACAAATCCAGAAATCTCGCCATACTAGTGGCAGTTTCTTCGACAGACTAGCATCTCTTTCTTGCGCTATTCTTTGCGGGAACAAATGCAGCTGGGAAGGGTCGATAGGGATCCTGCGAGAATGCAATCGATTTTAATCGAACTAATACATGCTTATTATTAAGCATATCCATAATTAGGATCTTAATGAAAATAATTATATTGGCATACCGCTAAAATTTATATTTTACCAACCATACTTTTTTAATATCATCTAAATATAATTATATATACCTTAACATTTAAAATTTATTATGACATGAAATATGCTAACATATACCTTTTAACTTGGCAGGCGGCTTGAGACTTATGCTTCGCCACAGGCGGCTTTGTCTCGACCCTTTTAACTTTCCAATAAACAAGTATGTAAACAATGCAGTAAATCTTTCTTTTCATAAATTATATTTATGATCAGAAAAATTGCAAAAATAAAATAGAAAAGAATATAAAATTTAAAAAGATGGAAAACTGATTTTTGTTGTCTAATAATGAGCCTTTATATGAGAATGAATATTAAATGTGCATATTTCAAATTTTTATAAATTATGTTTTCAATGATAAAATAGCCATCAATGACAATATACACGATTTTAAGAAGTTATATAAACTGTTAAAAATTTGCAGCTTTAGTTGCATCATCACTCCACCACTTTTATACAATATCTCCATTCTGACTAATGAAAATGGCCCATATTATAGTCAAATAATCTTTTCTCTAAAAAAGGTGGAGTGAGTGTGCAGCTAAAGCTTCAGATTTTTAATAGTGTATATCACTCTTAAGTCAGAAAATGTATTAAAATTGAATGCAAGCAATGATGACTACGTAAATATCACGTAGTTTGCGGAACAACTTTCTCTGCACTTCCTCCCTTCCCACCAGCATTTGGAATGGAGTCCTATCCATCGTTCCCTAAGGAATAGCACAGGAAAGAGACGCCAGTTTTTGACACCAGATACTCTAAAAGTGCTATTACACTAGGAGTCAAAGTCGCCTCAAATTCCAGACGTCTCCATACTACAGTGCTATAACACGTAAAAATTTCAAACGACAAAGATTGCCTGAGTTTTTTCACTTTCTAAGCATTTTATTGACTGTTCGAGAAAAGGCTTTTCTAAGATCCGGATTTCCAAGCATCTGATTGGCTGTTACTGACGACTTCCTCTGGTTTCAGGCGTCAAAGACTCTCCGACCCAAAATAGTTGCTTGCTTTCCGAGTGACTCCCTTGGAGCCATAGGATAACATGGAGACGCCTGGAATTTGAAGCGACTTTGACCCCTAGCCGCGTTTCCAATGCTTTCTTTAATCAAACCGGCTTTTAACGGAGAGGTGATATGCGGGTGTCGTACCTGCTTTCATTTTGCACCCATTTCCATAAGCGAGCATAAAATCTATCCCCCCAAAGAAACCGGAAACTGCGCAACTTTTCGTTCTCACCTTTGATTGGCTAATTGGTGAAATTGAGCATGAACTTCCTGTGTAAACACAAACACAAGGGTTTTGTTACGTTTGGCGTGTTTAAATTTTATTTTTTTTTTCTTTATTGCTTCTGTTTTCATCTTGTTCTTGTTATTGCACACTTTTATCGACCTCGAAAGAAATTCTAATTTAACCCTGTAATGCGAAATGGGTAAAACAAAATAGTAAAATAAGTTGCTTTAAAGACTGAATTTTATGGGAAAAGAGAATGTGGAGTTTCGGAAGAGGGAAATGAGCGTGAATCCTTAATGAAATTAAAGATTAACTTTTTATTTTTGATATAAAGAAAAAACTAAAACAGAAAAGTAAATAATAATAATAATAATAATAAAGTATTTTAAAACTATTTAATTTTATTACTTTGTTGAATGTGTATTGGGGGGGGGGGGGGAAATCAAGTGATGAAGCAAAATTTCGGAAAAAGAGCAGGGAAGAATTGGTTTAATTGATCTTTTTTCTTTTAACGCAGAAGAATTCCAACTCTGATCAACACATTCGCTGCCCATCACGCTCCAGCGTTAAGGGACCACTCACGCTAAAGCGCGTTATGTGCAATAGCCAGTCACGCGCTGGCGCGGGAAAATGTTTCACTGATTCTTTGTTATAAAAAAGTAAATCGGCTTCTGGAAAAAACCCACTTCTACAGTGCGGCATTAACTATCATCACATCTTCACGTAGGCGGCAGCGAACGTGTTGATAAATAATACAAAAGTAAAACAGAACTTTTTGCAGATTTCGCGTAAAAATAAATAATTTTAAAAACAAAAAATTACTTAAAAAATTATTAAGGTCTTCCACACCCATACAAATCCTGTAGTAAATTGTAAAACATTTTAGTAATTTTTATTAATTTTATTTTTTGTTTTATTTGCAAATATACTTTTTCTTTTTGAATTCACAACTTAGAAAATAAAAATTTTGATAAGTTTATGCTTTGCTTACAACTGTGATTGATGTGATAATTGTGAATTAGCATTACTTTATATTCTGTTATTATTAATGTGGAATACCTATATAATAAAATTTATTGTTATAGAGATTGGAATGTAGATAGATGTAAGAGCAATGGACAGCCTTCAGTGTTTTTGATTTATTAAAAAAAAATTACCAATGAAAAATTAACTTTTACTTGTTTTTTTTTTCATAATTCCCTCGTGCATGTTTTATAATATGGGATATTTTTGACATTTTTAATGAAACCAATCATGTAGCAAAAAATAATATTTCGAAGTTTCACTGTTTTTCTGTAATAATCTAAATGAACACGCTAAGAACTGACTTCTCTTAATAAATATATAAATGCTTTATTTTCATGCAAAATTTGTATGTTTTCGCTTTGGTAGTAATAGAAAATTTTGAATTTTACATACTAATGGTCATTTACAAAATTTCATTCTTTTTTTATTTTTATTTTTATTATTACTATTAAGATTTTAAGACTCGTGCTCATTATTGGAATACTCAAATGGTTAATTTTCAGCAATGGATATCCTGAACCCCATGTAAACCCCTAAAAACGTAATTTTAGTAATGTTTATAGTGCATAAAATATTTTGACTTTTAACTGAAAACCCAAGTAATCAAATTTAATTTTTAAATTACACTCAATAACACAAAATTTTTTTCAAACAACTGCTTTAATTTGTTTCGTATGATTAATAAAATTTCCAGTGTTTTTTTATTATTTTTATTTATTTTTTTAACTTTGTTTTGCATATTTTATAATCTAGTAATCTTTAAAACAAATCAGGAAACATAATATTGATTGAGGGAATAGGGGAAAGAAAGGCTGAAATCCTCCCCATTTAAATAAAAACATTTAAGTTATAGAAGTTGTTAAAGGTTTATCATTTTCAGTTTAAAATGTTAGCTTATACATATCTGAAAAAAAAAAGAATTGTAATATAAATTAAATTTATAGCAGTAATGAAATGAAACTAGTAAATTTGCTGATCGATGGTCTGAAATATTAGTTCTGCAGTTCTGTTTTGAAATTATTTTATTTAGTACTAAAAATGTTCAGCCTGCAGTATTGTTTGTTTGATATTTGTAATACTAGTTAGTACAAGCAGTATATCAAGTAGTTTCGAGGAGTTTAACTGTTAAAAAGAGCATGAAATACACGAATTTATGCATTAATGTTAAAAAAAAAAAGTTTTTTTTTTTTGTATTATTTTCTAAATTTCTCACGGTCTCAATAATTTTACAAACTATAATTTCCAGACATTTTGTTTTTAAAAATTTGTATCTAAAATTGTTAAAATATGGATCTTGCGGAAATCACAATAATTAATTTAA
This sequence comes from Maratus speculifer, assembly GCA_964019185.1. Taxonomy (NCBI): domain Eukaryota; kingdom Metazoa; phylum Arthropoda; class Arachnida; order Araneae; family Salticidae; genus Maratus; species Maratus speculifer. The sequence continues at coordinate 135,194,962 of OZ025293.1, read as the reverse complement.
AAGAAATAATTCTCACAAACATTTTATTAACTATTGATATCCTAATTGTTAAATTTATTTGGAAATAAGTATTTTGTTTCATTAGTATGCCTTTATTAAAATCTGGTTCTAAATACAATCATAAAAACATTTATATTAACATTTCTTTCCTTTTTTTCGGGGGGGGGGGGGGAGAGGAGAGGGGAGCGTTTCTGGAATTTTAATTGCTTTGATATATTACTGTTGTTTACAATAAAATGTTGACTAATATTAGAAAATAAGATATAAAAATGGTTAAATATTGTTGCTAAACCAATAAAATAGTGGAAAAAAATCTTAATATTATAATAATCTAATTATTAGAAAATAGTTTTTGATTAAACTCATTAAAGATATCTATTATTGGCACATCTACACAGCAATATTTAGTTTTAAATATGTATAAATTTTGCTTAAAAAAAACATTAAAATAATCTTCTCCTATAACCAAATTAATTTTATATTATAAATATAAATGTAAATTTCCGTGTATTATTTACATTAATTTCATTGTAATAAAAACCATATAAAAAATAAAAACTCAACATTTCCTTAACGTTGTTTAAATTAAATCTCGAACTTCAAGCAGACGAAAACCTAAAGTTAAATTATTACATATGCGCATGCATTAAGCTTGTGATTCTGTTGCTGCAATGACCGACCAATCAAAGAATGAAACAGTGTCAACAACGCCAAAACATGCTGACGATAAGCAGAAATCCCGGTAAATTGTTTACCCGAACTGAATCATGGGTAAAAAGGCGAATTACTGACAAAGGGCGTGTTCAGCAATGTCACCGGTAAGTAACCGGTAAGATTGGTTAGTTACCAATGCGTTCAGTGCTGTAACCGGTAAGCAACCAACGTCGTTCAGCACAAGGGACCGATGTGACCGGTAAGTGACCGAACTAACCGGGGGAAAATCTTGGTTAGTTGGGTCACGTGATCGGTTACATGTTATTTAGTTAAAAATAAATGGCAACTTCAAATCAACAGGCGTTAGATTCGGTTTCGTTTTCTGTTGTTCGATGTCAAAATGGAATATAGATGGCGCTACATGACATAACTAACCAGTGCGTCCAGAGAATCAGTCAATTGGTTAGCTACCGGTTACTTACCATTTCGGTAAGTTACCGGTTACATTGGTCACTTTGGTAAGTTCGCTGAATACGCCCCTAGTCCGTTGCAGGTCTGACTTTGGGGAGAAAATGACCTAGGCTCGATTCTCCTTCAAACCGGTTTGTGCACTGGAAATGGAGTAGGGGGTAAAATAACCGTTCTGAGGCGTCTTGAAAAACTGCATTGGAAACGGGGCTCTAGTGTAATAGCACTTTTATCCTTTGGCTCCAGGAGAGTCGCTCAAAAAGCAAGTGATTTTCTTGTATCAAAGCATCTTTGACGCTTGAAACGAAGGGAGTCGCCCGTGTAACAGCCAATCAAATGCTTGAAAATCTGAAGATGGAAAAGCCGTTCCTTGAACAGCCAATGAAATGCTTAGAAAAGGAAAAAAACGCTGGCGATTTTTGTTGCTTGAAATTTTTACGTGTAATAGCACTTTTACGATAGGAAAACTACCTCGATAGTGTTCAGAATCACTTTAAACGAAGACAAATTTTCTTTATTGACTTGAGATGCTTGTTTATAATTTATTGTTTGATATAGAAATTGTTTTTTTCCACATCTTTAAAGTGCTTTAACAGTTCATTTTATTCGAATAATTTAGAGACATCCCAGGGACTATTTATTCATTTTATATAACAGTTTTTAAGCATAAAGAAGTTATGTAAGTGTTATTTTCTTTTTTAGATGTATAAGAATTGATTTTCGGCAAAATATTTTATATGGCAATGAAGTTATGCTGTATTACTTTTCCTCAAATGAAAATAAAAAATGTTTATAACAATGTTCATAAATTTTTATATTTTGATTTTACAGTGTTAAAAGATTTAAGCCATGCTTTTATTCTAGTTTTCTCCAAATTTCAAAACTTACAAGATGAATTTTTGTGTAGCTGTATACACATAAACAACTAAAGTTTTTACAAATGTATAGGAATGAAATCTTCATTATCTGCAAAAGTTCTGAAATAATGTTACTAATTTCATAATTATTGAAATTCTGTTTTACAAGATTGCTATTTTACATAGGTAGATGTGACATTAACGGACACTCATCAATGACTTTGATTTATAAAACAAAAACCAATAAAAATTTAACTTTTAATATTTTTTTCGTAACTCCCCCGTGTATATTTTATAATTTTGCATTATTGTTGTAAGTCTCAATCAAACCAATCATGAAGCAGAAAAGGTTTCGAAGTTTTACTGATTTTTTAGGAAAGATCTTAAATAATATGCTAAGAACTGGTTTCATTTAATAAGTTAACATAGCATATTTATTTTATAGCAAAATTTGCACCCTTTTTCTGTTTTGGTAGTAATAGAAAACATTGAATTTTATATTCTAATAGCCATTTATAAAATTTCTTTTGAGGTTTTAAGAAGGCTGTACTTTACTGGAATGCTTAATTAGTTATTTTCCAGTAATGGACACCCCATGTAGACATTGCCAAAAATGTAATTTCAGTAACGTTTTTAATGCATATAATATTTTCACTGAACTGAAAACCTAAGTAATAATTTTTTTTAATTACACTTACCAAATCGTTATAACATAAAAATTCCCATAAAGGGCTACGTTTAACTTATTTTATGTGGATAATAAAATTTCAATATTTTATTCTTGTTTTGATGTTTTTAACACTGTTTTGCATATTTTATAATCTGGGTATCAGACCAGTCGGAAAGCTGTAAATATTGTTTAAGGGCGCAGTCAAGCTCATCGAGCTTACTTATCTCTGCCAAAAATAATGTAATATTCATGAAAGTTATAGTAATCATGAAATTAGTAAATCTATAGATCAGTGGTGTCAAAAATCAGTTCCACAGTTTTATTTTGATTTTTTTTTTAATTTAGTATTCTAATGTCCAACTCACAGTATCATTTCTTTCATATTTGTGATATTAATTATTACAAGTAATATATCAAGCTGTCTCTGGAAGTTTAAATGTTAAAAATAGTGAGACGAAACTATGCACTAATGCTCTTTTTTTTTTTTTTTTTTTTCAGTTTTTACCTTTTTAAATTCCAGAATGTCTCAATAATTTGATAGTTGTAACTGCATGATTTTTAATATTTTAGATTATCCATCTAAAGTAATTAAAATATTGATGTTTTAATAGTTGAAATAATTGATGCAAAAGTGAATGATTTTCACAAATATTTTATTAATTACTGGTATCCTGATTGTTAAATTTGAAAATAATTTTGTTTCATTGGTATGCTTTTATTAAATTTTGGTTCTGCATATAGTTGAAAAACAGTTCTATTTATTATTACGTATGGGATGTCCATTACTGGAACAGACGGTTCCATTCCTGCCATTTTAGGTGTTTTGATGTATTTCTGTTATTTACAATTAAATTTTGATTACAATTAAATTTTGATATTGGAAAAAAATACTATGAGAATTGTTAAATATTGTTGATAGATTAATATAATATGGGAATTCCTTAAGGGTGTCCATTACTGGCACATCTACCCTATATATCATGTCATGAAAAAGTCAGAATATTGGGTGAATCTTTTAGAGTGAATCCGTTATTTTTATTCGGCTCTATTTTTTCATATTTCAAAATAGTTATATGAAATAATTTCAAAAGTTTAAAAAATTAAATGTTTGACCATTTATTTTTTTTAAACTTTTTATGGAAAAAATAAACAACTCAAAAATATAATAAAGTTAGAAAGTAGAAATATTTAAAGTAATTTTGTTACACTCAAGATACTGCTATCAGTTCATGATCATAACCACCAAATTTAAATGCTACTAGATTTTTTTAACTGTTTTCTTTTTATTTCATGTCAGTAATGATATTTTGAACAAATTTCAGGTTAAAATATTTTTTCATCAGAAATAGTTTACAGAAAGAATAATAACTAAATAAAATTGTGTATAAGAGGAGAAAATGACTAGTTTTGTACTTATGAATTTTTAATCAATTGTTAAAATACTAAAAATCTGATATACTTAAAGCTCTGAAATGGTATGTTCCATTAGAAAAAAAAAATTATAAACATCTAGAAAATTCTCAGCATATTGAAGACATCTGAAAAAAAACACGAACTGAGATAAATGAGTTTAAAGATTTCTCTTATGGTGAATATGGTCTTGGGTGTTTGTTAAACCAGTCGTGATTATGATGCTGTATGCAATATCAGGCCAAAATTTCGTCAGGATGTAGTCAAAAGTATCTAAAAATATAAATTTTAGCGAAATTTTGATATTGGTAGGGGGCTGAGTTCCTTAAATGCTTTCGAAAATACAAACCTTAGCAATAAATAATTTTTTTAAGGCTCACAATGAGTCCGGGATTGCCCTGTACAGTCAGAAATTCAGCGCCGCATTAGGAACGTTCAATAAAAATCTCGTTTCAATAAGATTTTGCAAGAAAACCAATAATTTATACCAGTAAGTCTAAAAAATTCTCAGTCCTCTCTCGCCCCTTTCGGTCGCTTCAGGCATCCGTGTTTTGCTAGCCATTCACGGACTCTAATGGCATATACTACCTTAAAGAGAAATCCTGTATACAGTAGGATGGATCGAAAGAATGCAAAAATTAATTTTCAATTCGCAATACTACGGAAAAGTTGCGAATTCGAGAGACTAAAAACTGTCTAAGAAAAAAAACGGTTTATATTTTCCGCTAGTGCATGCGTAGTATAGTTTGCTGAAATGTTGAAAAATTCACATTATGACAAAAAAAATTAATTAAATACTTCACGAATGTAACAGCTCGAATTCTTATATATTATAATAACTAAATATAATGCTGAAATATTATTTAAATCAATCAACATCTTCCAGTCCCGCATTTGCTCTAAAGGTTAGCGAGGATAACATTTTTACGCTAACCCTTCATCTTACTTAGGTTGTCAGTATTTAAGTGTAATAGCTCCTTACAACTTTAGAGCACATAATGGTTTGTTTTTTGTCTAAGCTGTAAAAATGTTATGCAGAAGTTTCGAACGGTGAATCTTTTGAAAAGATTGTGTTCTGATTGCAAAGAATACCCGATTTGACATTTTTCTTATTTTAGATTGAATGCAGAGAACGAGTTTTTCGGCGTACAGTGCTATGTTTTAACAATTTTTAGAACTTCACAATTCTAAAAAAATAGTTCCAAACATCGTTAAAGTATGGCACTGCACACCGAAAAACTTGTTCTTAGCAAGCAATCTAAAACAAGAAAAATATCACTCCAGGCATTCTTTGCAATCGAACACAATATTTTTAAAATATTCACCATTCGAAACTTCTGTATAATATTTTTACATCTTACCTAATAAATAAACCGTTTACCGCATAATTCTATCGATCTTTGTTTTTGAGAAATTTGATTTTTTAATCTGGGTCTTATTTGCTGGACACCCTGTATATGGAGAATTTTATTTTTTATTGTAAATATCCCATTTCATGCACAACCTAGCGATATTAAATCCTTAATTTCAACAACAGATGTCGGCACTAGAAAATATTTAATATCTCTTCTTTAAAAAAATTTCTGCTGATGTAAGCTTAATTGATTTTCACATTGACTGTATATTTTTTCAATTCATTTTGATAAAATTACCTTATGTTTTCATTAATTTTATATAAAATATAAGTAATTCAGTATTTTATTAATATAATTTTCTCAATAATAGTTATATTTAATTATATTAATTTTCATTTTCTTCCATCCGTTTAATACACTCTAAAAATAAATATGTAAATTAGTCAAATTTACACACATTTATGTGCAAATTTGTAAATTTACACACTTGCCATGTACTTTACACATTTTTTTGCAGAATTTTACCTGTTTTTATGTGTATTTAGCTTTTGAAACTAAGTGTGTAATTTGTTATCACTTTAAAAACAAATAAGTGTGTAAAAGTAGAAAAATACCTAAATTGACACCGATTGGTGTGTTATTGTAATTTACGCATAGTTCATATATAAACTGATAAGTGTGTAAATTTCTAAAATCACCCACTTGTCATGAAAATTACACATTTTGTAAAAAGAATTACTTGTTTTTATGTGCATTTATTTTGTGATATTAAGACTGTAAGTTGTTGTCGGTTGGTTACCCAGACAAATGTGTAAAATTAGAAAAATACCTGGATTTACATGAACTTTTGTGTTATTTTAAATGTTCGTCTGCATTTTGTATAATAGCAAGTACGCAGGAGAAAAATGAAAATTGAAAACATCTGCTGTATCGTAGTTTCGCCATTTTTAGGATAGAACATGTCAAAAGAGGAAAGTTTGTTCTCCTCTGTTAACTCAAAAAATAAGAATAAATAATAATGCAATTACAAATAATCGAGGAATGTTAATTATCACAGAATGTTTGTCTTCATATTTAGAAAAAATTGAACTATCTTTTCTTTTCTATTGTGATTTTACCGGCATGAAAAAGTTGGATATTCTATAACAAAGGTATGTAAATGTTTTGTTCTAGTGAAAATAAAGCTTTTCAATTGACAACTAATTTAATAGATTTTCATGGTTCAGTTTTTCATATTTAAACTGAAGTTTTTTGACATACAACCAAAAATTAAGGAATTTAAATGTCATTATAAAATATTAGCAGCATTATTATATTTAAGAAAATGATAAAATTTCGGTGCTTTATTTTCTAATATTGTTCGTTTCTTTTCTATTTGAATATGTCTAATCTTTTTCTAGCTCAGATTCCTTTTATTATGTAAAAATGTAAAATAATGTTTATGATTTCTGTGTGTTATGAAAGTTTTATAAAAAATGCTATCATATTTCAACTAAATTATGATTATTTTATTGAATTAGTAAAATTTAGATTAGAAAATCTTGATTATTGTCCGAGTTCCAAAGGTGTCGCAAAAGTGACAGCGTTCCTTCATATTAAGCATACTTATGACCATTCTATGAAAGCTATAATTATGAAGAAAGAGAAGTACACATATATGTATTAGTTATTGAATTGACTTTTGAATTTAAACACTAATTTAACACATTTAGTGAAATACTTTTTGCACTTATTCTAAAAAGAATTATATACATGATATGTATATATATATGTATTTGTAAAATGTCTCATTTTTGAAAAAATGAGATTATTTGTAAAATGATACATTTTTGCAAGAATGAGTTTATTTTTCGTTAGAAATTGAATTAACTGTATAAATAAACTTTCTTAAAACTGAGCCCAATATTTTTATTAAATTAGTGTTTTTAATTTCATTATTTGTGAATTTATTATCTTAAAAATGTAATTAATTTGTGTACATCAATATAATAATAATAAAATTAAATAGATTGCATTTTTTTTTAGTTCATTTATGCTTTTTTGTGTGTTTCTGTATTTATAAAAAAATTTTGATACTTCTTAAGATGTATTATATAAACCTGTAATAAATAAATATATACACAGGAATGTAAATAAATAAAAGTCATGCGCGCATTTTTTTTTTTGGGGGGGGGGGGACGTTTTTTGAAGCAAGCTGTTTTAAAGTATTACATATTACACTTCAGTACAGGTAGATGTGCCAGTAATGGACACCCTTCTAGTAATGTATCAACAATAAATCACAATAATGTAATCACAATAAATAAATAAATGCAAACTAAGCTTTTATTATTTTTTCATAGGGAGCGAACGATTTTGATCTGCTGACTTAAACCGGTAATTAAATCGTAATTTAAATCAACTTTTTTTTTAATCATTGACTAAAATCATAAATTTTATAAAGATTTAAAATGACAGAAAAAAGTATTAAAATCTAAGGTTACCATAATTTGGCAAGTTTCTACAGGTATTGACATTGTAATACACAAAAAAGCTTTAAATAATTATTTCTAAGCTTAATTTCTGAGTATTGTCAAAGACTTAAGCATGATAATTTTGTAAAAAGCATAGTTTTTATCTTATAAGTATAAAAATCATTTAATTTAAAAATGATATTCAAATCTGGTATAAATTACAATGTCATAATTTCCTTTTAATAATCAAATTATTGATTCTTTTATATAATATAGGTATAGCAAGTATAATAATTTCCTGCAAATAAATGAATAAAGCAGCCAAATCTTATTTTCTCATTCTGCTTTTGCAATAATAAATTTATAGCAAATATTGGAACTAAAAATAGAATGAAATAATGACATCGGCTGAATCGCTATTGTAAAAGAAGACATGAGAAAAAAAAAATAATAAAAAATTAAGCATAGCAAGAGCTTATTCAGTAAAAGTTGAATGTTTTTACTTTTTCAACTCATATACACCAAATAAAAATTTTCATGATTAATTAAGGCAGCAAAACTGTCTGAAACAGTAAATGCTGAGAACTTCCACTAAGTGCTAATAATGGTGCTGTTTAATGTTTTGAGGATTTCATATATAATTGGTTATTCCTTATATTTACTTTGTATGTGTGTATGAATGTGCTAACATATTTTGGGGGGTTAATATATGCAAACGTGGATGTAAATTTAGATTCAGGCTATTGACAGATTGCAAAATGAGATGCAAATAAATTTGTTAATTTTGTTAATTGTGTTACTAATTGATGAAATTACTTATTTGCAGTTGTTATTAATTCTGTAACTATTTGCTGTTTCCTCTAAGCACTTTTTTAAGGTGGAAAAACTTTCTTCTTATGAAATTGGCAAAATGCACCCTACCTTATTAAAATATAATTAAATTCACTTACAGTAAACACAGATTTCTTGTAATACAACTTCCAAATTACACATTATTTCTTAATCTAAGTTCCCAAGATCTTATGAAAGTGATAGAGAATTATTTCTTTAGAAAAAAATTAAAATATGTTATTATTTAATCGTATTTTTCAATTTGTAATTCATAAAATTATTAAAATTAATGGTTCTTTGTTTATCATAATGAGAAACTGAATGATTTTTATAATTACTAAACAAATTACTAAGTATATTTCCCCATAAAATGGTGTATTTTTTGGAACTAGCATCCCTTTAGTAAAAAATACAAATTGAAATTGACAAATAGTGGAAAATCCCTTACCAATCAGCTGCTTTTAGAGAGCAACTAAAAATCAGCTCACTATCGCCGATATCTTTCAGAATTTAAACAATAATTCTAAATTTTTCACGATAATTCATTGTACTTATTTTATGAGTTGCTTATAGAATAGGCTAGTAATCAATAAAAAAAAAATCCCTGTCGGCTTGGCCTATAAGCGGAAGTAGATTTCGTTAAGTGCTCAATTCAACAATAAAAAATAAAATGTAATTGGAGAAAAACCCAGTTTAACAATTTTATTTGGCCACTTTTGAAGAAATTTTAATTTTTCTGTAAGAGCCGGTTTTATCAGAATCCTCTTAAGCTAAATTTGGCTCAAATGCCCACATTGACAGCCTTTTTTAAAAAATATATTCTGACTTTATAAAAAAAAAAATTGACCAATATGGTAAATTATATTGTTCCTAAATAAGACATACTGCCAACTGAATGCATTTGAGAGCAAAAATTATTTTAAAAATGAGTCATAAAATGAGCAATTTGTTAATTTAATACATCCTCAAATCTTCAATCACGATAGCTTCGGGAAAATTTGTTCAAAATGACTATTTTGACATCATTTTTAAAAATATATTCTGCCTTTATCGAAAAACTGACCAATTCGGCATATTATACAGTTTCTAAATAAGAGAACCTGTCAATTGGATGCGTTTGAGAGCGAAAATGGTTTTTAAAATGAGTCATAAAATAAGCAATTTGTTATTTGAGTACTTCCTCAATTTTTCAATCGCAATCGCTTAGAGAAATTCAGTTCAAAGTGCCTTTTTTGGCAGCTTTTTTTTTAATATATTCTGCCTTTATGGAAAAACTAACCAACACGGCACATTTTACAATTTCTAAATAAGAGGACCTGTCAATTGGATGCGTTTGAGAGCATAAATGGTTTTAAAAATGGGTCATAAAATAAGCAATTTGTTATTTGAGTACTTCAAATTTTCAATCGCAATCGCTTATGGAAATTCAGTTCAGAGTGCCTTTTTTGGCAGCTTTTTTTAAAATATATTCTGCCTTTATCGAGAAATTGGCCAATACGTCATATTGTATAGTTCCTATATAAGAGAACCTCCCATTTGGTTGCGTATCTTGAGAATTGACGAAGTTATGAATTTTTTTCTCCCAAAAACCCTGTTTTTTTGCGCTTTTTGAGCCCATTTTTAATTTTATAACATATCTGTCATGTATAAACTTTAGGCCTATTTCTTAAAAGTAGAACAAACTTTAAACTGATTCGATATCTATTTTATTTAAAAAGTTATGGCGTTTTATCTGTTTTCACGAAAACCCTCCCTATTTCCGAGATTTTATGCCCCTTGATTTTATATATCAGTTTGAAAGAGATTTGAGCAGAATTGGAGAAGTTATCGTGTCCATAAAAAAAGTGATATAGACCGATAGATAGATAGATAAACTGTTTTACTAATAGTAGTTTTAGGGTCTAGAGATCATGATCGGCGTAGATCTGCAAAGATTTTTCAGAAATTCCAACATGGGAGCCGCCGCAATAGGTAGTATTTCATACGAAATCTACCTATAAATCTTTATCGTTCGCGCATGCGCGGATAAAAAAATCATATAACTGCTCATATTTCATCAAATATTTAATATATTTTTATTGCAATTACGCTATATTGTTTCTGTTAAATTTTGTCAATTTTTCTGAAACGGGTGTTAAATTTGGTTGAGAACTCTTCCATGATATTAGCAAAAAACTTTTGAATCGTTTTGATCGATTTTTTTTTTTTTTTTTATTTGAAAAAAGAAGTCTGTATATTCATGAATATATGTATTATTCTTACACGAATGACTACACATGTTGTACAATATTCACATATTTGTATGCTGCAGTGATAGATCCTTTTTTGTATTTAATTTTACAGGTTAATTCTAAATATTATTTTTCTTTTATTTTCTGTTGACTCCCTATTGTACTTCTTATCAAATCGACAACGACATACATAAGGTCAAACGTATTCTTTATAATCCTGAATTTCCAGAAGAATCCGACAAATAATATTTTTCAATTTTAGACATTTTGTCGAATATTTGTTGTCCATTGATTAATGGCCATATTGTGAATACATGAATTTTAATGTATTTAGTACTTATCTAGATTCTATATGGCAGTACATGCTAATTAAAACTCGGTAAATAAATACTTCAGTTTGACCACAAAGCAATACTGATGACATGAAATTAATGCGTCTCATATGTAATTTAAACTAATTTGAATTAAATATAAGAAGTTAATTACAAGTTAGAAATAATAGTTTTCAGCAATCTAATGATCTAAGTATTTTTTATGAAGTTGTATGGTAGGGGTTTTCCCGCTATAGCGACATTTGAACCGACATTAAATCCATTTGACAAGGGAATCGCTTTGGTTGAAGCTCGCACCTATCATTGAGATAGGGTGCATTTTATAGCTCTGAAGGCTTCAGTTAAAAAGGACTGATAAAATTATTAGTTGAAAAATCTTATTACAATATTTTTGCACGCATTTATTTTTTAAGTAAATTTTTTCTTGCTAATTTTATTCAAAAAGAGTGAAGTTGTCAAATGGGGTTGGAAAGAGGGGGGACACATGTTAACAATTTTTACATTCTTGACTATTTTTCAGAATTGTTATGAGCTATTATTAAAAAAAATTGACTTTTCTCTTATTTCTTTTAGTGAAATTTTTAAATGCATTTATCAAGAATTTATATTATGTTAAAAATTGTCTAAATCTCTTCATGTGTGCACTGGTATACACTGTAAAAAAAAAAAAAATTCAAGAGGTTACTAAAAATTTCTTAGTAAATTTGTATTCCACAGAATTTTTTAGTAACCATTACAAACTTTTTTTTGCAAGTGAAACAAACATTTTTTTGTAAACTGAACAAAAGAATTTTTTGTATAACTAACTTAAAACTTTTTAGCATGAGCCACCAATCAAATTTTAGTAATAGCTCCAAAATTATTTTTAGTAACCATTACGTGTGCCCGAAGGGCAGGAGCTTCCTTCGAGCTGCATCCAGTGGGTAAAAAGAGAGACTTCTGAAACGGAAGATTTTTGGTAAAGCCGTAATAGATGGCAGCACCAAACATTGCTACCTATTCTATTTTGACATGTTTCTAAAGGGAAGGGAAAGTTCAGAGATCATTACCCATAGTAACTGCTACGACAGGATTTTCATAAACCCTGTATTTACATTCGGTGCATATTTGGCGGCGGCCAGCATCGAACCCAGGTACTTTCAGCCTGGAGTTCGGTGCTATGACCACTAGACTATCAGGGCCACGCCAAGTGAGTTTTAGTAATAGCTATTAAAAATATAAAACTATTAACTCTATTCGTTGCTAGCTTTTTTCTAGTAATTCTTACAGATTCCTTGTAACCGAGTAAGATTACTAAAAAATTTTTAGTAATTACAAAAATTACTAAAATTTGTTTTAGTAGATCGCTCCCCCTTTTTTTTACAGTGTATGAGTAGTTGTGAACATACGTAGGGCACTTGTAAACACATGCATAAATAAGAACAAAGTAAAATTTTGCGAATTGAAACTGCAATAAAAACTAATTAGATGCCCTCTTTCCAGTTGTGTAAATAAATCAAAAATATTTCAACATAGACACAAGAAATTATTCGTAAATTTATACATTAATATACCTACTCCTTTTCAGTAAAGCATGGCAAAACAGTATTAATTTATATAAGTTATTGAATAATTCTGTTATTGTGTTTTTGCTTTTTTCTTAATCTTATGCAATATGTATCATATAGTTGCGCATCTTGATCTTAAAAATTGGTAAAATTATAATATAAAAAATTAAGTATCACAGTACTACTTATCACTTTTTGGCCAACTAAACTGTACTTTCAAAAAATAAAAGTACACTGGCCTCAAAAAGTTAAGGTAAAACATATTTTTTAAGCTCACCAGAAATAAAAAATGGCAGTCAGATTAAACTTCATAATTTATATGAATGACAATAATAAACTTTAAAACACTTACGCAAAAATTACAGCTACCACTTTTATTTTATAAGAAAGAATAGGTATTGGTGAATAGGTGAAAGAAGAAGAATATGTGAATGAGAGAAAAACATACAAATACGAAGCTTTCATGATTTCGCGAGCAAGTTTTGCTGTTGTGGTATTTTCATTAAATATCATTAAAAATTGTTCAATTAATGAAATGCATAACTGTGACTGTTTTAAGAATTAATGTTTACATTTTAAAAAATCGAAGAATAATCGTTTTTCTTAAAAAAGAATGACTGAAAATTTCAAATTTGCTTTATCCTTGGGTAATCAAAGTGCCTTTTATTTTTTTTATTTCCTTTGAGTAAAATGAATCAAAAAAATTCTTGGATATTGATGGCAACACTCCAAGTCAGTTAAGAAAAATTTAATTTAAAAATAACAACAGTGATTCACTGACGCAGAAGATCAATAACTAAACAACTTTCTTTCACAGAACTATTTTATTTTGTAGCTGGATCACAAATATCGACTTTACATTTATGATATCACAAACAAAATTTATTTGTCAAGCAAATGCTATACTTTTTATTAAAGTTTTTCGTTTGTTCATATTTTTGCATAGAAAAAATCAAATAAAAGAAGTAAATTAAAATGTTACCTGAAAAAATCTTTCTACATCAAGAAAAATCACTATTTTGACGTGGAATAAGACACAATTGTAACAAAAAATCATATTGAAAAAAAAACACATTTATGTTTTTTTTTTAATTTGTATTCTCTTTATGACATTTTTTGCTCACTTTCAACGAAAATGCACGATCTCCATAAAAATATCTTCCCTATTATTTTATATGATAGCTAAATCTTCAATTGAAAACCAAAAATACTTTGCGTGGATGCCGGAATAATTTTTCATTTCTGTACCTAATTTGCCCCTTTTCCTTTGCGAAAGGCAAAGAGAATAATCTTAAGGATCATTAGAAAATACTGAAGGGTTCTTCAAGAAACCGAACACACAATTTAAAACCAAAATCCTCTCATAGCTCCCAGAACAGGCGATTTTTTTTTTTATCCATCCAAGCATACGAAAGACATCAACTAACACCACTCCCAACGTGGATTTCCGGCCGTCGGCCTAATCGTTCGGAGTTTTCCGTGGTTTTCTTCAAACCTTGTATTTCCTTGCTAAAATACGGGTTAGATTCCATTAAAAAGACTCCCACGGAGGGCATCTCACCCCTTCTCCCACGTGTAGATAATCGGCTGACAAAATAAACCAAACCCAACCCAACGTGGATTTCAAAACAGAGAGAAAGAATAAGGGTTGCCGAATAAGATGAACTCGCCAACAGACGCGAAAAACCCCCCTTGTAATGTAAGATGCTATGTAACAGATAGACGAACGGGGCTTATTAAAAATAAATTTTTATAGGTATTTTTATGATACTAAGACAAAAATAGGGAAAGGAAATCACATTTTTGAATTAAGTATAAATTTGATTGGATGGGGACGTGCCCAGAAAAGGACCCATAAGGCATGGTGACGTCACTGCGACGTCGTTGTGAAGTCACATTGTGACTTTGTGACCATCGATCGTCGATGTGACGTCGTTATGAGCCCACAATAGTCACAGAAAAAGTACACAAAAAGACCCGGATGACCATGTAAAGTCTATGGGAGCGTTCTTTTCTAATATCTCGCTCAAATTTTAATATTTTTGCATGATTTTTTTGCACAAGATAGCTGAGGGCAATCCACAACCGGGCTAGTTTTTACTTTTTCGATTTTGCTTATATATTTTTTATATTACGATAGTTTCAGTTTCAGAACCGGTTTAAACCGGTTTCGAAAGTTAAAGTAATTTTTTAAAGAAAATATGAAACAAAAATTGAAAAAGTAAAAACTAGCCCGGTTGTGGATTGCCCTCAGCTATCTTGTGCAAAAAAATCATGCAAAAATATTAAAATTTGAGCGAGATATTAGAAAAGAACGCTCCCATAGACTTTACATGTTCATCCGGGTCTTTTTGAGTAATTTTTCTGTGACTATTGTGGGCTCTTAAGAGCCCACACTAGTCACGCGGTAAAAGCCGAACGCTAATGGTAAGTCTATGGGCGCAATCTTTTCTAATATCTCGCTTAATTTTCAATATTTTTAAATGATTTTTTTTTCACAGGATAGCTGAGGACATTCTATTACCGGGCTAGTTTGTACTTTTCTGATTTTCGTTGTAGTTTAATTCTGAGGACACTTTCAATTTTGGAATATCTGAAATTCGAGGTGTTGTGTCCGTTTTAGTCTTATAAAATCCATTTCAGCAAAATTCAGAAAAAATTAAAAACGCTTCACGGAATATTAGGGTTTAAGCTTTCCAATGATATGCTTTCCATATTTCTATTGCAATTAGGCTGAGCAAAATTCGGAAAGATTTTGATCGAATATGGAACGAAAAATGTGTTTTAATTATATGCGGACCGCCTGCGCCAAGAATTTGAAATACCCGCCCTTTTAAAACTTTGATTGGTTAACACCGATGCAGTGTAGCAAATGTAAGGAAATCACTTCCTTTCCTTGCGTATTTTGTCGTGATTGGAGTATAGTAATGCGTTGAAATAAAACCCTCCTTTAGAAACATTGGATTTAATTTTTTCAACGATTATTGGTAAATTTTAACAGTATTACTCTTGAAAAAAAATGACGATTTCAAACTCTTAATTTTTATAAATTAATGTTAATTTTAAGTTTTAGCTAACTTTCAAAGAATAAAATTATACATTTCATTTGTATATATATATATTTTTCAAGTTCATACAAAAGAAAATAGATTTGATACAAATTACAGTAATTTCTCCTTTAGTAGAAAGGTAATTTTGATAATTTTAAAGGATGCTTATAATTGGAACTTTTGTGAAATTGATAGGTACCTTTAAAAGGACAAGGGGCTACATTTGAAAATTAAAAATTGCCTTATACAACCTGCAAAATATATGAAACGGGGGGGAGGCAGTGGTGTGCGAAGAGAAAACTGCGCTCGGGGCAGTTTCAGTATGGCATCCCATTCCCTAAACTTTTTCTTGTGACAGACTAAAAATGACGTTTGTAGTATAAATTTGGCGCCCCATAAATTTACGCAGCCGGGGCAACCGCCCCCTTTGCCTCCCCCTTCTTTTCACGCGGCGCTGCGAGGGTACATTTGGAGGGGACATATTCAGCGCTGTCCGAAAGACGGGGGGGCGCTACATTTATACTATAAACGTCATTTTTTGGCCATTACAAGAAAAAGTTGGGGGAGAGGACGCTAAATTGAAACTTTGCCCCGTGCGCAATTTTCTTTTCATATGCCTCCGGGCTTGTTTTTGGTACTATACGATACTAGGCAGCCGATTTTAGTCTAATATTATTAAGTAAAACAATAAAAAAGCTTTCTTTTCTACGCATTTAATCAGTTAATAAAACAATTAATAAATTTACATAATCAAAAAATACTAGTACTGGTTTATGTTATATATGTCTTACTGCTATGCATGCATAAAATATTTGACAAATTAGCATTTTAAGTTCGAAAAACAGTTTTTATCAAAAATAAGTAGAAATTAAAGTCAGAAAAGTTTTAAAGATTAGTAACTTTAACATTATTGATCAACTTGTTTGAAACTTTAAAGAAATATTTTTTAATATTTATTACTTTTAAGGAAAAAGATACACTTTTAACAGTTGTTAAAAATTGAAAATTTATCCTGCGTGATACATTTATTTTAATGTAACATAAATGTATATTTGCAAAGACAAGGAATTGCAAAAATTTATCATTATTTATCTATACTAATATTATAAAGGGGAAAGATTCGATTGTTTGTCTGTTTGAATTGAATAGGCTCCGAAGCTACTTGACGGATTTGAAAAATTCTTTCACTGTTAAGAAGCTACACTATTTCCGGTGAACATAGACTATATTATATTTTCAAAAAAATGAAGGGATCCTTACTAAAATGCCAACAATGTAACCCAAGGTGTATAAAAATGACCTTAAAAATCCTTACATCGCGTGCGCTTCGAATACTGTTGATTATAGAACAAAATAATGTTCTACGACTTTGCTAACATATAATTATCTACAAAAAATATCGCGTCAGCATATGTCTAACTGTTATAATTACGTCACAATAAGTGTTTTTTTTTTTTTTTATTTAAAAAAATAATTAAAATGCCGTCTCTGTAAAAGCCCTCTATTTTTACCTTCATATTAATTCTTATCAAAATAAATTACTTCATAATCAAGACTGATTTAATACCTTTATATGACTTATTAGCTCACAGGCTATCATAGCCTGAGAGCTTATGTGCCCGTCCGTTCTGTATGTATGTTCGTTCGTGCGTAACGCGATAACTCATGGTAAAAATATCCGATCCACGTGAAATTTTATATGTAGGTATATCCTGACAAGGTGCTTTCCTGATTAGTTTTTGGAGTTCATTCGATATGTATAAGAGGGGGAACGGGGGGATCATGCCCCTCCCCTTAATTGATATAAATGGGATTTTCATGCAGAATTAAGTTTTCGTTCAAAATTTAGATTAGGATCATTCTGATGAGGCGATTCCGTGACTGTTATTAGTGTTCATTGAATAAGTATAAATAGGGGGAACAGGGGTTCTAATGCCCCTCCGCCTTAATTTATATAAATGGGTTTTTCAAGCAGAATTTTCAGATTTTGTTCAAATCTCTGAATAGTTTTGGAAGTTTAATGGCTAAGTATAAAAGAGGGGGATAACTCCTTTTAAATTATATAAATGCTAAATGGGTTTTTAATAAGAATTATCTCATTTGCTCTGAATTTTGGATATAGATTTTTTATATGATAAAGCATGTCTTTGATAGTATATGAGGTTCAATGATTAAGTATAAAAAAAGAGGAAAGGGGAGAGCTGTTTCCCCTTCTTAATTTTTTTTCGAACGGAATTAACCCTTGAAAATATAAGGCTTTAATGTGCAATTAGTATTTGTAGCCTGTGAGCTCAATGCTATCAGTTTAACTGGGCAGTATTCTTTATTAAATTATTCGATTCGGACTTTCTGTTCGAAAGTTATCATGAATTAAAAAATGTAAGTATTAGAAAAAAATCGTGTGGTCGTCGTTCACTCCGCTCGGCTAGGCTGCAATATAATATGTGATGTATTCGTCACTGGGGAACGGGAACTATCTGTCAATGTCAGGGACGGCATTTTAATTATTAGGTTATGAGTGTGTGTGTAAAAATTGATAACTTGAAATTTTTCTTTAATACACGTGAGAAGCCGGAACGAGCTGCTATAATCTATATACATAAAACAAAGTCGTGTTAGTTACACCATTTATAACTCAAGAACGGATAGATCGATTTTTATGAAATTTTTGTATGGAGGTATATGACATCTTAGATTAACATATGGGCTACTTTTTATCCGACTATTTAAAAGGAGGGTAATGTTTCTAGCCTCCTGACTGCCGCCGGCTGATTTTTTCACACACTAAGCTGCAGGTTTCACTGCAACATAAGCAATATTTAAATTAGTATAATTCCACAAATAGAACCCAGTTCTGAAAAATTAAGTTAGGATTGATGCTATCAAAGATTATACACCGATACCAATAACATATTTTGTATCAGGTTGGAAAAAACATCTTTTTTTAAATATTTTTAATAAATTACAGAGAAAATAACATTACAATATTACCCTTTGGCTGGGCAGTCAGGAGGCTAGTAGTTGAATTTAATGAGATGAAGTGGTAGTAACAATTTGCGGTATCAGTAGTAGAAGGGGACTGGGCGACTTGCTCTATCCGAAGAAAAGCGAGGGCGGGCCGCTAGCTACAATATAAAAGTAAAAATAATGAAATTGTAATGCAAAATATAGCCTTTTTTAAAAGTCTGCTATTCAGCAAATTTTATTCTCTAACACTTTTCAGAATTGTTCCTTCTTTGGAGTTTTTTGTCGACGATCAACTAATGCAGCATCTATCGAGCAAAAGACTTTTGCATATTCCAAAACATCATACAAAGTATCGTGGACAAGATTTGTCGAGATATTTACAAACTGTACAAGTTCGTATATATTTAATGGGTGACAACTCAATACAACATTGTAAAATTTTTAGACGATTTTGCTGTTTTTAGCAGTTTTTGTTTGTCCTGGTACAAGGGCAGATCTGGAGACTCCTCAAAAAGGGGGGGGGGGACTTTTCAGAAATTTTGAGATTCCAATCGCACCTGCATCTCTACATTTTTATGTAGATATCATGTACACTTGTAGGAAAATTAAGGTTTTTACAAAAGCAGTCTTAAATTTCGCCAATTTTTTTGCTTATAATTAATAAAGTTCTTAATATTAAAAAAATGTTCCTTTCAGAAAATATGACAACCATTATTGTACAAAATATCCTGAAATCAGAATTAAAAAATAAGAAAAATTGTAAGGAAAATGAACAAATTTACAAAGGTTTCAGGTTTACATGTTGAATAATATTTGACTGGTCATGCGCGAATGCAAACAAAATATAATTTGCATAGTGTCTAAATGTATTGAGCAACAAATGTGAAAATCTCAAAAACATAGGCTGAAAATTATCGTCGATAGAATAAGCTAAGAATCCGTTGTTCCCAAAATAAAGCAAAAAGATGAGGGGTTGTGTCCATACATCCATTGACTAGTGTCAATAGAGCATATACAGTATTGCAAGTACTGGGTACAAGTATTTGGATACAGCCTCTCATCTTTTTATTTCTTTTTGGGAATAACGGATTTTTAGCTCATTCTATTGACGATATTTTTCAGAATCTTGAGACTTTTATAAAAGTTGCTCTATATATATATCTATGGATAATGTTTTTTGTCATATTTTCGCAAAAGAAATTTCTTTTATATTAAGAAAACTTTAAATTATAAGCAAAACATTCAACAAAATTTAGGACTGTATTTATAAAAATCTCAATTCTCTACGAGTATACATTCTATATTCATAAAAATGAACACAGTTTATTATAAGGTGAAAATTAATCATAATATGCATTTTGAACCCTTTTGCTGCATTAGTTTTGACAGGGTTATCTTCGTACTTCTTCAATTTGTTGACTAGCCCTATGGGATTTCGCGAAAAGAAAAATCTTCACGGAAATGTATGACCTGTACTATTCTGTTCACACACTGGAATTTCAGAATAATTCCTCAAGTTTTTGCCCAGATATTTAACAAAACGTCTGAAATCACAAATGGCCGGTCACATATGGCGATGTGTATTACACGACGATAAAATTTTGAGATACATTTCTAACTGTAAAACACAATTGTGCAAATTGCACTTCAATAAGTTAAAATACATCAAACTCGTCACTCTTCGAAACCATCTTTTTTTTTAATTGTAGTGAAGCATGTTTTTGAATAGCCATTGCACTTGTATAAGCATAAAAGTGGTGTGTCTAGAGACAATAGTACAAGACAATAGATACAAGGTATCCAACGGTAATGAAAGGCAAATTCCTAAACCGTTAATCATAGACATATAGTTTCAAAAATAAAAATGATTTGAATGAGGTAAAGAAATATTTTAAGTTCAACTGAGTTGATTTGAGTCAATAAAATCATTTCTTTTAAAAATACGAAATTTAAATTTTTATATGGTCTCCCGTTTTTATTTTTTTTTAAATCATTATATTTAGTTATTTTTTCCTGTTACACTAATAAGTAAGACAAAAAAGGTCCCATTCTTACAACACTTAAACACTCTAAAAAATAAATGTGTAAATTAGTCAAATTTACACACATTTATGTGTAAATTTGTAAATTTACACACTTGCCATGTACTTTACACATTTTTTTGCAAAATTTTACCTGTTTTTATGTGTATTTAGCTTTTGAAACTAAGTGTGTAATTTGTTATCACTTGAAAAACATAAATAAGTGTGTAAAAGTAGAAAAATACCTAAATTGACACCGATTGGTGTGTTATTGTAATTTACGCATAGTTCTTATATACACTGATAAGTGTGTAAATTTCTAAAATCACACACTTGCCATGAAAATTACACATTTTGTAAAAAGAATTACTTGTTTTTATGTGCATTTATTTTGTGATATTAAGGCTGCAAGTTGTTGTCGGTTGGTTACCCAGACAAATGTGTAAAATTGGATTTACATGTACTGGTGTGTTATTTTAAATGTTCGTCTGCATTTTGTATAATAGCAAGTACGCAGGTGAAAAATGAAAATTGAAAACATCTGCTGTATCGTAGTTTCGCCATTTTTAGAATGGAACATGTCAAAAGAGGAAAGTTTGTTCTCTGTTAACTCAAAAAATACGAATAAATCATAATACAATTACAAATAATCGAGGAATGTTAATTATCATAGAATGTTTGTCTTCATATTTAGAAAAAATTGAACTATGTTTTCTTTTCTATTGTGATTTTACCGGTATGAAAAAGTGGGATATTCTATAACAAAGGTATGTAAATGTTTTGTTCTAATGAAAATAAAGCTTTTTAATTGACAACTAATTTAATAGATTTTCATAGTTCAGTTTTTCATATTTAAACTGTAAGTTTTTTGACATACAACCAAAAATTAAGGAATTTAAATGTCATTAAAAGTATAAGCAGCATTATTATATTTAAGAAAATGATAAAATTTCGGTGCTTTATTTTCTAATATTGTTCGCTTCTTTTCTATTTGAATATGTCTAATCTTTTTCTAGCTTAGATTCCTTTTATTATGTAAAAATGTAAAATAATGTTTATGATTTCTGTGTGTTATGAAAGTTTTATCATAAAAAGTGCTATCATATTTCAACTAAATTATGATTATTTTATTGAAATAGTAAAATTTACATTAGAAAATCTTAATCGTTGTCCGAGTTCCAAAGGTGTCGCAAAGGTGAGTGCGTTCCTTCATATTAAGCATACTTATGACTATTCTATGAAAGCTATAATTATTAAGAAAGAGAAGTATACATATATGTATTAGTTATTGAATTGACTTTTGAATTTAAACACTAATTTAACACATTTAGTGAAATACTTTGTGCACTTATTCTAAAAAGAATTATATAC
Source organism: Maratus speculifer (assembly GCA_964019185.1). NCBI lineage: Eukaryota > Metazoa > Arthropoda > Arachnida > Araneae > Salticidae > Maratus > Maratus speculifer. The sequence continues at coordinate 135,172,745 of OZ025293.1, read as the reverse complement.
ATGATATGTATATGTATATATATATGAATTTGTAAAATGTCTCATTTTTGACAAAATGAGATTATTTGTAAAATGATATATTTTTGCAAGAATGAGATTATTTTTGGTTAGAAATTGAATTAACCGTATAAATGAACTTTCCTAAAACTGAGCCCAATATTTTTATTAAATTAGTTAGTGTTTTTAATTTCAGTATTTGTGAATTTATTATCATAAAAAGGTAATTAATTTGTGTACATCAATATAATAATAATAAAATTAAATAGATTGCATTTTTTTAGTTCATTTACGCTTTTTTGTATGTTTCTGTATTTATAAACAAATTTTGATACTTCTTAAGTTGTATTATGTAAACCTGTAATAAATAAATATATATATAGGAATGCAAATAAATAAATAATAAAAAAAAGTCATGCGCTTTTTTTTTTTTTTTTTTTTTTTTGAGGGGGGGGGGGACGTTTTTTGAAGCAAGCTCTTTTAAAGTATTACATAATATACTTCAGTATAGGTAGATGTGCCAGTAATGGACACCTTTCTAGTTATGTATCAACAATAAATCACAATAATGTAATCACAATAAATAAATAAATGCAAACTAAGCTTTTATTATTTTTTCTTAGGGAGCGAACGATTTTAATAAGCTGACTTAAACCAGTAATTAAATCGTGATTTAAATCAACTTTTTTTTAATCATTGACTAAAATCATAAATTTTATAAAGATTTAATATGACAGAAAAAAGTATTAAAATCTAAGGTTACCATAATTTGGCAAGTTTCTACAGGTACTGACTTTTGAATACACAAAAAAGCTTTAAATAATTATTTCTAAGCTTAATTTCTGAGTATTGTCAAAGACTTAAGCATGATAATTTTGTAAAAAGCATAGTTTTTATAAGTATAAAAATCATTTAATTTAAAAATGATATTCAAATCTGGTATAAATCTGGTATAAAAGTCATAATTTTCTTTTAATAATCAAATTATTGATTTTTTATATAATATAGGCTAACAAGTATACTAATTTTCTGCAAATAAACGAATAAAGTAGCCAAATCTTATTTTCTCATTCTGCTTTTGCAATAATAAATTTATAGCAAATATTAGAACTAAAAATAGAATGAAATAATGACATCCGCTGAATCGCTATTGTAAAAGAAGGCATGGGAAAAAAAAATTATAAAATATTAAACATAGCAAGAGCTTATTCAGTAAAAGTTGAATGTGTTTACTTTTTCAAGTCATATACACCCAAATAAAAATTTTCATGATTAATTAAGGCAGCAAAACTGTCTGAAACACTAAATGCTGAGAACTTCCACTAAATGCTAATAATGGTGCTGTTTAATGTTTTGAGGATTTCATATATAATTGGCTATTCCTTATATTTACTTTGTATGTGTGTATGAATGTGCTGATATATTTTGGGGGGTTAATATATGCAAACGTGGATGTAAATTTAGATTCAGGCTTGACAGATTGCAAAATGAAATTCAAATAAATTTGTTAATTTTGTTATTTGTGCTACTAATTGATGAAATTACTTATTTGCAGTTGTTATTAATTCTGTAACTATTTGCTGTTTCCTCTAAGCACTTTTTTAGGGTGGAAAAACTTTCTTCTTATGAAATTGGCAAAATGCTACCTTATTAAAATATAATTAAATTCACTTACAGTAAACACAGCTTTCTTGTAATACAACTTCCAAATTACACATTATTTCTTAATCTAAGTTCCCAAGACCTTATAAAAGTGATAGAGAATTATTTCTTTAGAAAAAAATTAAAACATGTTATTATTTAATTGTATTTTTCAATTTGTAATTCATAAAATTATTAAAATTAATGGCACTTTGTTTACCATAATGAGAAACTGAATGCTTTTTATAATTACTAAACACATTACTCAGTATATTTCCCCATGAAATAATGTATTTTTTGGAACTAGCATCTTCCCTTTTTTTCTTTCTAGAATGAGCACTAAATTGTTAATAATCATTTTAGTAATTAAAATATGTTATATACTAATTAAAAATTATATTATTACTAATTTTATGTTAATTAAAAATGTATAATATGTTCCTAAATACAGATATTGCTGTTTAATAATTATTAATTTTAAATAGTGTTAATAGTTTATGTTAAATGCAGTTATTAATAATTGGAATAAATGTAAATATCACTAGTATTTAATATAGTTTTGCATAATATTGCATAATATTATCGCAAAATATTAATGTATATAATATGGTACAAAGGAAACTACTACTAAAAATAGTTCATAATTACAGACATTATAAAACTACTTTGTAGTTTTTATAATGTCTGTAACTATGAACTATTAGTTATGTTAGTTAAAGGATAAAGACACAGATTATGTTAGCAATTAGAGTTTTTTTTTTTTTTTTTTTTGGTAGACTAAAATTTTTAGTAGTCATTCAGTATTTGAACATTGGGGACAAAAATCATAAAATTCGAATTTATATCAAAATAATCTGATTCAGTTCTTTCAGGTATGATGTACTACTCATAGTACGTGTCTTTTAATGGGGTATTATTTTGTTTTAAGAAATATTTTTGCTGATATTTGCATGCATTAATGTTAGTATATGTATATGCATTTACTATATGACTTCATTTTATGCTTAAGCATTTAATAATAATAATAATAATTATTATTATTATTATTTGGTTAATTTTCTCAGCGCTGTTTGCGATTCTTTTATTTCAAACATCATATTTCACTCTTTAAATTTAAAATAAAAGTTACTTTCTTGAAAGAATCATGTCTAATAATGCGCAGAAAGTAGGAGAAAGTTCTAATATCAATTAAATCTTATTGCAATGCAATATTTTCTAAACATTTCCCAAAATTCTTTTTTAGCCTATGGCCATATGTAAATTGAATAATACGCAAAATAACAACATTCGTTATCTTTCAGATTATGAAATATTGGTGAAACACTAATTAATGTACTTGGATAGCTAGTATTAATATTATTAATGTATAAGTATGTATTATTAATACTATTAATGTTACTAATATTAAAATGTATTATTAATATTATTAATCATAAATATTTCTGGAAAAATTGCTCTTTAAAATATTAAAAACAATATGAGTTGTTATAGCAGTAAATATGAGCGAGAGAATTTCTTTTTAACTTTAATTTAAAAGACAGAAATTGTAAGGAATTGAAATTATGCACAGTCTGCGCGTAAATTGTGATCTCACGATTGTAGAGCTATAAACCAACTCTAAAAGAAATTACAAACTGGTAATTAAAATTTCAGTTTATCATGCTTTATATAAAAACGGGTATATCGGTGATACGAAAATGATTTGTCTTTTATTTAGTGTGGTGTGAAAATCGCCAAAATACATTGCTGGTACACTATTTTCTGAGCATCAAACAGAGCTACCAGAAAATATAATCTCAATCAGTAAATGATATTGTTCTTTGTACAATTTTTTTAATCATTAAAATTATCATTATTAATCATTGGGAATTAATTCCCAATTTAAACATACTAAAACATATAATGTTAACGCTAAATACATAAAAATATGTCTGCTGGAATATTACACAAATATCTAAGTATTTTGATTATTACACACAAATCTGTGTTTTGCATGTTCAGCAGAAATATTTATATGAAGAGAATGCTACACAAAAATCTGTGTATTTTGCATATTATACAAAAACCTGTGTAATTTACATACTACACAAAAAATTGAGTATTTTACATAAAACACAAAAGCATGTGTTTCTTGTATTATACACAAAAATACATTTAATCACAGAAAATTACATATATGAATGTGTGAGAACACAAATCTGTGTATTCTTCTGCAATTTACACATTAAAGTGTGTATTTCAAGACTTATCAGATAACATTTACACATTTGGACTTATCATCAAATTACACTTTAAAATGTGTATTTTCAAATTTACACATTAGGCGTGTATTTTGGCAATTTACACACCAATTTACACACATAGACATGTCGTTTTTGTATCATCGATATACCTGCTTTTATGTGTAAATTTACACATTTATTTTTTAGAGTGAATTGATTCAGCTATATGAAGCTTTAAAAATACATGACTTAAAATACATGACTAAAAATACATGACTACTTTCCTGCGTTGAAAACAAATGAGTTAGGCTATGATTTGTGGATCATATACCAAGTTTCTGTCGCCCCAGTGGCGTGATCAGTAACGGCAGCTATTGCTACATCGAAGGTTCCAGGTTCGAATCCAGGATAAGAGATGGGTGGTGTTTTTGCCCCTTTGTAATACATTGAAAGTATTTATTGAATAATAAAATATCTCTGTATTGTCATTGACTATATGTAATATATCATTCAAGGTGAAAGCCATAACTGCTGAAGGCCTCAAAGCAAAAAATCCAAACCAAGTTACTACAGTAATCGAAGAATTTATTTCATGTGTATATGCCCTTGAAAAAAAAATCGTACACATATTGTGACTGAATTAACTTTTATTAAGTTTAAGATTGTCTAAAATAATTACATTTTAACATATGTTTTATTTTGTAAAGAGTTGAGACATTTTCTTTTCATGATTTCTTTTAACAAAAAATATGTTAGTTTTATAAGTCTTTTCTTAACTTCAACGATTATACGTATGTATGTTTTTTCAGTTCAAAATTTGGTTTTCGAACTTTAATTCATTTTCAAATATCCGATCAAAATTAAATTTTACATGCTGATGTAAATTCGATGAAAATCTAATATTATTTTGATTTTCGGTTGTTACCGTTTATAGTTATTCAGGATAACACAAAAAATGTCAGGTAAACTACTGCTAAGAAGTTTAAGAAAAAAAATTATGTTAGATAACACAGGACGACGATGTTTTTGTTTATTAACTGCTATGTATTTTTACTTTCTTCTAACTTTACAAGGAGAAAGTATTAGATTCGTGGAAATTTTCGAAATCTTGTTTTCGACGGATTAACACGGTTTAGGGGTCAAAGAACTCGAAAAACATATTTTTACAAAATGTCTGTCTGTGAGTCTGTGAGTTTGTTTCTCTGTGTGTGAAAAACATATTGTGGATGCTCTATCTAAAATCCTAAAGCACGGAATTTCACAAAACTTTAGTTTCTGTTAGAAGTTGATATAAACTAGATCTGATTAATTTTTTATGTATGTGGCTCAACAGGTAGTGCTGCTATGATGCATTATTTACAATTTCCACAATAGCCCTATCTCAAGAACTACTGCATGGATTTTCATAAAACTTTATACTTAGTATTTGATATAACATGGTGCTGATTACACGTTTTAGTGCAAATCGCTCGACAGATGGCGCTGCCATGGTGCATTATTCGCGATTATCGCAATAGTCTCAAGAACTATCTCAAGATCTATCTCAAGAACATGCACGGAATTTTACAAAACTTTTGATACTGTGAGACACTAATATGAATTAGATCAGATTGGGTTCATGCATAATGTCCAACAGGCGACTCTACTATTCCGCATTATTTACAATTTCCACAACAACCATATCTTAAGAACACGCGCATGAATTTTCATAAAACTTTATATTTAGTTAGTACTTGATATGATATAGCTTTGATTGCGCTTTTGTGCAAATCGCTCAATAGGAGGCACTGCCATGGTGCATTATTCTTGATTATTTCAATAGCTCTATCTCAAGAACTAATACACGACATTTTCTAAAACTTCAGATTCAGTTAGTCTCTGATATAGATTAGTGTTGTTTAGTTTTTTGGTGTAAATTGCCCTACAAATGGCGTTGCTATGCTGCATTTTTCACGATTTCGCAATAAATGTATCTCAAGAACTAATGCACGGATTTCCATCAAACTTCAGATTGAGTTAGTACCTGATAAAAAGATTGATCCTGATTAGTTTTTGGTGTACATCACCCAACATGTGGCCCTGTTATGCAGATATTTTAAAAACATTTTCCAATAGCTCTATCTCAAAAACTAATGCGCGGATTTTTATGAAACTTCAGATTCAGTAATAAGCTGACTTAAGTTGTTGCTGATTAGATTTTTGTTTAAACCATCAAACAGTTGGTGTTGCTATGCTGCATTTTTCATTAAGTATTAACATGTATAAGATAAAAGAAAATTTTGGGATTGCAACATCTGACAAGTTTATGAATGAAACCCTAAATTACCTTAAATTTTAACTAAGATGTCAGGATTTTTCGTAATTCGTAAGTTGTCATAATTAAAAATAACAAAAATCAGATGCTATAAAATAGAAGAGGTGGCTGTGTTTTTTTTTACTTTTGATACTTTATTTTTGTGTATTTTTTAAGCATTGAATCTGAAAATGACTTTCATTGTTAAGCCATCACGTAAGAATTTTTTTTGTAAGTCGTACATTTCAAAGTTAAAAAATAGTAAAAGTTTAATACTCTGAAATAGATCTAAAACTTTTTTTTTTATTAAATAAAATTTCATTTAATTCAGTAATTTATTCAACTGTTATACTAACAAGGAGAGGGTCTAAGACTTATGTCACATAATCCAGCGAGCCTTGTTAGAGTAATGTCTCTACATAAGCATATCACAAGGATAAATTGCAATATTCTGAGGGGGGGAGCTTAATCCTCAGTGTTCAACCGTTATTGACGCTTTAGTATATAATCAGATAAATCCTACTCCTTTGCGAGCACCTGAATTGTTCAGTTGGCAACACGCCAGACATCCAATATTTCTTTTGCACACGGCTGTCTAAAAATTCTGTCTCCGACAAGATTTTTTTTTACAAAATAATGATTAGTTATTTTCAAACTAATATATATGATTATTTAAATGTAAGACAAATATAAATAAGGACATTTTTCTAGGATCATTAACATATATTTATGTATTTGCAAAGAGTGAGAGAATTTCAATGAAAGTAATGGATACAGAGAAAAAAAATAAAACAAAAATCGTATGCAGTTTATAAAAGTATTTCTTTCACATTTGACATGATTGAATTTTTGTAATTTATTAATATTTATTTTACAATTACATACATCTATTTTAAAATTACATACAGTTATTTTACACTCAGTGGCGTGTGATGAGAAAATTGCGCCGGGGGCAAAGTTGAAATTTAGTGCCCTCCTCCCAATATTTTCTTGTGGCAGGTCAAAAATGACGTCCGTAGAATAAACTTGGCGTCTCCTAACTTCCCGCGCCCGGTGCGACTACCCCCTTTGTTCCCCCTTCTGCACGTTTTTTTTACACTTATTTATACTTATGTCTGTACCTATGCTATATATTTAAAAATTAAATGGTTCCTATTATAATTTACGTTTTGAAGCTTCTTCGTTGGGATGTTTTTACTGTACTAAAAGGTTCTGTAAACAACACCCGTCCAGACACCCAGGATTCTCAAAGCACACTAATTTTATCGGCTTTAAAAAAATTGAATTATGATTTTAAAAAAATGGCTAATCTCTTTATAAGTGGATTTTCATTCATATTTCTTTGATTGAAGGCTTTTAAGGTCAAATTAGTCGCTGTTTGAAGATACAATGTCTGTATTCGTCTTTTTTTCTTTGATTAAAAAATTAGTTAAAACATTGAAAATAATTTAACATAAAATGAATTAAGTAAACAGTAAACATAGTCTATTTCTCGGTATTTACCGTATATATCATATTGTTCTGGATTGTGAAAACTCATATAAATATATTTGTATTTGTTTTTTTGTTAGACAGGATAAAGGGACATAAAATGTGTAGTGTAATTTCGAAAATTGTGTTGTTAATTTCAATATTTATTAAAACATTTGTTATATATCAGAATCGATCGGGATGATTATTTTTTTTTTAGTTTAAATAACAGTTTTGTAGTTAATAACTTTGGAAAATATAGGAACTAATAACTGCGATTTTAGACATATTCCTTTCAAACACACAATTCTATGTTTCTGTAAATGATAATGCATTCAATTCACTTTCAATTTGATATGTATTCTTCAATAGATAAATTACAACTGTTGTTGGAATTCGTCGTTTGTTGATTTAAAATACACCCAATTTACATATCTAACCAATGTTTTTTTTTACATCGCACCCTCACAAAATTTATAAACAAAACACAAGTCTCGGTTTCGATCATTTATCTGACCCATTGATCATTGATCTTACCGGTTTTCGTCCGTTTTTCGACCATTGGCTTTTTATTGCGCATGCGTTTGAACTAAATCGTTTCCTATCTGTGCGTATTCCACGCAAATATTTTTACTGCTTATACTGCTTTCTCTCGTATCTAATATTAACGTTTTCGTCATTTAAGTATTAATGTGTTATGAAATCCTCTATTAATATTGTGTAGCTTTAATTTTTATGCTATGAAAGTTTCAAAATCCTTCATCATGCCGACAAGCTTGTGTTTCGAGCATAAAGCTTTTACGCTCAACATGAGTTTATAAGTTATAAAGAAAATCTTAATGAATAAATTTCTTAATGACATTCGAACGGCATTAAGCCTTGAAAATGTAAGGCTGTAATATACAGTTAGTATGTGTAGCCTGTATTGTTAATAAATAAAAGAAAACTATGTGACGTGATGAAATTATTTACATGATAAATTTATATACATATTCATAATAATTTAATAGACAGTGTAAATTTATTTTAAGAACATGCACAAAACATGTTTAAGTAATTCAAATCAAGATTTTCATTAACCAATATGATAGTAAAATCAACTTGTTTTGGAACTATACTCATTTGCATCCTTAACGTGAGTAGTACGGCTTCTCCATCCTGTATTATCATGTTTATATATAGTATGAACAGTCTTTTCAGTTTTTAAATGTTTGAGACTTCAAAATTTAAAAATTATCTGTATTTATTCCATCAGGCTCTTTTAATTTTTACAAGGTCAGAATGAGGATAGGAGTAGAGGCACATCGAAATGAACCTCTGCTATTATAATAGTCTGACTTCAACCCATTTTTAGGTGCGTTTTTAATTATGTAAATCCGTAGTACATATAGTTGTCGTTCAGTCAGTTCGTCCATCCGTCCGCATATAAAAGCACAAAAATTGCCTAACCGAATCATTTGAAATTTAAAATATATAAATATTACATAATAATTTAAAATTTTATGAAAATCGGATGCATAGATCAATTACAGGGACAACCAAAATTATTCAGTTACATTACGGTCAATGAGGAAAAAATTTCAAATGTATTTTCAATGGTGTTACACTCATTCGAACATAATAAAATTGATATGCATTTATGAAATACATATTATAATATACATTTTGCACAATCTGTGGTATAAAGAACATTTATTATTAATTTAAAAGGCCACACAAAACTATTCCATTACATTATGGTATAGAAAGAACATTGTTTGGTGTGCGTTTTAATTGTAGGGTCAATCCATTTCAAGTGGTCCAGAAAATATTTTTTTGGTCGCTCGACCATTTTTAAAAAATTTGAAATTTTTTGTACAACAACCCTAACATGACGGAAGTTCAAAATGACCGTTATTTTAATTTTATTATTTTTTGTTTGTGCATGGCGGCCATCTTTGTTTCATCGTGTTCAGCGATTTTCTCAGATACTAGGATACACAAAATTGTAAATATCTCGTCTTTTATTTTCCCAATTGAAATGGGGTTTGCAGCATTTTGTTCAGAATAAAATAGGCTAAATGTACGGTGGTAGAATAATTTTTTAAAATAAATTTTTACAAGTGAAATTTTAGCACAAAATTTAAGAACTTTTCCAAAATCTATCCATTTGCAAGAGGAAATTTTTCATGCAAGGAAAACTGTCAACCTTACACAATTTTTTCTACAAATAGGTCAAAAGTGCGTGTACTCATATACCAAGTCCCAGATCTGGGAGTAGATGTCTCATTGCGAAAAAAATTCCGAAATTCGTCAAAAATTTCAAAAATCGCATTTTTTAGGCTTTGATATCTCTGGTGGGGCACGAGATAAAAATTTGAAATTATGGCCTTTGATAGTATTGTGTAGTAGTGCTATGTGCAAAAAATTTCAAGAAGGAGATTTGCCTACAAGCTGAGATATGACATGGACAATATGTGAAAACAATATTGTCAAACTATTGTAACCTACTATGTAATTGTTCCACAAGACTGTCAACCTTACACAATTTTTTCTACAAATAGGTCAAAAGTGCGTGTATTCATACACCATGTCCCAGATCTCGGAGTTGATTTCTCTTTGAGAAAAAAATTCCGAAATTCGTCAAAAATTTCAAAAATCGCACTTTTTAGGCTTTGATATCTCTGGTGGAGCACGAGATAAAAATCTGAAATTCTGGCCTTTGATAGTATTGTGTAATAGTGTTATGCACAAAAAATTTCAAGAAGGAGATTTGACTACAAGCTGAGATATGACATGGACAACTTGTGAAAACAATACTGCCAAACTATTGTAACCTACTATGTAATTGTTCATAATTCCAAAATTTTAAATTAATTATTTATGGTACAAAGTTAAATCAAAGTTAAATGTTAATTACAAATATCTTCTTCAAATGCGTCTGTGTGATTTAAACAATTCAGAATGTATGCTAAGCCAATACACTATTTGTCCAGAGGAACAAACCTACTAGAAACCTATTGAAACAATTTTACTCGATGCACATTTCAGGAAAAGTAAATTTCAGACAATGGATTGCAACTGATCGAATTGACATGGTTTCAATTATTAAGCCCAGAGAATTTCATTCAAGTTAACAAGGGATGACAAGACTTTGATGGCTTCAAATAAAATTTTGAGAAAGAACAGCTTGATGGACTGACAAGAGTAACTGGTCTAACTCATAACATCTCTCGTAAATAGTGTTAAGCTCTTTGTTGAGCATATATAGTATCTTTGTAAATTAAACATTTATTATTAATAGTAAATTGAACATTTATTAATATTGGTATAGTTGTAAATTAAATATTTAATATTAAACTGTTTTCAACAAACGATATTTTCTGTGTAAATATTGTAATAAATGAGACTAATCTCATTTCTCCTAATGTACTCATAATAGCATTTCTTAACATTTTTTAATCACCGTATCTCAGCTTATAGTCAAATCTCCTTCTTGAAATTTTTTGTACATAACACTACTACAGAATACTATCAAAGGTCAGAATTTCAGATTTTTATCTCGTGCTCCACTAGAGATATCAACGCCTAAAAAGTGCGATTTTTGAAATTTTTGACGAATTTCGGAATTTTTTTCGCAAAGAGAAATCAACTCCCAGATCTGGGACTTGGTGTATGAGTACAGGCACTTTTGACCTATTTGTAGAAAAAATTGTGTAAGGTTGACAGTCTTGTTGAACAATTACATAGTAGGTTACAATAGTTTGGCAGTATTGTTTTCACATATTGTCCATGTCATATCTCCGCTTGTAGTCAAATCTCCTTCTTGAAATTTTTTGTACATAACATTACTACACAATACTATTAAAGGCCAGAATTTCAGATTTTTAAATTGTGCCCCACCAGCGATATCAAAGCCTAAAAAGTGCGATTTTTGGAATTTTTGACGAATTTCGGAATTTTTTTTACAAAGAGAAATCAACTCCCAGATCTGGGACTTGGTGTATGCGTACATGCACTTTTGACCTATTTGTAGAAAAAATTGTGTAAGTGTGACAATTTTCCTTGCATGAAAAATTTCCTCTTGCAAACGGTCAGATTTTGGGAAAAATCTTAAATTTTGTGCTAAAATTCCACCTGTAAAATTTTATTTTAAAAAAATTTTCTACCACCATTCATTTAGCCTATTTTATTCTGAACAAAATGCTGCAAACCCCATTTCAATTGGGAAAATAAAAGACGAGATATTTACAATTTTGTGTATCCTAGTATCTGAGAAAATCGCTGCACACGATGAAACAAAAATGGCCGCCATGCACAAACAAAAAATAGTAAAATTAAAATAGCGGTCATTTCGAACTTCCATCATGTTAGGGTTGTACAAAAAATTTCAGATTTTTCAAAAATGGTCGATCGACCAGTGCTGGACCACTTGAAATGGATTAACCCTGTAATTAACTATTTAAAATTTTATTTTTGCGTTGCTGAGGAATACTATATCCTGTTATTTCCTGTATAAAAGAAAGCAGATAGTATTTACAGGGACGCACAGAAGATTTTGGTCACTATGCTGTATCCGGAATACTGTGTACTATTACATCAAGATCTGATTAATTTTAAATGGGTCCGTAATTATATAAATTGCTAGCACCTATATTCTTCGTTCAGTTGTCAGTCCGTCTGTCCGTTCGTCCGCTTATAACAAAACAAAAAAAAAACTGCCCAACAAAATCGCACGATATTTAAATTATATAATTTTACCTTAATTTTGTCGAGTCATTTTAAATTTTATGAAAATCGGATGCATAGTTTAATTAGAGGGACAATCAAAAGTACTCCATTACATTGGGATCAATAGGAAAAAACAGTTTCAAGTACATTTTAATGATGTTAAACTCTTCCGAATATAATAGAATTGACATGAACTTATAATATATATATATATTAAAATATACATTCTGTACAATCTGTGATGCAAAGAATATTTATTTTTAAATTACAGGTTAACACAAAAGTGTTCTACTACATAATTCTATTCGTGGAAACTTTGTTTGGGGTGTGTGTTAATTATATTGAACTATTTCACATTTTATGATATACGTTGCTGAGGTGTAATACAAGTTACTTCCTGCATACTTACAGGAACACAAAAAAGATTTCGACCACTATACTGTTTCCGAAGTGTTGTCCATTATAACAGCAAGATCTGAATATTCTTAAAACTTCGTTATCGTACGAAATACCGCATTTGTTATGCTTCACGAACAATTTCCAACTTGTTTTTATTGCATTCATTGATTGATTTAGTAAGACATAAATTTATTTACTATGTAAGTGCATTTTTTTTATTCTTCTATTTACTTTTATTCATTATAAATTGAACGAAACATTTTTCTTCAGATTAGCAATACTTTAACTTTATTAAGCTTAACTAAGCTTTATGTGAGGAAAATTTCATTAAATTCCAATAAATTGTTATAACTGTAGATTAATATGAACTTTAAATGCGATATTTCATGATACCATCACAGATATGTGAATGAAAAACTTCATTATAGTTATTATTAAAGTTTTTTTATGGAACAGTTTTCATTCATATCCCATTCTTTAAGAGTAACCGTCAGTTGTATTTTGACCTATACTCCCCATACTATATTCTTACAAACAGTATAGCTCATTTGCTATTCAACCAATTTGTTTAAAAAATTTTTTGGTAATTGATATAACTTATTTCTTTAACTTTGCAAAATTTTATAAAAGAAAAGTATGGCCTTCTATTTTAAATTAAATTTTAAAATTTCTAACATTAGTTCCAGCAAAAATACCCAGGTGTCCCTACGAGTCCGTCGCTTACTTGTAAAGACGAACCAAGCGATTATTTTTTTAGTTTTTATATATTTTCCTGTCATTTGTTATCATTATCGCTCTTATAAATATATTAAGGGATACCTCTTTGACGATATTGTATGAAATATCCCTCAACAAGACATTTTGTTGTCTGGAAATATGATTTTATTCGTAAAATTCCAGAGTAGAATAAAAAGATTCCTCCAAATTCCAGCAACCCCCGGAACTTCCGCCGAGAGAAAAAATAAATAAATAATCAACTGCAGAAAAGCAGTCTCTAGCTACCCTTCTTTGCCAAGGGGGAATCTTGCTGACCTTTGACTTTAGAAGGATCTGCTTTGTGGACTGTTTTCTGTGAAAGGAATTTTTTTTTTCTCTTTCAACTTGGTTCATTCTAGGATTTTAAGGGTGTATTTCGATTCAAACTGCTTTTTTTCCGATTTATTTTTTAATTCATTATTGCTCTCAAATACACCAAACTTTCAAAATCTCTTATTTGGAAAGTACACAAGGTGCCATGTTTGTCGATTCTTTGATAAATGCAGAAAATTTTGCAAAAAAAGCAATCAAAAACAGCATTTCGAACTGATTTTTCCCAAGCGGGCGATTTGGGAACGAAAAAAAGGGTCATACTAATAAGATAATTGTTTATAACTCAAATTCTAATGAATTGACCGTAAAAAGACATCAACGCGGCAAATTTGATTAATGTTTAAAAAATAAAAATTAATGTTTTTAAATTCGAAAGCAGTTCCGAAAATGAAAATGTCTCCATCAAAAATACCCGTAAATAAAATGATAAAATAAGAAATGGCCTTTGTAAACAGATCAGCCTCATCTAATCAACGCAGAAAAAAAAAATCATTTAAAAATATTGTAATGCAACTGACCTATTTTTATAAATTTCTTCTTTAGGATTAGCATTAGCAAATAGGTCTTTTCGTTTGACTGGTTGCTTCTGAATGATAATTTATTTTATTTTTTATTAATTTTTTAATACAGGGACGTTATTTCGCATTTTTCACTCTTGAAACCGTTCTTTGCACAGTAAATGCTATTCCAGCTTATCACTGATTTGTCTAACATATAAGTTAAAATATTTTCGGGCTCAGTTACTGCTAAAAAATTGCCTTATTTAAAAGCAACATCTTCAAATGCTCATGAAAATATTATTCATTATTATTATTTAGCTCGTCTTGCTTCAAAAGGAAAAAAAAACACATAGAACTGACATGCGCGATTTTTTAAGAAAGATGTGAGAAAACGTGCCCTCGAGACATTTTTTAATTAAACCTGCTCTCAAAATAAATAAATAAATAAAATAAAATCGCGTTTAACAACACGAAAATTTCTACCCCCATTTTCTGACTCATTATTGTAAATATTGTATAATTATTGTGTAAAATTATTGTACCTAAATATATAATCAGGACTATGGAGTGGGCCCATTTTTTGAGAAAAAGTGTCGAAATCGCTAAAAAATAATTCGACTCCAACTTCGGCCTTTTTTTTTTTTTCTCAGACAGTTTGCAGTGAAATTAAACGGAATATATGTCATTTTGACTCCATAAAAGAGATTATTTTTGTAATTTTTGGATTATATCTGTCCACCCAACTTAAAGATTACCGATATACTGCCCGGCGTACACAGTAGATGCAAACCGTTTTTAATTAAAAACTCTAGTAGATCCCGTATTTTTTCTGAAATAGTAAAATTTTCATCTTTATTTATATAGTTATTTTTTCCATTCCATCGAAATTTTTCTGCTCTGGAGGATACTAATTAACATCAAAATTATAAAAATTTCTCCCTTCGCTAGTCATAATAACATTTCTGCTTTGTTTTCTTCTTTAAATTTCGATAGTTTGATTTTTCGGTTTTGTTGAATGCGAAATTGAAAAATTAGTCAAACGGAAAATATTATTTTGTTTTCCTTTTTTCTTTCAAAGTTTCAAGAAATGAATTAATGCCGAAATATTGAAAATTTCGCTTTATTCTTCTTGCGTTCTCTCATAATTTTAACCAATAGCAACACTAGTACATTAGCCAGCTCGAAGTCGGCCATTTTTCCCACCGTCTCTGCAGTCCTGTCCTGATTATAATTGATTATAAGTGATCTGTAATCCAACATTTTTTTAATTTTATAACAATTGAATAATATCTTTGGAGAATGGGAATTGCTTTACTGAGTTAAAAGCAATTGTTTTCTCAGAGCGGCAGTTTTATTTCCTTGACTACATTGTCGCAAACCGAGAATTCCTCAGAGAATTTCTAGTTTTTCGGTTTGCGATTTTTAAAACACCAGCTTTGAAGAAGACACCAGCTTTTTTGTGAAAAATCTTTTGTCTTTCATGGATTTAAAAAAAAAAAAAAAAAAAAAAAAAAACGTTTGCCCATTTGAATTTGAGAAAGAATCTTATACCTTATGCGCTTTGTCTCTCCCTCTCTATCTCTCTTCTTTGCGCGTGCTACACAGCGCGGATATTACTGAAAATGTTTGGAGTTCATTTTTTTAGCCCAGTACAAATTTTATTCTCTTTTAAATAAAATTTATTTGGAATTTGCCAAGCGATTTTTTAATTTTTAATGAGATTTTTTAAAAAATATTTTGCGTTCCAGGGTAACTTTTTGACATTCATAAAAAATAAACGGTCAAATGCGAGTATTACTATCGTACAATAAATATAATAAGATGGCCATATGATCTATAATTTCTGACACCCCCCCCCCACCTTTAAATCTCTTAAGTGACAGGGATTTTTTTAAATCCTTTCTTAGCGCACGCTTACGCGATAAGTATCTCCCCCCCCCTCTCTCTCTCTCTCCAATTTTAATGCTTTTTTTTTTTCCAATAATTTTCGTTATGGGCTATTTTCTGCCGAAATTAAAAATTAAAATGTCCATTTAAAATAATAATAATAATAAATACGTAAACATGTACAGTCATTAATTATACGTGAAATTATATGTGTAGTCCAAATAGGCTCTATGCGCCTCTAACCAAAACTTTTTATTTTCATATAAAACAGAGTGCAATTAAGTCATTACGCAAAAGTTTTTTCTAACTATACGAATTTCATCTAATTAAAAAAAAATAGTTTTCGATTTATATTTTATATTGATTTTTGTAAATGATCATTTGTTACACTAGAATATACCATTATACTTCTCAGTTATACTACACTCGGAGGGCATTCGAAACACTTTTGAGGTTTCAAAGTAGGAATTTCTATTATTCATGAATCTGCAAGTTTTAATGAGCATGTGAAAAGTGTCTTCAAAGTTTAGACATGTATGGATTTCTTGCTTTATAATTCACACTCACTCCTTGAATCAGACATGACTAATAATTATAAACAGTGAAGTTCACAGTAATAGCTAAACAGTGTCTCATTCAAGGTAGAAACTAACTGGTGTGTACATAAGAAGGCATGGGCCCCAGGCGCCAGAGAGAAGGGGTGCGAAATGAAGATTTGTCTTTTTTACCCTCATGTTTATCTTTACCACGTTTGTGTATAATTTTGAACCCGTTTTTTCCCTTACGGTATCATACGTTATCATCTCTGAAACCCTCCCCCCCCCCCACCCACTTGCCGGTAATGATATGGTTATCGATGTATAAAAATTCTTTAGATTTTTAAAGCTTTTTTTTTTTTTTTTTTTTTGGTGTGATATACATTTTATTTTCGCATACTTTATTGATTCAAATGAAGAAAAGTCAATAACATATCAGCTTATATATGACATAACTATCAAAAAACACTTAAAAGGAATATTATTATTAAGAGTAGTTAATAATACCTTTTTCTTACATAATGCATTCAATAGTAATAATGCTTTATTGCTCTTTTTTTCACGTAAGGAATGGGACAGACAGAACTTCTTATAAGCAAAATAGAGGAGCAACATTATTTTTCTTTTATTTACTAGTGAACACAAGTATATTTTCAAATATACTTCGCGTATGCTTTGTGGAACAGCGGATTATATATGCATACACGCATGACAAAAGAATAAGAGTGCCTAACGTTGGAATATTCCATACTTTGAAATTAAATAATTTTATAATCATTTAATGATTTAAATAATGACTTTGTGTTTTCCTAAAAATAGATAACATGCAATAAAATAATAACATACTATTTTGATGTAAAACCATGTTAAAAGATCTTTTTTTTCTGGATCTGGAATGATAACCATACTGAAAGACGATGCCTAGAGATATCTTACGCTATCATGTGCCACCCCCTCCCCTTCCCTCTACCCTAAAATGATAACGTTATATATATAGCCTCTATACATATACTAAGAGATAATAGTTTCAATACTGAAAATGCCTGAATTTGCTCTAGTCATTTTCGGACTAGCGATTATATAAGAAGTTTAGTATCAGTATTTTTTGTTACCTTACCTGTTAAAAAAAAAATTGGAATTTTAAAAAGATAATATCCAATATATACAGAAGAATAATTTTGTTTTACCTAGTTGAGTAGATTTAGCAAAGAACTTCAATAGCAAGAAAAGTCTAAATTGGGCAATTATTATAATGCGTACAAGGTGTCTGGCTGGAATATGAATCAGAATTCTCGTTCCTAACTTTACCAATAATAAAGATGTTTAGAATTTATTTTATCATATTAACTTTGTTCAGTATAAAATTTGATTATCTTTTTTTGGATGTGCATCAAACTTGGTCAGTGACAGTATATACTGTCATCTGCACTTCAAACTTTAGAACATATAAATGCGTGTTGTTTGTATGTGATTTGCGGCAATTTATAAGACTTTTCATACTATGATATTTCACATAATGCTATTGAATATATTATAACAATATCTTCGTTAAAGTAAAAATTACGAACAAAAATTCCCGTCCGGTTTAGGGTGAAATACACTGCATTTCAATAAGTGAATTGGAACCTGGTTTCGTAAAAAGAAAAAAACTAAGTTTTTCGTTAAATTAGAAACTTTTTTTTTTTTTATGTTAAAAGCAAGAAATGAGTTAAACTTACATTTATTCATCATCGGTCTTTGTTGAATTATGCTTATAGATTTAAAAATATACACATATTAAAAAATTATTAATTCATACCAATATCGTCATCAAGTATATCTCATAATTATTATCGTAACTAGTAGTATCGCCTTATTAATATCGTCGTAAATGTTACTTTTCAAACTAAATAATAAAAAACTTTTATTTTAGTATGATTTTTTTTTTCGTATAAAGTATATTTTTTAACAATTAAATTTTTTTTCATGCAAAATTTACTACTACTATTCCTCAATTAAATATAGCACGGCTCATTCAAAACGTATTGAACAAGTTTGAAATTGCACGTGAAGCGAAGCAAATGAGGTGCGTTCGTACGATAATGAAGTTTTAAAAATATTACTCTCATATATCAATATCAATTATAAATAGTGAATTACAATTAAAACGCTCATCAAACAATGATCTCCCTATACCATTATGTAGTGGAATACTTTTGTGTGAACTTGTAAATTAATAAAAATGTTCTTTGCATCACAAATTATGTAAAATGTATATTATAATATGTACTTTATAGTTGCATATAAATTTTATTAAGTTCGAGTTAGTGTAACACCAATAAAATGCATTTGTAACATTTTTCCCCATTGACCGTAATGTAACGGAATACTTTTGATTGCCCCTGTAATTGATCTATGCATCCGATTATCAAAAAACTTGAAATAACTCGACAAAATTATGTAATAATTATGTATTTTAAATTTCAAACGATTAAAATACATTTGAAACTTTTTTTTCCCTTTGACCGTAATGTAATGGAATACTTTTGATTGCCTCTGTAATTTAACTATGCATCCGATTTTCATAATATTTAAAATGACGCCACAAAATTATGTAATAATTATGTATTTTAAATTTCAAACGATTTAGTTGGATAGTTTTTGCGGTGTTATATGCGGATGGAAAAAAAATTGACTTATGGAAAAAAAATTGTAAGATTTTTGTTTACAAACTTCTATCCCTAAAATTTTAATTTATTGTTCAATGCTTAAACAAAGATGTTAGCTTTAGTTTATAAGCTTTGTTTTATTCAAATTCTTTACCCGAATTGAATAAACCGTTGTAATGTTGAACTCCATGTGATGGGGCACCATTGAACAAAAAAGCTGGGGCACCATTGAACAGCGAAAAAACGCAGAATAAACTGATGATAAATAATAATTGAAATAATTTAAAGGGAACACTTAAAACTATGAAGTAAAGAGTTGTTAATGTATCTAAATATGATTATTTCTGAAATTATTTTATGTGAAAAAAGGTTAATTAAGAATGTCAAAGAACATGGACTTTAACTGCTAACAATTCCCCTTACTACACACATAGGTTACAACCTCTGTATGTATCTGTCGGACGTTCCCCTCAGTCCACACAACTTTGAAGAATGTCCGTGGTAGATATAGCTGCCACCACCGATATTACTAGGTGATATCGGTCACCCACTGTGAGATTGGTGTAAATGAAGACTTACGCTAGTAACTGAATTATCAGTTTATTAAGAATATATGTACACACAAAATACGCTATTTACAAATATATACAACTACAACTCGGATATAGGTGATCCGGTTCAACATTAAACTAGATACCGTAAAGATTGGTTGTGTACTATCCCAATTACACTTTCCACCTCACACTCAATACACATTAAATTCACTTTTTTTTTGGAGCTCAACCTTGAGTCTCCCAACACAAGTATACTGGGCCTGCACTTCTTAGCCCAGAGCACTAAACACCAGGAAGTCTGTGTCCTTTGCGCACCAGAAAACGCACACTTTACGCTCTTCCACACAGAGCAACCTCTAGGTACAAAACCTAGGTACGGAATCAATGATCTGAGGCAAACTTGCCCTCTCCAAATCACTGCTTTCCCCAACATAAACCCCTTTGGAGCCTCCTCATTGGACACATACTCCATTCTTTTCTTGCTTAGTGACATGCTGCTAATCTGCTCATCATCCGCATACTTCACTGACAGATGAACATGCTTCTCAGCTATCTCCTTTCTCTAGCACACCACCTGTAAAGGATTATCTGGCAATTCCCCTTTTCACAAAGAAGGAATGTCACCTTGGAAATTCTGTACACAACCATACCATACAAAATATTCAAATAGAGAAAGAGTAGACATTACATTCTTTAGCACAGGTGCTATCAGATCCTGACAGTATCAATTATGGAAAGTTTCAAATCTAAACTCCTTTATTCCATAATTGCAAAATCCTGGATACCAAACAATGATTCATGATTTAGCAGGTTTCCAAACATTATTTCAGGTTTCCATAACTGATAAAACGGTTTGGTTTGGTTTGGTTTATTTTTGTCGTCCGATTATCTACGCTAGGGATATAGGATCAGGGGGGAGTGCCCTTCGTGGGGGTCTTTCTAAGGGAACCTAACCCGTATTTACGCAAGGTTCGAAGAAAACCACGAAAACTCCGAACGGTTAGGCCGACAGCCGCGATTGGGTTCGAACCCAGCACTGCCGTCTACCAGTTGAGAGGTCCGTACCTCTCGGCCACTGGTGGGGCACTGATAAAACGGAATTTTACATATGGTATCTTAAAAAATAGCGAATGAAAATTTTTAATTTTATAGAAGCATCAGATATCACGTTGGTGTATCTCAAGGATATTGTAAAAAAGTTTTCACAACCAAATATAACTGGAGGGACAATGTGTTTTATCAACAATGAATTTTGACATCAATTTTGATGGATTGAAGTTTGGTTAATAACAAAAAAATTAGTAATTTCAACAAAATGTAGTTTTTTATTTTTATTCATATTACTTTATATTTTTTTAAAATATGCAACTTTTTATAAAAACTCTCAATATTTCCATATTTTATACAATTGTTCAAAGGTGCCCCTTGCTTGTTCAAAGGTACCCTATATTCAAAGGTATACAAAACTCGCGATTTTTCCGTGTCCGATAGACGATAATTTCAATTTTTCCGCGCCCGGTCAACGAAATTCGCATTTTTTTCGCGCGGTAAACAGACGGGACCGATTTACAAATTTGGGGGGGGGGGCATAGATGATTATGGGGGCATTTTCCTTGCACCGATACTTACAGGGGAGGTTGACCTTAAAAAAAGTGAAAAACGATAGCTACTAAAATTACCGTTATCCATTAAAAATTAAATATAACAATCAATATCTTACTTTAAAAAAGTTATTTCACAATTATGAAATTTAAACGAGTAGACGTTTTATACTAAACAGTGTGATGCTAATTATTTTCCTATGCAAGTCTATGCATCTAAAGTAATATCAAAGTCTATATATGTAAAGTATGCAACAACTAGTAAAAAATTTTCAACAACACAAAAAATACAATTATTTAAAATATTAGGCCTGCAAGGTATGCTGACCAACACTCAAATATTCTGACGATAACAGGAAAAAAGATTGAACAAAAATTAAAAACATAATATATTTTTAAAGTGATAAAGATAAAAGAGAATACTTACTATAATAAAGTAAGAAATAAATGTTTCAGAAAAGATACACAATGTCATAAAAATACATTATAAACATAATAAGAATGTAGAACAAGGGCGGATCTGGAGAATCCTCAAGGGGGGAGGGGGGGGGCGATTTCAAAAAATTTGGAGACTCGAATCTGATCGTGAATCTAGGCTAATTTTTTTACTGCGGGTCAGGTTTGGGTCCGGTTGACTTCTATTTTTACTGAGTGTCGGGTTTGGGTCCGGTTTACTTCTATTTTTACTGAGTGTCGGGTTTGGGTCCGGTTGACTTCTATTTTTACTGCAAGTAGAGTTTGGGTCCGGTTGACTTTTATTTTTACTGCAAGTAGAGTTTGGGTCCGGTTGACTTCTATTCTTACTGTGGGTCGGGTTTGGGTCCTAATGACTTGTATTTTTGCTGCGGATCTGCTTTGGGTCCAAATTGACCTCCATAAATAAAGATTATAAACATTTAAAAAAAAACCGAGTTTTTTGTCAGAACTTTTTTGTAAATAGTGATTAAAAATCAATGTTCTGTAGAAATTTATTCCGGTCGGACCGGGTTCGGACCAAAATTTTAATTTTTTCCGGGACAGATTCGGGTCGTATTTTTAGCTAGTATATCGGGCCGGGTCGGACCAATATTTTTTTCGTTCGGACCAACCCAGGCCGATTTTTTTTCTATTCATCGGGCCGGGTCGGACCAATATTTTTTTCGTTCGGACCAACCCAGGCCGATTTTTTTTCTATTCATCGGGCCGGGCTTGAGCCTGGAAATTTCGGCCCGTAGAAACTTCTAGTATGAGTATTTTGAAAAATTTTAATAGTTTTAAATATGTTTTGTAATACTTTTTTTTTAATTTTTAAAAATTCTTAGAAGGAAAAAATACAGGTGAAATGATACAATTTTTGAACGAAAGTGAAGTTACCGAATATTCCGAATTTGGGAGTATGAGTATTCCGAAAATATTTAATAATTTTAAATTGTAACAATTTCTGTATATCAGTTTTTACATTGTTTTATGTTTCGTAATAATTTTTTTTATTAAATTTTTAAAAATTCTTAGAAGGGGAAAATACTGTGCGAAATGAAGCAATTTTTGAAGGAAAGCGAAATTACCGAATGTAATCAGTCTTTAGAATGTGGAATATGAGTATTCCGAAAATACTTAATAGTTTTAAATGAGTTTTGACATTGTTTTATGTTTTGTAATAATTTTTTTAGTATATTAAAAAAAAACTCTTAGAAAGAAAAAATACAGGCGAAATGATGCAATTTTTGAACGAAATAAATTATCGAATCTAATGAGTATTCCGAATGTGGGGTATGAGTATTTTGAAAATATTTAATAGTTTTAAATACCTTTTGGAATAATTTTTTAATATATTAAAAAAAAATGTTAGAAAAATAAAATACAGGTGAAATGATGGAAATTTTTAAGCGAAAGTGAAATTACCGAACGTTATGAGTAATCCGAAAATATTTAAGTTTTAAACATTGACAATTCTCGTCAATCAATTTTTACATT
The DNA here is from genome assembly GCA_964019185.1 of Maratus speculifer. NCBI lineage: Eukaryota > Metazoa > Arthropoda > Arachnida > Araneae > Salticidae > Maratus > Maratus speculifer. The sequence goes on along the minus strand of OZ025293.1, from coordinate 135,149,245 downwards.
GTTTTATGTTTCGTAATAATGTTTTTAATAATTTTTTAAACATTCTTAGAAGAGACAAATACAGCGCGAAATGATGCAATTTTTGAACGAAAGTGAAATTACCGAATGTAATGAGTTTTTAGAATGTGGGGTATATGAGTATTCCGAAAACATTTAATTGTTTTAAATATGTTTTGACATTGCTTTATGTTTTGGAATCGTTTTTTAATATATTTTCAAAAATTCATACAAAGAAAAAATACAGGCAAAATGATGCAATTTTTGAACGAAATAAATTATCGAATGTAATGCGTATTCCGAATGTGGATATGAGTATTTTCAAAATATTTAATAATTTTAAATGTGTTTTGCGATAATTTTTAATATTTATAAAGAACTTCTTAGAAGGAAAAAAACAGGTGAAATGATGGAATTTTTGAGCGAAAGTGAAATTACCGAATGTTATGAGTATTTCGAAAATATTTAATAATAAATATTGCCAATTTTTGTCCATCAGTTTTCACATTGTTTTATGTTTCGGAATAGTTTTTTAAATGTATTTTTTAAAGTTTTTAGAACGGAAAATACAGCACGAAATGATGCAATTTTTGAACAAAAAGGAAATTACCGAATGTAATGCGTTTTCCGAACATGGGGTATGAGTATTCCGAAAATATTTAATAGTTTTAAATATATTTTGACGTTTTTTTATGCTTTGTAATAAATTTTATAAAAAAATTCTTAGAAAGGAAAAATGCAGCGCGAAATGAGGCACAGTTTGAATAAAATGAAATTACCGAATGTAATGAGCCTTCCGAATGTGAAATATAAGTATTCTAAAACTATTTAATAATGTTAAATATGTTTTAACATTGTCTTATGTTTTGTAATATTTTTTTAAAATCTTACAAGCGAAAAAACTGCACAAAATAATGCAATTTTTGGACGAAAGAGAAATTACCGAATGTAATAAGTATTGTGAAATAGGGGTATGAGTATTATGAAAATATTTAGAATATATTTTGACATTGTTATAGCTTTTGTAATATTTTTAAAATATTTTTTTTTATTTCTTAGAAGGAAAAAATAAACGAGAAATGATGCAATTTTTGAACGAAAGTGAATTTACTGAATGAAATGAGTATACCGAATATGGGGGGAGGGCGTCGCCCCCCCCCCGCTGTAGTAGCTACACCCCAGGCCCAAATAGCCAAACAATTAACAACCTTTTTTCTCTTTTTATTCTACCCTTACCCAATGACCAAAGTCAATGCCCTTACCCTTTCGCTCAACAAAAGAGCCAAGATCCCTGCAAGATTAAGTTACATCTATTCCTTCTCTACCTCGTACATCTGAATTCTCCACTTATTCACTGGAGTTTCGATTTGAACAGGAAGTGACGTATTTAGACTGCCGAACGGGGTTTGCCAGCAGTAATTCTCTATTGCCTTTTCCGAGTGAAATTCAGCGCCATCTATTGTTAAAAGGGGATTTTTCAAACCTGTGACGCTCCCCTTTAAGTGATACCATATACATGTATTCTGATGAATCTTTATTTTACAGGTTATTTTAAGGCTGTTCTAAACTGCGCTTCTCAATACACTGTATTAAAAAAAAAAAGTGTAACTTTAGTAATCTAAATTTACCGAAATTTGTTATGCTTTCAAAAATTTATATGTACGCTGTACGAGAAAATGATGTCAATCTATTAAACTTGTAAGCAAAACTAGAGACATCTGTAACTTTACAAAAGAATCTACAAAAATTTTGGTAATTTTACAAAAATTTTATCTGTAATCCTGGTTACCGTTACTTAAAAAGTTCTGATAATCCGATTTTCCCAAAAATTTCTAAATAACTTTAAATTTTTTTAATTCAAAATCTGTTACATGAATTTTTATTGTTGTCATTGCATAAAAAGTTCTTGACATATAATTTTACTAGAAATTTTTTTGTAATTTTCCTTTTTTTTTTTTTTAAGATTGTAGGTGCAAAAAATTTTGACAAATTTACAAATTCATTTTTCAACGGAAAGTTTCATATTGGAATACCTAACTATGGAAGCGGTTTGGAATCGAATCGAATTTAACTTTTTTGATCAATAAATTACATACTGAATTACATGCATTTTTGATCACGCGACAAACACGTTTTTCACACCTGTTGAGTGGCTATTCTTCTTTTGTGCAGAAATTCGGTTCAAAACGCCCACTTTGACACTATTTTCTGAAGGATATATTGCGTTTGCAAAAAAAAAACAAGAAAATGCGTGCGATTAGGTAGTTTCTGAACAATAACACCTGCTTGTTTCATGCATTTCCGAACAAAAAATAAATTACAACTTATGTCAAAAAATTACGTTTTTTAATTAAAAAAAACACCTTAATTTCAAAATACACAGCTAGTTTGATTGATTGAAAGCATTAGATAACATGCATTTACAAATAAATATTTAGTTAAACTTAAAATAAATATAAGAAAATACACCCCCTCCTCCCTCGAAAATGTTTACAGAAAAGGTCATTATTTATTAAATCCATAATCGCAAATTTCTGATCCGTCCCCAAAATCATTATCACTCGTAACTGCATAAAAGTAGCTGGTGTAATTATTTAAGTACTAAGAATTCAAATAACTTTCCACATTTCACCATAAAAATAAATTTATTTTTCAAGAAAAAAGAAAAAAAAAGGGGGGGGGGGAGTATTAATTTTCACATTTAATCTAATTTTCAAGACACGACAGCGACAAAAAAAAAACAGAATTATATTTCAAGATGCCTGATAATAATAACATTATTTATTTTATTTACAATATTTTTTAACATAAATTAATTTTATGACGCTTATGATATGCTACTGATATTATGTTTTCATTATTTTCAAGCTATTTTCAAGCTATTTTCAAGCATTATCATATTAATCCTGTAAATATCAGGAAATCTGTATATTGTGTGTCTATTTCCATAGTTTAAAATTACCCTTTTTTAAAATTTATAATTCATAAGTCAATATTTTAAATTGAAAAACGATCTAAATTTTTGCTATCTCTTATTTTTGTAATTTACGTATTTTGTACTATGATAGTAGTAAGTAATAGTTTTTATTTTTCATTTTTTAGACACATTTAAAAAAGTCCTTAACTACATAGCAATACAAACTGAACAAATGAAAAAATAAAGAAATAAAATTTTAATTTTGAAGTAATAATAACGCAAATTTGCTGATACTATTAAAAAAAATTATGAAATGTTTTCGAAATTCAAAAATCTATATTCTGAAAATATTTTATTCAATTTTTGTTAATATGTAATGCATTTTCAACATATTTGCTGCCTTTTAAACAAACATTTTAAAGTATTCAGATGCAACGAAAAAGATCCATCTCGTTGGCATCGCATAGACTGCACACCACAACTGTAGAAGCGAGCGCTCATACAGTAACTTTCTAAGTAACGTTACTTTTGTATCTCGAGAAAACCGGTTTTCGCCCCTCGGAAGAATCCTAAATGAAACCTATGTGCTGTGCATTCTGTGAGGGTACTGTCTCTAGATTCTTCAAAGGAAAAATAAATGTCTGGCGAACTGCCAACTGTACAATCCAGACGCTCGGGCTTGCAAAGGAGTAGAATTTATCTGATTAAATACTAAAGCTTCAATAATGTGTGAACTTTGGGGATCATTTTTAAGCCCCTTCCCCCTGAATATTAAACTTTATCATTGTGACTGTGACATCTTTATGTATTGACTATACTCTAGCAATGCATAAAGGTTTGGTAGATTCCATGACACAAGCCTCGGATCTTTTCCTTATAAATTTCTTACAGCTAACATCTGAAGGTTTAGATGATGTGGGAGAAGAGGTTCAATTTTAAATTTTAACTTTTTAACTTGAAATTTACAATTTGCTGAAAATTGAGACTCGATAGTTATAAATGAAGGTCTTTAGTTTCAACGGTAAAAAATGCATAAAAAGTAATTATCAAAGGTTAAAAACACATCTATTTTATAGAACGAAATTTTCGTTATTTTTTCTTTTTTTTTTTTTTTTTAAACTTTAAAATTTATGATTTGCAAAATACTTTTTCATTATCTTTTATATTTTATTCTTCTTCATTTATCGGATTCAGCGGCACAAAATGCATAAAATTCAATTATCAAAAGTTAAAAAATATAATGTAACCCTACTTTTGCAAACCAGTGTTATCTAATAATATTTCAAAATATGTATCATTTTGTAAACAGTTAATCTTCATTATTTTATTTAACAAAAATTCCGTTTTTTCCCGTTGTATGTTTATTATAAATTATGTATTTTGTTATAACGGTTAAAGATTTCAGACTTACATTGCAATGTTAATTTTACTCTCAACCATTTTTAATATATATGATGAAATTATATTTCTATTAAATTTGTGAATGATCTCTAATTAGCAGTAAAAAATATGTTCCAACTTTAAACAACTATCACTCGGGCAATTTTAATCATTAAATAACCAAACCTTTATTTTTTTTTTCTTACTTGTCGGTATAATATAAAAATTTTACTGAATATATTTTAGCAGCGGAAGACCGTGTGAAAGTTTAAATTTCGTGTTTTTTTTAAGAAATGTTTTTATTGATTCAAATTGCTCTTTACCCCATTTTTGTTATTGGAACTACATGTCTATGACTAACGGTTTAGGAATTAGACATTGGCCACTATTGAAAGTGGACACTTTGTGTATAAGCATCAAAGGAGCTTAAATTGTTGTAATCTATTCATGGCAAATGCTATATATTGCAAGATATTTGTAGTGTGCAGCAGTCGGAAAATAAATGTCTTTATTGTTAAGTAACACTATCCAATAAGTTTGAAAAATATTTATTGATTCTGGTTGTCTGTCCGTTTCCACACTCTAACTCACGTAAATAAGGTACTCTGGGGTAATAACGCCAAGTGCTAATATTTTGCATAATTATGAAATAATCTGGTAAATGATACTCATGTGTTTTGCGGAGAAGTTTTTTGAGTCATATAAATCGCAAAAAACAGCTTCAAGTTAATTTGTTTCATTTTTAAGTTTTATTGTTTTTACAAGCAGCTAAAATTAACGCTTGATCTAAAACTTGCGAGATACGTTTTGTGATGTGAAGACTATTTTTTTTATCCGGAAATACTTTGTTAATTACATAAATTTGTCGTACATTTCATGGCCTTTCAAAATGTTGTTGAAGATTTTGGATATCTTCTCGAGATCATTTGTAATTTAAAATGTTCAGCGCAATAACTATAATGGGGTAATAACGCCAATCCTTGCAATTTTTAACCCGGTTGATTCCCTACAGTGGCCGAGCTACATCCTAAATACTGATTCAAATAGACACAGTTAAAACTGTGCAATGTTTCGAATAATTCTATTTAAGCGGTCCTTTTTAAGCAAAAAGAAGCTCACGGTCTGATATTCTTTTGCCTCATCCCCCCCTCCCCACGCCACGCCTTTATTTTTCTTACACTTTCACAAAAAAATGAGCATTTTCAATTGCTTAGGATGCAATTTGTCAATTTCTAGAGCTGAGAGTTTGTATTTTTAGAACTGGGCAATCTACATGCAATTATTCCAACTTATTTCATAGTTTTGTTTGCATGGCGTTATTACCCATATAGGTGGGTAATAATGCCAAATAGCATTCGTCAAGAAATCACGCCATTACATTTTATGTATTAATATCTGTTAAATTATTTTTTTTATATAGATAGTCAATGAGTTGCTGTATCAAATCACATATTTGTTTGAAAAATACAAACTAAAACTGAGCCGTGAAAATTGCTAGAACCTTAACGTGGCGTTATTACCCCAGGGTACCTTATATTCAGCTTTTCATGCAATTAAAATCAGTCAATGATACTTACCATAGCATGTTTGGTATTGTATATGAGGTGCATATACATTAATAGTTTATTTACAAGGACACTCAAAAGAATATATTTCATAGCATTATGGTTCATGAGGAAAAATTGTTTGCAGAGTATTTTATTGACATTACGCTATTTATAATGGATTGAAACTGATATAAATCGTTGAATTTTACTAAAAGATGATTACGATAGAATAGAGCATTTATATCATTTGTCATTTAATTACAAAGACACACAAAACAAATCTATTGTATTTGAGCAATAATTGCTGGAAGTGTATATCAACTATAGTATTTATACACGCCATATAATATGCATAGATTTAGTGAAACTTAAAAAAAAGCATATCATAACTAAAATGCATTTCATCCATCCATCAGCTATCGTCAGATACATGTGCTTCGGAAGGAATATGTCATTTGAAATATTTTGTGTGTACCTGTAAATGCTATGCACTTCGTATTATGCATCACTATATCGTATAACTGATATTAAGCCTCAACGACGTATATAAATTTTGTTATTCATAAAATAATTTAATATAATTAAAATATGTCGCACACAATTCCCCTACCCCTTTACCATTTCGTAATGGAATTGTTTCGTGTGGGCATGTAAATGAAACATTAGCTGTTTTTTTTTTTTTTCCAAAGTATATTTTACAAAATGTATATTGTAGAGCATTTCGTAAATGCATATAAGTCTTAATATGTTTGTCATGTGAGGCAAACTAGTTTGGCCTCAAATCGGGTTTGCCCGGTAACATATATATATATATATATATATATATATATATATATATATATAAACAGTTAGACTTTAAAATCGACTGGCATCATCTAGAATATTAATATTTGGGTACTTCTCAGCTTACAACAATAGGAAAAATAGGGTTTTTATATTTTGCGAATTCATTTCCTTCTCGCGTGTGGACTATATGCTGCATATTGCTATTCTGTAAGGAGTATGAAAATGAAATTTTGATAACGCTGACGCATGCGCAATGAAAACATATTTAGTAAAACTGCTCATTTTTCAAACTATTTTTATTATTTTGTAATTCTGATTAGAGGGTACAATGTACAATGTTTTTTGTCATGTTTTCGAAAAAGAACATTGTTATATTAGTAAGAACTCTGCAAATTATAAGCAAAAAAAACTTGAAGAAAAAATGGGGAATGTTTTTATAAAAACCTTAATATTTCTACGAGTATGCATGTTTATTTAATTTAAACCACTTAATTATAATGTAGAGTTTGAGCGCTTTTGCTTACATTAGTTTTGACAGAGTTATCCAAAAGGTATTCGTTCTTTTTCAATTTGTTGACTGTCCCCTATGGAGTTTCGAGAAAAAATCTTCACGAAAATATATGTAATGTACTTTTATGTTTATACACTTATTGTTTCAGAGTAATTCCTCTAGTATTTTTCTAGATATTTTACAAAATGTCAAAAATCGCAAGTGGACGGTCATTTTTGGCCATATAGTGTGTATATAGTATCATAAAATTGAGTTGAGCATAAAATCGATTTGTTTACTGTATTGATAAAGTTGAGTTGTCCTAATGGCGATAAAATCGATATCAACCATCACTACATTACATACATATTTCGATTTTCTCAAAGATAGTCATTAGAAAAGAGATATTCATTATACAATGAATATTTATGTATGGCGGCATAATAATGCAATTAACAACTTATTATTTATTTGGAATGTGTGAATATATCCGAACTAGTCATATAACAAAGTACTATAACTGTATACTAACACTGCACAGCTCGGTACCGTGATAATAACATTAAAAATAACTAAAATGCATGTTGGTTTATATTTTTAGAAGAAAATCTTTTAAAACAAAATTAATGTCTGAAGGTTCATTGCTTTCTGTATCGCACATTCTTCAATTTGTATGGTTTTATATTTTTAAATGAAAACCCAGTCAAACTAACCTAGGGTTGAGTACCAACTGCATTAGGCAGTGTACAGCAGCTTTTAAAAACGAATACTTATTTAATTATTTATTCAACAACATACTTCTCGCTTGTGTGATTGAGATGAAAGGATGTTTATAAGTTGTCGTCAATATACAGGGACAAGATAGCACAAGAAAATTTTTACGACATGAGAAAAATACAATCGGGATCTCCACGCAAAGAGTGTGTGTAATAGAGCCTTAATGAATATTCTGGTTTCTGATTTGGTTTAATGATTACTAGATTATAAAATACGCAAGGCAAAATTAAAAAAAAAAATTACTGAAAATTTTATTAACTATACGAAACCAATTAAAGCAGTTGTTTGTAAAAATTTCAGTGTTATTACATTCTGGTAAATGCAATTTAAAAATTAAATTTGATTACTTGGGTTTTCAGTTAAAAGTCAAAATATTTTATGCACTATGAACATTACTAAAGTTACATTTTTAGGAGTTTACAGTAAGTTCAATGTAAACGAATCTTCAGGATGTCCATTACTGAAAATTGACCATTTGAATATTCCTGATGAACACGATGAACGTAATGAACACGAGTCTTAAAATCTTAATAATAATAATAATAATAATAATAAAATAAAAAATGAAATTTTGTAAATGACCATTACTATGAAAATTCAAAATTTTCTATTGCTAGCAAAGCAAAAATATACAAATTTTGCATGAAAATAAAGAATGTATATATTTATTAAGAGAAATCAGCTCTTAGCGTGTTCGTTCAGATTATTACAGAAAAACAGTGAAACTTTGAAACATGATTTTTTGTTTCATGATTGGTTTCATTAAAAATGTCAATAATAACCAATATTACAAAACATGCAAGAGGGAATTATGAAAAAAAGTAAAAGCTAATTTTACATTGATTATTATTATTATTATTTTTTATAAATCAAAAACAGTGAAGGCTGTCCATTGCTCTTACATCCACCTACCTTCCAATTTCTATAACAATAAATTATATTATATAGGTATTCCACATTAATAATAACAAAATATAAAAAAATGATAATTCACAATCATCACATCAATCACAGTTGTAAGCAAAGAATAAACTGATCAAAATTTTTATTTTCGAAGTTGGGAATTCAGAAAGAAAAAATATATTTGCAAATAAAACAAAAAATAAAAATTACTAAAATGTTTTACAATTTACTACAGGATTTGTATGGGTGTGAAAGACCTTAATAATTTTTAAAGTAATTTTTTGTTCTTAAAATTATTTATTTTTATGCGAAATCTGCAAAAAGTCCTATTTTATTTTTGTATTATTTATTAATCAGATTTGGAATTTTTCTGAGTTAAAAGAAAAAAAAAATCATTAAACCAATTCTTCCCTGCTCTTCTTCCGAATTTTTACTTCATCACTTGATTCCCCCCCCCCCCTCTCCCCAATACAAACACACAGTAATTAAATTCAACAATTTATTATTATTATATACTTTTCTGTTTTATTTTTTCTTTATAACAAAAATAAATAATTAATCATAAATTTCATTAAGAATTTACATTCATTTCATTAAAATTTCATCTAAAGTCCCCTCTTCCGAAACTCCACATTCCCTTTTCCCATAAAATTAAAAGTCTTCTTAAAAACTTCTTACTTTATTATTTTTGTTTTAACCATTTCGCATTACAATGTTAAATTAGCATTTGTTTCCAATTCGATAAAAGTTTGTAATAACAAGAACAAAGTGAAAACAGAAGCAAAAAAGAAAAAAAAATAAGATTTAAGCACGCCAAACGTAACATAACTCCTTTTGTTTGTGTTTACACCGGAAGTTCCTGCTCAATTTCACCAATTAGCCAATCAAAAGTCAGAACGAAAAGTTGTGCAGTTTCTGGATTCTTTAGGGGGGGGGGGGATAGATTTTATGTTTGCGTATGGAAATGGGTGCAAAAATGAAAGCAGGTACGACAGCCGCATATCACCCTTCCGTATAAAGCGGGTTTGATTTAAAAAAGCATTGGAAACGTGGAAATGCGGGAATTTTAAAAATCGCTTTAATTATTTTTTAGTAGTCTAGGGGAGCTCCGCCCCACTGCTCGCTACGCTCGTCAACCCCCCCCCCCTGCGTAATCGCTTCACGATTCCGTTTGGTATCGCTTCGAGATTCCAAGGTGTAGGCTACCCCTGCTTGCTTCACCCAATACCCTATGGTATGAATAAGCAGTTACAGACCTTTCAAATGATGTGTCACACGACTGGTGTTGTAAAGAATTTGAAAATGTGCCACCTCCTGGGGTCAGGATGGGGGGGGTTGACACACAAGACATTCATAATATGAATAAGCAATTGCAGAACATTCAGATGATGTGTCACACGACAGGTGATGTAAAGAAATTAAAAATGTGCCCCCCTGGGGGGACAGATTGGGGGTGACACACAAGACATCCATAATATGAACAAGCAGTTGCAGACCTCTCAAATGATGTGTCACACGACTGGTGTTGTAAAGAAATTAAAAATAAGCCCCTCCCTGGGGGGCAGAGGGGGGAGTGACACACAAGACATCCATAATATAAATAAGCAGTTACAGATGTTTCAAATGATGTGTCACACGACTGGTGTTGTAAAGAAAACTAAAATGTTCCCCCCCTGGGGGGCAGAATGGGGGGTGACAAACAAGACATCCATAATATGAATAAGCAGTTGCAGACCTTTGAAATGATGTGTCACACGACTGGTGTTGTAAAGCACACAAGACATCCATAATATGAATAAGCAGTTGCAGACCTTTCAAATGATGTGTCACAGGACATGTGCGGTACAGAAATTAAAATTGTGCCCCCCTGGGGGGCAGAGCGAAGGGGAGACACACAAGACATCCATAATAGGAAAAGGCAGTTTCAGACCTTTCTAAAGATATGCAGCACGAGTGCTGTGGATAAAAATTTAAAAAGTTCCCCTTCGGAGGGGCAAAGTAGGGTACCGCCCCAAACATGCACAATTGGAATGAGCAGTTACAGTTGTTGTAAACTATAGAGGGGCTCCGCCCTCCTGCTCGCTACGCTCGCCAACCCCCCGCGTCATCGCTTCGCGATTCCGTTCGGCATTGCTTTACAATCCCGGTTGGAATCGCTTCGCGATGCATAGACGGAGCCCTCCGACTCATGAAGGAGTGGTCCACCCTGATTCGTTATTTCGAAATCTTACACATGCGCATTATTCCAGGAGTCATTCCTTTTAAGGCTAGTTTTTTTTTTTTTTTTTTTTTTCATTAGGATTTATTTTCTGTAATTTCACGCGTTTATCTAAAACGGCTGCTAAAATATCCCAAATGTTATAAAATATTCGATCTCCCTTTTAACTCACTTAAGAAGAGATAGAGGTAATGTAAAATCGCTCAAGTACCTGTGTTTATCTATTTTTTATTAGATTTATTTTCTGCATTTTCATGCTCCTTACCTAAAATAGCTGCAGAGATTTGGTCAAATGTTTCAAAACTATCACCCCCCCCCCCCTTCAAACTTTTTAGAAGTAGAATTTCTAAATTTGCTGAAATATGTGTTTATTTTATTTTATTTTATTTTTTTATTTATCAGATTTATTTTCTGGAATTCCATGTTCCTACCTACAAAGTGTGCTGAGATGTGCCAAATGTTCTAAAATTTTTATTCTCCCCTTTTGAACCCCTTATAAGGGGTGACTTCTAGCACCACTGGTATACTTGTTTAATTATTTGTTTAGTAGATTTATTTTCTGTAATTTCATGCGCCTATCTAAAACGGCTGCTGAGATATGCCAAGTATTCTAAAATTTTCGCACCCCCCCCTTTTTATCCTCTAAAGTGCAATTTTGTAAAATCGACTAAAATTTTTGACCTCTCTTTAACTCCGTTAGGGGGGAGATGAGAGGATTTTAAAAAAATCCTTTCTTATGTCATAAGAAGTATTTCCCCCCCCCCCCAATTTTCATGTTCAAAGCTCAGTAGCTTGAACCGTGTTTTGATTATAAGTCAATCCGGACAAACACATTTATATCTATCTATATCTATATATGTATGTAGAGAGAGGGAGAGGGGGGCGGGTTCAAAATTATGTGTCGAAAATTTAAAAGTAAATACAGGGGACCTTACTAAGCAAATTTTGTGCAGGAATGCAGCAGAGAACGACGAATCAAGCCAGCGAAATGCTTTTATCCACTGAACATAAAAGCACCTTTCACCGCCTGAACGCTGCATTTCCGCACTCAGATTCCTATACGAAATCTGCTTACTACGACTTTCTCAAATTGCCTTTCCTTTACTGACATGTAATTTTCAAACACCCTGTATACATAGATAGATGTATGTAATACCTTGAACATAAATATCGTTATATATATATATATATATATATATATATATAAGAATTGTAATGTAAGGTGTCGTTGAGAAAATGTGGCTTTTTAAAAGAAAGAGGTGTAGAATGATCCGGGTCCGATGATACCAGATTTAAAATTATCTAGATTTTAATTTTATGTTTCTACGGATTCTTGGAACCATGAACTTTTTTAAAAAATTGACCTGTCGGTACGAGTTAAATATTTCACTTTCACATCGGACTAAGCCGGGATGGAAAACTTCGCCCTGCGCAAACATTTAACTTGGAAAAATAAACTTACATTTGATTTTTTTTAATAAAAATTACACAGACTTAAGCGAAATGCTTGTGAAATTAGTTATTAAATCATTGGTTGAATTTCCGGGGAACACCTGTTTTCAAAATCGCGATCAGTAATATTTTCATAATTTACTCAACCTCCCTTTGCCCTTGCCATAAATATCTACCCTCCCCCAAGTAAATATATTTACTATAAATAAAACTATGTTTTATATATAAACATAAACCGTATCCTACTTGTAATAATGCAATTTTTTCCCTACTAATATTATTATTTCGATTGTAAAAGGTAGAAAATAAATGTTAAAATAGAAAAAATCTCTTGAAAAAGTATTCATTTATTTCCGGAAAATAAAACTGTACAAATGTTATACTCTAATAAAAATAATAAAATCCTTTTTAGACATATATAATTAATTTTTCAGTTAATTTTCATCAGAGAATTCTTGCCTTGAATTTATTGAGTTTTTTATTACTTCTTTGTCATAAATTATGCGTCAATTACTTCTTTTTTGTACTTTTAAAAGCTCGAGTTTATATTGGCTTTTGAAGTTTATATCAAAACAAGTACCTTCTACTTTTTCAATTTTTATTTTTTTTTCAAAGTACAGTTTTACTTTCGAAGTATCTTCCAAGCAGAAGAAAAAAAACCCTCTAAAATAAAATAAAGTAGAAAAGTTCCTCTGTTGGCGATCGATTTCAAATATCCTCTATCCAAGAAAAAGAAAATATTTTAAGTATATTAAAATGCAAATGATAAATTTGAAAAAAAGAAAAGAAAAAAAAAGCTGCTATCAGTTTAACGTAAATAAGCTCCCGAATGCTTTTTTGTCACTAGTGCAGATTCGTCGGCGGAAAAATAAACTTGAAATAAAAATGACTGTAAACGAAGATAAAGTATTTTTCCAGAAGTCTTTGTCCCCATTGGTATTTACTCACATTGACATGAAGTGGACATTATCCAATAGAAAATTGAGCACAAATAGTAACGCCCTCCCCTTCAAAAGAAAATGTCGTAGTTAATTGGTTCGAATTACTTTGTTGTCTAATTGGAAGAAGCCCCTTGTCAATCATTTAATTTTGGACAGCCTTTCAACTTAGTTCTGGATGTGCTCCGCCATCTTGAATCGTTTGAAGCTGTGACTATTGTGGGCTCTTAAGGCCGTTTTAGAGCTCGTTTGTGACCCCTTCACAAAGTGATCAGAATGACAAATTTGTGAAAAATGTGTCATTTGTGACTACTATGACATTAACATTGTGACGGAACTGTGACAAAAGCGACAATGTTTAAATTGCAAAAAACATGTTTTTAAAGTAAATAACATGTTTTGAAGAATTTTTTTTTATAATTTTCTAAAGATTTTTAAAAAAGTCACATCTCAGTCACAATGTGACGTCACTGAGTGGTGGCATTTTGGTCACAGATGTGATGTGACCAAAGTGACTCACAGTGACGTCATTGTGGCGTCACTGTGACTATGCATACTATGAGTAGAAATGACATGCGAAATGGAATGCTGTAGAAACTTCAGAAAGATTATTTTCCGGAAGTACAGACACTAAAACTTTCTTTTATGAAATCAATACAAACAAATGTTGGGTAAGAAAGCTTACAGGGGAAGCAATAAAAAGTAAGGGAAAAAATAATTTTAAAATGGGAGTAATATTAAATGAATTAAATAACTTTTTAAATTAAAAAAAAATATGGCAATGGCTATCTGAAGTCACGGCATTTTACTCCGGCATCCCCTAGAGAAAATATTGGTGAGATGGAAAATTTTAATAAATGTGACATTGAAGCAATATTTTCTAATATATATACACTATACACATAAACAATAAAGATAAATGAGCAAATAAGCGTTACATGAATATCAACAGTGCTGTTAGACATTTAAAACAAGTAAACACATAAATCACTAGTACAGCATAGCAAAGTAATTACAATTTACTAAATGTCTATTGTATGCATATACAGTGGTGGTCAAAAGTTTCCGGCCAATTAGTTTTATTGATTTATTTACCAGAAGGTTTCAGCGAAGAACTACTACAATTGCTTCAAAAGTTAAGAATATGTGAATGACCTCTGACCACGTGATCATTTTGATTGGATATTGATGACACTTTATGCAAAGGAGTATAGTTCGAATTTCGCGTGTGCTAAAGTTTCCGGCCACTTATCATTCCTTTTATTTTTCTATCGGTCCTTGTTTTTTGTCGTGATTATGAATAAATTAACGTGAATAGCATAGTTTAAATTCAAAAATGAAAAGTTCAACATTTATTGTTCGTAAATGAGTGATTTGTTTGTCGTAAAAGGTTCAATCTTCTCGAGATATTGCGGCAAAGTTGCCGATCGGAAAATCAACTGTGGACGATATTTAAAAATAATATAAAGATGGTCATGGCCTTCAGGACTTTCAGGGGTCCAGGAGACCGCGAAAAATGACTATTCTTGTGAACAGAATTATCAGGAGAAAAAAAATTGATGACCAACGTAAGAATTCCGTTGAAATATCCAGCGATTTACGGAATATAAATATTGCTGAAATAAGTCTGTCTACTGTGTCAAGATGCTGACGTGATGCAAAACTTTATGGAAGAGACGGTGTTAAAAAATTTTCATAGGTAAAAAAAATCAACGTATCCGGCTGGCGTTAAAAAAAAAACTCTGAACAAGTGAAAGGGGACAAAAGTACTATTTTTCCATCAATCGAATTTCAAACTTTTTTAGGAGTAATGGCAGACACGACATCCGATGACCTAACAACGAAATATAGGATTCCACACCGTTATTTCTACAATGAGGCATGGCAGAGGACACATTATGCTGTGGGGAGTATTTTCTTCAAAAAGTGTCGGCCCATTATTTGAAATTCGCTGCTAGATGAAGAATGCTATGTATAAGGATATCTTGCTAGATTATTTGCTGCCTTATTAGAGGAAAAAATGTAATCGCAACTATTTGTTTTAATATGATAACGATTTAAAGAATGTATGCAACCTCGACAAACAATGGCTTTCGTAGGGGAAAAAAATTCGCTTTTGAAATGGCCATCCTAAATGCCAGACATGAATCCAATAGAAAATCTTTGGAAAGAAGTTGGGGAACTATAAATATTCTAACTCAGCCAAAAATTCCAAAAAATTGCAAAAAGATGGAAGAAACATACCATAGACGAATTTTAACCGTTGATTGTATCGATGTCACGTTGCTGCGCTGCGGTACTTACTATTAACCCTTTGAGGGGCAAGCAATTGCGTTCGTGTAATTCTGAACTCCCATCGGAAATTTGTAAAAAAGTTATATCAAAAAGAGGAAAAGCAATTTCACGACTGTTTTCCACCAAAGTTAGTAAAGTAAAATTTAATGACATTTTCTGGTGTGAATCTTCATCAGTCGTAGGTGGTATATAATATATACCACCGCCCCTCAAGGGGTTAAAGATATGGTGATAAAATACTAATTGTAAATGTTGTAGATCACTGTTATTTTCTATTACAATACCATTTTTTTCTAAGCATTCGAAAGTGGCCGGAAACTTTTGAGAACATGTGTTTTTCTTTGTACTTTATTTTGTTAATTAAATTTATTGATATTTATATGTTATTCCATAAAAAAGTTCCTAAATGTTATGTCGATAAAATGTATATGTATCGCTTTCAAATTCCTGCTCCTATGGGTATAATTACAAAATAACTAAAAAATTTTTGCTGGCCGGAAACTTTTGACCGCCACTGTATGTATATTAGGGCGAATCAAAAAAATCCAAATTTCTTAGATCTTTTTGCGGTAGTGCCGAAAAGTTGTGGACTGTCTTCATTAAAAAGTGTGTTAAATCTTAAAACTATGGATTGATATCTTCTGTCGCCCCAGTGGGCTGAAAGTTCCGAAAATTGGAGAAAAAATGATTAAAATACAAAAATTAATAAATAATTACAGATTTCGTTAATCAGTTTGGGGTAGTGCTAAAATGTTATATATTTTTTAATAGAAACAACTATGAAAAAATTTAGAATTATAATTTTATATCTTCTGTCGCCTCATCCGCATCGAATTTCGGAAATTTTGACGCATTTTAGAACTTTTCTGCATAACTATAATATTTGCTGTTTGCATAATCGAGAGAGACCTGGGTTTGGCGCTCTGCTAAAAAAGTGAAACACCCCTATTTTGCCGTTGAAAAACAAATGGGAGTGACCAGTAAATCACGTGTTCTCTCACTTTCTGCCTACGGCATAAGAATCCTCGTGTCACAGCCGGTTTTAACTCGTTTGAAGCAATATCCTTTCAATTAGTGTGTGATCATTATACGTGCTTGCACTGCAATCGTTTTTTAAGGAATTTATCTTGCTGTTTCTATGTATTTTGTCACTATTTTCTAATAAGTGATATTAGTAAATATTAAAAATACCAAAATCACCGCAGTCGAAGTTCTCAAGTCAACAGATGATACAATGCCCTGTTTTTGGAACACCGGAGGATTTTTCGCGCACGATGCCAACTCATGAGGACGTCATAAAATGTTGCGCTCACGGGAAATGGCGTATTAGTAGTAGGAAAATAAGAGTACGGGCTCAGTAAGGCGGCACCAGGCGGCACAGCGGCACCGTGCCGCCTGCGGTGCCTCCGTGCCTCCGGCTGTCCCTGCGGCTGTCCCTCCTGCTGCCACCGCCACTCTCCTGCCCCCACTATGCATCCCCCTCACGAACGCCCCCTAGTGGAAAAAAGGAACATTCTATTATAACAGGATAGGTGAACAACCTTCCCTAATTAAAAATATTATCAATCACATCTCAACTCGGAATCATACTATATGATGAAGATTAAATTTATATTTGAATTTTGAACAACCGTAATTTTAATGAGTATTATTAATTAAGCGAAACAATAAAAATCTCAGTTTTTAACCATTTTATTTAGATTTCTTCAACTACAAGATGAGATTATCAATTTAACTCAAGAAAGTTAAACATATATTTGAATTTTGCTTCATAGACATCTTAATGAGTAGTATTAATTAAGTAAAAACAATAGAAAATATCCAGTTTTATAGAAAAAGACTGATTTCTTACGATTTTTATCAACTATATGATCAATGTAACGACTTAAAAGTTGAAAGTTAAACATGTATCCTAGTTTTTCGACAGCTATAGCCTTAATGAGTATCGTTAATTAAGTAAAAAAACTATGGAAAATATCAAGTTTTATGGAAAAAGACTGATCTCTTACGATTTTTATCAACTTAAGAGAGAAAACTTAAACATACATTTCAGTTTTTCAACAGCTATAACCTTAATGAGCATTCATAATTAAGTAAAAAACAATGGAAAATATCGATTTTTATAGAAAAAGACTGATTTCTTACTATTTTTATCAACTGCAACATCAGTGTATCGATTTACAAGTTGAAAGTTAAACATGCATTCTAGTTTTTCAACAGCTATAATCTTAATGAGTATCGTTAATTAAGTAAAAAACAATGGAAAATATCAAGTTTTATAGAAAAAGACTTATTTCTTACGATTTTTTCAACTCAAACTTCAGAATATCAATTTGACAGAAAGAAATTTAAGCAAGCATTCCAGTTTTGGACAACCATTTCCTTCATGAACATTATTTATTAAGCAAAACAACGGAAAATATTAAATTTTTAACCGATTTCTTCATTTTTTTTTAAATATAAAATCAGGATACACAACTTAAAATAGAAATTTAAACATATTTTTTAGTTTTTGAACAGTCGTTACCTCAAAGAATTTCGATAATTGAACAATTAACAAAGGAAACTAATGATTTTTTAACGAAAAAAGACGAATTAAACGAATTTGGTTAACTTTTACTCTAAATGGAAATTTCATCATACTTTTATATACTAACTAAGTAGAATTTTAATGCATAAACGAACACATTTCAGTAAATATTCAACGCACACACAAATATGAAAACAACACCTGCTTCTTGTGACGTCATATTGAAACCAAAACTTATTCCTTGGAAGTCCCTCACCATGCCTTTTCACCCCCATCTCCCCCAATTTTTTACCTTAGGTAGGGAAATGGACAATGCAATGACCTCTTTATCTTGTATATTTAGAAGTCTGGGAGAAAAAAAGAGACATTTTATGCACTCAAATTTCATAACAATTACCGCAATATCCCAAAATTTGAATTTTGGAAGACATAATCAGTATAATTAATTAAACAAAATAATAAAAATATTATTTTTTAAGGGGAAAAGGTGAATTTAAGCGAATTTGATTAGTTTTACAATAGTCTTTTGAACTGCAACTTGGAAATATAGATTTCTAACAGAAGAATTAAACGTATATTTTAATTTTAACAACAAAAACTTAACAAGTATCATTAATTTAAGAAAAATAAATATCAATTTTAAAGAAAAGACGAATTTGAATAATTTTACACTAGTATTTTCAAAAGCAACCTAGAAATATCAATACTTATTCACATATTTCACTTATTCACTGTATTCAATACTATATTTAATAAATTTGGATACACTTTAAGAATTTTCTAATGTATAATTAAATATTAGCTGTATATTTAATGTTACCCATGTTTTCAACATTAGTTCATAATCGTGAATTTTGTATTTTAAATACCATGTATTCAGGTTCAGATTATTTTCACTTGAAATCATACAGAATTTTTTAACAGTTTGTTTTTGAAATCATTGAAGCAACTGTATTTAATATTTTTAACACCAATTTTCTAAGATTTTTTAACATTTTCCTGTTATACATTCCTCAAAAGTATATATTCTAAACAATAGAAAATATTAATTTTAAGAATAAAAAGACGAATTTAAACAAATTTTATTAGTTTTACAATATTTTTTCTCATCTCCAACACGGATATATCAATTTTAACAGAATTAAACGCATATTTTAGTTTTTAAGAACAAAAATGTAATAAGTATCATTAATTAAACAAAAAATAAATATCAATTTTCAAGAAAAGACAATTTTTTACACAAATTTTCAACTTTGAAATACATTTATTTACATATATTGTTACAATATATTACTAAACTTAAACTTTTTAAAAAGTTTGAATGTTTTTACAAAGGGTTCATATTTATATTTTTCACGTCTTGACTGCATTCGAAATCTTACAACAAAAGTATACTTTTATTATTTTTATTATTATTATTATTCTAGAAAACCTAAAAAGTCATTTCTTGCTGCTTTAAACACTTGACATATTAAAACTACTCTGAGATATTTACCCATATAATTAATCAAATTAGGACATGATTCATCTTACACTTCAAAATTTCTGAATTTTTGCAATACTTATTTTCATCAAATTTTATTCTTGATCCTATATATTTTAGGAGTACAGAATTTTAACATCTGTTTTTATCTACTTATCAGAAAATTATTAAAACACCCGACAACATTTTCCAAATATGAATATTATCTTTACAGTTTAATAATACAAAACATACACGAATACAAAGTTTAATTTTTACAAATATTTCATATTTCAAACCAATCTTTTCGAAATTTTCACATCATAAGAGCAAACATTAGACGAACTTTTTAACTTTTTTTATTGCTTAGATCTTTTCATCATAACTTTTAATTATGATAATTATCCATTTTTAGGTTGATTGTCGAAAAACTGTAACTGAAATTACATAAACTTAATGTAAAAAACCATGTTCTCACACAATTTCTTGAAATTCAACAAAGAATTGACTATTACTTATCTATTATTATTATTAAATACTTATCTACATCAATATCGACTCTCGATAGTATATAGATATTTCATCATTACACACTTACAACTCTTTTCAAACGTTTATCAGAAAAAAAAGTCAATCAAAGTCTAGTAGTTATCACACCTGTTCCTCAGAAATATTACTATCATATGAAACAGTAAAGAAAATTAATAGATATTTAATATTTAATAACCTCATACGTGAAATTACTGTCGAAATGAGAATACTAATTATCTATAAAATCAACTGTTGAACAAAAAAATAGTACAGATTACCGAAAATTCAAATGTTTTTTCTGCAAAAGTACAAAAATTAACAAATGAATGACAAGTTAGAGAAATAACTAAAAAAGTTAATGAACATATTTACAAATTTATTAAAATCACACCTTTTTCTGGATTACAAACCGCAATTTCTTGAAAAATTTATCACCGAATTTGTAAGATTTTAGTCCTAGTATTACATACACTCAATAAATATTCAAAATTAACAAAAATATAATTTTTTAATCTCATCAATAAGCAGAAATTCTATATTAAAAGAATATTTTCATAGTAGTACTTATAAAAATGAGAGTTTACAAACTGATTTTCATAATTTTATCACATTTAAACTTAATATTTTACATAAAACATTATTTAATCAAATTTTATGCTTTCTAATTCAGTAAAATTCAATACTTTTTTAGTTTTTAAACCAATACCACAATATTTATTTACATCAAACTTGATTCTTCACCTTTTATATTTCCACATTACACAAGTGAGATAAATACTAACTTGGATCAGGAATTGAAGTCAATTGATTCCATTCGATTTTCATCATGTACGCATTGCTCCTACACGAAATTTCTTACTGCTATAATCATATAATGTATTAAAACTAATCTCCTCATATTTTTAATCAATTCACCAGATGTTTCATCTCGCACTTCTGAATTATCGTGCATCAAGTTGCTTAAAATATAAATACTATCTTTATAGTTTTAATGATATATAGTATACATGGTTTATCTTGAGTTAGCACTTCCATACTATTAATCAAATTATATGTTTCATCTTACACTTGATCTTAATGATTTCATCTTGCATCTGAATTATCGTCCATCGAGTTTTTTTTTTAAATAATAATATATTTATAGTTTTTGATTATACATAGCATGTACAAATACAATCTTTAATTTTAACATTTCATATTTCAAATAACCTATTTCCGAAACCAAGCTATGTGAATTTTACCACAATACTTATTATCATAGAATAATTTGTGTTTCACACTTTTCTAAATATTATCAGATATGTACCCCTCAGAGAAATTACTATCATATGAATAAATGAAGAAAATTTAATTTATATTAAATGTACACGAAATTGATTGCAATATACATTTATTTAACCCTCTCACTGACAAGCCCGTCTATAGACGTTCCCTAAGCTCCAGGTTTCACTGCAATGCAAGCAATAATTAAAATGATATAACTCTGTTGATTTAATGGATTTTTAATACATTATGCAATGATTAACACACTCAAGGATAACATTCATATTCGTAAATAAGATTTTTCTATAATTTTGAAAGAATCATATTTTTTTAGCAATTAAAACAAAATGCTGAGAAAACAACATTACAATTTTGCCCTTTTGCAAGACTGTCAGAGGGTTAATAAAAATAAATAAATAAGCGATTATTTATACATTAAACCTTTACTAAATATATATTTCTTTCATTATACAGATTTTTCAACAAGATGAACCAAAACAGCAGCAAACTTCAGAAATTAATGATCCGAATGATTCATCCCTAGCACATGCAGCGTTAACGAATAACACATATGTGAGTACTTATATGAGAAATACTAGAATTCGTATATGAAACGCAATTAGAGTAAATACAAAATGATTTGTCTTACTACCTACACTTTAACAAGTGCTTTTTACCTATATTATTGAAGAGAATCCTAACTGTGTCCATTTATTTCTACTACAGATGTACTCTATTTGCTACAAACACTTCTTAAGTAAATGGAATTTAACAGAACATACAAAAATCTATACAGATGAAAAACCTTACACTTGGAAAGATTACCATAAATGCTGTTTTCAAGGAGACGTGAATAAAAAATGCACACATCATCATATAAAGCATCGTCAGATATATGTAAACTTAGCGAAGATATTCAAAAATTAGTCAGACTTTTGTAGAATTTAGAAATAAAGGAAGATATTTAGGCTATTTATCCATCATATTTTCACAACACTTACCACAATATCTCAAACTTAAAATTTGGAAGACATACATACTGCTGAAAAGTAATTTTGTGATTCTTCTAGCCATTATGAATGTATAGATATTATTTTGCAGTGTATTCTTTGAATGCTCACATTAAATATTCTTTTATATGCATATATCGTTGTGTTTATTTTCCTATTACATTAATGAAATACATAACATTTTAAGTGAAATAACACTCTCACAACTTAAAAAATGCATAAGAACATACAAAAAATAAGCAGATGTATGAAAAAATATGCAAGTTTACAAAATAATTTCATTGTTTTCTAGAAATATTAAAAAAAAATATTTACAATATGAAAAAATTGCAAAAGTGAAAAGACAAAACACAAATGTAAAAACAAAAACCACAAAGTGAAAAACTCATAACAAAGTTTTTGAAAAAAATATTTACAACAAAAATTTTTTTTACAAAAACCAAAACTTCCAAAAATATTTTTTTCAAATTTTTTTTTTTTTTTTCAAAAACATTTTTTACAAAAAAATTTTTTTTTCAAAATAAGTTTTTACAAAAGTAAAAAAAAAGAAAATCACAACGTTAAAAAAAATGAAAAATTTTTGTTAAAAAAAGTGTAAAAAAATTGCAAAAAAATGTTGCAAAAATTTCAAAAAAGTTATGAAAAAAGCTTAAAAAATTTCGTTGGTTTTAATGCAGTATGCAATGGCGAAACCATTGCATTTGCTATTAAAAACAACAAAATTTTTGAGACTTTTTTCATAACTTTTTTGAAATTTTTGCAACATTTTTTTTGCAATTTTTTTACACTTTTTTTAACAAAAATTTTTCATTTTTTTTAACTTTGTGATTTTCTTTTTTTTACTTTTGTAAAAACTTATTTTGAAAAAAAAATTTTTTGTAAAAAATGTTTTTGAAAAAAAAAAAATTTTGAAAAAAATATTTTTGGAAGTTTTGGTTTTTGTAAAAAAAATTTTTGTTGTAAATATTTTTTTCAAAAACTTTGTTATGAGTTTTTCACTTTGTGGTTTTTGTTTTTACATTTGTGTTTTATCTTTTCACTTTTGCAATTTTTTCATATTGTAAATATTTTTTGTTAATATTTCTAGAAAACAATGAAATTATTTTGTAAACTTGCATATTTTTTCATACATCTGCTTATTTTTTGTATGTTCTTATGCATTTTTTAAGTTGTGAGAGTGTTATTTCACTTAAAATGTTATGTATTTCATTAATGTAATAGGAAAATAAACACAACGATATATGCATATAAAAGAATATTTAATGTGAGCATTCAAAGAATACACTGCAAAATAATATCTATACATTCATAATGGCTAGAAGAATCACAAAATTACTTTTCAGCAGTATGTATGTCTTCCAAATTTTAAGTTTGAGATATTGTGGTAAGTGTTGTGAAAATATGATGGATAAATAGCCTAAATATCTTCCTTTATTTCTAAATTCTACAAAAGTCTGACTAATTTTTGAATATCTTCGCTAAGTTTACATATATCTGACGATGCTTTATATGATGATGTGTGCATTTTTTATTCACGTCTCCTTGAAAACAGCATTTATGGTAATCTTTCCAAGTGTAAGGTTTTTCATCTGTATAGATTTTTGTATGTTCTGTTAAATTCCATTTACTTAAGAAGTGTTTGTAGCAAATAGAGTACATCTGTAGTAGAAATAAATGGACACAGTTAGGATTCTCTTCAATAATATAGGTAAAAAGCACTTGTTAAAGTGTAGGTAGTAAGACAAATCATTTTGTATTTACTCTAATTGCGTTTCATATACGAATTCTAGTATTTCTCATATAAGTACTCACATATGTGTTATTCGTTAACGCTGCATGTGCTAGGGATGAATCATTCGGATCATTAATTTCTGAAGTTTGCTGCTGTTTTGGTTCATCTTGTTGAAAAATCTGTATAATGAAAGAAATATATATTTAGTAAAGGTTTAATGTATAAATAATCGCTTATTTATTTATTTTTATTAAATACATGTATCTTGCAATCAATTTCGTGTACATTTAATATAAATTAAATTTTCTTCATTTATTCATATGATAGTAATTTCTCTGAGGGGTACATATCTGATAATATTTAGAAAAGTGTGAAACACAAATTATTCTATGATAATAAGTATTGTGGTAAAATTCACATAGCTTGGTTTCGGAAATAGGTTATTTGAAATATGAAATGTTAAAATTAAAGATTGTATTTGTACATGCTATGTATAATCAAAAACTATAAATATATTATTATTTAAAAAAAAAAACTCGATGGACGATAATTCAGATGCAAGATGAAATCATTAAGATCAAGTGTAAGATGAAACATATAATTTGATTAATAGTATGGAAGTGCTAACTCAAGATAAACCATGTATACTATATATCATTAAAACTATAAAGATAGTATTTATATTTTAAGCAACTTGATGCACGATAATTCAGAAGTGCGAGATGAAACATCTGGTGAATTGATTAAAAATATGAGGAGATTAGTTTTAATACATTATATGATTATAGCAGTAAGAAATTCCGTGTAGGAGCAATGCGTACATGATGAAAATCGAATGGAATCAATTGACTTCAATTCCTGATCCAAGTTAGTATTTATCTCACGTGTGTAATGTGGAAATATAAAAGGTGAAGAATCAAATTTGATGTAAATAAATATTGTGGTATTGGTTTAAAAACTAAAAAAGTATTGAATTTTACTGAATTAGAAAGCATAAAATTTGATTAAATAATGTTTTATGTAAAATATTAAGTTTAAATGTGATAAAATTATGAAAATCAGTTTGTAAACTCTCATTTTTATAAGTACTACTATGAAAATATTCTTTTAATATAGAATTTCTGCTTATTGATGAGATTAAAAAATTATATTTTTGTTAATTTTGAATATTTATTGAGTGTATGTAATACTAGGACTAAAATCTTACAAATTCGGTGATAAATTTTTCAAGAAATTGCGGTTTGTAATCCAGAAAAAGGTGTGATTTTAATAAATTTGTAAATATGTTCATTAACTTTTTTAGTTATTTCTCTAACTTGTCATTCATTTGTTAATTTTTGTACTTTTGCAGAAAAAACATTTGAATTTTCGGTAATCTGTACTATTTTTTTGTTCAACAGTTGATTTTATAGATAATTAGTATTCTCATTTCGACAGTAATTTCACGTATGAGGTTATTAAATATTAAATATCTATTAATTTTCTTTACTGTTTCATATGATAGTAATATTTCTGAGGAACAGGTGTGATAACTACTAGACTTTGATTGACTTATTTTTCTGATAAACGTTTGAAAAGAGTTGTAAGTGTGTAATGATGAAATATCTATATACTATCGAGAGTCGATATTGATGTAGATAAGTATTTAATAAGAATAATAGATAAGTAATAGTCAATTCTTTGTTGAATTTCAAGAAATTGTGTGAGAACATGGTTTTTTACATTAAGTTTATGTAATTTCAGTTACAGTTTTTCGACAATCAACCTAAAAATGGATAATTATCATAATTAAAAGTTATGATGAAAAGATCTAAGCAATAAAAAAAGTTAAAAAGTTCGTCTAATGTTTGCTCTTATGATGTGAAAATTTCGAAAAGATTGGTTTGAAATATGAAATATTTGTAAAAATTAAACTTTGTATTCGTGTATGTTTTGTATTATTAAACTGTAAAGATAATATTCATATTTGGAAAATGTTGTCGGGTGTTTTAATAATTTTCTGATAAGTAGATAAAAACAGATGTTAAAATTCTGTACTCCTAAAATATATAGGATCAAGAATAAAGTTTGATGAAAATAAGTATTGCAAAAATTCAGAAATTTTGAAGTGTAAGATGAATCATGTCCTAATTTGATTAATTATATGGGTAGAATATCTCAGAGTAGTTTTAATAGGTCAAGTGTTTAAAGCAGCAAGAAATGACTTTTTAGGTTTTCTAGAATAATAATAATAATAAAAATAAAGTATACTTTTGTTGTAAGATTTCGAATGCAGTCAAGACACGTGAAAAATATAAATATGAACCCTTTGTAAAAACATTCAAACTTTTTAAAAAGTTTAAGTTTAGTAATATATTGTAACAATATATGTAAATAAATGTATTTCAAAGTTGAAAATTTGTGTAAAAAATTGTCTTTTCTTGAAAATTGATATTTATTTTTTGTTTAATTAATGATACTTATTACATTTTTGTTCTTAAAAACTAAAATATGCGTTTAATTCTGTTAAAATTGATATATCCGTGTTGGAGATGAGAAAAAATATTGTAAAACTAATAAAATTTGTTTAAATTCGTCTTTTTATTCTTAAAATTAATATTTTCTATTGTTTAGAATATATACTTTTGAGGAATGTATAACAGGAAAATGTTAAAAAATCTTAGAAAATTGGTGTTAAAAATATTAAATACAGTTGCTTCAATGATATATTTTCGATATGTAAAGTGATTGTAGCATTTAGAAATGTACTTATGGGGAATGTATAATCGGAAAATGTTAGACAATCTTAGAAAATTGGTGTTAAAAATATTAAATACAGTTGCTTCAATGATTTCAAAAACAAACTCTGTTAAAAAATTCTGTATGATTTCAAGTGAAAATAATCTGAACCTGAATACATGGTATTTAAAATACAAAATTCACGATTATGAACTAATGTTGAAAACATGGGTAACATTAAATATACAGCTAATATTTAATTATACATTAGAAAATTCTTAAAGTGTATCCAAATTTTTTAAATATAGTATTGAATACAGTGAATAAGTGAAATATGTGAATAAGTATTGATATTTCTAGGTTGCTTTTGAAAATACTAGTGTAAAATTATTCAAATTCGTCTTTTCTTTAAAATTGATATTTATTTTTCTTAAATTAATGATACTTGTTAAGTTTTTGTTGTTAAAATTAAAATATACGTTTAATTCTTCTGTTAGAAATCTATATTTCCAAGTTGCAGTTCAAAAGACTATTGTAAAACTAATCAAATTCGCTTAAATTCACCTTTTCCCCTTAAAAAATATTTTTATTATTTTGTTTAATTAATTATACTGATTATGTCTTCCAAAATTCAAATTTTGGGATATTGCGGTAATTGTTATGAAATTTGAGTGCATAAAATGTCTCTTTTTTTCTCCCAGACTTCTAAATATACAAGATAGAGAGGTCATTGCATTGTCCATTTCCCTACCTAAGGTAAAAAATTGGGGGAGATGGGGGTGAAAAGGCATGGTGAGGGACTTCCAAGGAATAAGTTTTGGTTTCAATATGACGTCACAAGAAGCAGGTGTTGTTTTCATATTTGTGTGTGCGTTGAATATTTACTGAAATGTGTTCGTTTATGCATTAAAATTCTACTTAGTTAGTATGTAAAAGTATGATGAAATTTCCATTTAGAGTAAAAGTTAACCAAATTCGTTTAATTCGTCTTTTTTCGTTAAAAAATCATTAGTTTCCTTTGTTAATTGTTCAATTATCGAAATTCTTTGAGGTAACGACTGTTCAAAAACTAAAAAATATGTTTAAATTTCTATTTTAAGTTGTGTATCCTGATTTTATATTTAAAAAAAAAATGAAGAAATCAGTTAAAAATTTAATATTTTCCGTTGTTTTGCTTAATAAATAATGTTCATGAAGGAAATGGTTGTCCAAAACTGGAATGCTTGCTTAAATTTCTTTCTGTACAATTGATATTCTGAAGTTTGAGTTGAAAAAATCGTAAGAAATAAGTCTTTTTCTATAAAACTTGATATTTTCCATTGTTTTTTTACTTAATTAACGATACTCATTAAGATTATAGATGTTGAAAAACTAGATTGCATGTTTAACTTTCAACTTGTAAATCGATACACTGATGTTGCAGTTGATAAAAATCGTAAGAAATCAGTCTTTTTCTATAAAAATCGATATTTTCCATTGTTCTTTACTTAATTATGAATGCTCATTAAGGTTATAGCTTTTGAAAAACTGAAATGTATGTTTAAGTTTTCTCTCTTAAGTTGATAAAAATCGTAAGAGATCAGTCTTTTTCCATAAAACTTGATATTTTCCATTGTTTTTTTACTTAATTAACGATACTCATTAAGGCTATAGCTGTCGAAAAACTAGGATACATGTTTAACTTTCAACTTTTAAGTCGTTACATTGATCATATAGTTGATAAAAATCGTAAGAAATCAGTCTTTTTCTATAAAACTGGATATTTTCTATTGTTTTTACTTAATTAATACTACTCATTAAGATGTCTATGAAGCAAAATTCAAATATATGTTTAACTTTCTTGAGTTAAATTGATAATCTCATCTTGTAGTTGAAGAAATCTAAATAAAATGGTTAAAAACTGAGATTTTAATTGTTTCGCTTAATTAATAATACTCATTAAAATTACGATTGTTCAAAATTCAAATATAAATTTAATCTTCATCATATAGTATGATTCCGAGTTGAGATGTGATTGATAATATTTTTAATTAGGGAAGGTTGTTCACCTATCCTGTTATAATAGAATGTTCCTTTTTTCCACTAGGGGGCGTTCGTGGAGGGGGATGCATAGTGGGGGCAGGAGAGTGGCGGTGGCATGGTGGGCGCAGGAGGGACAGCCGCAGGGACAGCCGGAGGCACGGAGGCACCGCAGGCGGCACGGTGCCGCTGTGCCGCCTGGTGCCGCCTTACTGAGCCCGTACTCTTATTTTCCTACTACTCGTATTGGTTGCGAAACTGGTGGAAAGAAAGAACCAAGCTTTTCAGTTATTGCCGAAAATGTTGCTTTGAAGGTTGAAAATTTATACACCGATGCACCCATTGCTTCAGTTTCACATAAACGTGTTTGTGATATGATACACGCATATCATGGGAAATATCGATTAATTATGAAAAATATAAAACGTGTGGAAAAAAGCAAGACCACTTTAGAAAAGGTTGAGAAGTTTAAAATGGAAGAAAAAACTTTTTGACATATCTGCCTGCAAATGCACGATTTTTAAGGAGTGTATTTGTCCCAAAGAAAGTAAAGTTCCTTTGAAAGAGCAGGCGTTCCTCATTGACCAACGAACCGAGAGAAAAATGTCCATTGGAAGTGTCGATATTATTGAAACAAAACGACTTCAGACACGTCAAATACGAAAAGAAAAGGATACTATTCGATCTGCGTCAAAACAGGTGTCTCTGCTTCTACTTCAAGCCATTCATTGGATCACGAAGGTGAAAACGAAACAGAAGGTGTAATGGATATAGAGTGACGAAACGAATAGAACGTATGGAAGACGAAACGAATACCAAACACAGGTCTTACACAGCGTCTCTTAAGCAGCCCACAAGGAGTTCTGAAATGCGTTTAAGGCTGGATAACACAGTTCTTGTCAGTGAAAGATATGGTGCATCCAGCAGAGCTACGGCTGCTATTGCATCAAGTGTTATGCAAGATTTACGATTAATATCAGAATTAGATGCCAGCCTCGTCACAGACAAAAATAAGATATGCAGAGAAAAATCAAGGATTTATTAAAAAAAAATTATTGGCGAAATTAAACGAAAAACGTTCAGTTCTATCTGGACTTCATTTCGATGGGCAACATGACAAAACCTTAACATTAGAAAGACTCGAGGACAAGCAGTTTCAAAGAACAGTTGTAAAAGCGCATTACTGTATTGTATAGGAGCCTGATTCTACGTACGTAGGACATGTTACTCCTGAAAGTGGATCTAGTCTTGACATAGCTAATAGCATTTATGAATACGTAACAAGTACTTTATTGGATGATTTTAGCAATGTTATTGTTCTCGGGTGTGACGGCACTGTAGTGAACACAGGAGTGTCTAATGGTGTAATCTGCAGACTTGAAGCGAAACTTCAGAGACCATTGCAATGGATTATATGCTTACTTCACTTCAATGAGTTGCCATTACGACACTTATTTGAGTCCATAGACGGTAAGTCATCTGGCCCCAGATGTTACACCGGAAGTCATTGGACAAACCCTCAAAGGATGCGAAAAACTTCCAATTGTTGCTTTTACTAGCATTGAATGCGAATTGCCAGGTATTGATTCCACCATCCAAAGTTCAGATCAGAAATACTCATTAGACATTTGCGCCGCCATTAGTTCTGGCGTTTATTGTTTAAATTTAGCTAACCGGGAACGCTGAACTTGGCCCGCTGGCTAACAACTGCCAATCGAATACTGAGGTTATATACACTGCTCAAAACAAAGGATATTTGAAGTTTTATATAAAATAAAGATATAAACGAAATTTTTTTGCCGAAAATAGAAGAAGAGAATCACAAATGCAAATTTTTCTGGTTTTCAAACTGTGGAGTATGCAAATTTTGAGCTCGACGTCAAAAACGTCGCTTCAGCGGCAGCGAATGAAATTTGACTTTCAACTGGATAAAAGAGAATGAAGACAAGGATGATCGGCATTCAGTGATTGCTTTGTTTCGATGAGTACGATGTCTCAGCGAAGTCATTTGACAGATTCAGAAGCTTGGAGAATTGTTGGTAGGTTAGAAGGGGGCCAAATTCAAGCCGAAGTAGCGCAAGCCATTGGAGTGTCACAAAGTGTCATTTCCAGGATCTGGAACCGTTTTTTGGAGAGTGGATGTGCAGGCCGAAGACCAGGGCAAGGTCGTAGATGGGCAACAACGCCCAATGAAGATCGGTATTTAGCGTTAACAGCTCGGAGACACCGAAACATGAACGCTACTCTTCTCCAACAACACCTTCGCTCGGCTGCAGGCACCACGATTTCAACTCAGACTGTCCGAAACCGGCTCCCTGCTGTAAGTCTGTATGCTCGCCGACCGATGGTATGTGTTAGATTAACATCAAGGCATCGTCGCGACCGCAGGAAGTGAGCAACCGAGCATGTCAACTGGAGGAGAAATGAATGGAGCAATATTCTGTTTTCTGACGAGTCCCGTTTTTCTGTGCATCCGGATAATAGGCGTATTTTCATCTGGAGGGACCGTGGCAGTAGGAATAATCCTGCGTTTGTGCACGAAAGTGTCAGATTTGGCGGTGGAGGAGTGTTGGTGTATGATGGCATCTCCATTGACGGGCGCACTGACCTCTACATCATTCGAGATGGAGCTCTGACTGGTCGCCGATATAGGGATGAGATCCTCAGACCTATTGTAGTCCCTTACGCTGCAGCAGTCGGAGATAACTTCATTTTAATGGACGATAACTGCAGGCCACATCGTGCAAACCTGGTGGAGGATTTCCTTTTCGAGGAAGGAATCGTTCGAATGGAATAACCAGCGTGTTCTCTAGACATGGATCCAATCTAGCACGTTTGGGATGCTCTAGGAAGACGAGTTTCTGGCCGCCAACAACCCCCACAAACTCTCCAAGAATTGGAAAGACCTCTTCTGGAAGAGTGGGGCAGAATACCCCAACTCGTCATTAATAGCCTCATTGGGTCCATGCCTCAAAGGTGTTCAACGTTGCTGGCCGCTAGTGGAAACCATACCCCCGACTGAAAATGATTTTCTTTGAAGAAAACACCTTTTCTTATTCTTTTTTTCTCATATGCACAAATTGTGTTTTTTTTCCTTTTGTACACAAATGCGCAATAAAATGCATTCTTTTCTGCCAAACGTGTAATTTATTCTCATATAACCTACTATGTCTGTCGACCATGTATCAATCAGCTAAAAAGTTTCCCAGATACAAAATCCACCTAAAACTGCAATATCCTTTAATTGTTTTGAGCAGTGTATATCCACATCAAACCCGTCAAATGAGTTACTAACTTTGGTTGTGTTCATTCTGAGAGTCAACGCACCCACGTGGTTTCGAATTAAAATTCATCATTCCATAAAGGATGGCGCTAGACACCTATGGTGTTTCATCAGTTCATCTCGCTATTTGCCTAAGAAGTATCGTGACGTAATTGAACCAGTTATTTCTCGCAATGCTTACTTTGCAGCTCCAGAAAATATGCTTTTGGCCATGTTAACTGATGAGAGACATCATATTAGGACCCTTGCAGCTCGACGGATTATCAAGGCAAGGGAAATTAGCCCAGTTAAAAACTGTGTTCGCAGATTTGTTATTCCCACTATAACCTTTGAAGCTACAGATTACGTAGATCTCAATGACTGGCAATCTTGCTATGTGACATCGCCGCCAGTTCTAAAAGGGATTGGTTCTCAAGAACTTCTGAAGATGATACAGAACGGTGTGCCAATAGACTGCTGGAACTTTATTAAATTTCCTTCACACAGACGAGCAGTCGAGCGAATTATTAAACTAGTTACTGCAGCCTCTGGAAAAACAGTTGGACAGCAAAACAGGGATAGATTCATTAGAGCGACACTACAATCCAGGAAACACGTGTCAAAATTTGAGACCAGAAATGATTACAAGTTGTAATGCTTTTGCTGTTTGTGTGTTCGAAATAAAGTTTCTGTTTGCATCAAAATGAGGTAAGTGTGGCATTTATTTATTTTAAATTTTGCCTTAAATTTCTAAAATTTGGTATCTGTGATGCGGCAGAAGATATTATCCTATAATTCCAAAACTGTTTATAGTTTCTGTTTCTAAAAAGTTATAACTTTAAGCACTATCCCAAACGATCAACGAACTCTTTGATTATTTATTAATTTTTTGTATTTTAATCATTTTTAGTCCAATTTTTAAAACTTTAAGCCCACTGAGGCGACAGAAGATATTGACCTATAATTCCAAAACTTTTTACAGCTGTTGTTTAAAAATAGTTGTTTAAAAATAGTATCTTTTAAGCACAACCCCAAACTGAACAACGAACTCTGATTATTTATCAAGTTTTGCATTTTAATCATTTTTAGTCCAATTTTCGGAACATTCACCCCACTGAGGCGACAGAAGATATCAACCCACAGTTTTAAGATTTAGCACACATTTTAATGAAGAGAATTTACAACTTTTCCGCACTACCGCAAAAAGATCTAAGAAATTTGGATTTTTTCGATACGCCCTAATGTATATATTGCATGATGAATAATATATGTAAAGAAAATACAGGATAATGTTAATTTTTATCACTTGGAAGTTATTTACAGACATCATTCTACAGTTAACAATGTCAGAGCAAAATGTAAACAACAACAACAACAAGCAAGTAGACAAATCATAACACATTATCAATTACCTTTTTTTTTACTGAAAAATAATAAAAACTAAAAAAAAATATGGTGAGATATCAAGAGTTTTTAAATGAGGGGCTACTCGAATTTAACACCAATCATAAAACACATTGGCAACATATGAACTAAAAATGTAAACTTACACATAAAAATGTAGAAAAGGCATGCCTAGGTCTTACAGCAAACACAAAATATATAAACAGCTCTTTTGTAGAGTTATACCTGTAATCAACGAAGTATATGTATGTACTATACATAACATTATTGCTTATAGCATAATTTAAAATATAGCAAACAGCATTCTCTTTATCACCAATATGCAAAATTACTCAGGTTTTCAAAATCATGTTGTGCATTAGTACACAACTTATATACACGTCAACACTTTATAAAAAAAAGTAACAACTATTGTTGTCATAAACCTGAAGAAAATGTCTCGCAATCTGAAATATTTACAAGCATGAAGAAACACAATCAAAAGAAGATACAGTTTAACAATAAATTTTGTGAATAAACATCATGTGACATTATTGATTGTGTAAATATATTTATGTATTTTAGTTATAATACTAAGAAATTTCTGTTTAACTCAAATAAAAACATTTTCTTCAATAATTACAAATAATTATAGCTTTAATCAGCAGGAATTCTGTGAAGAAATATTTTCCAGCAAATTATTGTATAAGTAATACAGATAGAAATAATTTTTTTGGGGGGGGGAGGGGGGGGGCACTTGAACTTTAAAAAACCTTGAAGAAAGACTATAGCATGAACTAAAAAAAACCACTAAAACTATTCTCCGATAGAACTCAAGAGAGATTTAAGATAAACATCTAAGCAAAATCATTTATCAGTGATATAATATTTTCAGCTATTATATGCAAGAGAAAAAATATTTACTATATAAATCAAAAGTTGTATTTAAAAGTTCTGAGATATCAGTACATTAGACATAATTTTTTAAAGTAACAGTATTTGAATGTTAAGGAAAGCAAAGACCAACTAAAAAGGGGGAAAAAAATACATACTTATGCAGGATTTCCATTCAGTTGTGTCAAGATGAAGTGATTTAACTAAATAAAAGAAAAAAATACATGCTGCCAGCAACTTTGATAGAAGAAAGAGACGAACAAAAAAAAAACAAAAAAAAAAACAGACTTCAGATATGACATATCCGCCTGAACTAGTAATGTGGATATTTTACAATGACTAGGACATCCTGAAAATAAAATAAAAAGAATTATACTATATTTTATACTTTTTATGAATGCGAGGCCGAAATTGATATTGATTTATGCATTGAGTAGATTTGTTTACAAGAGTAGTGTTCTTATTATGAACAGAAGTTTGAGAATTCACTGAACTAAATAACTGTGAAGGTGTTAACTTGTCCTTTGAAGATGTGTGAATTTGAGAAGATGTATTATTTTTAGTCACAGTTGGCAGTAAGTGTACGAATAGGTCATTTCTCAGAGGAAGGTGCATTATCATCAGCTGTTTGTACGAGTGTTGCCGAGGTGCAAGCACGAGGTTGCATCTCGTGCTGCGAGTTGCAGTCTAACCAACATATGAAGTGAGAAATGCTA
Source organism: Maratus speculifer (assembly GCA_964019185.1). Taxonomy (NCBI): domain Eukaryota; kingdom Metazoa; phylum Arthropoda; class Arachnida; order Araneae; family Salticidae; genus Maratus; species Maratus speculifer. The sequence continues at coordinate 135,114,025 of OZ025293.1, read as the reverse complement.
AGCTGGTCATCGTCCTCGTAGCTTAAATGGTAGAGCACTTGATGCGCTGTTCCAAAGGTTCCGGGTTCGATCCCCGGCTTAGAAATTTTTCACTAAGTTGGTTCTACACTTAGTTAGCAATGTGAAAATTCACGTATTGAAATGTTTTCAGCAGCAACCAAAAAAAGAATTTTTTTTAATTGCTGGCGAAGAATGAAAAGACTGTAAAATAATATTATTGTAATTTAATGTTGGTATAAATAAAAATTGTTCTTCAGGATGCGAGGAAAATTAAGTTTGAATATACATACTAGTATTGTGTGTGTGGGGGGGAGAGGTAGTTTTTCATAAAATTCAAATTTTTTTCTTATATTTTGTGGTGTTAAAGTTTTGCTGACCACTAACAGGATTGTCATTATTTTGTTCTTGAGAAGGATACCTGAGATTTATCTATTGGGGAAGTAGCATTTAGATTCTGAATAATATTATCATCACAAAATTAAAGATTGTGATTATTTTGTTGACACAAAAATACCTATGCCTGATCCAGATCAGTGTCATTTGGTAACTGATGACCGTTGACAAAAGAAACATGGCTTTGTTTTATTAGAATAGTTGAATGCTGGTGTTATACAAATACAATGTTCACAAATGAAGTCATAGCCGAATATGATATAAAAATTTCTGTTGCATATTTTTGTAATGTAAAATACATGTTTGAAGAACAATTTTTCTATTTTAAAAGACAAACGAATGACCCAAAAAAATTCTATTTGCGAATTCATGGTTGATATAGACACCTTACGAGAAAGAAATATGAATATTAATATTGGGTTTTAGTAGATTAAAATGCTGTTGAGCAATTAAAGAAATTATTGATCCAGTATCGAGCAAAACAATGACATTGTTACGTTGAATATTCAAAGAGATACAAGGTAGGGTGTCATGGTAATCAAACGTGCTATAAATTACACAATTTTCAATAATATTACCTTCAAATGTTACCTTCATGAAGTGATGCATTATCATTACTAGTATGAGAACACATTAAAAATTTGTCAACATTTATACTGCCAACTTCATCATAAAGAGAAGTTTGTAAGATGCATCTCTACATATATTTTTATTTACTTCACTACTTGAGGATTAAGTATTTTCTAACGAATGTCCGGAAGACAAATCAGCTTTAAGCGAGACTGATTTAAAGGGATGAGCCCTTAAGGAATTTTCTGGCAATAAATAGAGTTGGAGAACAGAATGCCAGCTTGTTCTGCCTCCATCGTTCGTTTAAAGGCTTCTCAAAGAAAACATTCTCATTTTTTATGAGAATTTTGATAGGTATCGTGGTTTTTACTTTGTGGAGGTTGGAGTAAATTTGCACTAATATGAGTTGTTGAATGTTGCCTTGTTGAATCATGCCTTTTAATAAACTTTTTGAATTCAAAACAAGTATTCATTAAATGACCATTTCTTCCGGAAAACGCACATTGCTTGGCTGTTCTATGTTGAAAAGAATTTCGAAAGTCGTTTTTGTATAACGATCTATGAAATTGATTTTAGTTCGGATTTTGCTTTTTGATAAAGTTGTTTGCTATAAAATTCCGATTACGAATTGTTTTTTGCTTAAAAGTCTTTTCAGAATTTTTAGATTATGATGCACTGGAATCAGCACCGGAATTATTAGACTGTTTTAAACTGTAGATGGGTAAAGTGTCGAAATGAGAGGTAGTAGGTGAGTCAGAAAATTTGTATATTTCCTGGAGCTGTTCAGCTCTAGACAAAGCATTATTAAAGTCATTAATATCTTCTTCCAGAAGTTTGATGTTTACATTTAGGGGCATAGCATTTATAAAGTACGTGTATTTTAGAATTTGCAAGGCAGCATCATCAATCAACGGATGAGCTAATTTTATCACCTTACTAAGTCTGTAGGAAAATTTTAGGACTGATTCGTTGTGTTCTAACTTCAATTTATCTAGTGAACGAAAAACACTATTTTTATTTTCTTTTGCAGAAAAGAAATTAACAAACTCAGTTTTTATTTTTAAAAATTTTTGTTCTGTACATTTAGTTGTGAATCTAAATAAAATTGTAGTGCTGGTCCCTGAATCTTTGTTTTAAACAGAGCCACCAACTCTTTTTCAGAACAATTATTAAGCGAATGAAAATCTTCAAGCTGGTCAAAAAAAAAAAAAAAAAATCTACCGTAGCTGGATTGCCATCAAACGGCTGGATGTTAAGAATGTGTTATTCTTCGCTTTATGATGAACTCAAAACGGAAACATTGAGAAAATATTCTGAGAACTAAACAACACTAAAAATAATACTTTTTTCAACTACTTCAAATATCGTTGAGATGTTAATATTTTTTTTATTTTTTTAAGGGATAATTACACATAAATTATGAGGATACTTTCGGTAAAATCATCAGAAAATAAGAATTTCACTTAGAACATATGCACCAAGGAACATATATAATGTTCTTATATTTTGAGAACAACATGTACTTAAAAAAACATTTGCAAATATTTTATATACCGTTAAAAACATTTCTCTTAATAAAAACACACATCATTTATGATAAATACTTTCTATAATTTCCTGAAATAAATAACTTTCATTTAAAACTAATGCTACAAAAACATGTCTAAAATGTTCATATAATACTTTAATCTACTAAAATCATACTACTAAAATCATAATAATACTTTAATAATAACTTGCACATAATTTAATATTTTTATTTTATGAGAAAATAACTGAAAATGTTTATTCAAACACCTTGAGAGATCACTGTGATATAACGCTCTTCCTATTTTCTTCATAAACTTTTTACGAAACACCTGTGTGCTTTAAAGTAATCCAAGGACTCAAGCTTTGATGGAATAAAAGTTTAATTAAACACACGGAACACAAATGACAGGGACGAATACAACAAGCCTTGAACACAAACACACAAACAATTAAATATATATATGTAAATATCCGGATTTCGTATTTCTTACAAGAACTTCTAACTACTCTTCTTTCACAACAGATCAATCTCGTGCCCGAAGCACATACATATCCCAATTTTTTGGATAATATTTTTATTCTGTTTACCTGCATCAGATATTCGCAGGTCTACCTCTTACCTCCGCACACACACCTCTCTCTCTCTGCGTTCGTACCCCTTCCTCTCCCACACTCTCCTCCGCTGGTCACGTGACCCAAGAGCGGGCGCCGATAAATAAAACAAAAAAACACATCATCAGTCATTACACCCCCCCCTTACGCAAGATTGAAAATATGGTACACACTTATTTTAAATCTGAAACTCGACTGATGATGTTACACTATTTAACAATGATTCCCCAAATTATAATATGTATATATAAAAAAATAACACCACCAATACAACCGTATCCGGAGAAGGCACGTCGTCCGGGATTCTTCCTATCTGCTAATATAAAATAGAATTAAATTAATACTTCATATACACAATATAACATACAATTAACAAAAGGCAATACACAAAACTTAGTAAACATTAAACAGGACACTAACAGCTGCTGGAAAAAAAAATGTATATTGTTCCACACTCTTCAAGGAATGTTCAAACACTGGGTGCTTCAAAAGTTGTTGAATGTCTTACATAGTGTCCAAGCGTGATAAGGCATCAGCATTAATTAGTTTGGCACCCGGGCGGTGCGAAATCTTAATGTCATACTTTTGTAAGGCTAATGCCCATCGCTGCAGTTTTGAAGATTGAGGGGCATTTTTGGTGATAAAAGTTAATGGATTATGGTCCGTAATAAGTTCCACAGGTGAACCGAAAATCCACGTTTCAAATTTTTTCAAACTCCAGATCACTGCATAGGCCTCCCTTTCAATTGTTGGCCATGCCTGTTGAGTTTTGGTGAGTTTTTGACTGGCGTAACTTACTGGATACACTACTCCATCTCTTCTCTGCGATAAACAGGCTCCGATGCCGATTGCAGATGCATCACACTCTATGATGAAAGGTAACCCGATAATAGGAGTATGCAGACTGGGCGCTTCGATGAGACCTCTTTTTAACGCGTTGAACGCCTGGTCATGCTCTACTGACCAGCACAAATTCTCTGGACTGTCCTTTTTTGTCAGTTCAGTGAGGGGATATGCTGTTTCAGCATATTTTGGTATATAATCTCTATAGTAATTGCACAATCCTAAGACATTTTTTAGTTGCTTCTTGGTTTGAGGCACAGCTAACTTACGGATGGCCTCCACTTTTTCCGGATCGGTCCGATGGCTGCCGGACCCAATGATATGGCCTAAGTACTTTATTCGGGGTTTTGCAAATTCACATTTTTTCAAATTGACGGAGAATTGTAACTGTGATAGTTTGGAAAATATCTTCTCTAAATGCACCAGGTGTTCCGCGAACGTTTCGGAAAATACTGCTATGTCATCGATATATGCCCTAGAGAAGTCCTGGTATTCAGAAAGCGCTCTGTTGATTTCTCGTTGAAACGTCGCAGCAGCATTCCTCAGCCCAAAAGCCATGACCTTGAAGCGATATTGAGCTCTGTGCGTTTTAAAACACGCTAATTTTTGACTCTCTTCCTCTAGTGGTATGGCCCAGTAGCCTTTGAGTAAGTCCAAAGTGGAAATGACGTTGGCCCTGCCAATATTAAATAATAGATCAGTAGAATTTTCCATAGGAAAATCATCAACCTTGGTGATTGCGTTCAGTGCCCGAAAATCTACGCAAAGTCGCAGCGTTCCATCTTTCTTCATCACGCACACTACCGGATGCGGTGCTTCTTCATCACTTTCTTCAATCAAACCTAATTCTAGTAATTCTTGAATTTGTTTGTCTACTTGAGGTTTTAGGGCCTCTGGAATTCGATAAACATAAGGTTTCTTCTTCTCATTATCATTTAGTCTTATTTTGTGTGCACCAACTTTTGCTATTTGTATTTTCTTTGAAAATAATTCTTTATATCTAAACAATAAATCTAACATCTTTTCTCTTTCTACGTTTTCCAAATGATTTAAATTTACTTCTTCGATTTTAAAATAGTTCGAGTTATCCTTTGTACTAGGGGTGGGATGGACTTCCCCTAATTCTTCTTCATTCTCAAAAATTACCCCCACTGCTTGTACCCTAGGAGTAAATTTCCTTATCTTATTCACGTGAACATTTTTAATGTTTCCGTTCGTTAACCTGACTTTGTAAGAATCGGGATTACACCTCGCCACTATTTCGGCTGGCCCTGTCCATCTAGCGTAAAGTTTATTACTAGAGTCTGGGATTAATAAATATACCTGCTCCCCCGGTATAAATTCCTTATAAATTGCCCTTCGATTCGCATACTTCGCATACGCGCCCTGTTTAACCTCCGCTACGAGTGAAGCTTGTTCCGCCGCCTTTTCTAAGTTAATTTTTAAATCCTGAAGGTATTCGGTTGCACTTTTCCCGAGATTTATAGGTAGTGGAATTTCGCCCGACCATGTAGATTTTAATACCGCCAATGGTCCCCTGGCCTCCCTTCCATACATCAACTTAAATGGCGACACCCCCGTCGTACAGTTAGGAATCTCCCTATACGCAAATAATAAATAAGGGATGTATTTATCCCAATTTTTAGGATCGCTCCGAATAATATGGTGCAACATGCGTTTCAATACCTGATTATACCGTTCAACCAATCCCGAACTTTGTGGATGTCCCGGTGTTGCAAATCTAGGAGCCGCCCCTAGCCTAGCATGAAATTCCTGCATTAAACCTGATACAAAATTTCCCCCCTGATCACTTGCTATTACGCGGGGTATCCCTGTCCGCATAAATATTTCTAACAGCGCATCACAAGTAGCCTTAGCCGAAATTGTTCTTAACGGAACCGCTTCTGGCCACCTACTGTGTTGGTCAACCAAAGTAAGTACATATTGATGTCTACGCGCCGAAGGTGGTTCAATTTTCCCAATTATATCAATATTTACAACGTCAAATGGGAGCTCCGGTCTTTCAATCGGAAGAATCGGTATCTGATCACTGGCTCTCTCCCGGCTTCGCAACTGGCAGTCCTTGCACGATTTACAATACTCCTCTACATCCCGCGACACGCCTGGCCAAAAAAAAGAATATCGAATTCTTTCTTTCGTTTTCCTTATACCGAGATGGTTCGCAAAAATTGATTCATAAAATTTCCTCCCTCCTAATTTTAGGCACTACTAATTGCATGACTTGATCTCCCGAAACATTTTCCCTATGATAAAGTAAATTATCCACCATAACAAACCCATTTTTCCTTTGTTTTGCATCTTTAAATGCCCCCTGTAAAGATTCGCAATTCTTTTGTTGCTCCCTGTAAATGGTCGTTTCCGAACGCTGATTCGAATTTAAATCCTCGCAATCATTTTTCGTTCCAATACAATTAATAATCAAAAGATTCATTTTCAACCTGCAAACATAAATATTTATCACTCGTATTTTGTTCTTTTTTCTTTTCCAACGATAAATTTTCATCCCCCCTTTTCGATTTCGCCTCACTTGTTGGTGCCAGACTGTCGGCTATTCTTTTCCCTTCTCCAATTTGCAATGATTGTAATAACTCATAAACCTTCGGAGTAATAATACATGAACTACATAATTTATCTGTCACTGCAAATAATACATCCACACTGTTAAATAAACAATTTGATTCACTCATGTTTAGAGAAAACGGTAATGTTACAAGATCAGCAGTAATTTGCTCGCCAAAAGCTGAAATCAACTGAATTGATGAATTTTCATTATTTTTAAATGATTCTGGTATTTCATTCGAATTTATAACGGGAATCTCAGCAGCGCTGTCAATTAATGTTTTTATTTTTTGTTTCCCCACCCAAATTTCATCGTATTGCAATGGTTGAGTACTTATTGCGTCATTTTCAAAGCATAAAGCTGTCACTTTCGCTATCAACCGTTCGTCTTTATTTTTTCCGGTAGAATCTTTTTTCATTTGATAATGAGAATTTCCCGACCTCTCTTTTTCTTTATTATTAGGACAAAAACGTAAATGAACGATTTGACGGCACAATTTACACACAGACTTTTTCCTATCATTACGCGAATTAAAATTATTTCTTAGATGCGGTGGAATATATTTGCCAGATCCGAAATCATCAGAACCGCGACAATTTGTCGATTTATCATATAACTCAGAAAAGGTTCTACCTTTTGATGTAAACCAATTATCGCATAATTCCGCAATTTCCCGCGCTTTTAACCAATTATCTAATTGTTTTATTTTGACATAGCTTCGCGCCTCTGAGTCTAACGCATCCATTAATCTATTACTAACTATTAATTTATTAAGTGCATCAAAATCATTTACCTTTCTAAGTTCGCAATAAAAATCCCAATTCGCTCTTAACCTCGATGCGAACTGCATATGATTTTCATTTTTCGCCCTCTTTGCCGAAAGAAAATTTTGAAGACAAGCTTCAGGAGTGGGTTGAAATTCTTTTAAAATTAAAGCTTTAACCTTTTGATAATCCTTCATTTCATCTGAATTTGCATATGCTAATAAATGCGCAGCTTTTCCCCCTACTAAATTAAACAGTATTTCAACTTTCAAATCTTCCGCGACATTCTTTAATTCAAACGCCCTTTCGAGCGAAGAAAAAAATAAATTCCACGATTCAGGTTTGGTAGGAATCGCAATAGTTAAAGTTTTAACGCTTTTAATTAGAGCTTCTAACGAATTAGTTTTGGGATTTTGTCCATCCCCCCCACCATCAGAATTTCTGTTCTCAGACTGCAGTTTAGCCATTTCTAATTGGTGTTTGATAACTTCTAATTTCGTTTTTTCTAATTCTAACGCTGTTTTCTGCTCAGAATTAACATATTCTTTTTCATTTTTAAGGGCCTCTGCCTCTTGTTTCTCTTTTGAAATGCGGTCTGATACCGTTGTAACAAGGAATTCTTTTACAAAATCGAAATCCTTATCGTATTGTTCGCTTCCTTCGATTAATGCCTTTAAATCCACTATTCTATGATCTGGCTCTACGTTTAAGCCTAATTCTGTGGCTATAATGACCAGGTCTTCTTTTTTTAACCCTTTAATGCTGAACATATTCTTTTTTTTTTTTAACTATTACTATCTTTATCAATAATTATAATCACTAAATAATATAATCATTCATTATAATCATACACTGGAATATACTCAGAATCATTCATTATAATCATACACTAGAATATACTCAGAATCATTCATTATAATCATACACTAGAATATACTAGGAACAATACTTGTTTTCAATTCTAATACGATTATCTGTTTAGAATCATTGCAAACATATTCATTAATCTAATATTCATGAATCTTCAGTTAATAAACAAAAGTTATAACTTTCAACTTTATTTCCAAAACTATAAAAAGTGGTTTCACTTACCTCTGGTTCTCGAAAGAGAGCGTGTGATATAACGCTCTTCCTATTTTCTTCATAAACTTTTTACGAAACACCTGTGTGCTTTAAAGTAATCCAAAATAATCCAAGGACTCAAGCTTTGATGGAATAAAAGTTTAATTAAACACACGGAACACAAATGACAGGGACGAATACAACAAGCCTTGAACACAAACACACAAACAATTAAATATATATATGTAAATATCCGGATTTCGTATTTCTTACAAGAACTTCTAACTACTCTTCTTTCACAACAGATCAATCTCGTGCCCGAAGCACATACATATCCCAATTTTTTGGATAATATTTTTATTCTGTTTACCTGCATCAGACATTCGCAGGTCTACCTCTTACCTCCGCACACACACCTCTCTCTCTCTGCGTTCGTACCCCTTCCTCTCCCACATTCTCCTCCGCTGGTCACGTGACCCAAGAGCGGGCGCCGATAAATAAAACAAAAAAACACATCATCAGTCATTACAATCATCACATATCCCGTAGAATTACCACACGTTGAACAAAAACATACTTCCTACAATGAATAAATATAGTTAAAAAAAACTAAAAAACACGCTTTTTAAGTATATCAAACTAAAAAGTGAAAAAATAATTCGTACTATAAGCTGAAAACGAAAATAGATGAAAAATACTATATTACTATAAAATCTAATTGGAATTAAAAACAAAAACAGTGCAAAATTCACCTTATTTACTAATTTGACAACACAAATATACACTTAACTGTACATAAATTGCTTAAAAGGTGCACTAGAGTACTTATAAAAACTTTAAAAATACATTTAAAGTTCTCTAAAATGTTCAAAGTTCACATTTAAAGTTCTCTAAAATGTTCAAAGTTCAGAACGTTTTCAACCGCAAACTAACTCGGCCTTCGTCAGTGAGAGAAACTACAAAATAACAGGTCTTACTGCTGGCGTTCCCAGGCTCGTCCGGAACAGTCTATTTTTACATCGAGGGAGGAAAGACGGGGAGTGAAGGGAACGGGACAAAATGAATAGAATAAACTGCTGAAATATATCAAAAACACAAGCTTATCTATTATTAATAAAGTTTTTCCATATTGCGTGTATATCGTAGGAAAGTGCATCATTACAAGCTATTTCTTTACTGGATATTATTTCGATGGATTCTCTAATGATAGCTTCTATGTGACTAGTAGTATGGAAGATAATTTTTGAACTATTGAAATCTATTTCTATAGGGTGCGTTTGTGCAAACCTTGAAAGTGCAGTATGGGGTTTACCCAATCTTAAATCTGCGTCATGTTCTTTCAACCTCTTTTGAAGTTTCCTTAATGTCATACCTATGTAAACATATTCTTTACTATCCGTCTTGAAAGGAATACTGTATACACCTGATTTATTAATGTCTTGAATAGGATCAATCTTTATGTTCAGCACAATTCTTAATTTGGGGGGAGGGACTGCTATTAGTGCAATATCATACTTAGCTAGTGCGTGCCTTATGCTTTCGAAAAACTTCGGAATATAATTAACTTTACAAAATTTTTTTACACTTTTTATGGGATCTTTAACTTGAATATCTTGATCTTTCGTTTTAAACTTGCTTATCATTCTTTCAATAAAATGAAGGGGGATGGAATTTTCAACGGCTATTTTTCTTATTAAATTTAGTTCTCCGCTCAGAAAATGAATTGAGCAAACTTGAAAAGCCCTTTTTATGTAAAAATTAAAAGGTGCTAGTTTGAAATTAATAGGAGAACTGCAAGCAAACGGGATTGTAAAATTAGACCTGCTAATTTTCCTAAAAACTTTACGATCCAAGCTCTGATTAGTTTTATTTCTGATTAGTAAGACATCTAAAAAGGCAAGTTTTTGATTCTGTTCAACTTCTAGGGTGAATTTTATTCTGCTATCAAAGCTATTGATTTTATCCAGAAAAGAATGTAATTCATTCTCTTCGTGGTTCCATATAATAAAAATATCATCAACGTACCTGAACCAGTGAACTGGGGCTGGTCTTATGGTTTCCATGATTTTCTTTTCAAAAGGACGAAGTTTAAATTCTGCTAACAAACCAGAAATGGGTGAACCCATGGGGGCCCCATTGATCTGTTTATAAAACTGATTGTTAAAAAACAAAGGTGTTGCCATTGACAATTAAATTCAGACCTCTTTTAATCGTATCCTTAATATCTTCAGTAAAAGTAGAATCCGAGTCGATAAAGTCTGCAATAATGCTAGAAACTTCCTTTATATCTACGGACGGGTATAAAGATACTACGTCCAAGCTAGCCATAATACTAGAATTTTCAAGCGTTACGTTTTTAATTTTATCTATGAAATTCGAAGTGGATTCAAGAGCAAAATCGGATGGTGGTAAATACTGCTTTAAAAGGTAAACATAGGCTTTTTCCATAAAATATGTGGGACCGGAGCATTTAGTGACAATCGGACGGATTGGCAAGTCTACCTTATGGTCCTTTAACTTACCAATGAGGGAGGGAGTAGTTGCGGTCTTGTTAATTCTCAATTTATTTTTCATAAACGTTGGCCAAACTCCTTTACCAATAATTTCTTTAACTTTATTTTCTAATTCCATAATGGGATCTTTATTTAATGGTATACAATCCATACTATCAATACATACTTTCATCTTGTCGATGTAATCTTGTCGGTCTAGAATAGCAATACGGTTAGTTTTATCAGTCTGGATAATAATAATATTTTTATCATTTCTTAGTTTTTCTGCTACCTTCCTAAATTTTTCATGCTGAGGGTTTGGTCTGTAAACGAATGTTCTCATTAGGTGTATTTTGCATAATAAAATGAGAACATTCGTTTACAGACCAAACCCTCAGCATGAAAAATTTAGGAAGGTAGCAGAAAAACTAAGAAATGATAAAAATATTATTATTATCCAGACTGATAAAACTAACCGTATTGCTATTCTAGACCGACAAGATTACATCGACAAGATGAAAGTATGTATTGATAGTATGGATTGTATACCATTAAATAAAGATCCCATTATGGAATTAGAAAATAAAGTTAAAGAAATTATTGGTAAAGGAGTTTGGCCAACGCTTATGAAAAATAAATTGAGAATTAACAAGACCGCAACTACTCCCTCCCTCATTGGTAGGTTAAAGGACCATAAGGTAGACTTGCCAATCCGTCCGATTGTCACTAAATGCTCCGGTCCCACATATTTTATGGAAAAAGCCTATGTTTACCTTTTAAAGCAGTATTTACCACCATCCGATTTTGCTCTTGAATCCACTTCGAATTTCATAGATAAAATTAAAAACGTAACGCTTGAAAATTCTAGTATTATGGCTAGCTTGGACGTAGTATCTTTATACCCGTCCGTAGATATAAAGGAAGTTTCTAGCATTATTGCAGACTTTATCGCCTCGGATTCTACTTTTACTGAAGATATTAAGGATACGATTAAAAGAGGTCTGAATTTAATTGTCAATGGCAACACCTTTGTTTCTAACAATGTTTTATAAACAGATCAATGGGGCCCCCATGGGTTCACCCATTTCTGGTTTGTTAGCAGAATTTAAACTTCGTCCTTTTGAAAAGAAAATCATGGAAACCATAAGACCAGCCCCAGTTCACTGGTTCAGGTACGTTGATGATATCTTTATTATATGGAACCACGAAGAGAATGAATTACATTCTTTTCTGGATAAAATCAATAGCCTTGATAGCAGAATAAAATTCACCCTAGAAGTTGAACAGAATCAAAAACTTGCCTTTTTAGATGTCTTACTAATCAGAAATAAAACTAATCAGAGCTTGGATCGTAAAGTTTTTAGGAAAATTAGCAGGTCTAATTTTACAATCCCGTTTGCTTGCAGTTCTCCTATTAATTTCAAACTAGCACCTTTTTAATTTTTACATAAAAAGGGCTTTTCAAGTTTGCTCAATTCATTTTCTGAGCGGAGAACTAAATTTAATAAGAAAAATAGCCGTTGAAAATTCCATCCCCCTTCATTTTATTGAAAGAATGATAAGCAAGTTTAAAACGAAAGATCAAGATATTCAAGTTAAAGATCCCATAAAAAGTGTAAAAAAATTTTGTAAAGTTAATTATATTCCGAAGTTTTTCGAAAGCATAAGGCACGCACTAGCTAAGTATGATATTGCACTAATAGCAGTCCCTCCCCCCAAATTAAGAGTTGTGCTGAACATAAAGATTGATCCTATTCAAGACATTAATAAATCAGGTGTATACAGTATTCCTTTCAAGACGGATAGTAAAGAATATGTTTACATAGGTATGACATTAAGGAAACTTCAAAAGAGGTTGAAAGAACATGACGCAGATTTAAGATTGGGTAAACCCCATACTGCACTTTCAAGGTTTGCACAAACGCACCCTATAGAAATAGATTTCAATAGTTCAAAAATTATCTTCCATACTACTAGTCACATAGAAGCTATCATTAGAGAATCCATCGAAATAATATCCAGTAAAGAAATAGCTTGTAATGATGCACTTTCCTACGATATACACGCAATATGGAAAAACTTTATTAATAATAGATAAGCTTGTGTTTTTGATATATTTCAGCAGTTTATTCTATTCATTTTGTCCCGTTCCCTTCACTCCCCGTCTTTCCTCCCTCGATGTAAAAATGGACTGTTCCGGACGAGCCTGGGAACGCCAGCAGTAAGACCTGTTATTTTGTAGTTTCTCTCACTGACGTAGGCCGAGTTAGTTTGCGGTTGAAAACGTTCTGAACTTTGAACATTTTAGAGAACTTTAAATGTGAACTTTGAACATTTTAGAGAACTTTAAATGTATTTTTAAAGTTTTTATAAGTACTCTAGTGCACCTTTTAAGCAATTTATGTACAGTTAAGTGTATATTTGTGTTGTCAAATTACTATAAAATCATTGTTATTATAGAAATCAATTAATAAGCAATAAATAAAATTATCGTGGAAAAAAAGTGTGGGGTGCTCCATCTACCATGCTCCATCTATCAGTTCTTAAGAAGCACCCCACGCTTTTTTTCCACGATAATTTTATTTATTGCTTATTAATTGATTTCTATAATAACAATGATTTTATAGTAATATAGTATTTTTCATCTATTTTCGTTTTGAGCTAATAGTACGAATTATTTTTTTACTTTTTAGTTTGATATACTTAAAAAGCGTGTTTTTTAGTTTTTTTTAAACTATATTTATTTTTCACTTTTTAGTTTGATTACTTTAAAAGCGTGGTTTTTAGTTTTTTTAAACTATATTTATATTTAATACAAAAACCAAATTAATCGGTTGGATAGTTTCAGAGTAATTGGTGAACATACATAGAAAAAAAATACATACGCGTCGAATTGATAACTTCCTTTTCTGAAGCCAATAAAAATTGTAATACGGAATTTTTTTTAAATTTTACATAGATGTAAATAATGTCAGGAGTGGAGTTCGAACCCACATTCTCTTTCGAAAAACAGAGCTTCAATCCGGCGGCTTAGACTGCTCGGCCATGCTGTCTACACTCCATTCAGTGAACGTATTCAACACTTTTAATTAGCGAAAAATCACTAATTTTATTAGTTTTTGCCTAATTACTAAAAACGTTCTGAACTAATATCTTCTGAAACTGAAGTGGTACCAATTCGAGAGCATCGTCTTTCATTTAACACCAAAACCAAGTTAATCGGTTGCATGGTTTCGGAGTAATCGGTGAACATACGTAAAATAAGGAGAGTTACAAACTCACAAACATACAGGTGAAGTTAATAAAAGCGTGGTAAAATAGGTTTGGTACCAACTATGTGGTAATACCAATCAAAATACCAATATGTGGTATTTTGATTAAATATATAATTAAAAATTGTTCAATTAATGAAATGTATAACTGTGATTATTTTAAGAATTAATGTTTAATAAAAAAAAAAAAAACAATCTTCTTTCTTAAAAAGGAATTAGATTGAAAATTTCCTTGTTCAAATTTGCTTTATCCTTGGGTAAACAAGGGGATTATTGTCCCTTGGAGAAAAATGAATAAAAAAAAAAGAATTCTTGAATATTGATGAGAACACTTCAAGTCAGTTAAGAAAAATTTAATTTAAAAATAACCGACTCTAAAGATCAATAACTAAACAACTTTCCATCACAGAACTATTTTATTTTGTATCTGGATCAGGCACATCGACTTTACTTTACATTTATGATATCACACAATCTTTTTCTCAAACAAAAGCTATGTTTTTTATTAAAACAAATGTTCATATTTTTGCATAAAATAATCAAATAAAAGACGTAAAGGAAAGTGTTACCTGAAAAAATCTTTCTCTTGAAGAAAAATTACTATTTTGACGTGGAATACAAGACACAATTGTAATGACGAAAAAACATATTGAAAAAAAACACATTTTTGTTTTTGTTTTTAATTTGTATTCTTTTAATGACATTTTTTGCTCACTTTCAATGAAAATGCACGATCTCCATAAAAATATCTTCTGAATTATCTTATGTGATATCTAAATCTTCAATTGAAAACCAAAAATACTTTGCGTGGATGCCGGACTAATTTTTCATTTCTGTACTTAGTTTGCCCCTTTTCCTTTGGGCAAGGCGAAGAGAAAACTCTTAAAATTAAGGATCATTAGGAGATACCGAAGGGTTCTTCAAGAAACCGAACATACACCTTAAAACAAAATCCCCCTCATAGCTCCCAGAACAGACTTTTTATTTATCCACCTAAGCATACGAAAGACAACAACCCACACCACTCCCAACGTGGATTTCAAAACAGCGAGAAGGAATAAGGGTTGCCGAATGAAATGAACTCGCCTACAGGCGCAAAAAAACCCTTACAGGGGAAGCAATAAATAGTAAGAGAAAAAATTTTTAAATGGAAATAATAACATTAAAAGAATAAAATACCTTTTTTAATTAAATTTTAAGTAAATATGGCCGTGGCCATCTGAAACCACGACAGTTGTATTTGAACTATTGTTGTTAGTTTTGTTCACAACAACCAGGATAGTCTAGAAATGTCTAGAAGTTGTTTTCCCGATTCATTAATG
The DNA here is from genome assembly GCA_964019185.1 of Maratus speculifer. NCBI lineage: Eukaryota > Metazoa > Arthropoda > Arachnida > Araneae > Salticidae > Maratus > Maratus speculifer. The sequence goes on along the minus strand of OZ025293.1, from coordinate 135,098,584 downwards.
TGACGGGAGGTAGGATGGATGGAAATGGTGTTATCACAGGCCAATACTGCAAGATGGCTCAATATGTCTCGCAGTGTAGTCCAGCGACTCTTGGATCAGCATTAATCCGAAGATTCTTTGTCCAGAAGACATGTTCCAAGCTGCCCACATGTTACAACACTTGCAGAAGACCGGTTTCTAGCTCTTTCGGCCCAAATGAGAAGAGGCACTACTGTGCTGCACCTCATTTCAGACCCCTTTGAAGCATCTGGGAAAAGAATCTCCGCTACTACGGTGCAAAGACGTTTTCACAATGCAGGTCTCTGTGCAAAGCGACCAGTTTTGTCTCCTCCTCAACAGACGACAGAGAAGGGCCCGTTTATGTTGGGCAAGAGACCATGTTTCCTGGACCAGACAACAGTGGGTTTCTCTACTCTTCACAGATGAGTCCAGATTCACACTGGAGAGCGATTCAGGACGTTTCCTGATCTGGGGAGAATAATGCACTCGATACTATCAATCAAACACTATCGAAACACACGGGTACAGAAACGGGGGATTCATGGTTTGGGCAGTGATCTCACTCGAAGGCCACACTGACCTGCATGTGTTCCATGGAGGAACTCTGACTGGTGCGAGATATCGGGATGAGGTCCTTGATTCATATGTGCGCCCATAGGCTGGTGCTATTGGCAATAGTTTCATTCTAATGGATGATAATGCGAGACCACACAGAGCTGTGATTGTTGAGGATTATCTTGAGGATCACGGTATGGAGAGAATGGAATGGCCAGCTCACTCTCTAGACTAGAATTCGATAGATGGTGTATGGTGTATTTTTGTCGGCCGATTATCTACATTAGGGATATAGTCCCAGAGGGGAGTGCCCTTCGTGGGAGTCTTTCTAAGGGAACCTAACCCGTATTTACGTAAGGTTCGAAGAAAATCACGAAAACTCCGAATGGTTAGGCCGACAGCCGCGATTGGGTTCGAACCCAGCACCGCCGGTTTTTACAGAAAGCCACCACTTTTTGTCATCTAACTTCCAAGAAATTAAACTATGAAGAAATCTTTAAAATATTGAATTTATAGCTCACTGTTTGACAAGGGTAAATTAAATTTTAAACTAAAATCAAATGCATTCAGACATTAAAAAACACTTGTGTATTGTTGACATCTGCTCCCATATGTTCTGTTCACAAGAGCATCTACTAACTTAAACTCATCGTATAAAAAATATATTTTTAATTGAAATAAGGTAGCAAAACTTTTTGTAGTCTTACTTAATTAACGTCGGGTCATTCCACGTCAAATCACCCAGATTTTCCCAAAATTGACATCCACCGTCACCAATTTCAATAAAATTCAATGAAGTTGTAGAATTTTTAATGCTGATTCCAAAAATATCAATTATATTGAAAATGATCAAACGGTTTGTGAGTTATGAGCTTTAAAACAGCTCCCAAGATGGCCGATTTGCCGCCATTTTGAATAGCACACGTGACAACATAAAAGTCCATAACTTCTTTCAGATTTAAACTAGAGCTTTGAATTTTTTTTCTTTTTTTATGTTCAGAATAAAGTAAACTTTCATTTAAAAAAAATTTGTGAAGCTCATTCAATAAAAAATCTGTCAAAAAATGACTTTTTGTCATTGTTCAATTCCCCCAATGAAACCCATTCAATTTTCTTCTAACTGCTTAAATAGGCAGCTCAAAGTGTGTTTTGATGACTAATAAAAAAAATTTAATGGGCAGTTTACAGGTTTTTATTTAAAGAAAATAAATTCAATTTTACCGACTTTCTCGAGTAACAAAAAACGCTAGATAATGTTGATATTTCTTTTATTACCAGAAATATCATACATATTGACATCTAAAAGTTTGATAAGGTTTTATGTAGCATTAAATACACATATTTAATGTGGCTAAAAAAGGGGGAATCCCTTAAGAATAAATAAGAATGTCAGTAATGAATTCTTGCAGACTTATTTTCCTGACAAATTGAAATTTCTTGCAAAGTCTTAGTAAATTATGAATAAAAAAGAGTTCATGTAGCTTACCTCATAAAGATACATTACTAATTCACAATAAAATCATAAAATAAGGAAGTTTTATTTCAGGTTTAGCCAGACTTAACCAAAAAAGCCTTATTAATACATAAACATATTTGATAAGGAGATAGTGATTACCAATGATATTAGCAATGTTGTGGATTTTTTCAGAAATAAATTTTTCTCTTTCTTCATGAAAAAAAAACATGAATTCAGTAATATTAACAAAAATTGCAAAATAAAATATGTATGGAATTGATATAAATTTTTAAAAAAGTCAAATTTTGTCCCTATATCTGAACTGACATTTTTCATTATTTACATCTGTAAATTATGTGTGGATTTTTGAGAGTTGCGGATTTAAAGGAGTATACTGTACTTGTTTCATTAACAAAAACTAAATCAAATTTAAAGATAAACCCAGTTTGACAATTTTATCTGGCTGCTTTTAAAATTTAATTTTTCTGCAAGAATTGGTTCTATCAGAATCACGTAAAGGTATACAAAAAAAAAAAAAATACTCTTAACAACTCAAAATTTTCTGACACATTTTTAAAAGTAAAAACATGATACTTGTTGATGTTATTTTTTGCAGAGATTTATAAATGACCTGTATTTTTATTTTTCATTCAATTAATTAGGTCTTGATTTATTTGATTTTGGCAATTATTTTCTCAGTATGATCATTTTTTTCAGTTTCCAATACTATTGCTTTTAAAAATATACTTCAAAATGCCCTCTTCGACAGCACTTTTAAATATATTATGACTTTATAAATGTATATACATATAAAACTGACCAATACAGCACATTACATAGTTTCTGAATAAAAAAAATTGCCAGATGCGTTTGTGAGCAAAAATGTATTTAAAAATGAGTCAGAAAATAGGTAGTTTGGATTTGAGTACACCCTTAATACATATTTTTTTTTTTTTTTTTTGCCAACCACTATTTAATTTGTTTTTGCTATAAGAGTTAATCCAATCAAAGACTAGTTTGTATGAAAGTTGTAGATAATATTAAGAAGATTTATAATAAGTTTAATTAAATTTGGTATTTTGAGAATTGACTAAGGTATGAAATTTTTTCTTCCTAAAACTGTATTTTTTTCCCCTTTTGAGCCTATTATAAATTTTATAGAGAATCTGTAATACATAAATTTTTGTACCTTTTCCTACATGTAAAAAAAACCTTTAACTTAATTTAACCACTTATGGTGGTTAACCACCGTATGATAATTTAGATTTTTTTTTTCAGTTTTCACAAAATCCCACCCTATTTCAACCCCATGATCTGATTCAACCCATTAACGAATTTGATTGAGATTTTTTTGCTCCTGGATTTCATGTGACAGTTTAGGTGAGTTTTGTGCTGAATTATGGAGGTTATGTCCATTAAAAAAGTAACAGATATATAGATAGATATTTTTTTAACTGGGGGTAATTTTGGGTTCTAGGGGTCATGATCAACATAGATTTGCAAAACTTTTTCTGAAATTCCAACACAGGAGAGAGTGTAACAGGTAATATTTTTTAAGAAATATTCCTAATTAACTAATTATAATATTGATGAAAAATTACAAAGTTGTTTTACTTAAAGTTTGTTCTCTTTCAATTTTATTTCCTTTTCTTTTTGTTTTGCCCTTTGTGCTTATTAAAGCATTGGACTTTTCATTAAATTCTAATAGTTTCCACAAATATACATTTACATTATGTGTGACTAGTACATGATGCTTGTTCTCAGTAATGAATCAAAATCAACTCTGATTAATCGCAAACAAATTATACATGATAGAAGAAACTAAGAACAGTTTTGTAATTTACATAAAAAAAAATGCATTAAGGATGGTCTTTGGTTTTATGGTGGTATGGTTAATTATCTGATATCATGTAGACTAGTGTAATTTTTACTTAATGTATTTTTTATTTGAGTTTTAATTTTATCATATTTTGTACTATATACAAGTATGATTTTGTTATATAATGTATCTTTGTAGAACAATTTCTATCATTTCTTTTTTACTTGTAAATTACCGAGTCTTTGCAAGAAATTTCAATTTGTCAGGAAAATGCACCTATCTCTTGCAAGAATTCATTATTGGCATTCTTATTTATTCCTAAGGGATTCCCCTTTTCTTAATCAACATTAAATATATATATTTATGCAGCATAAAACCTTATCAAACTTTTAGATGTCAATATGTATGATATTTCTGGTAATAAAAGAAATATCAACATTATCTAGCGTTTTTTGTTACTCGGGAAAGTCAGTAAAATTGAATTTATTTTTTTAAATAAAAACCTGTGAACCGCCAATTAAAATTTTTTCATCAGTCATCAAAACACACTTTGAGCTGCCTATTTATGAAATTAGAAGAAAATTGAAGGGGGTTCATTGGGGAAAATCAGCCATTGAAGTTGCACCTTTTTTTACTTAAAAAATGACAAAAAGTCATTTTTGACAGATTTTTTATTGAATGAGCTTCGCAAAAATCTTTTTAAATGAAAATTTACTTTATTCTGAACAAAGCAAAAAAATTGAAAGCTCTAGCTTAAATCTGAAAGAAGTTATGGACTTTTATATTGTCACATGTATATTATAGATCTGTATTTTTAAGTATATTTACCAGGTTCTTTTTTAAATGCATTCGCTAAGAGTTGTAGGCTATGATCGCTTAAGAAAATAAATGCTCTTTAAGAAAACTATTTATTTGCAGTAACTTATAAATTAAAGCTTTCGTACAGAAAAAGTTAGGGATGGTGCCTAAACGCATTTTTTAAGAAAACAGTCTTCACATGACTGAGTTCATGAAGCGAGAGGGAGGCAATTCATTCCTCACTGAAAAATTCACACATTGGCATCACACAATTGGCGACAATTAAGCATATGAAAAATGACTGATATCGTCTACGCAAAATTGTCTGTTACGCTTAAACAATAAAAGGATTTTGAATTTAATAGCAGGGCACCCAGAAAACAGCAGTCCTAAAAAAATACGCCAAAAAGGAATCCGACTGCCAATTCGTACGTTAGGGGCATATTTTGGGAAAATGTTCTCAAGAGACATAACAAATTGCATGTACATTCAAAGACTATTATGAAACGAATAAGTTAGACTTAAAATTACGCAGAGAGGAAAATGAAATTTCACTAACCGCAAACACAGTCGATATTTATTCTTTTTTTGTTTCCAGAAAGGGTGAAATATGCAATGCATCTTAATGAATTCTCTTTATCTGACAGCCGTTTTTCAGTAATAAGGCAGATGCTAGATGTTTTTCTTTCTTTTTTTTTTTTTTTTTTTTTTTTTTTTTTTGAACGGAAAGTTATTGTGGGATCGAAAATAAAACGTTAAGATAAAATAGATATTTAATTAAAGATTAGTTTTAACTGTAATTTAGAAAAATGTAAAATTTAAGAAAACTATGTGTGATTCTACATCACATATATCACCCCTTTCACAGGCGAAAAAAAAATCTATAAATGTATATGGAGGGAGAGAAATCAATTTTCATATGCTCTTACAAGTAATCATGTGTAAAATGTTCATGAAAACAAACTAAATATTTACTAAATAAAGTAAACGGCAATTGAACTTTTCTCTAAGTAGGCGACCATCCCAAAAAGTATATATATCATGATATAATATATTGGTACCATAAATTTTGTCATACAGATGACATCATATATTGTTTCTATTTAGAAACAGCTGCAGCTTCATTAATAAAATTTGTGATCACTCTTCAATTCGTCTTATTTAGACGTTGACCTGTATCAGAAATGTGCACATACAAAATAAAAATACATTCGGCCTAAGTAAACAGGTCACTTACCAGCTGGCTATAAGTTTCAAAATGTTTTCAATAATAAACATTAAATATATATATTGATCAATATTATAATAAAATAAGATACTCGAGTAATATAATGCAACAAAAGACATGATATAAAACACAGATAAACAAAAATAATGTAAATAATTAAGACTCCAGAAATAATGCCCCTAATAATGACCGAAAGTATGGGTTTTAAGCTTCTTTCTTTTTTTTAAAGATTTCTTTTTATCTCTCAACATGAATATTAAACAAATGTATATTCATGAGATAAATATAAGGTAAAGAAGACAATAATAAAAACTGTAGAAAATCAGGATATAAAAAAATACCTCAAACACTGTCATAAGCCATTTAATTCCCTGTGACAACTGTATTCCCCTGTCTTAATATAACTATAGTTTAAATAAAAATGTGATTTAATAAGCATTTACTCGTGTAAAAAAAGAGTTAATCCATCATGTAATCTTTTAAGTGTAAAAATGAATGGGAAAAATGAAATTTTAAGTGAATTGTACATCAGGTAATACTGAGAGAAAAATTGTGTGTGTGTGTATGAACTCAGCCTCAATTAATATCTGCTAAAGAATTAACTGGTATAAACCAGGAGAAGGCTGCACGTCTGTAATAAGAAAAATGAAAACCTGTGCATTACCTATAAGAGAATTCGTGAACAATAAATATATATATATTCACGTGAAATGTCATGGACCACAAGGAATGCCATTGATGAGGGAAAAAATAAGAAAGGTGAAATCCCACAAAATTGTTATCCACAGACCACAAGCTCATCCGCGTAGCATGCCGCAAAAGTAACATTGTAAAACCTTTGTAAAATAAAATACCATTGTAAATACCATTACCGCATGCCAAGCAACGCTCTCGCGATTGTGTAGAAAAACATATTAGGATTTTTCTTTTTTTGCTAACATAACAAACGGACAGTATATGTGCAAGAACCCCGAAAACACTTACCTATGAGTGACATTCAATTATGTAATTAATGAATTAACAATCATTAAACAACTCGATGAATAAGGATCAACTTGTCTCAATGAACTACATGTATAATGTGAAAAAGAAACTCTGGTTAAACTCTAAACCAGCTACATGTTATAACAATGAATTTTGTGTGAAGGGAAAAGAAACTGTCGAATACTATGGTTAGCAAAAGGTTAAAAATTTAAGTGAATAGGCGTAAAACAATACCGAAATATCAAATGTAACAAAAAAAGTACTATTAAAACTGTAAAAGTATTTAACTTCCTATATATAAATACTCTTGATGTTTAAGATATAGCTAAGAGTCATGCCAAAACAAATGTGATCATTGTAAAAATAAAAAATGCTTACAATATTTTTGTGTGTACATAGTGATCTAAAAAAACTGCTGTTTGTGCATGTATTTCTAAAAGCTTAAATGTGTGAAAATTTAAAGTGTCATCTAAAATAGAGGAAAGTACAAATGATTTAATAGCCATAAATATTCTAGCATACATACTTTTAAAGATAAAGTATATCTAACTAGTGAAAACAACCAAAATAATATTGAATATGTCAAAATTTTAAAGATATACTATTAATATTCTGAGAAAAAAATCATTGTGTGAAATGATATAATTAGCATCGAGTCACCATCCGCGTCCAATCAGTCAAATTTTATCAGTAAAGAAAAATGTATGTGGAAAGGCATGTACATATTATAATTTATTTCCTATATTAAAATCCTTAAAGTATGTGCTGGCAGTTTCCTGAGTGTTGTATGGATTTTTAGAAAAAAATACATTAAAAAAAACTGTTTTATCTAAAAAAAATAATTAAAAAGAGGTTCCAAATTATATCTTAAAGATAATGTACATTAAAATGTGGTTTACTTTCTAAGAAGTAATGTGTTACATATTCTATGAACAAAGATGTGTATTTTCATTGAACTAATGTGTAAACAATCTATGAACAATAATATAAATATTCTATGAGCTAATGTGAAAAAATCGATGAACTACTGTGTAGAATTTCTATAGCTAAACATGTAAATATGCTATGAACTAAGTTGTTTATTCGTGAACTAAAATGACCAGGAAGAAAGCGATTTTTTTTTGTTTTAACGAAAATGAATGTAACTAGTTCCCCATGTACAACAAGAATGGAAAGTAAAGCGATGAACTAGTGTAACATCAATGAACAAAAAATGTGCGATGAACTCCTGTGTTTTATCTATGAACAAAATTCTCATGTGTACCAGGAACTAATACATTATATGACAAAATAAAAAACAAGTGTTTAAAATAATTGAAGATGTAGATAATGTGTATTTATAACAATTTAAACTTCAAAAGAGGAAAAAATGCCTGTTCCTAACAGTAAACCAACCAGCATGAATGAGTGTAAAATTATGTGAAACAAAATAGTTTTTTTGTCTGCAGAGTAAAATAAAAGGAATGTGATCATGACACAGTATGTAGAAAAAATACTACAGAAGTACCTAAAAATTATGACTGAATTCAACCAAAGTGAGTGTTATCTTTGAACCATAACCAAAAATAATTTTGTGAGAATGAAGTGTAAGTATGTGTATGCATGTAAAGCCAGGTTGAATATGAAACCACAACAAATATGTACAAGAGTTGCAAGAAAAAGGAAATCTGTGAAATATATTCTAACGAATTAATTTGAAAACCGCGAGGTCGCGCGAGACCACTCTTCAGTAATGTCATGTCTAAACAAATAAAAAATTAAAAATGTTCTGCACATGAAAAAAACGGTGAGAATTTAGCAAAGTGTCTAATAATAGTAAATTTTAAAAAATGAATTAATGAATTTTGTAAATGAAGACAAACATTCTCTCGCTTTTCGTAGGTAAGTGGCCATCTTACCCACAAAAGCAAAAAAAAAAAAGCCTTCAGGAAAAAACACTCTTGACATTGTGTTACCTCTAGAAAATAACACAATGCAAGAAGAAATCTATCGAAAACAGTCTCTAAATATCAGAAACAAAAATACAAATATTAACTGAATTTTAATAATACTGAGATTTCACATCTAAAAATGTGTGCTGGTATGCAACAACACGGCATGCAATTGACTTAAAATATATACTGGTACGTTATATGTTTTAACTGCATTAATGAAATAAATAAAATCTCTCTTTCTGTTAATATTAATAATAATATTGATGACTCGAGCAGGCGTTAAAAAGTTAAGAGGAAAGCTTGTGACAGGTTGAGATAATTTAACTAAAGAAAAAATTATATTTTACACATAAGATCTCCAAATTTAAAAACATATTATGTTTGCGAGAATATTTTAAAATGTAAATTATGCAATGTCAAATTGCTGTCAATTAATTTAAAGTTTAGTAAAAAAAACAAGTGAAAATTTACCATAAGCTAAAGTAAATTTAATCTTCTCGCCTCATTCATTATATTTCAAATTTGTCAACATGACAACACATAAAATATTTTTATAATGGTATGACGTAATATACCACTTAATGAACTTTATGAACATTAAAAATAAGATATCTATACACAAATATCTAAAAGACACACGTATATAATAAAACAAACACACACATTGATTAATAAAAATAAAAAGTTGTTAGTACCATTTGTACCATTTTGTATCAAATAAGTGTCTAAGAAATACTATGATATTTCAAGAAAATTACCTAGATATATTTTTATGAAATAACCTTTAAAATGAAAGTTCTTATAAGGTTAAAATTACTGATGAAGAATAATGATGCGCGTAGTACGTTTAAGTATTATATGTTATAAAACAGTCGTCTTCCTTATGTACTCAGAATAAAGAAAAATTCTGTAACATTTAGCTGCAAGAAATAGATCTACTTAAATGGATATAATCAATAGAAAATGCTCCTTTAAAAATATTGATTACATATATTCAATTATTCAATAAAGGAAATGGTAATTACTTTTAAGTACAAATATAAAATTAATGTATTATCTGTAAATAATACTCAATAGAAACACAGTAAAACATAACTTACCCTTTGATTATGGAATTTTCAAAGCATAATAAAATATAATTGAAATGATACAATTTTATGTATCTCAAGATGAAGGCAGTGTCAAATATCTAGAGAGGGGCATACATTTTTATTTATGACAAGTATTCATATTTATCTTTCTTTATACTTTTTTTTAAACTTCCAAACATGCAAAAAAATAATAGTCTGACACAAAAACATTCTGTCTTATTTACCTGGAAACGTGAATATTTTAGATGCACCATTAATTACCTTTAACCTCCTTTTTTTTTTTTTTAATCATCTTATAAAATCAGGTAAAGAAATATATATAACTGTAAATTTATACATATGAATGTCAGATTGTAATAGTTCTAAAATAATCGCATTGCAAAGTAAATAAAAATGTAATATTTAAAGAAAATAAGTAAAATAATAGAAATTTCTTTAACACAAACATCCAAAAGAATTCGATTTATAAAGCCACTATTCTGAATTCTTTTTTTTTTTTTAAGATTGTCTTGATACTTTGACTCAAATTTCAGTAAGAGTACACAGTAGTTAACTACTTAATTATATGAAAAATATCCTTTTATCATGTTCTCATATTTGGCGTCTTATTTCTTAAATAGCATTTGTAAAACTATGATATATTTCAAAGTAATCTAAGAAAACTTCTAACTATTATTATTCACAAAAATAAATATGAGCACGAGAAAAACAATGCATAATAAACAATAATTGTAATAAAATCACTCATCATATTATTCTAAAATAATAACAAAAAAAGTCATGTAATTAAAATAGAGATTGGGTATTAAAATGATAAAATATAAAATGCATATATTTTCTCGTACTCACATTTTATACTGCTACAGATGCTTATTTATTTTCTTCACTTTCTTTCTTATTTTTTTTATTAATCACTCCATTGAGTTAATTTGGCAGCATTCTCACGAGTGCGCTAATTTTTTTACTTCTTTTCATAATAAATTTCGACATTTCTCTGTTTAAAAAAATTTGAAGAAATGCAATATATGCACGTTGACAATCGAAGACATGCAAAATCCAGCGCAAAAAACACCTAATCTATGATTGAATCTATGAATTAAATTGCAGACCATGAAAATCTGTAGCACTGAGCACACTGCGCACGATCCATTTCTGAAGTAAACAAATAATTCTGGAGTACACAAAGTAGAAATAAAATGCACTATATTGCCGAAAGTAAGACTGCGAGTTTAACGGAAGCGAAGTAGGAGTTACCACAGTCTACCGCAGATTCTTAGGCCTACATCGGCAGGACCAGGCGTTAACGAGCAGGAGTTCTTTACGCTGAGCCTCGTGAAATTTTTCGATCAGAAAAATCAGCCGCATCCAACATGAATAATGGTTCGGCGCTGGGATATAATTCGATGGTGCGATTTATCAGGGGAAAAATCCGGCAGCGACAATCCGCATTCTATAGGTACTCCAAACGATAGTCTATGAACTGAGAATACTCGTATCTATTAGTCTATATTCCGCAAACTTAATAGATAGTCATCTGTCGGGGAAATAGGCTTTCAAAAATCAGGTCAACAGCAGGCAACTAAAAGCAGGCACCATCCCTTGACGTATAAAAAAATTGCGACTCCTGGTCACGGCACCATAAATTTATATATTATAGATCTGTATTTTTAAGTATATTTACCAGGTTCTTTTTTAAATGCATTCGCTAAGAGTTGTAGGCTATGATCGCTTAAGAAAATAAATGCTCTTTAAGAAAACTATTTATTTGCAGTAACTTATAAATTAAAGCTTTCGTACAGAAAAAGTTAGGGATGGTGCCTAAACGCATTTTTTAAGAAAACAGTCTTCACATGACTGAGTTCATGAAGCAAGGAGGCAATTCATTCCTCACTGAAAAATTCACACATTGGCATCACACAATTGGCGACAATTAAGCATATGAAAAATGACTGATATCGTCTACGCAAAGTTGTCTGTTACGCTTAAACAATAAAAGGATTTTGAATTTAATAGCAGGGCACCCAGAAAACAGCAGTCCTAAAAAAATACGCCAAAAAGGAATCCGACTGCCAATTCGTACGTTAGGGGCATATTTTGGGAAAATGTTCTCAAGAGACATAATAAATTGCATTTACATTCAAAGACTATTATGAAACGAATAAGTTAGACTTAAAATTACGCAGAGAGGAAAATGAAATTTCACTAACCGCAAACACAGTCGATATTTATTCTTTTTTTTATTTGTTTCCAGAAAGGGTGAAATATGCATCTTAATGAATTCTCTTTATCTGACAGCCGTTTTTCAGTAATAAGGCAGATGCTAGATGTTTTTCTTTCTTTCTTTTTTTTTTTTTTTTTTTTTTTTTTTTTTTGAACGGAAAGTTATTGTGGGATCGAAAATAAAACGTTAAGATAAAATAGATATTTAATTAAAGATTAGTTTTAACTGTAATTTAGAAAAATGTAAAATTTAAGAAAACTATATGTGATTCTACATCACAACAGGTACTATTAAAAATGGAGGCAAATCAGCCATCTTGGGAGCTGTTTTAAAGCTCATAACTCACAAACCGTTTGATCATTTTCAATATAATTGATATTTTTGGAATCAGTATTAGAAATTCAACAAATTTACTAAGTTTTATCAAAATTGGTGATGGTGGGTGCCATGGTCTGGGTGATCTGACATGGAATGACCCCGTCACTATCGAATATAATGCTTATATTCTACTTTAAAAAATGTCTTGAATGAGTTTTTACTTTAATAAATTTGGAAGACTTTTATTTAACACCTGCTAAAACAAAATCTATAGATATATATTTTTTTAAAAATTAATTTCATGCATTTCATCTGAAGCGTCAAGCATGAGCCAATGAAATAAAGTTGAAACAAACCGTGGATGGATTTGATAATTATTTTCAAGATGTTCCATATATTTTTTTTTAAATTTAAGTAGGATACTAACGAAACGTTTTCGAATTATTGACGTTTATGGAATGCTGTTGTTGAAGGATGAATGCTTCACGATAAAGTTATCCAAAGATTGGCAGAAAAATCGTTACAGGAGTGATTAATTCACAAAAGTCGCAGAAAGAAGATAAGAAATTGCTGCAGAATGTAAAAAGTAAAATTCAGGCTGTTGGAATGTACAGATTGAATGTTGATATAAGGAAATGGATGGCTGGTCTGCATAGTTTATTTAAAAAAAAAGGAGAAATAATGTGTATGCACTCTGGCATATCTCCCGAACCAAGAAAAATGTCCAGCATTCGGTACAAAATGCAGAAAATCAGAGTGAAGTAAATCGCTGGTTTGAAAGTTCCTCCGAACAATTTAATGTACACAACAGCAAACAGGGTCGTTAACTCAGTGCAGTGGGATAGAATGAGAACAGTGATACTGTGTTTGTCTATTTGGGTAAATCTAATTAAGTGTAAATAAATTTAAATTCTGTATGCTTTAAAAATTAAAAGTTTATAAAAATTATGTTATAGTTAAACTGGATACAGATGCTCAAGTCAATGTTTCCCAGAAATACAACAATTAAAATGGAGGGGAAAGCCTATGGTGGGAAAGTTCAGTCGACTTACACTTACTTAGACAAAGTAATGCCGATTCTTGGTAAGTGTTTTCTTAATTGCTAATATTTTTAAAAAGATATAATACGCAAGTTTTTATTAAGCTTTACTAACACAATATTAAGACTTTTGAAGCCTATGAGGAATTATAACTTATTCAAATTTTAACTATTAATACAGTGCGTCTCAAATGTATATAGATAGATGATTTTTTTTAAGTAACAGTTTAAAAAATAAAGCAGTAATCACGAAAGAAATAATTAGCATATGGATTCATAACGTAAATTTATTATGATATAGAAATATCATTCTTATATTAGATTGTTTATAAAAAATAAAATTCAATAATAAGCTGTCCCAAAAATATATGCCCTATAAAAAGAAATATTACATAACATTACCATATTTTAAGTTCTATACATATGGCGTAGCTATTTCGAAATATAAATCTCGTTCTTCAATTACGCGTTCTTAAGCATTACTCGGTCTTCAATTCTCAAATAGCTGGATGATGCTTCGCACCGTCCAACTTTCTGAAGCAGATATTTGTAAAATTTGGCGTTTAACCCCTTAAGAACGAGCGACACGTATACGTGCCGCAAAAAGGCTTAAGAATCCTTGTTTATACCCACCAGTAAAACTTTACTGTAAAATTTGCCTTTTTTAATCGGAGCATTATCTCGATTTAATAAGGCAAAAATTTCTGTTTTTAAAAGTCTGTGACAAAACATTAAAAATTTCGTAAAAGGTCCCATTGCGAAGGGGTTAAAGGCTCAAAATGTTATCTTCGGATATTACTAAACATATGGATCATAACAGATCAAACAGATCATAAGATTATTGAAAACAAATTTAATAACAAATGTTTAATTTATCAAGACACTATAAGTAAAATTTTCCCCCGCGTTAGCTCGAGAAATATCTACATTCACGAAATGAAGTATTGCAGGTGAATATAATAGTTTTATAATCTAATAGTTTTATTATCTTGTCGCTGGAGCATACATAAAATTCACTACAATAAAATAAACAGTTGCTTTCACTATTCATTATGAAATAACACATTTTACTTCGTTTCACGCTTCACCAATAACACACCACTTCACTCTAAACGCCTCCATTGCAGATAGAAAACCTTTTCCACTGTCCGCCTGTTGCCGTTCGTTAGTTCTCGGCGTTTGTTTTGTGCACTAGGTATTTCAGTGTCTGTTCACGACTCTCGAAGGGTTAGGCAGTTTAGCTTGTACACGACTCTTACGACTCCCCCCCCCCCCCAAAAAAAAAAAACTCATTCTTTTGTCACAATGAAGCTTTAAAATCACACTTATATAAAAACACACATATGCAAGGGTGAAACCAATGTGGAACTTCATATTTTTTTAATTACTTAAGCAACATGACTATACATATTAACAAATTCAACATTATGAATTAAAATAATTTTCATAAAACATTAGTTAAATAAAACATTAAAATACTATTATACATTCTTTATACAAATTAACAATTTTCAAGACACAATAATTTGACATGCATATCAAGATTCATCAAAAGTCAACCTCAACGTAGAATCTGCTTTGGGTTTCTAGAGCCTTTGCGATAAGTTATAGTCAAGTTTTCCTGTAAAGCCAAAGATCAGCGTGCCAATTTTGCACAATGAGGCACGCTACATCTAAAAAAAGTGAGGGGTGGTGATCAAAGATGACCTGAATCTTTGCACCAAATAAACATGTGTCGAACTTCTTTAAAGCTTTGATCACGCCGTATGCTTCTCTCTCTATAGTAGACCAACGCATTTGTGAGTCTGTAAGTTTTTTCTGGAAAATGAAATTGGTTTCTCTTTATCCTGATCATCCATCTGAGCCAAACAAGCTCCGACAGCGTTGGCCGAAGCGTCAGTGTACAGCTGGAATGTTCTGTAGAGAGTAATGGTAAATATTGACGACATTTGCGCCAATTCCTCTTTCAAATTCCTGAAAGCATTTTCAACATCTGAATTCCATGGAATTAAATTTGCGACTCTCGAGTAAGATTAGTCAAAGATAAAACCAACGTTGACAAATTCAGGATATAGTCCCAATAATAACTAGCTAAATTCAACAAACTTCGTAATTCTTTCTTTGTAAAAGACCTAGATATTTTCCGTATAGTTTCAACTTTCAATGTGTCTGGAGCATGTTTTCCTGATCCGATCACATGATCCAAAAGTTTCACCTCGTTCTTACCAAAATTACATTTTTCGAAATTAACAATCAATCCTGCATCTCTAATGCACTGGAATATTTGTCGAAGTTGTTCCAAATGTTCTTCCCAAGTTTGAGAGAATATGGCAACATCTTCATTATATAACCTACAATATTTTTTATGTTGTTCAAACAACTTATCCGTGGACTTCTGGAAAGTACTTCCAGCATTTTGTAACCCAAAGGGCATCACTCTCCATTGATAGTATCCTGAATGCGTAACAAAAGCTGTTAAATATTTCGATTCATCCTCCATTGGGATCTGCCAATAACCCTTCGTTATATCCAATATTGTAATAAAATTCGCCTGCCCAATTTCACATAATAAATCTTTCGCAATTTTCATCGGATATGCGTCTGGTTTTGTAAAACCATTTGTGTCTGAAATCCACACACAATCTAACAGTTCAATCCTCCTTTGCCAAACAAACAACCGAGTGTGCCCATTCACTATTGCTAGGTTCGATCAATCTTTGCTCAAACAGTTCGCAAATTTGACGAGCATCTTCTTCCAGTAGAATCATGGGAATTCTATATGGCTGTAATTTCTTCGGAGTACACTCAGCAGTAACTCGAATGGCATGACCATCTACTTTTGCTAATCCCGATCTTTTGCTGAACAAATCTTGATAATCTTCCAAAATCGTAATAATTTCTTGTTTCTGAATATCACTCAGATTCGTGTTCTTCCATAATACTTTTTATATCATCCCTCTTTGCTTGCTTTATAATCACTAGAACACAATATTTACCACCACTGGAATCCTTTCTACATAGAATACAGGTCTCCAAAATCAGAGTTCTCTTCAACTATCCAACTTATATCCTGAACTCTCGAGATAAAAGGGCGTATTTTATTTGCTTGAAAATTTCTTGTACTACCATTATCCAACTTCACAAGAACATAATGTGATCTAGTAATTTCAATCACTGTTGCTGGTCCAATCCATGTTTTCAGTAATTTATGAGACGACGATGGATGTAAAATCAACACATGATCTCCAACACTAAAGGTTTCCTCTCGAGATCGAAGATTGCAACGAGAAGTATAGTCAACTTGATTTCTGTCAGCATTTTCTGAAGCAATTTTATGTGCATTCTCCAATATGTCAATCCCTTCGTGTACTGCTCTATAGAAAGAAAGATCGTCAAAGATATTTTCCTCTTGCCGATCCAAAACTCCCTTAACAATTTCATCGGTCCGGGAGGAATTCGACCATGCACCAACTGAAAAGGTGACATTCCGTTAGTACTATGCGGTACTTCTCTATATGTAAACAATAAATGAGGTATATGTAAGTCCAAATAACGACCATTTTTTTATTGTTCTTATTTATCATGTCTTTTAGAGGTCTGTTCCAGCGTTCTAACGCTCCCATACTCTTGGTATGTCCAGGAGTTGAAAATCTGGGCGCTACACCTAGCGTGACTAAAAATTCATCAAACAGTTGAGAAGTAAAGTTTGGTCCTTTATCTGTATACATAGTAACTGGGGAATCCATTTTGGATAAATATTTTCATTAAAACACCTAATGTAGTTTTGAAGCGATATTTTTAACAGGGACCGCCTCGGCCCACCTTGGTACAAAAGTCAATGGCTGATTATCAAGTATTTATGACCTCTCCGAGAAAATGGTTCCAAGGGTCCGATGCAATCAAGACTCCACACCTCAAATGGGTTTTCAGGTCGTACTAAAGGGCGTTTAGGTACCCTATCCCTATAGACGACCATTCATCGTAATTGACATTTTTTACAACTCGTACAAAAATCTTTAAAATCTTTTTTTCAAACTAGGGCAGTAAAAGGAATACTTAATTCTTTGTCTTGTCTTCTGTTCTGGCCTGCTAAAGAGATTTCATGAGCAACAGATAAAATGTATTGTCTTTTGCACAGCGGTGACACTACTTGTTTCTCATCTTCACCGCATATGTTTTCAGAATGCATAAGTATTATCTTCCTCTATAAAGTAAGAATTTTTGTTATTTTTGGCCATGTCCCAGATATTTTTCAGAGTCATCAGCCCTTTGCAATTCCAGAAATGATTCCCTTATTCTCTCTTCACTCTCGTCATTTACCTTTACATTTTGCTGTCTTTCACTAAGATCATTCAGTTCATGATCCTCCCCGTTATCTTCCCCGGAATTCATGCTCTGCCCTCCATCAATCTGTTTTTCCATCCGTGGATCATTTTCATCCTTTATATCAACATTGCAAACAGGACTGGGGAAGTCTCTGGCCTAGTGTATAATATAACACTAGAACTTCCCTCAGAGGGATTAGTCTGAGCGATATTGCTTAGAACTTAGTTTTAATAATAATATGCTAAATAAAAGATGCTATTTTTAATTGATTATATATTGTCACAAATTGAAATGACAAGAAATAGTAAAGTGAATGGTACAATAGCAAAATATTAGATAATTCCTATACACGGTTTAAAAAAAGGGAGATCAAACTATACAAAACAGCCATGCATGGGTATAAAATTCTAAGTACGCAATACATTAAAAGCAATACAGATAATAAAGCATTAAAATATCTTGTATCGGAATTTGAACTCTTTGAAATGACGTCAAGAATTTAGTACCTATTTTAGTACCTAAAAGTGGCGCAAATCATGATGGTTGAGTAGAACGAGGGAATTTTTTATATGGAGTGTAGTGCCCTTAAATAGTTAGAACAATATAGTTAAGATGCGTAATAATATAATGTCTACATCTGTTTTATATGCATCAGAAAAGGTTTTAGATAAAAATGTAGGGTATTTTCTCTTTAAAAAATGATGTATAAAAATCTCGAAAACGCCAACAAAGGAATGCAATGTGTATTTTCGAGTATGTTTAAGATATGCTCAATCTGATTTAAATGGGTCGTGCATGCTGGCCACTACATACGCTGTTTTGTTTTCTTTTCAAACTTATTCTCATGAAATTGAGTTGTATTTAGCTTTAGCCTGCATAAAACAAAACTAATTGGCAATCATGAATGTAGTAGAAAGTTTACAGAGGTATACGCCGTATACTTTCTGAATTTTTAAGAACCACTGTATACCTCCCCCCACTTTCTCAAAAAGCTGAAGTATATACATTCTAGGGTGTATTCGCTAACTTGAGCATATACTCTCTGATAAGAGCGTATATTCTTTTTTTTTTCAATTATTCCACTATTGGCAATGTCTATACTATAAGGTACGAACGAAATCTGAATATCTCATCTGCATAAGCTTTGAGCAGTCAAGTGTCATTGCAAGTGATTTATAAATTTTAATTTTTTTTTTCAGTATAACATGCTGGCTCAAATATGCCAATGTGAACTCGATTATACAGTTATACCCGAAAAAGTTATGAAAAGACCTGCTAGTGAAATTGAGAAAATGACTCTGTGATAAAATCCCTAGATTGGTAAAGCTGAAAAGTTATTGTAGCTCCCCCCATACTAATTTGGAATACAATTCTTTTGTAGTGACGTGTAAATTGAAATAAATATTTTTTGCACCGCAAGTTCTACAAAATATATATTCTAGTTCTCTTCATAAATGCATACTAATTTCATTATGTTTCTACGGGTTTAATATCATTAAAAAGTACTTGGAACTATTACATCCCAACGGCCGTAATGTAATGGAATGCTTTTGACTGACCCTGTATTCGAAGTATTTATCAGATTTTATTAAAATGTGCATATCTGATTTAATTAAAGTTTGCAATGATTCAACAAAACTCGGCAACAAATAGATATTTAAAATTTGAAATGATTCCGTAGGATAGTTTTTGTGCTGTTATAAGCGGACAGACAGACGGATCAGACGACGACTGTAGGTACTAAATAATTATATTAATTAGGGGCACACCTAAAAAACAGTTGAATTTAAAAGCGCATGCAAAAATTGAAAACGCATTTCCCGAAATCATTGCTCAAATACAGTATTGGAACCGATTTCTTTTGTGTGTCCCTGTAATTGGATTAAAAATGCTATGAATGTCCTTTTCTAACGTAATCGTAATGAAATTCAGTGGTTTATAGAAGTTTCACATATTTGCAATAGCGCAATTTCATTAAAATACGCTGCAATGGATAGCCCCCAATAGACCATAATGTGATGAAATTCTTTAGGGGGCTACTGCAGGGCCGTAGCTAAGGAGGCGCTATGGGCGGCTCAGCGCCCCTAAAATATTTTGAGCTCCCCCTGGAAAAAATTCCAAGGTCACTCGATGAATTTTTGTTTCGAAAATTCAAATGAAATTCTGTACAAAAATCTAATTTAGTTTTGAGAACCTTTCATAGTTTTGCGGAGTTACTAAATTGTATCTAAAATAAGTGTTTCAACACTTCCTCATCCTATTTGTACATATTAAGCTAACATGATGTTTAATTTTTCGCCAGTTTTAGACTCAAAATTTTCATCATTATTACTTTTCTTAGCATAAAATGAAGTTATTACAACAGTTTAATGAGAAACATAGTAACTACAATGTGAATAGGCACTAATTTATCT
The DNA here is from genome assembly GCA_964019185.1 of Maratus speculifer. NCBI lineage: Eukaryota > Metazoa > Arthropoda > Arachnida > Araneae > Salticidae > Maratus > Maratus speculifer. The sequence continues at coordinate 135,078,401 of OZ025293.1, read as the reverse complement.
TTCTGTGTCAGAGAGAGAGAGAAAAAACAAATTATGAGCCCCCTCTACATTTTCTTGATCCCCCCCCTACATTCTCTTGAGCCCTCCCCTATTGATCACTTCTAGCTACGGCCCTGGGCTACTGTAGATAAACTATTAATTCCACATACTTCATATACAATACCAAACATGCCTAAGGGATCCTAAATAAGGTTTACTAATTGCATATAAATCGGAGTATATTTACGGATGTTAGAGCGTGGACAGACGGATAGACAAACCAAATGCATAAACAATTTTCAGCTTTGCTCAAAGTGTAAAAAAAAAGCAACCTCACAAGCTGAAGATCGCAACCACATCAATTCATTTAATGCCAAAAAGAAAGGAAGAAAAAAAAAAGTTCGCCAAAAAATTTAGAACAAGATATGGTACACTTTTTTATATTATTGTCGCCAAAATATCGTTATTTACTTTGCATGGTCCTAGGTTATTGTTATTTGTTTATTAATAACTTGATTATTTATTTTTTTTATTCATTTAAAATGGATTTAATCGTGATTTTTTTAATTGTTACTTTTTAAAATAATAGAAATTAATTTAAAAATGATTTTCGCCAAAATTGCGCCAAACCCGATGCGTATATGATATCTCCGCCCTAATTTCATGGTACTTTTCCAATACCTTCACCTTGGCGTTTTTATAAATCATGGTCCAGTTTGGGCTTCAGAAATTGAGATTTCAATCCTGATGAACGTTTACGTTAATTTTTACTCATAAATATGGCACATATGTCATATTTATGTGTAAAAATATAAGCTACACATTAGCGCGATATTTTCACCGCCAAATTGGTGAAAACGTTATTTTTGAATATTCCTATAAGTATGTTACGATTTATTGTGATATTTATATTTTTTATTATATTTATTATTATGTTTATTATTTATAACTGTTTATTCATCGCTTCAACCACTGTTTCAATCTTTTTTTTTTTTTTTTGTATTAATTCCCCAGTAGCCAAACAATATTGGGCCAATATTGGCTATATCTTGGGGCAATATTGGCATCTTGGCGCAATATTGGCATAAAATATTGCTCCAATATTGGGGTGTTTACATTTTGCCCTTATTTAGCCAATATTTGCAGCGCGCCAATATTGGCATAAAATATTGCCCCAATATTGACATAAAATAGTGCCCCAATATTGGGATGTTTACATTTTGCCGATATTTTGACAATATTTCATGAAATATTGCATCTATATTTTACGGCATTTGTCGGAGCATAATTTCATAGCAATATTTCTTACCAATATTGGCGCAACATTGTTTACCAATGTTGGTTAAATATTGGCAAAATGTTGACACCCCAAAATATTATTTCAATATTTAATACCAATATTATTGCAATATTCGTTACCAATATTGTTTAAATATTCGCAAAATGTAAACAAACCAATATTGGTGCAACATTTCACGCCAATATTGGCACAATATACGTTACCAATATTGGTTAAATATCTGAAAAATGTAAACACCCCAATATTAATGCAATATTTCCTACCAATATTGGCCCATTATAAGTTAGCAATATTGGTTAAATATTGGCAAAATATAAACACCCAAATAATGTTGCAATAATTCATACCAATATTGGTTAAATATTTGCAAAATGTAACACACCAATATTGCTGCAATATTTCATGCCAATATTCGCACAATATTCGTTGCCAATATTGGTTAAATATTGGCAACCTGTAAACAACCCAATATTCGGGCAATAATTCTCGCCAATATTGGCGCAATATACGTTACTATATTGGTTAAATATTGTCAAAATGTAAACACCCCAATATTCGTGCAATATTGATTACCCCGTCGACCAAAAAAGTATCGCCAAACAATAAGATAAAATGCCAATAATAAATGATCGTGGATGTCGCATTCAGTCGCAGTAAATACGATACACGTGTTTAAAACATCATCAAGTGATTTTTTATTCCACTTTTTATTTGTATTTTTATCAATGTTTCACTAATTTATTTCTTCTTTCGTTAATTAAAAAAATATATATGTCAATACGAAAAATTTGGCGAAATTGATAAACGAGTTAACCAAGTAGTACCAATACTTTATTTAAACACGGCAGAATGGTATCTAATTTGCACGTGAGAAATATAAAAGATGCTAATGGCCGTTATAAAGTGCTATTATAAAGAATATCGCAAAATCTCAAGTACTAAATTATTAAGAATTAAGGCTTTTTTCTTTTATATTAACAACAACAACAAAATTATTTTCCAGTTTGTTTCTTAAGTTTAAGTATAATTTATTGTACTTAAAAATTGTTTGCGTATTTTCCTTGCTCCGTGTGCTCAAATTTAGGAATCTAACGAAAACATACAGCCGGTGGAAAGTGACGCGCACCAAATTTCTGTGACGTATGCAAATAAATTGTGATTTTTTATCAGTTTTTTAAATTTTAATTTTAAACTATTTGGAACTAATTTTTGAAAGTAGGTGCATTCAATAGGTTACTTTCATAGGTACCGTTTGGTACAATCAGAATCACAATCCGACATATAGTTTTTCCGATTTGCTTGACGAAAGAATTATGCTTGACTTTTAATATTGTTACGTATTATGTGTATTATCCTTCGCTTTGCTCACACAACTATTTACTCCATGTGTTCTGGTTCGGTTGTCTATGAAAATATCAAGCCGGTAAAAAATGACGCACATCAAGTTTCTGTAATGTATGCAAATAAATTGTGCTTTTTTATGAGTTTTTTAAATATAATTTTTAAACTATTTGGAACTAATTTTTCGTAGTAGGTGCATTCACCAGATTACCTTCATAGGTACCTACTGGCACAAACAGAATCAAAATCCGGCAAGTACTTTTTGAGATTTGCTTGACGAAAGAATTTTTTTGACTTTTAATATCGTTACGTACTCTGAGTATAAGACTTCGCTTCGCTCAGACAATTATTTAACAATTCATAAGAGCCCACAATAGTCACAGGAAAAGTACACAAAAAGACCCGGATGACCATGTAAAGTCTATGGAAGCGTTCTTTTCTAATATCTCGTTCAAATTTTAATATTTTGACATGATTTTTTTTGCATAAAATAGTTCAGGACGATCCACAACCGGGCTAGTTTTTACTTTTTCGATTTTGGTTATATATTTTTTATATTATGATAGTTTCAGTTTCAGAACCGGTTTAAACCGGTTTGGAAAGTTAAAGTAATTTTTTTAAAAAAATCTAAAACCAAAATCGAAAAAGTAAAAACTAGCCCGGTTGTGGATCGTCCTGAACTATTTTATGCAAAAAAAATCATGTCAAAATATTAAAATTTGAACGAGATATTAGAAAAGAACGCTTCCATAGACTTTACATGGTCATCCGGGTCTTTTTGTGTACTTTTCCTGTGACTATTGTGGGCTCTTAAGCAGTTGGACATATTAGCATATCATTCTTCAGATTTTTGGAAATAGCACACATCACGGGAATCTCTCTGTGAATTTTATCATATATTCTCATTGATATTATTCTTAAAGGAGTCACTTCACTCTCTCCAAATGCTGAGGTTACTGTCGCGTCGGCTGGTTCAGTGGATTTCGAATAACACAAAATTAATTTAGGCGATTCATATTCAATAACTTCAAACGGGTATCACTTCTTTTTAATTGGAAGAAAATACTTTACATCTTCTATATACATTATACATACTGTACACCTTCTTATTTACACATATGTTACAAATATTTACATGAAATTCGATATATTTTAGAATTATTCTTCTATCAAGACTGTCATAACACCATCGCGTATTAATTCTTTTCTCTCTCTGAAAACATAAACAAAACAAAAAATATCTTGAGCCCAGGGGAGGGTTGCCACGCGTAACTAAGTTCAGGATTCATCGCCCTTTTGGCGTTAAAACATGATTCCCCACACACTCCCCACCTGGACTCATGAGAGTACATAATGATAAATCAATAAAACTAAATTCTTACAATAAACATTAATTTAAATCATAACTCAAATCATAAAACAGAAAAAAATTTCAATCTTCAGATACTGACATATAAAGCATTAAACAATAAAATAATATCATGAATAATATAAATAAAAAATGACACTTCAATAACATGTAGCTACATGAACCTATCTGGCCAGATATTTACCTGAATAAAATAAACTAAATATATATACATAATATAAACAAATTAAATACTATTTTTAACATCTCAATAATCCTTTCAATTTGAAATAAAGCATAATTATACACAAATGAAACATTTTTTTTTCTTTTCGAAATGGATAAATTAACAATTGCAAAATACATACTAAAAAAACATATTTCAACTATGAATTTATAATAAGAAATAGATCACATTTATATTCAAATAATAGTAGAAAAAAAGTAATTAATTTAAATTTCAAATGCTGAAATCAATTAACATTCAACAATCTAATTCTAAAGGATACAAAAGTTGAACTGGTTTTCTTAGCAGTCCATGAGCAGTCTTTACCATGCAAGCTCGAATAAGCTGATCTCTGCCAAGAATCACTTCTTGAATTACTCCTAAGTCCCACAACAGTTTTGATTTAGCATTACCGTCCACTAAGACAACATCTCCAATCTTTAGATTTTTGTGTCTCTCAGGAGTTTTAAATTGATGGATCGATCTTAAGTTCAGTAAGTATTGTTCCTTCCATTTGGTCCACAGTTGTTTCAACAAGGTAGTTTGGTATCTTTTTCTCCTTAATAATGTCTCTCGGGTAGAGATTTTATTCTCTAATTCGGCAAAATGTAGTGGAAAACTAATATTTTCTCTTCCGAGTTGAAGAAAGTGAGCTGGTGTAAGTGGCTCTGGCTCGCCGAAATCACTTGTTGTATACGTAAGAGGTCTCATATTTATTACGGCTTCTATTTCTGCCAAAATTGTAGCCAATTCTTCAAATGTGATGAGAGCTCTTCCCAAAATTTTTCTTAGGGGTTCTTTTACACTTTTTACGAGACGTTCGTAAAATCCTCCCCACCATGGGGCACGCTCGATGATAAATTTCCATATAATGCCTTTGTTTGATATGAAGTCTTGAAGTTCTTGATCTTTAATGATTTTTTCAAATTGTTGTAATTCTTTGTCGGCAGCTTTAAAACTTAATGCATTATCAGAAAAAATTATTTGACAGTTTCCGCGTCTTGAAATAAATCTACGAAAACTCAACATAAAGGACCTTGTAGTCATATCCCTGACTGCTTCCAAATATATTGCTCTTGTTGCGGCGCAGGTGAACAGTACAATGTAGGATTTTGACGTCTCTTTACTATCTGTTCTGATGATTATTGGGCCGGCAAAATCCAATCCTATAACGGTAAACGCAGGGGATTGTGAGATCCTTTCTTTCGGAAGTTGCCCTGTTAGCTGGTCAGCTGCCCTTGCATTGTATCTTCTACAAATTAGACATTTTCTTAGATTCTTTCTGATAGATTGTCTTCCTTGTGGAATCCAAAATTTCTTCCGGATTTGTGCAAGTGTTAAAGAAACTCCACTATGCAGCAAATTTCTGTGTTCTTGCATTATTAGCAATTCTGTTAATTTTTCGTTCTTCGGCAATATGATTGGGTTGGTCTCATTCGAATCAAAGGAGCCTTCATTAAGTCTGGTTTTTATTCGTAAAATTTTATTTTCATCCAAATATGGACACAGGGAATAAATTCGTGATGTTTTCTTAACAGAATTTCCTTTTTCTAATGACTCAATTTCTTCCTTATAATTCTTCATTTGTACTTCTTTGATTAATAATTCTTCAGCTTCTTTCAATTCTTCAGCAGATAATGTATCTTTACGCTTGATTGAATTTCTTAAATTGAAAATAAATCTCCTAACTCTTGCCAATGTTCTAACTGCCTTCAAGAAGGAACTGAAGCGCTCAATTTCTATAAGTGGCTTCTGTTGTTCTGATGAACAAACATTTTGTAAAATCACATTTCTTTTAGCTTCTAGTTGTTTCATATCTTCATCTATTTCTCTGTCTTCTTTGGACCATAATTTTGAATCTTTAACTAACCATGGAGGCCCTGACCACCACAGATCATCCTTTTCGAGGTCGAAAAGTGAGAGTCCCCTTGTGAGTCGATCAGCGGGATTTGAGCTACCAGGACAATGTCGCCAGTTCTTCGGATCTGTTAAACTTTGTATTTCCGATGTTCGGTTGCTTACGAATGGCTTCCAAGTACTTGACGAACTTTTGATCCAGTGAAGCACGATATTTGAATCGCTCCAATAATGTACTTTGTCTTCACTTATTTTGAGAACAGACATTACCCGCTTTCCAAGTCTAGCTCCAATCAGAGCACCCATCAATTCGAGGCGGGGCAAGATTAACTTCTTTATGGGAGCTAGCCTGCTTTTTGATGTAACAAAACTTGTCTTTATACTATTATTGTTGTTATATCTCAGATATATAACACTTCCATAGGCCTTAATACTTGCATCACTAAAACAGTGAATTTCTACATTGTCGTAAATGTCTATTTCCTGAAAATAATATCTTGGAATTTTTATTTTACTAATGTATGGAATCTGTGCACACCAGTTATCCCATTTTTTCTCTAAATGTTCTGGCAAATTCTGATCCCAATCGATACCATGTTCCCATAATGATTGAAAAATCATTTTAATTAAAATCGTAAATGGTGATAAAAACCCAACAGGGTCAAAAATTCTTCCAGCTGTTCGAATTATAGTTCTTTTGGTCTTATCTTGACAATGAACAAATTCTAACAGACTTTGATTATCTAATCTAAAAATGTCTTTTTCAGTGTCCCATATTAACCCTAAAATTTTAAATGGGGTTGTGTCAGTTGATGTATCAGCGCAAACATTCATATCTAAAGATTTTAAATTTTCCTTTAAAATGGTAGAATTACTTTGCCATTTACGCAAAAACATATTTGCTTGCTGAAAAATAGATAAAGATTCCTTTGAAATTTTTAAAGCTTCATTAACCGTATGTGCTCCTAACAATAAATCGTCCACATACATGGAAGAGTCAATTTTAGAGCAAGTTTCCGGATATAAAGTTGCATACCTCTTCAAATGATGTTTAATTACAGCTCCTAACAGAAATGGACTCGAAGTGACGCCAAATAATACACGACACATTTTCATAATTATAAAATTAATTGGGGAATTTTTATCTTGAGGGAGTTCTTCGATCCACAGGAAACGCGTTATATCTCTGTCACTTTCAGCAAGACTTATCTGTAAGAAAGCCTTTTCAATGTCTGCCACTACGGCAATTTTATTGCTTCGAAATTGCAAAATTAAATCAAATAAATCTGAGTTCAAATTGGGACCTGGGAAGAGTACATCATTTAGAGAAGGTTCAGAAGGAGCGTGAGACGAGGCATCAAAAACAATGCGTAGTTTGGTTGTTTGTTTATCCCTTCGAATTACAGGGTGGTGGGGTAAATAATAGGTCAAATTACCATTCGGTGAATTTATTTCTTGCGGTTCAACAATTTCTACTATTCCTAAAGCCTTATATTCATCAATAATTTCTTTATATTCCTTAAATAATGCAGGATTATTTACAAATCGTTTAATTAGACTATTAAATCTTTTTTTAGCAACATCATAATTATTCGGAAGATCAACATTGTCATATTTCATAGGTAGTTTAACTTCGTACCTATTGTTCTTAAACTGAATAGAATTTTCAAATTGTTCTAATATATGATTATCGCACAAATCTTTATTTGTATTATCTTCCTGAATCCCTAACCCTTCTATAGTCCAAAATTTTTCAAGTTGAATTGACATTTTATCATCTTCATTATTATCCCAAATAGATATATACATTGCACCCACTAAATTATTTTCATAAACTTCATCTGAGAACTTCCCATGAAGTGTCCAACCTAGTTTAGTTTCATTCAAAACAAGAGTTGGTGAAATACGTTTATATTTCCCTGTCATAATTGACCAATAGTAGTCACTACCAATCAACAAATCTATTTTATTCTCCCCATCATTTAATTCATTTGAAACATCTGACAACTGTATACCCATTTCTTTTATTTTTTCATTTAACTCTGAACTTGGGGCGCGTATTATATCTGAACAAATTTTCTCTGTTTCTAATGCTTCCAGAGAAATTACATTGTCAGAAAATTTATCCTTTAAGAAAATTTTAACTCTATTGTGATTATTAACAATAGGTTTCGTACCAGCAAATGTATGGATTTTTAATGATTCCTGTTCTGTCACCTCTAAATTTAAATGCCTTGACAAATTCTTTCCGACAAACGTACGCTGCGACGCACTGTCTAGCAAGATACGAACATTAATATTTTTATCTTTCCCAATCATTGTTCCCTTTAAAGTTTGAAAATAAACATATTCATCTGGCTTACAACTAAGTGAAGAAACAGTTATTTTTTCATACTGCGTATTTTGCTTTCCCCCTATTTCATCCCCTTCAGTTGAAACAAGGTCAATTTTATTTTCCTTTGATGATCTTTCTTTTACTTTTTTATTACAAAGAGAATTTTGATGAGCTTTAGAATTACAAAGAGTGCAACGAATATTAGAATTTTTACAAAACTTACTCTTATGAAATCTTTTGTAACATCGAAAGCATTTCGCTTGTTTCGATAAAGATTGTTTTCTTTCTTCCAAATTTAAGTTACACAAATTTGCTTCATGTTTCTGAGAACAAAAAGGGCAAAGATTTTCTGTAATTGTATTTAATGTAAATGCTGAAGGATTTTTATTTTTTCCTTGAAGAAAATGTTTAGAAGGATTTTGTTTAAATTTATTTTCATGAGATTTAATCTCAAAACTGACAGATGTAACATTAACAACCTTTTCCCGCGCTTCGATTTCGCGCTTAAGGAACAATAATAAATCATTTACGCAAACATCTTTTTTCTCGCACTGTTCTCTATGAAATTGCAATAAAAGGTCATTAGGTATACATTTATAAATAATAGGTAACAATAAACAACCATATTGGTCTGATTTCACATCCAATGATTCTAAACTTCTTATTTGTATCGCTATTTCATCATACAATTTTCTTAATGAATAAATATCATTTGATCTTCGCACTGCTTCTAAATTTAATAATTTATTTGTGTGCGCAGATATTAAAACTTCTCTTTTTCCAAAACGATCCTTTAATATATTTATTGCCGTTGCGTAATTTTCTCCAGTTAATGGAAGCCCGTTAATAGCAGCAGCTGCTGATCCTGAAATCAAAGATTTCAAATAAGTAAATTTTTCTATCTCTTGAAGGGCTTCATTTTCGTGAACAGCGACTTTAAATTGCGGCCAAAATTCTTGGAATTCGCAAATGTCGCCGGTGAATTTGCTTAAAGAAATTCGCGGCAATTTGGTGTTACATTTTAACTGAGTATCTGATATGGGGGGCGTAGTTACTTTTGGTTCATTTGTAATATCAGAAGTTTTCTTTAAATTATGCAAAAATCTATTTGCTCTCGATTTACACGTAATAATTGATTCTTTATATTCTAAACAAGTTTCAATTTCGGTTTCTAAATTAGAAGATTCAATTTCAGATTGTATTAAATCGTCTAGGTTTTCTAGAGAAATCTTATGTTCCAGCAATGTTGCTAAACAATCCTCCACAATTTCCGGTTTCAAATCACTTTCTTTCAAAATTTCATTATCAATTTTTTTAATTAATTTTGTTATTGTGGATCTAATTGATCCGCGTTTAGTAATATTTCTTTTCAAATTTTCACCGGTACTCATTTTGTATAGTACTGTTTCTTCCAAATCATAAAATCAAAGAAATAACAATAAAAAAACTTACCCGTTTCATATATGCAATCGTCTGAATCATATTCTCATTCTATTATTTCCCGCGTCGGATGCACCATTGTCGCGTCGGCTGGTTCAGTGGATTTCGAATAACACAAAATTAATTTAGGCGATTCATATTCAATAACTTCAAACGGGTATCACTTCTTTTTAATTGGAAGAAAATACTTTACATCTTCTATATACATTATACATACTGTACACCTTCTTATTTACACATATGTTACAAATATTTACATGAAATTCGATATATTTTAGAATTATTCTTCTATCAAGACTGTCATAACACCATCGCGTATTAATTCTTTTCTCTCTCTGAAAACATAAACAAAACAAAAAATATCTTGAGCCCAGGGGAGGGTTGCCACGCGTAACTAAGTTCAGGATTCATCGCCCTTTTGGCGTTAAAACATGATTCCCCACAGTTACCTCAATCCTTCCCTCACCCTCACCAGGAATATCCTTAACTATATCTGCTCGTATCACTGAAACCTGTGCACCGGAGTCATAGATTTCATCTACAAGATTACCTCCACATCTAATTTTCACTATTTCCAGCTCATCAAAGTTTTTTCTATTTTTTTCTATACTCGAAGATACCGGTATCGTTATTTTGGCGGTCAATATTGATGATCGGTCTCCTCCAGCTTTTTCAACAGATTGCACAGAGTTTGCCTGTGCTTCTTTGTGCATTTTGAGCACCACGTTTATTTGGACTAAATGGAACTTAATGACCTTCATCTCCACACGAGTAACAAGTAAATTTGTTGAATATCTGTGTTTTTGATTTATGAGTGTTAGATGCTAGATTATTTCTGCTCTACAGCTAAATTAGTCATTATATTTCCAACATTTAGAATTGAAGGAAGAATTATCTTTATTCTCCGAAAACCCATCTTTCTTAGGTATCTTCCGTCAGCCCCTTCGAACACTTTCAAACAGATCAAACTTCTCAGCCAACTCAATAGGAGACGCTATTTTTGGCTATTCATCTACAAATTGGTCTCTAATTTCATAAAGTACTCTTCTTTTTAATTGATCTGTGACCATTAAATCTTTCAACGAATTAAAATCGACAATTTTAAATTCATCAATCCATTCCTGAAAATAACCATTCAACTGAAACACGAACTCTCTCCATGTTCGCTCAGGGTTTGTTGGTGATACATAAACTTCTTGCGAAATTTCTTAGGACTCAATTTAAATCGCTTTATCAAAATGCCTTTTATGAAATCATAATCTTCGAATTTTTCCTCGGCCTCACGTTCAAGAAATTGAGTAATATCCTATGGCAATAAAGCCAACAAACTTGAATCCCAATGCTTTGGATCCACGCAAAAACCCTCTTGGCCTCACGTTCAAAAATGAACAAGTACAGAAACACGTCATCTTCCTTAACGTTAAATTTTGGCATAAGTTTCATAAACTCTATTCCATAATTATAGCCCGTCGTATCTATTACAGTCTTAGTACATCGTTTTGAAGCGATGTTCTAAGAATAGGAAAGAATAGGAAAGAATACTCTTTCCTATTCTCAATTTCTCCAATTAGAATTATCTTCCCCTCTCTTTTTCTCTGCCTCCTTTTCCTCTGATCCAAGTTTCTCCTTTTCCTACCTCGTCTCTACAATCGTTTCTAATAACACCTTCACGAATTCAACTTCATAATTACTACTTCCCATAATCAGTTATTTTAATTTAACTATTTTTGCATCTGGGCTCGGCTGCTCGCCGAACTCCTCCGCCAAACATCGTAAATCTTCCCAACGACCTTTTCCAAGAAAAGACATTTTCTTTTTTTTTCCCAACCGCCTGACCAAAAATGATGAAATTTTTTGCCAATTCGCAAGAAAAAACAATTTAATTCAAGATCACCAATCCAGCACTTAGCTATCATAAAAAAATATGCAACAATTCAAAATATAACTGTTAACCACCAAGTTCAAAATGATATATCGCCATACACCCACAATGCGCATATGTAACCATACACTACATACATAGAGTATTATCACGCAACGAATTCACTTTCAAACTATCTGAATCATATCAAAACCTCATATTTCACTGCACACTATTTCATGAAAAAATTATAAACGGTCAAAGCAGTTTCAAGCACTTTAAAAATCTAATAATTTCAGCATATAACCCAACTAATTATAAGATAATATAAAACAACAAATAACTACATATATTGGATCTTAAATTATCTATAAAGTCAATAACACCTATCTCAAATAACATAAAATTTACATAAAATAAAATTATCTGCAATATGTAAAAAATGCTCATAAAGATTCCATAACCATTATATATTTCAAACATTTCCTTTTTCTTTTATATACTGACGCACACTCCCTCAAAAATATTTTCAATTAATCAATGCTTTACTAAAATATCAATAACTCTGGCCGTGTTCAGCTGTTACGCGCGCTGCACGCGCACACTAGGAGCCACGGACATGGAGTGGATACTTATACTTGGTGGGATGTGCGTTCAGTCCTCGCTACTGTGCCACCAATTACTGTAACTGTTCGCTCAGTAACACATGGAGAACAGATCAAGGATGTAATTACTTGTAGTGCCAATTATAAAGATAATCTGTTACAAATGAAAGTGAGCTGGCTGGCCGAATGGTCAGGATGCTGAGCTTGAACCCAGACAATACGGGTTCGATACCTGCGCGGGCAAAAAGTTGGTTTGTGTTTTTTTTTTTGGTTGCTTTTTATTAATAAATAAGACATTTTTATTAAAGGGTAAATTTTATATTAATAATACAGAAGCACATGTATTTCTATTATAATAATAAAATACTTATTTAAATATGAGAAAATGAGATTTTTGCGGAGAAAGTTTTAATATTCCAAATTTAGAATATTAAAAGGATAATTAGAACGATATTAATATCGTTCCAAAGTGATTTATATATATATTAAGAAAATGGGAAAAAATGTTTTCTGCGAAAATATCCATATACGCATAAAATAATTATTAATGTTCTTTTTTTTTTTTTTTTTTTTGAAAATTTTAGAAGTAATTTTTTATTGAGATTAGGATGCAAATATAATGCATGCGTGGATATTTTACGGTGTTAAAATCAAAATGGAAAATATTATAAAAGCAAAATGTAAAAGATATACATTTTTTTAAATTAAGAATATCTGCATACATATATTTTAAAGAAGTGAAATATTTGGAGTTTGCCTTCTAGTTTTATAATGAATAAAGTATGATTAGAATGTTTATAATTTTTCTATTAAAAGTATAAATAAGTGTTTTGCTTATACTAACATAATTTCGGATGTCGTTTGTTTTTCATATTTTATGACATATTTTGGCCTGTTATCCACACGGTATTAAAATATACAATCATTAAATAAGAAATATATACATACTAAAACTTCTTATGAAAAATTATCTAACTAACAATGCAAATTCCATTGAAATCAATCCAATATTGTAGATTACAAATCAGTCTTAAGACTGATTTGTAATATTACAATTGTAATATGTGGATACAGGGCCATCGCTAAGACTTTTTATTGGTGGGGGGGAAAACCTTAATATTGTCAAGTCAAATTTTTATATTCGCCAACTCGTTTTATAATTTTGCCAAGTTAACGCACTTTGAAAATGTAATACAATTCTTATTTGTAAAAAAAATAATAATATTCCCAATTAGAGTTGTAACTTTTGCAAATTCTATCAAAAATAGAAAATGTATTGCAGTTTTTATTAAAATTTTAATTAAATTTGACATAAAAGTTTTAAATTTGCAAAGTGTAACAACATTTGTCAATGTTTTGGGAGGGTAGCCCCCCCCTTAGCTAGTCCCCCGTGTGGATATCTCAACCTTGGTTTATCAACAGCATTCTATTAATTACAACAATAGAATCAACAGTATTCTATTATTTAATACGAAAAGTATAAAGCAACTGATAAATGATTTTTAAATAAATAAAAATTAAATTATTAAAAAAATTAAATCACCAATTGTTAAATTGTATCAGTCAACCTACCAACTTTGACAACAAACAACGTGCAACCAATAACAGATAAGCACAAAACGCACAATCACGTGATCAAATCGCCCATCATTTTTTTTGCGTCGCGCGCGTCAAGGTTTGAGCAGGGTTGATTGTCATTTTTTAAATGCTAATCGGGCTTAATTACATGAAATAGGTCACGTGATACTTTTCCGGAATACTTTTAATTTTGTTTGAGTGGTCACAGGTATGTATTTCTGTTACGAAAATCATATTTTGAAAGGATAAAGAGATATGGTATTTGTATTTACCAATTCTGAACCATAAAAATAGTACAATAATTGAATAAGTTTAAAATTCTCTTCTTCGATAGCACCTACTCCAAGCAGAATCTTCTGAGCGCGCGCGCACAAAAAAAGCCGCTTTTGAACACGGCCTCTGTTACCAATATAATTATCATAGAATTAAACGATATATACACACATATAATTTAACGATAAACATATTAAACGACATTAATAAACTTTACTAGAAATTCATTAAAAAATGGGAAGCCACTTGCATAAAAATACTCACCCCGCATCTTGCCGATTTCGCCAGTAAAGTTTCCCCCCCCCCCCCAACATTCCAATATCCACCTTCCAATTCACGAAATGAAGTACTGCAGGTGAACCATAAACGTTCAATAACAAAACCGATGTGAGAACGCTAATAGTTTTATTATCTTGTTGCTAGAGCATACATAAAATTCACTACAATAAAATAAACAGTTGCTTTCACTATTCCTCAAAATAACGCATTTTACTTAGTTTCACGCTTCACAAACAATACGCCACCTCACCTCAATCACATCCATCGCAGACCGAAAACATTTTCTACTGTCCGCTTGTTACCGTTCTTTAGTTCAATAAAAGTTAATTCTAGGCGTTTTAGTTTTGTGCACTAGGCATTTCCGTGTCTGTTAATGACTCGCTAAGGGTTAGGCAGTTCGGGTTGTCCACGATTCTTACACTATGCAGATGGAGGACAAAATAATACGAACACCTGTGAAAAAGTATGACGTATTTCACACATGCAGTACAGCCGCGCCGCCTGCAATAGAAGTCTGCCACCTAGTGAGCGTGAAGAGGAAGGTATCCGTCTCTCAATAGCAGTAATATGTGTTGCATGCGTCTGTCGAACTGTCTATGATAAGTTGAAATGTCAGACCTGCCATTCGAAAAGGAATGATTGTCGGAGGGCGTTTAAGTGGAGCATCGGTTACGGAAACAAGAAACCTTTTGGGGTTTGCAAGGAGTACGGTATCAGTTGTTTTGACAGCGTACACGAAAAAGGATAAGACGACGTCTTCAGTGCACAACAAGGGCCAAAATTTCAAGCTTACTGATAGGGATAGACGAGTCTTGAAGCGCATAGTAGCCGAAAGCACAAGCAATCGTTACCCGAAATAATATACGAAATTAACAGTAATCCCCAGGACCCCGTTTCAACAAAAACTGTCAAAAAGGAGTTTCATGCTGCGAGCATTTATGACAGAATGGCAATTCGAAAACCCTTGGTGACAGCAACTAATGTTTTTAAGCGACGCCAATGGTGCAGAGATCAAAAAGGGTGATTCCCACAGCAGTGGTAACAGGTAATATGGTAAGATGAATCGTCATTCGCCCTATTTCAGGCGACCGGGCGCGTTTACCGTAATTTCGGGTGTATAAGCCCAGGTCAAACAATTCTTTTTGGACCCAGAAATCTTATTTAGTGATTGAAGACAAATATTTACGGCGATCTGACTAATTATATTTGTTTTTAAAAAAATTCTGGGTCGAAAAAGAATTGTTTGAGCTGCGGCTTATACACCCGAAATTACGGTATGTGTGAAGAACGCCAAGAGAAGCGTTTAATCCTGAATGTCTCATGCCGATTTTGAAGCATGGGAGTGGCTCCATTATAGTACTGGGTTCAATATCTTGGCGCAGTCTTAGGCCACCTGTTATTCTGCATGGGAGAATCAAATCCCATCACTATCTGAGCATTTTAGGGGATCATGTCTATCCTTTTGTCCAGACTGTATTCCCTGGAGAGCGACCGCTTTTTCAAGAGGACAACGCTCCTATCCACACTGGTAAGTGTGCTCAAGCTTGATTCGAAGAGCATGACGATGAAGTTGAACATCTTTCCTGACACCCTCAGTCTCCAGATTTGAATATTATTTAACATTTACAGCAAGCTTCATTCCTGATTTCGTCCTTTATCCAGCCTTTCTGAATTAGATACCGTCCTGCAGGAGAAATGGCTTAATGTGCCTTTAAATATTGCCCATGATCTTTATTCATCTATCCGACGTCGCATTATATCTGTATTTCAGTCAAAGGGTGGCCCAATCTCCTATTAATAACGATTTACCCTTATTTCGAAGGTGTTCGTATTATTTTGTCCTCCATCTGTATATGATCAACAAAGAGCTGAGAAGTATCTTCACACAATTTACGAAAGATGTTATGAGTTCGACCAGTTACTGTTGTCAGTTCCGTAAGAATGATCTTTCTCAAAATTTTATTTGATGCTATCCGAGTCTTGTCATCTGTCGATTACTTGAATGAAGTTCTTAGTCCTGTTGGGTCTCAAAAATGAGCTTGAAAATCACTATGTTCAAGGCTCATTTCATTAATAATTCCAAGATGCAACTTCTTATCATACTCACATGCAACAATGTCATTTTTCTGCAGTATAAACTATTAATCACTTAACCGATTCTTTTTTTACATAGAATAAATTGAAAATATGGGACCACATTTTTTAATCTAAAATATTCGTAACATTTAGTCTAAACATTTCTGCCATTAAAGAGTATGCAAATGTATTTTAAAATTTAGTACTGTCAAAAAGCTTTAAGTAATGGATCAACCAAACTATTCTTGCCCGTACGACTTACGGGCAAATCAGTTAAGTGATTTAAGACTTTTTAAATATCTTTATTTCCTGAAAATTGCTTAAGGTTTATATACAGTAAAATCGTATAAATATTTCATTTATAGAAACATATTTATGGAAGGAGCGAGTTTCAGGAACTGAAAAGCAGCATTGAAATTGTGGTTTTTAAACCAACAAGCAAGAATGTGTTTTGACATATTTGATCATGTCTCAACAAGTATATTAACATTAAAAAAATTTCTCTTTCCCTATTCTTTTTCTATTTTTTGTCTCATGTCTTGTATAAAAATATGTTTCATGTAAATTTATCGATTTCTTTTAGTTACTAAAATTACTTACAACAAACATTACTGAAACCATACAAAATGCTAGATTTTAGGTACATTTTTAAAAAATAATTGCGAAGCCTTGGAAAAGGCTTTATTTTCCGTAACTGTTTTTTTTAAATATAATAATTAAAAAAACGACACTCTCAGATAAATACTTACCTATGACTTCAGTAAAACAATAGTTTGGCAGTATTGTTTTCACAATTTTCCATGCAGTATCTCAGATTGTAGTCAAACCACCTTCAATTTTTTTTGTACATAACACTACTATAAAATACTACGTATTAAAGGCCAGAATTTCAAATTTTTATCTCGTGCCCCATCAAAGATATCAAAGCCTAAAAAATGAGATTTTTGAAATTTTTAGAATTTTTTTGCAAAGAAAATGATTCCCAGATCTGGGGCTTGGTGGGTGAGTACAAGTACTTTTGACTTATTTGTAAAAAAATAAAGATATGTTGACAGTTTTCTTTGCATGAAAAACTACCTCTTGTAAACGGACTGATTTTGGAAAAAATCTTAAACTTTATGCTGAAATTTCCCCAGTAAGAATTTATTTTGAGAAATTATTATATTACTAGACTTTTAGCTCATTTTATTTTAAACAAAATACTACAAACCCCATTTGAATTGGAAAAATAATAGATGAGATATTTGCAATTTCGTATACTGTATTATGAGAGAAAATCGCTACACATGATGAAACAAAGATAGCTGCCATGCTCAATCAAAAGTTAATAAAACTAAAATAATAGACATTTTGAACTTTCATCATATTAGGGTTGTTGTACAAAAAATTTCAGACTTTTTTAAAATGGCCGAGTGACCAGCGCTGGAACACTTGAAATGGATTGACCCGCCGTAATATGTGTGTTAATTTGACCCAGGTTTAAAACGTTTCGCACTAGAAATTGTTTTAAGAAATGAAATTAAATTAGTTCCACGTTGAGACGTAAAATAAATAAATTCATCAACTACATTTTTTTATCTAAACGCTGTCAAACTGGGTCAAATTAATCCATATTTGGCGGAAGATTAGTGAGAATTTGAAACCTCAAATTGCACGAATATTGTATGCCCATGGTTGTCAGCTTTAGACTATTCAGGATTAAAACAATAAAGTACAGCAGAGTAGTAATTACGCTATTTTTGCAGTCTCAGATTTTCGCATGCATGATAGGATTTCCAAGAAAATTCAAAGAAATCAATGCGAAATTTGTAATTAATTAAAATACCGACTGTCCGTATATTTTTAAGACAGCCTATTTTGATTTTTACTGTGTTTACAAAACTTCTCTAAACCTTATATCGTATTATTTTATTGTAACAAACTTATGATTCCATATGATATTTTTTCGCAATTATTGCCTCATTTTTTGAACTGATATTTCAAAAAATCGTCTATCTATATACTTTTGAGACATACACTAGTAATTATATATAGTTAACATTCAGCACGGTGTGGGATGCCAAAATGTGCTATACTTGTGTATAAAAAGAAAAAAAATAAATCCAAAAGCTGAGAGTAAAGGCATACGACGATTTCAAAACAAGAAACACTTTTGTTTACATACTTAACGCACAAGTGGCTGTAGACCGACGAGGTAGAAGCACGACACTTTTTTCACTCAAAAATGGATTACAGAGCGCATACTAATTACACGAATTCTACGAATAGAAATCAAACTCTCTCTTCTATATTAGGAATAATCCTTCAAAATATTGTAGTAAATTAACTTTTTAAGCTTATGCATTTCCTGGAGATATAGAATAACATCGATGATTTAAACATATCTGCTGAAAAAAATAACATTAACCTTTTGAGGGGCAAGTAATTGTCTCCATAATTTTATATTTACACCGGAATAATTGTAAATCTTTTTTATTTTAAAATAAGGAAAAGAACTTTTGCAAAATTGTTTCCCACCAAAGTTAAAAATATCAAGTTTAGTTAAGTTTCTGGTGCGAATTTTGATTAAAATATAATATATCCCAATTTGATTAAAATATAATATATTTGATATAATATATCCCACTGCACCGCAAGGAATTAACAGAAAAAATTAAATGATTTATATTCTGTCTTAATTAAGGAGAAAACATAAATGGTGGGAGAATAAAATAAAGGGTATATTATATTGTGAGTTTTTCGTACATCTTATCTGTATTATAAAAGACGACCATGTCCGTGTGTAACGCTGACGTCATTTTGACGGTGGCAGCAGCAGACGATTAAATTTAACTTCAATTACAATTTTTAGGGTAATGTCACACGGACGATTTCCAAAAACAGACAAAACGACGCCCGCTATTGAGAGCATTACTATCTCCTCTTCTTGTCAGACGGACGACGCGGTACTATTGCGTTCAAACATACGCAAAGACTCACGTCGAAGCCACGCGTTTCCTCCAAGCCGTTGGCCAGCTGCTTGTGTCTGGTGGCTTCTGTTTATTAGATCTTGTTCAGACGAGAGTTGTTTTTAACGCTGATTTTTTTATTTTCTTTCCGAGATTCATGAGCTTTTGTTGTGATAGCGTAGTCAAGAATCGATGCAGGTTTTGGGGGGAAGGGAAGCATTTTGAGAAAAACAAAAAGTATTTTTGTGAAATTTATTACATTTTGGGGGGATTTATTTTATGTTTGTAAAAAGTAACACTTTGTAACGATATGAAACCTATTTATATTAATTCGAAACAAGCATTTTTTCAATAATAACTTCTTTAAATTCTTCTTCTATTTTTTTTTTTTCTGAGGAATTTGTTTGCTTTTTAAATTACAAATTTTTAAATCTAACAACATTAGAATAATTTATGATTAGTATGTTTTCATGGAACACAATTTTGTGAAAGTACCAGTTTTAAGAAGCTTCATTTATATTTTTGAAGCAAATACATTTAAGTTTGGTAAAAATAGATTTTTCCTTTTCTTTTTTCCCCCTTCTTTCTTTTTTTACTAGCTGCTCTTGGCGAGCAGTTTGGTCTCCCTTAAATGTATATTAAGCATTAAATCATATTGCTTTTATACATAATTTATTTTAAATTGCTCAATTTTTTTGCCAAATTAGAAGATTTCGCCCTGAGAAATAGATACAGATATCATATGCACAGGCGCGACTGCAACAAAGTAGCAATTATATGCGCCTCAGACGGTAACCCGGCTATTGTTATTTATTTATTAATAAACTGCTTGTTTACTTTTATTTTCTTTTTTTTTTTTAATGATACAAATTGTTTTATTCTATTATTATTATCTAAACTTTATTTATTATTATTTCCTTTTTAAAATAATAGAAATTAGTTAAAAATATGTATGTAGCTGGTATTTGAAAACGAAATTTTCGTCAAATTGGCGTCAGAAAAATAACGCGCAATGTGCTGCATATATGACATCTGTGCTAATAAATCAAGAGCTCAGTATTTTTATGCTAGCCTGGCGCAGATAATAAATCGACAAATATTGTACCCGTGGCATTTTTTCGTATTTCATTAATTATTTATATATTGTATTATATTATATAATAATATATCGTATATTATATTATATAATATAATAATATAATAATTCCACTCATTTCATTTACAATATACAACTTTAATTTGAAACTGAAAACTTTAAAATTCATGACTTTTATTTATTTTTTTAAGTGAAAAAGAACAGAAAAAATAAAAATAATGATATTTTGAAGCTTCATAATTGCAGCGAAGGAACAAAACATACACAAATCTAATTTACCACAGCCTAAGTCTTAACAAAGGACTTTTGCACAGTAACCAATAAGATGGGTTTAATTTGGACGTTGCCATTAAGCAATTAACGAATAATCACGATTTTTGTGTCTCATACGATAGCGTAATAAATATATATATAGATTATTATCATAGTTTTTTTTTGCTAAATTTTGAGTGGCAACTAAGTTAATATAATCTAGTAAAATGTTAAAAGGCTATTTACGTATGGCGACAAATTTGGAAATATTTCACTTTTCAAAATTGTCAATATATAATTTTTGAACGTTTTTCTTTCTACTTTCTTCTATCTTCAACAGAAGAAAGTATTGTAATCGAAATTTTTTCGACCTCCGGTTTTCGACGGATTTACACGTTTTAGGGGTCAGAGATTTCAAAAAACCTGTTTTTACAAAATGTCTGTCTGTCCGTGTGTCTGTCTGTATGTCACCATTCTACCATCAAAAAGTGTATGAAGTTATGTATAGAATTGAACCAAATTTTTTGTGAGTGTTTTTGGCTGTGGCAAGCAGGTCCTCCTTCAGTTTTGAAATATTCCGCCGGAAGGGGGCGCTGCAATTGTGATGTTTGTGACATTTTCAATATTGTACCGACCAAAAGTATATGGAGTTATGCATCGAATTGACCCATATTTTTTGTGTATGTGTATGACTATGGCTAGTTGGTCCTCCCTGAATTTGAAAAATATCCGCAGGAAGGGGGCGCTGCAATACCGAATTTTATGCCATTTTCAATATTGTGTATGATGTTAGTTCTAGAACTGAACTAAACATTTTGTATATGATTATTTTTTGGTAAGGCAAGTAGGTCCTCCCTGAATTTGAAAAAAAATCTGCCTATCATTCTATTGTCCATCGGCTCGTGCAGAGACGGAAATTCGTTTTTACTCCGATTAATTGATTGAAGCAGAAATTTAAGATGAAAATCAAAGTTGGTAGGGTGTTGAATTAAAATTATTAAAGCATTAAAATGAGTAACTTTTTTTTTAAATATTAAAATGCATGTACGAGATAGAAGAAAGTTTTGGGATTGGCACATCCAACTAGTTTTCGTAAATACCATGGGAAGAAATTTCTTTTTAGTTTTTAATATTGTATGTTTATCAGCCTTGATGAACTTTACACTACATTAATAACAATTATATTTATTAAATTTTAAATGTATTTTAAAAATGAAAAATAATAAAAAATGTTAAACTTTTTCGCTAGATTAAAATGCGCTCTAGCACAGAAGCAGTGCTAACAGAACAGAACAACAGAAACAGGGCTAACAGGTTTTGGTTTGTCTTTTGATATCGTTATCATTTTTGACCCAATAAGAAAAAAGAATTCTTTTTTTATTTGTAACTTGGTCTTCACATCAAAATAGTATTTTATCTTTTATTAAACTGTTGTCTATTTTTATGCAAATGCAATGTTATTAAAATAATTAAATGATTATAAATTTATATAATTGCAAAATATGGAATACCCCAACGTTTAGCATTACTATTATGCTGTCATATGTGTATGTATATATTGATTCGCTGTTCAACAAACTGTACACGATGTTATGTTTTAAACGATACTTGTGTTTAAAAGTTAAAGAAAAACTTCTCCGTCTGTTTTGTTATGTCCGCCTTTCGAAGTTCTGCCGGCCTCACCTTGTCCGAGAACAATTATAAAAAGACACTATTACTGTTGAAGGTATGTAACAAAAAGCTTTAAAGCTATTTTAAAACACTTTTAAATATTAACTATTTCTTTTAAGTGTTGTTTGATATGCAGTTATTTCATATATAAAGTGACATTTTATAGCTTTCTCTACATCTAAATCAGTAAATTATGCGAAAAATAAATGCAACCATTATTCCAAACCAAAGAAAGACAATCCAAAAAATCAAAGAAATTTTTACACATTATTGAAGATACCATTACTGAGGGAGAGGGTGTTCGAGGAATGATAGTATATAATATCGTAAGAGGGGAGAGGATCCAAAATTACCAAAAAAAAAAAGTGACTAACTTTTATATGGATGTACAGCCCTAAAAGGAGAAAAAGAATCTACCTTTTGCTCATAAGACGATAGCATATGTTTCTTGATTAATGTAACGAAAATTTCACACTTTGAAAATTTTTCGGTCCTACATTTCATTTATAGAAGTAAGATGCTTGTTTTGCTACCATGTACTGTAGCAACATTTTTTAAATCAATTTAGTTTTTTTTTAAATTTATTTAATAATAATAAGAAATATTATCTAAATGAAAGTTGAACAACAATTATAATCATTTAATAATATTCGCAGTCATCTGTATTTTTCATTTAACATCAGATGTATTAAAGAGTATTTTCTGTAATTTAATTTTGGATTCGGTAAATAATCTATCACTTCTCACAGGATGCATCCAGTACCGTCTGTGTATATATATTTTTTTCAATTTTCTTGAATAATTCATAAAAATTACAGAATATTTTATTTCCTTCAAAATATCCATCTAATATACATCGAATCAAAAGATTTCTATTATGCCTAGAGACAATATCGTCTGCTTATTTTGACGGAAAGGTCACGTCCGTGTGAATGAGGCAGCGCAGATGTTTATTTTTCGTTCGAAAGCCAAAGCGTCGAAAAAATCGGTCGTCTGTTATTAGCCTTAAAACTTCGAAAATCCGCAAGATTTCAGTTTTTACACGATTGAATAGGAAAAATATGTACTTTCAAATGCAACTTTTTTCTAAAACTACATCGAAATTATTTGAAAAGTATGGCAATTAACTCGATTTTTATTGTTTTTAAATTGATTTTCAAGCGCGATTTTTTTTTTTTTTTTTTTATCGATCGCCTGCAGATGATTAAAAAAAGTAAATCAGTTTGAACTTAATATAAATAGCTCATCTTTTTATTCCAGCTTACATTCCATAACGAAATTTAAAAAATTTCAATCAATAAATAAAACAATAAAATGTTAATAAAACACCAATTTAAGACAATCAAATTTCGCACTTAATGCACTGAAATGAAGAAAATCAAAAAGGCTAACTGCAAATAGCAATCTTTGAAAATTTCTTCGGCTGTTTAACCCCTGACGTAAGGTCAATATGAAAATATCTCTTTTAATGCGCTTCAAAACGTTATTAAAGAGCATTTTTGCTATTTTTCATAGAAATATAATTTTTAAAATATATGATTTAAAAATATATAATTAAATGTAAAAAAAAAAAACTATTTTAAAAAGTAGACCTGTGCTAGCAAATCTTTAAGATTATTTGCCGATATGTTTTTTTTTTTTTTTTTTTTTTTCATTATTTGTTGATTAACTGAAATTCTTTTTATCAACTGTTTAAATGATATTTATGCAAACAGCGCTGGAAAAAAAAGTTTAAGACCACAAACTAATTTTGTTGTTTAGAATAAATTTCCGAACAGTTGTATCTTGAATTCAGACTTACGCCTGATATAAAATGCAAAGTTAATTCAATTGTTATTCTAAAAATCTTTTTTTTTTTTCAATAATTGTTAAAATCGTGTAATATTAACTAGTGGAAATTAGTTTCGGACATATAGAGCTTCTTTTAAATCTAACATAATGAGATGACGTCTTGAAGGCATTATTTTATGCGGAACTCATTTGCTATGATACCTTAACGTTATTAGTCGATAAATTTTAAGTTCTGAAATATGTGCTGCTTTGAATATGGGTCACACAATGGGTGATTTACCGATTCTCAATGTAGTCGCATCACCATGAAATTGAAAAATGTTACTGATATTCACTATGGAATGTTCGGTATCGCAAAATATAGCGTGCAGTAGTCATAATTTCTTTATAGAGACATTCAAAAAAAATTTCTTACATTGCGGCCTATGGGGAAAATCATTTGCAGTGGTTTTTAATGATATTTCATAATTTCAAACACATTAAAATTTATATGCATATATACCGGGTGTCCCAAAAATGACTGATGGATTTTAAAATTCAATAACTTGCAAACGCTGCCAGCTATTTAAAAATTTTTTGCAGGAGGGTTATGTATAATATTAGGAGTTTTTTTGTCGTAATTTTTTATTTTAGTTTGAATTTCAAACAATAGATGGCGGCAATTGAAGGCCAGGTGATCAGTGCTGAGCGAGGTCGATTTTGGCGTCGACCTGGGCTTCAACTGCCGTCAGCGCCATCTATTGTTTGAAATTCAAACTAAAATAAAAAATCTCCTGAAAAGGGTAAAAAAAAAAAAAAAAAAAAAAAACTCCTGGCATTATGCATAACCCTCCTGCAAAATTTTTTTAAATAGCTGTCACCGTTTGCAAATTATTGAATTTTAAAATCCATCAGTCATTTTCGGGACACCCAGTATGAGGTGCACTACAAGATGATTGCTATAGAATGTAGTGTGGATAGCATTAATCGATCATTTACAGCGACACTAAAAAGAATTAGTCTGTGTATAAAATCATTTGTGATGTATTTTGCTAATGTTACACTATTTCAAAATGATACATATATCCGAGGTGCGCTATAAGGTAGGGGAAAGTTGGATAAAACCTGGTAGGTGGATAAAACAGGGAACCAGGCTTTATGGCTTTATTTGTGGAGATTTCTAGCGGAAACTTCTAGTATAACTTCTAGGCAAGCGGCAAGCCAGTTCCCAGTAAGCAGAAGTTGTGTAAACCAATTCATTTCGCAGTAACGATTTTTTTTTAAGTTTCGCGTGAAAAAATTAAAAATTCGACGTCTTCAATGTCACATTACAAATCCTAAATACCTAAAGATTTAATTTAGTTCAGTATAACGTATGCTAGCCCTATTATTTGCTTGTTATTTTAACGTTTTGTATTGGTGTCTGAGTTGCCTGAACAATGCTAGAGTAATATTTCCTCAAAATGGCGTGGTCGGACAAAACTGGGATGCAGGTGGTCGAACATAATAGGGAAGTTCCCCATTTCGAACAGCTCATTTATTTGTGCGATTGAAATAAAATTAACTTGTTTAAAATACAAAGAAATATTATTTAAATTAAGTTGTTATATGTAAAACTGTTTTTAGTCTTTTATATTCCCAATTAAGTTGAAAAACAAAACAGAAAATCATAGAATTTAGGAATCATCGAGGAAATCATCGATTTTCATCAACTGAGAGGCCCATGGAAATGGAAAATAATCCTTAGGCTGAATCTCAAAAATTGCCTGATCAAAAACAAGATCCTGATATAGACCTGCCTGTAGGAAACTATTATCCTCAGTCTGAAAAACACAATGGGTCTATAGGGAAGCAGCCAACGCCGACTTCGAAGGCTCCAGTTCCTTTAGAAGACTACGATGTGGACTTTCTGGTTGTTGTGCAACCTTTTACGTCTTCTCAGGGCCTGGGCTGAGATATCAGGCGTCCTTTTGCTTTCTCATCACAGGATATAAACCCTATTCTAGAACAAATGAACCCGAGGACCATCGGGAATTCCAACAATTGGCAAGGGAAAACAGCTGTTCTTACTTCAACCCCCTACAAATCAGAACTCGAAAGAGAAGAAAAAGAAAGGATGAAATAAGAAAGACAAGAAGAACTTAGCCATGAAGAAAAACTTTTCAAAATGACAGAAAAAATTGTAAAAAAACTCAACTGAAAAAAAAAAAAGTGTCTAGATGGAAAAAAACCTTGACATCAAACAAGGAGAAGCATAAAAGTGAAACATGCATCTTTTGCAACAGCTTACATGAACAAGCTAAACCTAAGGAGAGTTGGATACCATGACTTCACTGCAAAGAGTGGTCACATGAAGCATGCAGCAATGCAGATGAACAAGATCGAATTTTCATTTGTGATTTTTGTGCCTATCATTTTTAATTCTTAAAACAGAACATAGGTTTAATATAGATTCACATTCTATAAGTATAATATGACAATTTCTGCAATTTTTTCTAAATGGTATTATTGCAAAGTTACAATGTGCTTTTAATTATTTTTTCAAAGTTCCCGGTTTTGTCAGAACTGGTCGGACAAAACCGGGACGTTGCACACTTTTAAAAAAAGTGTTGTTATGATCTCAATTGCTGTTATTCGCGACTGAATGAATACTTTTCTTCTTCGTAAGGAATCAATTTATCATTTAATACAAATTCTGACCGTTTTGTTCACATAGTGCACAATAATAAAAAGAAAAACATTAGGGTCCCGGTTTTATCAGACTTTCCCCTACTTACTATAGAATATAATGTGCATTCATCTTTCATAAACAGGAGCACATAAAATAAATAGATTATATTTATCTCTGTAAATAATAACTGCTGGAGGTGCATTTTCAGTTGTGAAACGCTTTTTTTAAATTGAAAAAAAAACATAATATTAAGTGTGTATAGTGTGTTCAAATACAGGCAGTGGCATAGCCAAGTCGGAGGGGTCAAGGGGGGCCGGACCCCCTCCGAAATCCAAACGAAGGACTAGTTTACTGAATCATAGATACAACAGTAAAACGAATAAGACGAAATCACAAAGAACTTAAAAAAAATTTCCGCTTTAGACAGGTGTTTGTCTTAGAATGTGTAATTCAAAAGTATGTATTTCGCCGGGACTATAAACTTTCCATTTTAGACAGGTTTCCGTTATAATATTTTCCGGTTTCATAGCATCTGTTAAAAGTACTAAAACGTATTAATTTCATAGTACACCTTTCAAGAGCATTAATGTACGTGTATTACAGTAAAAATGTGAAGATCACCTATCGCAAATAGCCCGGGAGGCGGCCGCACAAACAATCGCCTCATCGAGTTCACGGATGAAAATCTAAGATTAGTTAAGTCTCGATACGCATAGTAAATTGCAATCGGCCTGACAAGTCATACGTTGGTGGAAAACACCTAAAAACACGATTTTACTGGTTGACTGTTAGGTTTATCATTGTGTTTCCCTGCTCCCAATCCTTCACGTTTTCATACACTAAAACTAGTTGGATGTATCAATCCCAAAACTTTCTTCTATCTCATAGGTACATTTTAATATTAAAAAAAAAAAAAAAAAGTGGTGACCCCCAAAGTTACCCACTATCGAATTTCCTCGAACATTTGACCTAGCCTAATGAGATTCTGGTATCCGAAAAGCCTAAAACGCAAAATTTAATTAATATTCTGAGAAAATGAGCTTAGTAGTGCCTCATGTTGGGTAATTTATACTAAAACCTAATAAGCATCTATTGATGTCAAGACCTAACAGAATCTGAAATTTGATGGAATTTCGTCCATTAGTTCTTGAGATATAGTTATAACAAATATTTGCAAAACGTAGCACAGCAACACCATATCTTGGACAATTTATGCCAAAACGTAAAAAAGCGTCTAATTATGTTATGGTGTAAAAGAAGCTGAAGTTTGATGTAATTCTGTGCATTAGTTCTTGAGATATAGCTAGTTTAAAAAAAACCGTATAAAATATAGCACAGCAGCACCATCAGTTGAAGGATTTATAACAAAACGTAATCATTGTGTAATTATGTTGTATGTCATTTTGTAACAAAATCTGAAGCTTGATGAAATTCTGTGCGTTGGTTGTTGAGATATAGCTATCGGAAAAATTATGCAAAATGTAGCATAGCAGCGCCACCTATAGAGCAGTTCATACCAAAACCTTATCAGCGGCTATGTATCTCAAGGTATCGCGGAATCTGAAGTTTAGTAAAATTCTGTGCATTAGTTCTTGAGATATAGCTATCTTGAAAAACGTGGCATAGCAGCGCCACCTGCTGGTCAATTTACACCAAAACGTAATCAGCGTCTATGTATATCAAGGGGTCACAGAATCTGAAGTTTGGTGAAATTCTGTGCATTAGTTCTTGAGATATAGCAATCTTGAAAATCATGAAAAACGTAGTATAGCAGCGCCACCTGCCGGCCAATTTTCACCAAAAACCAATAGGCACTAAATCATATCAAGGTCTAACTGAA
Source organism: Maratus speculifer (assembly GCA_964019185.1). Lineage (NCBI taxonomy): Eukaryota > Metazoa > Arthropoda > Arachnida > Araneae > Salticidae > Maratus > Maratus speculifer. The sequence goes on along the minus strand of OZ025293.1, from coordinate 135,049,655 downwards.
TATAAAATTTTACTAAATTTCGAGCATTAATTCTTGAGATAGAGCGCCCACAAATTTTTTGTCACATACAGACACAGACTCACAGACAGACGGACAGACTCATAGACAGACATTTTATAAAAATAGTCAAAACGTGTTCAGGACCTTCTAAAACGTATAAATCCGTCGAAAACTGTAAGTCGAAAATTTTCATGAATCCAATATTTTCTTCTTGTAAAGATAGAAGAAAGTAAAAATTGACCCTTTTGCTGCATCGTCACTCCACCACTTTTATAGAAAACGATTACTTTACCCAATTATGAAGCATTCTCATGGGTCAAAAGAGATATTCTATAAAAGCGGGGGAGTGACGATGCAGCAAAAGGGTCAAATTTTTTACAGTGTACTTTTTGGTGCAGGAAAATGCAATGGTAAATCTACGAGTCAACCGCTAAAATCCAGTTTTTAGGTGTTTTCCACCAAGATTTGGCTTGACAAACCGATTGCATTTTAATATGTGAATCGAGATTTAACTAATTCTAAAGTTTCATCCGTGAACTCGATTAGTTGATTGATTGTCTGTGTTGCCGCTTCTTTTCTAAAGGAAAACAAGATTAGATGAAAACAACAATATTTATGCTTGCTAACGTTTGAAACCTATCTAAAATGGAACTTGTTCAATTTGTGATTTCTTTTTGGCAGGATTTCTGCGAACACTAAATCCTTTCGAAAGTGTAAACATTTCAATGAGATGGAAAGGATAACTAAGGAAGTATACCCTCAATTTCATTCCGTTTACACAGATTTACTCTAACTAAATTAACCGTAAAACTTCTTTTACTTCGAAGGGACTAACTGTTGCCAACACTTATGGGAAAAGATTATTTGCACGAGCGTAATAATGGCACATTTTTGAGTTTCGTGATCCTTATTTTTGTCCAATTTTTAACTAGCAATATTATCAATTACTTTAAATTTGCTGCCTGCAATTAATAATGGTAACTTTATTTTTGGACCGGTTATTTGTTACCACTTTCAAAATAGACTAGTGAGAAATTTAAAAAACAATCATAAAAAGGTGCTGTATGTAAATTTTACTAAGGTAACTTAAATGAGATGTAATTGGTTAGTAACTCAATGTCAATGTTATCACGTAGTCCAATGGGGTTAACCTATTAACCTTCGCTACAAAAAAAATATGCAAGTTTTTCTGCCTGTTCTTTCGGTTTATGTAAGGATAAGAGTGCACGTGGACGATCAGATGGTCAGGAGCAACTACTAAATCGAATATGGTATAAAAAATTGCGACACAGGAAATAATAGAAAAGAAAAACAAAACAAAAATGGCTGTTTGAGATAGTTGTTACAAAACTATTTTTTCCATCATGAACAAGGTTTATAGGGTCCTAGAATATTCATCCAGACCAGGAAATTCTTTGGTACCAGTATTTTGTCATAGAATACCTTTACTTAAATATGAAATTTCGCTCATTTAAACTAGATTTTTTTTCGATAAAAATTACTGATATATGACCTGGAAAATAACGGAACTCATATGAACCCCGATGAACAGTAATATTTGATGGATGTGCTTCTTGATATCACTAGTTTCTGTAGCTTAAATTGCAAGATCTTTATCTAAAGATCTCAAAAAATCCCATGGGGAATTGCAGCTCACGTGATCGACAATTCAATGGCAAGAAATTAAACATGGAAATTGCTATTTAAAACTTAACCACTTATCCTAAGTTTATTGTAGGTATATATAATATGAAACTTGATTTAAATAAATTTAACTCTTCAGTACGTGCTTAGTTTTTTACATCATAATGTTTGCAAACTTTTTTTTCATAAATATTAATGTAACTTCAATATATTAATTGCTGCAGTTATAGAGATTGATCTTACATTTTTTTTCCATGCTTTTTTTTTTAACTTAAATAAGGATATACCAAAATTCTTAAAGTTACTCAAAATACTTCTATTATACATTCAAAGTCAATCCCGTCAATGTATGATCATAAGAAGGACTGGAAAAAAAGTTCCATTTAAAGCAGGCTTCCGTTTAGAGAAGTGCAATTAATTGTACTACAAATATACACTAAACTCAATAAGATATATTATTCATTTCGTTGGAATAATGAAACTAATCCGTATGGAACAGGATTTCGCTATAGGAATTTTCCGCTTTCACAGGTTTTACTTGTTTTATTAAACAAATCCACTTTGACAAGTTTCTTGCAAATTTAATTGCATGGCAATTGATATTAAGACAATGTAACTATTCTGTTTAAGGCACGATTTTGTTATAGACAATTACTATTTTGATGGGTTTTACTATTCATGTAACATAAATAAGTATATTTATAAAAATACAGCAAAATTTGTAAAAAAGGAACCTGCCTATAACGAAATCTGTCATAAATGGAAGTATTCTATAATGCTTTTAAAAAGAATCTTATTGCACCTGCTAACAAGAAAACCTGCGGAAAAAGGAATTTTTCTACCAACATTTGGAATTTTATCTTGACAGGTATATATAACTTGAAAGAAAAAAAAACTGGACCCCTCCCGAAACGAAATGCTGGGAGGGGCTGACCCACCTGGGTCCCACCAAATAAGGAGTCTTAAAAGGATCTTAAAGTTACTCAAAATACTTCTATTATACATTCTAAGTCAATCCTGTCAATGTATGATCATAAGAATGACTGGAAAAAAAGTTCCATTTAAAGCAGGCTTCCGTTTAGAGAAGTGCAATTAATTGTACTACAAAGATACACTAAACTCAAGTGATCAAAGAACAATGATCAAAGAAGTGAACTCAAAGATACACTAAACTCAAGCAGTGGGCTGGGCCCACTGAATAGAAGGCTTTACAAATCGTCTGAAGTACATTTCTGTTTACTGACGGAAATTGCTGAAGGGGGATTTTCAACTGTGCTTTGCGTTCCCTAACTGTTAAAAATTTTAGTATATTATGCACTGTATGATAAATCTATAATTCATGTACATAGATGTACGAAATTCTCATTTATTTTTTGTACTTTGGTTGAAACTGAGTTTTCAAACGTGTTATACTTTTTACAAATAATTACTGCGACACCGTTTTTTACGTTATTAAACAAAAGTTTTATTATAGTTGTCTGAATGGATGGATAGAAAATGATTAATGCATGATTTTAAGTGTTTTTTTGTTGTTGTTGTTGTTGTTGAAAATTTTACGTATTACTTTCTTAAGGGTATGGAAGATAGTGATAAAATTATTTTTGAAATTCTATTAGAATTTAAAATAAGAGGCAAATATTCAACAGTTTAATGAAAATTGATGTGATGTATATTTTACTGTATATTTGTCACAGTGAAGCAATTTTCTAACCAATCAAAATCTGATTCTGGCAACGCATCACTAGAGATTCAAACGGTCTAATTTTGTCAGATGAGGGATCTATAGACTCTAGCGAGAGTCCTAACTATCGTGCAAGGCACTCTCGTTACCAGAATTTGTCGACATCAGCGATATTTTATTTTCCCAGTGTGCCTTGCGCTAGTCAGCTGTTGTTGCGATAGTAAACAGAAGTGTAGGTTGTTTATTTCGGTGAAATTTCTTAAAAGGTGTTAAAAATTAATAAAGTAACAAAATTACATGTTAAAAAAAAAATTAACAAAATAAACAATTAAATAAACAAACGAAAAATAAAAATAAATAAAAAAATTATTTCCCTCGTGTGACATTCCTGTTTCGTCATTTCTCACATGGTTTCATTTTTCTTGACCGGAGCTGTTTAATCTCTGGTTACGAGAGTAGCCTGCACGGTAGTTAGGACTCCCGCTAGAGTCTTGTTGAGGGATCACAATAAAGCTCAGATGAGGAATCATTTTCTATTGGAAACTTCTTAAGCACTAAGTTCGATGAAATAGGATTTTGTAATAGCTTACACAGTTCACCATCACTCAGTGGTGTTTCAGCCATTGTTTTTAAATTGAGACCCAAAGATATTGCATTTATGCGGAAGAATGCACCAGCAATACTGTCATCTTCCCCAATGACATGTTGAATATCGATTGAAAACTGAGCAATAAAATCAGGATGCCGAAGTTGTCGAGGAGCACACTTGTCAGATTTCTGTGCAAAAAGAAAACAGTGATTTATGGACAGTGTACATGGTAAATGACCTAACTCCAACCATATGTCTTAAGTCCTTAATTGCCTCATAAATAGCTAACAGCTCTCTTTCCTAAGCAGAATAGTTTTTCTGTGCAGAAGAAAGATTTTTAGAAAAAATGCAAGTAGCTAAAGACATTCCATTTTTTATGAAATGCTGCACCAAATGCTGTATCAGATGCATCTGCATGCAGCACTAATGTAGCAGTTGGATTAGAATGTCACAGCATTATGGCCTGAGAAAGTTTTTCTTTACACATTTCAAAAGCTTTTGTTTAGTATCCGTCCATGAAATTTCCCGTTTATCATTTCTGATAGTTTTGGATCAAGTGATTTAATGGTATTTGAATAAAAGTTCTCTCAGGAATAAAGCTTCTGCAAAAATTCAAGGCAACCAAGAATGTTCAAAGTTCTTTCACTAATTATGGATGTAGAAAATCTATAATTGCCTTGATTTTGTCTGAAAACTTGCATTTAGATGGATTGATAGCTAAATTATACTTACCAAAGCGAGTTAATACTTGCTGTAGGCGCAATTTCTGCTCAGCTGAAGATTTGCTGGCTATTAAAATGTCACATAAGTATGGAAAGCAAAAGTCGAGTTCATTGAGCATTTCTCGAATGTGCCTTTGAAATGTATGTGCAGTATTCAGTAGCCGAAATGGGATTAAAACAAATTTTAATAAATCAAACTAGCTGTTTAGCCCGTTCTACGTACGGATTGGAAACATAGCAACTCGAGTGTAAATTTCGTACCCCTGCGGCCTGTGATTTCAGAGTTTTTGAAGTTACGTAGATACGCACACAAATTTTAATATAAATAGTTGTAAATATTAAATAAAGAAATATGTAATAGTCAGTGAGCAATTTGTCACTGTTTTCAAAATAAAAAATATGTAAATGTCTATGATCCTTTTTTCACTGTTTTTAAAATCCATAGTAAAAAGTTATAGCATATGTAAAAAATTCACATCAAATAGACATAATAATAATCGAAAATGAAATGAAAATCAGCATAAAACGCAATGAAAATAAACAGCTTTAAAATACCTAAATAAGGGCGTGTTCAATGGACACTTTTTTTGCGCGCGCGCGATCAGAAGATTCTGCTTGGAGTAGGTACTATCGAAGAAGAGAATTTTAAAGTTATTCAATTATTGCATTATTTGTATGGTTCAGAATTGGTAAATACAAATACTATATCCCTTTATCCTTTCAAAACATGATTCTAGTAACGGAAATACATACCTCTGATCACTCAAATAAAATTTAAAATATTCCAGGAAGTATCACGTGACCTATTTCATGTAATTAAGCCCGATCAGCATTTAAAATATGACAACCAACCCTACTCAAAGCTGACGCGCGCGACCCTAATAAAACTGCTGGGCGATTTGATCACGTGATTGTGCATTTTGTACTTATCTGTTATTGGTTGCACTTTGTTTGGTAGTCAAAGTTGATAGGTTGACTGATATAATTTAACAATTGGTGATTTAAATTTTTTATTAATTTTATTTTTATTTATTTAAAAATCATTTATCAGTTGCTTTATGCTTTTCGTATTAAATAGAATGCTGTTGATAAACCAAGGTTGAGATATCCACACAGAGGGCTTTCTAGATGGGGGAACAGGGGGGATCCTCCCCCCCCCAAAAAAAACATTCACAAGTGTTGTTACACTTTGCAAATTCAAAACTGTTATGTCAAATTTAATTAAAATTTCAATAAAAACTGCAATACATTTTCTATTTTTGATAGAATTTGCAAAAGTTACAACTCTAATTGGGAATAGTATTAATTTGTTTACAAATAAGAACTGTATTACATTTTCTAAGTGCGTTAACTTCGCAAAATTATAAAACGAGTTGGCGAATATAAAAATTTGACTTGACAATTTAAGGTCTCCCCCACCAATAAAAAGTCTTAGCGATGGGCTTGTATCCACATATTACAAGATTGATTTGTAATCTACAATACTGGATAGATTTCAATGGAATTTGCACTATTAGTTAGAAAATTTTTCAGGAAAAGTTTTAGTATGTATATATTTCTTATTTAATGATTGTATATTTTAATACCGTGTGGATAACCGTGCCAAAATATGCAGGCCCTTATTACAGCAAGGGCAAATCGGGACTTTGCCCAAGGGCCCCAGACCATAAGGGGCCAACAAACTATTTTAATTGTAAAATATTAAACTATAAAATATTTAGATTTTTTTTTTTTAATTCCAATTCTTCCATAAATTGAAGTTATTAATTTCATCTTAAAGTAATATAACAAATTGCGAAAGTTATATGAAGGAGTTTTGTTCTGTAAAAAGGGAAAAAAAGTGTATTTTTATTAATTATGGTATTTAATTAAAATTGACGGAGCTAAGAATTTCCTACTATTTATATCCAAAAGACGAAAATATGTTTATGCATTACGCATACACATATGAGTGACCTTCAGTTCTATTTGAATAACATTGCAATGATTCGAAAGAAGGCCCCCTAATTTATCTTTGCCCAGGGCGGCCCCAAGTAGTCATAATCGGGCTCTGAAAATATGTCATAAAATATGAGAAACAAATGACATCCGAAATTATGTTAGTATAAGCAAAACACTTATTTATACTTTCAATAGAAAAATTATAAACAATTCTATCAACAACTCAATTCAAAACAACAATTATAAACAATGTTCATACTTTATTCATTACAAAACTAGAAGGCAAACTCCAAATATTTCACCTCTTTAAAAAATATGTATGCAGATATTCTTAATTTTAAAAAATGTATACTTTTTACATTTTGCTTTTATAATATTTTCCATTTTGATTTTAACACCGTAAAATATCCACGCATGCATTATATTTGCATCCTAATCTCAATAAAAACTTACTTCTAAAATTTTCAAAAAAAAAAAAAAAAAGAAGAAGAAGAACATTAATAATTATTTTATGCGTATACGGATACTTTCGCAGAAAACTTTTTTTTTTTTTTCATTTGCTTAATACATATATAAATCACTTTGGAACGATATTTAGAATATTAGAAGGATTTGAAATATGAAACTTTCTCCGCAAAAATCTCCTTTTCTCGTATTTAAATAAGTATTTTATTATTATAATAGAAATGCATGTGGTTCTGTATTATTAATACAAAATTTATCTTTAAAAAAATGTTCTTATGTATTAATAAAAAGCAACCACCAATAATTTAAACCATAAACCGACTTTTAGTCCGCTCAAGAATCGAACCCATAATCTCTGATTGGAAGCTCGACGCTTTAACCATTCGACCAGTGAGCATACTTGCATTTGCAACAGATTATCTTTATAATTAGCACCGTAAGTAATCATATCCATAGTGTGTTCTCACCCTGTTATTGAGCGCACAGTTGCAGTACCTGTAGCACGGTAGCGGGTAGTGAACGGACATCCCGTCCGCGATATGAACCCACTCCATGACCGTGGCTCCTGAGCGCGCGCGTCCAGCAGCTGAACACTCCCTAAGAAATACGAATTCTCTGGTAAAGTGTTGAGTTGTTCAATAGCTATTCGATTTTTAAAAAAACCTTTTACTACTACTGCGCATTTTTAATGAAATTTAATTTATCGTGTTGCTATGGTAGCAGACGATAAAACGATATCTTTATAAGAATAGAAAGTTTTGCTAATGTTTGTAATAGAATGATTTTTTTTTAATTGTTTTGAAAAAAGTTATAACTAAGCGCAATTAAATAATCTCTAATTATTAGCATGTGTGGTAAAAAAAATTACCTATTACAGCATTGCGTACATAATATGTATACCTCACATTGCAGAAAACATGTAGAACTGGTTAGAATTCACGCGATTTTAGGCTGAACGTAAAAAAACGTGATTTAACAAATTACTACAATTATAAAAGAAATTTTATTTTTCAGGGACTAAAATTTAAGACAAATTCTATATTTAAAAAAAATAAAAACCAAAAAACATCATTTTTATGATGATCAAAGCGTGGCTTACGTAGTAACAGTTTTATATTACGTATGCTAAGGATCATGCATTAACCTCTTCAGACTTGAGGTACACAAATGTGTACCTCCATTATTTTCCTCATAAAATCTAAACTGTTAAATTTTCTGCTTTTTTACTTTACTTCTATACAGCTGAATGTTTGTTGCTTTAAAACAAAACCAATAAATGTCAGCACTGATGAATATTGCCACATAAAATAAAAATTATTTTCATCCGAGTTTCGAAAATGCCTTCGAGACATTGTGGCCAAGAAAGTAAGAAATATTCATGATTATTTAATTTAAATGCTTTACAATTAAAAAAGGTTGAGGATTTGCCGATAATTTGCTTGTTTAAATACCTTAATTTTGTTATTGCGTAAATTTATATTACTGATAGTTAAACTGATGTTTTAAGGGGATTAGTACTTTTATATCCATATCTGTAAACCTAAATTACCAGTTCCCTATAGTACTGATTTCATAAAAATGACTATTTCTGTCATCTATGGTGTCATTTTGATTATGCAAAAGCAATAAATATATATATGTAGAGTTATTTTATGCTCAGGTCTGAAGAGGTTAATATTCCTGGTCCAACAATAAACAAATTTTAAATGAAATTTCAGTTATACAATTTTCGGTACTGAGAATTTTAAACTTTTAAATATTGCACATTTTCAAATTTTGCACCGTAGTGTAGGAGGGAAAAATGTACTTTTAAATTCAATTCGTTTGAAAGCTGTATCTCAATTTGTTTTTTAGTTGTTAATTTTTTTGTAGTTTTTAATAATTTTTGTCATTGTGGCACCATAAATATGTCGGATAAGTCTAAGATATATCTTTTCTTGTCCGAGAACAACCATTTTACAAATGATTAAAAAGGTAAAAAAAAAATTAAAGGATATATAAAAGAATTATTTAAATTTTTTTGAATTTTTGACACCAATCGTTCATGACCCTCCTACCAGCAACCCGTGTGCTAAATTTCGTAGCCCGCGCTGCGGTTTCGGAGTTTTTGGGGATACATACATACGCATACAGATTTTAATAGTATAAATTAACCTTAGTATAAATGGGGTGGTAATGGCTGTTTTGGGAATGTCAGTAGGGTTTACGGGGATATGATGAAAAGCTCGTACAATATCTACTTATCAAAAATTTTAGCACCATGCAAATTATGAATAAAATCTTGTTTGCAGGGTATAGGATATTTATCATGACGTGTTATCTTAATAAGTGGTCTCCAGTGGGATGCCAGTCACATGAACTCTTACAAATAAGGGAAGTTTAGGAAAACCATTTCATTTGACCTCACGTTCCTTTCAGTTGCCAATCGCAACAGCTGTATTAGTTATGACAGTATAGCAGCCGTTTGTGTTCTTATATTGATTTGATGACGTCATTTGCAACTACCCTATAAAAATGGCACCTTATTTTTACCTTACTATTAAACTCATTGTATGAGTTTCAAAATGGGTTTTTTCTAATTGATATTCGTAAATTTTTCTTTAGGTTTCGGTTGATCATCCTGATCCAGCATCTCGTGTTACTATAGTTGTTTCTCCAAGAGATCTTGAAAGGATCATGAGAAAGAGCAAAAATCCCCCAGCTTATGAAGATTTGACACTCCCTCCACCATATGAAGTTGCAGTTGCTTACGAATGAATACATCTCAGTATGAAATAAAAATATATGTCTGTGATTTGAAATAACTGTTTATACTTCATAATGATCGAAATAAAGATAGTCACCCTTTTTTTATTCTACAAAAGAAAAAAATACAGTATGTGAGTTATCATTAGTCTTGTCAGCTGTCCCGAGTAAATCAGGCCTCCAAAAACTCTATACACCAGTATTTGAAAGTAATTTTCATCGCCTTATCTAATGACAGAATTATATGCGATTAAAGGTGGCGAAATAAACTGTAAGAAATTAGTTTTATCGAGAGCCTTTAGAGCCCTGATTTACGCGGGAAACCTGGTAACTCGAGTTACACTTGTTTTATATTAAAAAAGTATATTTTTTTCCCTTACTGAAGGGAAAATACTTAGGAGTGAATTCACTGTTATAAAAGAACACAAACAAAGAGACAGGCGTGAAAGTGGCCCCTTCTAAAAGAATAAAAGTTTCACACACTGTAGTTGGAAGAGAAGTCTTAATATTCTAAATTTTACTTTTCATATTCCGCAATAAAATTTAAGTTTTGTAACAAAAAATTGCCAATATAAAACAACATTAATTTCAGTATGATTTCTATAGCATAAGAACACAATAATATGCACAAAAATATCAATTACCTTAATTTTAATATGAGATGGAAGAATCGCCAATGTTATTCTAATAAATAAATTTGTTGGCGCTCGGTTTAAGCTATCTATATTCAAATTATACGGCCAGTGGTCCTCGTGTGGCCCGGAGACCTTTTATGAGCGGCATGTGAACACTGTCATTATGAAATGTACAGGAAAATAGGTTAACTGTACTCGGACTGTAATTTTACCTCCTCCCCCCCCCCCAAAAAAAAACCCCACATATACAGAGTTGTTATAATTAAAGTTCGCCTATTCAGAAGGCTCTATTGCCAGTTCTGTGGCTCCAAACGAAACAAAATTTCCCTAGTACGTAGTTGAAGAGATGTGTTCTGCGAAAATCGAAAAAAAAAATTGTCACATTTTTTGTCAATAGGTGGCAGAGATGGTGTTTCGTGTTTACAGATTCATTATATCAGATTCAGACGATACAGACGAAGCATGCAAATTTAAAAGTTTCAACAAACTTCGACGAACTGCGAATTGTTATAATTAAAGTTTACATAATCAGACAGCTCTAAAGCCTGACCTATGACTCCAAACAATACAGAAAAATGAATATCATTTCATGTGATGTAATCGGCATCAACAAAAATAAAACGTCGCTCGGCAGCGAGGAAATAATGAAGAATAACATTACACATGCTCAATGAATCCTCCACCATTTTCAATAACGCATTCCATTCTCAGAATTGTGCCTTCTACAGCATTGCTCAAACTATCCTGTGAGCTTGAGTGAATGTGAAGTCTAATACTGTCTTTCAGATCAGAGATTGTCTGACATTTGTCTTTAGATACAGAATCTTTCAAAAATCCCCAAAACCGAAATCGCATGGTGTTAAATCATGTGATCGTGGTTGTCAGACTGTTTGAAAATAACGACTTATAATGCGGCCTTCTTTCTGTAAAATGGCTTGTTAAGAAAGTCTGAATTGCTCTAGTATTGTATAGTGGTGCACCGTCTTGCATAAACATATTTTGAAGTCAGCCTCGGGAATCAGAATATTCGACAACATATTGAGATACCTTTTCCCATCTGTGCGAGTTAGTTCCTCAAAAACATATGGCCCTATCATAAACGTAGCAGTAAAACAGCGCCACACTCGCTTTAGCTGGGTGCAATGGAACTTCATGGACAACAGGATTCTCTTTCGCCCAAATTCGACAGTTGTGTGTGTTCACTTGTCTGTTTAAATAAATATGCATTTTATCATTCCATAGAATATTCCAGGGCCAAGAATTGTCCCCAATCATTCTTGCAAGAAACTGTAGTGCAAATGATAGCAGACTTTCGGTATCACCCTGTATTAGTTGTTGCACCCTCTGAATCTTGTATGGATAGTAGCGCAAAATTTGACGCATCACTTTTCTCACAATGGAAATCGGCATATCGACTTCATCAGCCATAGCTGGCACACTTGCATTACCAAATGATGACTGGTTTGCTAAATCCACTAAATCCACAGTAGCAGTAGCAATATCTTCAATGCTAGAAATGTCTACCTTTTTTCGTTCTCTGCCAGGAAGAAAATGTCAAGTTTTCCTGTTTCACGAACTTTTTAATCATTTTGTTATCTCCACGATCCGAAACTGGTAATCTGTATTTTTACACTTAAAAAAGATATGAATTTACACTGGAAAAAAAGGGCTGATTTCTAAAAGAAAATCTCATAATTGTTATGTTTAGAATTTGAAAACTGAACTTTATCAAAAGGTTATTATATTTTGCTAAATTATTATACTGTGCCAAATACTTCTTAAATAGCTAATACATTTTGTATTATTAGTTTTTTTTTTTTTTTTATTGCTTTTCTACTTATACTACTTTTACTTATCATACTAGTATTTTAATTTTGTGATTAAGTGTTTTTTTATGATTAATTAACAATTGCTTGTTGTGACACGCTTAGCCTGACAAACATTTGCTTATAGTACGAGATCCGGCTGCAGAATCAGTGTACTCATCGAGTGTTTGCTGAAAACCAAATTTTTATACATATTTATGATTAGGAAAATTTATATCTACCAGGTTGCCTATCAAAATGTGGCCGCTAGTATTTTTAATTAAATTATTAATAATTCATAATCCGTAAGAAATTTCACTGACTTGTTTTTTCAATAAAATGTCGTCTACTTTACGGCAACATATATAAAGACTCTGAAAAATCATGGTTGCCGTTGCGCACCTGGCCGCACCTCTTCGCAGCCAGGTATACACAGGTATGGTTTTGTTACGTTTATACACCCACAACGTACATTCATAATTTATATATCAAATTAAAGCTAATTTTTTCTGTTTATTATTATATACGGTTGCCTAATTAAATCTGGCCGCAAATAAGGGTTGCTGGCTGTTAAATATAGTAAATATTAAAAGTAGAGCGAAAGAGAGCTAACGCGTAACACCACTAGTCAGACGAGGATGGCGATTGCCAACTGTCGGACAGTTTAAAGCCATTGCGCATGCGTCAGATGCTATTGTTCTCAACCTCCGATTCAAACAATAGTAGGTACGCCTCAAAATAATAAATACTCCAAAAGAAACGTCTTTCTTTTCAAAATAAAAAATTAAAAATACATGACAAATTTAAAAATTACAAAAAAAAATGGATATTGATGATGAATAAAACCAAGGTTATTTATGTAAAAAAATTGTGTTGTGCAAGTACTGTATGAAAAAAGATTTGATTTTATTCAAGTATTACATCTATTTTACATATTCATCAATTTAAGCAAATTATAAATTTTTAAAATGTATTTTATATTTCCGTGACTCTTTTTTAAAAAGCTGAATCATCGGAGCTCTGTCATACTATCATCGCAGCTATCACTTTCATCGCAAATATCGGTATCGTCGTTATTATCGGAAGGCTTGTTCGTGGAATCACACAGCACACTCTCAACTTGCGCTGGAGTTGAGTCTCCCAGGAACCATGTTGGTTTTAAAAATCCATCTAACATCAGCCAGCCATTATTTTCCGAGCTGAACTTGATGCAATCCGGCTCAGTAGCATTTAACCACATCGAATTAACAAAGATTGTCCGCAATAATTTTTGCTTTAAAGATTTCCAGCACGGTGGAATGTGCGTTGAGTCAAAACCTTTAATTCTTTTCATAAATTTTTCACTACTTTCTTTTGAAGCGTACATTTTGTTGAATAATAACAAGCTTGCGGCATTTACACTTTGGCACTTTGGGAGTCCATACATAAGGCACGTAAAATGTTGAACTGCATCGATTTTGGTTCCGTTATAAATGTCTTGAGGATTCTTCAAAGACGCAAAAACTTGTTGAATTTGTGGGTGCTTAATAAATACATTCAAGGGTCTAACTTTCCCTTTGCTAAAGAATGCAGCTGTGTAGTCGCAACCCGTAAATGCGTGAAAAGCAGGCAAAGCAAGACATAAAGTTGCACCTAATTTTATTGATAAGTCCGTACAATTGATGTAAACTTCGTCCTTATTATTAATTTTTTTTGATGTACTGTTGGCCAACCAAATTTGCAAATTAGGAAATTTATGGATATTTCCTAATAAAATTATTAAAACATCAGTGTCTGCTGCTTTCACCAAAATTTTTAAATTTTCAGGTACTTTACTTATGTGAAAAATAATTCTTGTATCAGCTTCTTCATGTGAACTTAATTCGGTTTCTTCAGTTTTCACTACGAGATTTCCAGCAGAACAATATGAAAAACATTTCTCTTCAACAGTAATGTAAATTTTTTTATTTCCTAATACTGCTGCAAAAGAATCATCAGCCCAATGATTAGCTAAGAATTTTACCAGGGCTTCTTTGAAACGAAAGTTCTTTAAGCTCTTTAGAAAATCATTGGGTCATGTTTGCAAAGGCCCATTAATTGTGTATGGAATATCAATTCCTTCTCGGTTTTCTCGTTCGCAATCTTTAATGGAAGGCGTTAAATATCTATCAAAGATAATATGAACTACTGGAGCATTTTTTGAACATAGTTTTATCAATATCGATTCTGCAATTTTTCCAAATGTTTGTGGTAAAGTAGAGCCAATTAAATATAAATAATAGAAACCATCAATGATTTCTATGTCGACTTGTCCCGGATTATTTGATGCAATCTTTGCCGTCAATTGCTTACTTAAAGTTGACTTGTCCGTCTTCATCATGTCGCCTGAACAGTGGAATAGTGCAGGAGGTACAGGTGCAAGAGAAAAAGATAGACAGTGTCCAATGTCAACTTTTTGATTTATAGCAATTGCTAACAGACGTCCAAAAATATCTCGTTCCATTTTAATTAATGTTTTTTTGTCTCCGGCGGCACTCTTAATACTTTTTTAGCACATTCTGAAGCGAAGTTATGCATTTTATTACCAGTTATTGGTCTCACGAATCTTGTTCAATCTTCAGAGCAATCCGAAAAAAAATTTAACTTTCGTTCTTGACCTAAGGACTTAACGTTTAGTAAAAAATTGGTAACATTTGAAGATGCCGCTTTACCAGTTGACAAATTGAACAAGCTATCTTTGTCTACATTTTCAGAAAAAGGATTCATTGTTTTCTTAATCGTCTCAACAATGCTGTTCAGAGTCTTTGAATTTTTCTCAATTCGATTCTTCTATAACGTATAAGAAGTATCATTAGAAAGAAGAGACCTTCCTTGTTAGAATAAAAGTCGCAACTGATCCGTTGAGAACACTAGCATCTGACGCATGCGCAATGGCTTTAAACCGTCCGACAGCTGGCAATTGCTATCCTCGTCTGAATAGTGGTGTTACGCGCTAGCTCTCTTTCACTCTACTTTTAACATTTACTATATTTAACAGCCAGCAACCCTTATTTGCGGCCAGATTTAATTAGGCAACCGTATATAATAATAAACAGAAAAAATTAGCTTTAATTTGATATATAAATTATGAATGTACGTTGTGGGTGTATAAATGTAACAAAATCATACCTGGCTGCGAAGAGGTGCGGCCAGGTGCGCAACGGCAACCATGATTTTTCAGAGTTTATAGATGTTGCCGTAAAGTAGACGACATTTTATTGAAAAAACAAGTCAGTGAAATTTCTTACGGATTATGAATTATTAATAATTTAATTAAAAATACTAGCGGCCACATTTTTATAGGCAACCTGGTAGATATAAATTCTCCTAATCATAAATATGTGTAAAAATTTGGTTTTCAGCAAACACTCGATGAGTACACTGATTCTGCAGCCGGATCTTAGACTATTATGGCTTGATAGAACGAAAAGTTTTTAAGTATTTAAATTATCTTAAATTTTCGTTTCAAATAAGAAATGCGAAAATACGCATGTTTAAATTTTATAGCGTATTTTCTATTTTGAATTCGTGAAATACTGTTGTGGAGGTATTAAAAATATTTCTGCTTCATAGCATTTTTTAGAAATAAAAAAAATATATGTAGGGAGGTGACAGAGAAGAAGGTGTAAAAATGGGCATCCCTCCCGAAGTGGCCATGGGAGGTGCTGAAGGCTGGTGGCCAGGATTGTACTTACTACCTGTTGATATGAGTTAATAGAGAGCAGTTGGAACCATTCTTTCAAGTTGTGTGAATGCAGTGTAAGTTATTCGTATTTCTTCTAGACTGAAAACTTTTGACAGACATTTGAAATCTTTTTTCTACTCATGTACTTATTGTTATTTTAAAATAATTTCATATTCATTATAGTGTAAAATGAATATTCTAACCTGCTTTTAAATCCCATCTTTAATCATTGAGATTATATGTAAGACTTTAAATTATATGTAAAATTGACCATCATTTTTAAGTAAGTTGTGTGTAAATATGGGCACCCCATCTTTTTTTCGAGTTATTTGATATACAAGCTCTTCCTGATATACAAGCACATCTATGCTAATTGATAAGGCTGTTGAATCGCCAAAGTCTTGCTACTGCAAAAGAAACTTGAGTGAAAAATGCGGCTGTAAGAATGCAAGATTGTATTCTTCGACCTTTCATTTGAATTGCGATGGCCATTATGACAATCTGAACTCTTTCATCTAGGGAGATGACTTGGAATTAGAGGTTGACGACCAAATTCTCTAGAAAATTTTAAGCCAAGTGGAGACATAACCTAAGCAACCAAGATAGCGATGAGCCTTTTGTCGAAGAACATCAACCATGCCCTTCAAAGCTACCAAAACGACATTAATGGGAGAACTACACTGGATTTATCTTTTTCATGTTTACAGTCTTCCACATATGTTATTAAAATATTAAATTTAATATTAGTTATAACTATAGAGTTATAATCATGTAATAGTTCTAGGAAAAAATTGGTACATACTTCTGTTCGGAGATTTGTGTTTTATATTTTTCCTAATTACCCGATTTCAATTTATTTTGTTAATAAATATACACAGTGTGTCCCACGAAATAAAACCTGGGATTTTGTACCGTAATTGGACACGAAACAAGCCCGAGGGAACGAAACAAGTTTATTAAGAAAGTTTATATAGTAATGCATATTTACAAGAAGTAATTCGCTCCCTGCTCCACCTCGTCACCAAAAAAATGAATGTATGAAAAAAGAGGGGGGGGATGTCCCACAGAAATAAATGCACTGCTGTTAATAGCCAATATATCCGCCATACTTATGTAATGACTTGGATTATACAATGTGGCATGCTATTTACTAATCCCTGGAAGACAGTAACATCAATATTATCCAAAGCCTCAAAGATGGTGGCATTCAGTTGTGCCACAGACTTGAACTGTTTGCCATTGGCATTTAAAGCTCCACTGAAGATATCCCAAACAATTTCTTGGAGATTGAGATGAAGGTACAGGGCAAGCCATTCCATTTTTGTCCCCAATTACCCAAAAAACATTCCAAGGATGATTTTGCAAAGGTTATGGGGGCTTTGTTCTGCTGAAAAATCCAATTTAGGGCACCAATTCTCTCTGCAATTGGCAACAAATGGTTTTCTAGCAATTCTTGCTAATCAGTAACTTACATGTGGTCTAAGGGAAAAGCCAGGTTAAGTTACCACCATAGACGAAACTTCCAACTCCATTAATATGCTCCCACCGTTCTGTCTTTTGGAGAAATTTTCCTCTTATTTTCTCAGGTCATGCTAATAGAAAGCGTGGGATAATATAGATGTTTGTCAGGGATTAGTAAATGGTATGCCACATCGTACATTCCCCGTCATATATAAACATGGCAGATATATTGGTTATTAATTTTGGTGGCTTTATTTCCGCGGGACACTTTCCACCCCCTCTTTTCTTATACGTTATATTTTCCTGCCCAGGTGGGGCAGGGAGTGAGTTACTCTTTGTAAATATGTATGTCCAATTACTGTATTCTCACTAGATATCGAAGGTGCGTTTGATGCTCTTGACTGGGATATAGTTGCAACAATTATTGACGATCTCCCCATTGAAGATTATCTTAAGAATATTCTTAAGAATTATATTAGTACTAGAAAAATTGGCTTTTCTTTTGTTAATGGTACTCGTTGGTTTGATGTTTTCCGCGGCTGTCCTCAGGGTTCATGCCTGGGTCCATTGATCTGGATAATTGTTGCAGATAAAATTATCAAGCAGTACAAAAGACGTTTTCAACATATCATCTCTTATGCAGATGATTTTGTGGTACTCGAGGGAGCAAATACTCGTCAAACATTAGAAATTAAAGTTAATGCTAGCCTTTCCCATTTTTATGATATTAGCCAAGACTGTCACCTTTCTTTGAGTCCTGGGAAATCAGTTGCTATACAGATGGGTCGTTTCACTTTAGATAGTAGAAGACCAATTTATAACATGAATGGCAATAGAGTTCCGGTAAAGTCTTTGCTGAATTACTTGGGATTTGTTGTAGATTCAAGATTTCGTTGGCTCGAACACTTGGAGGTTGTTCGTAATAAAGTTACTAATTTTGCTCTTAACATGCGGAAGACTGGTAGAAGAGATAGGGGTCTCGCCACTGAATTCTTAAAGACATGGTATAGAGCCGTCATTGAAAAACAGATAATTTATGGTTTTGAAGCATGGTTTCCTGACTTGAAGATCCCTGCTATAAAGAGACTCAGTTCATGCCAACGCATGGGTCTGTTGTCGATAATTCGCCCATATCGCGATGTCTCCACGGATGCACTTTGTGTTTTGTGTGGCATTCCACCTATTTTTACGGAATTGAAATATAAATACAATAAATATATTACTATTAAAGATCAACGCAAGTTTCAATTTAAAGATGATATAATTGATGGTAGAGATATTATGCAGCGTGTTTATACATTTAATTTTCCTCGTTATAATGATCTTGTGAATTTAATTTTGACTTCTCCAGTCACTGTTGAAGTTCCTGAATCTATGTCTCCTGTAATCTTCACTGACGGATCTAAGATGGAAAATGGTGTTTCGGCTGCATTTACGGTGTTTCACAATGGGACATTTATGTACGACTATAAAATTAAGCTGCGTCCGCGTAACTCTATTAATCAAGCCGAACTCGTAGCAATAAAATATGCAATTTTGTGGTTTTCAAGTACAAGTTTCTCTTCGGTTACAATTTACTCGGACAGTCAATCGTCTGTGATTTCTTTGTGTAATCTTTTTCCTAATAATTATATTATTTTAGAAATTTTTAATCTTTTGCTACAGATTCCTAATAAAAAAGTCTTCATAGGTTGGATCAAGGCACATATTGGCCTTATTGGTAACGAGAGGGCGGACGCATTGGCTAAAGAGACTATTGAAAAGAACAACGCGGATCTTTATTTATTGCTTCCTTATCCAAGATCAGTGCTTAATGTGATCTGCCGAAATGCAGTTAATGAGACTTGGCAGAAAGACTGGGAGACTTCAGAAAATGGGAGAGATACATTCTTAATTTTTAACAAAGTTAATCCCGATTTTGTTTCTCCAAACAGAGTGGTTACTTATTTTCTTTCAGGACATGGCAGTTTCCCAGCTTATCTGAAAAAGATAGACAAAATGAACTCTGATAAATGTATCTGTGGTGCTACAGGTACTCCAACGCATTATTTGTTTGCTCGTTGTCCGGAGATGCCTACTTCGTTTTCCTTCAACCGTGATCATACACTTCGTTGGAATTTGCGGAGGGTTTTGTTGGACTCAAAGAACTATTCTTCACTTTGTGCAATTTATAATAAACTTAACGCTTTATATTCGTTTATCAAATATAAATTTTGATGAAAGATCTTACCGGACGATATGTCAGCCTTTGTTAATGTTCAAGAATTATCTAACTAGACTCTAATTTTTGTTTTCTAATTATTGGTATTAACTATGTATAATGTTTTTATTCTGTAATTGAATCTTATGATTTTTCGTCATCGGTTTTTTTTTTTTTTTTTTTTTTTTTTTAATTATTATTTGTATCTTTAACACTGTATATTTTTTACGGCATTTGTTGTATCTGGTTAACTGAGGGGAACTTCCACCGGAGTGTAGTACCTTTGCCTAACGGTTGGTGCTCCGGTGGGTGATCTTGTTCTCTTGTAAATATGTATGCGTATACAAACTTTCTTATATTTTTTTCGCTCCCATCCGTTTGTTTCCTGTCCAATTACTGTAAGAAATCAAGGTGGCTTTATTTCGGTGGGACACACTGTAAAAAGTTTAAAATTGTGTAAACTAATGTTAACACATTTAAAATGCAATTAAAATTAATTTAAAAACTTCAAATTGGTGATAGAAATGGATGCATAGTGGTTGTTTCGTGTTGTCAGCCTCCGATGACAAAATTTGAATATAAGGAGAACTGGGACACATTGATATACCCCCTCTACTGCTCCCATGGTCATTTTAGGAATTTCACAACAGCTCCAAAAGATTATACTAGTGTACTCCGCTAACTACATACAGAACGTCTTGGGATGATTCAGTAGTTTGATGAAATGGGACGGATGATTAATTTTTAATAGGTCAAAACTAAATTTAAGTTGTACAATTGCAATGGTATTATACAACTATTCCATTATTTTCAACCCAAAAGAATACTCTCTCTGGTAAGTAAAGCTATTGTTAATCAGTTCTTCATTCTTTATTGTTAGATAAATTAATAAGTGTTGGAATGTTATTCATGTTACTCAAAATAGCTGCATGGGGACATTGATACGTAACAGTGTGCTTCATGATAGCTACACCCAACCTAAATCTTCTTCTAGTTTATTTTTTATTACCTTTTATTTTTTTACCACACTCCTTAATCCAACCATTTCCCCCAAAAAATTTCTAATAGTTTTTATTGAAGTAAAATAGCTTCAATTTTTTATATATTTTTGCAAACAGAAGACATACGAACTTACCCAACAGCTAGTGGTAGTAAAACTACCAAAAGTAAAGGACGACAGCCTGGCAAATCTCGAATTTCTATCGATTCTCCAGAGAGAAAATTATTTTTGTTATTTGAAATATTAAATAAGAGAAACTGCACAATAGTAAAGGATAATTATATTATTAACAGAATTTTTGATATAATTACTCTTTATTTTCTGTTTATAAATCGATTTAAAAACGGAAAACCTGGTAATTTTTTTCATCTTTCCTAAGAAAGAAGTTAATGCAGGGGTTGAAATGCCAGATATGACAAAAGTATCAATGCTAACAATAGACAAGAAATAGCCGGAATATTATACATTTAATTTTGATTGTTTTAATACTGCTTACAAATAAATTGTGGGTAATTTGAATTTCTTTAAATAAATATAAAATGGTTTGCTAACTCATTTTCTATGAAAAATATGCATTATTTTATCTCCATTTTTTCCAAACGTATCAAAGTGCCCTAGGAGGTGTATTAATCTGCCCCGGGGATTGGGCACATTGATACAAATGATTTTTTTTTTAAATTTTTAATTACATGCAAAAATACTATATAAAACGACGATTTTACCTTTTAATAACACACTACGCAAGTTTTGCTGATACCACATGGAAAAATAACTTGAAATTTCTATTTTCTGGACACGAAAAAAATTCTTAGGAAAAAACCGTATCAATATGCCCCAGATCACCCTACCGATAAAATTATTTTTACTCGCGTTGTCAAAAGTATTGGTCTTAGAAATAAAAGTGTGTATGAAAAATGTAGGAAAATTTCTGTAGTTGGATTTGGTGCAATGATTTTTTCAAAAGAGACCTTTACCGAATATTAGGAAAACCCCGAAAAAAAAATTTCACGGTTTTTCGCCTATGACATATATTAAGCCGTCCAGATACAAGATGGAAAAGTTGAGAATGGTGTACAGCACCCAAAAAAACATAAAGGGAGACTGAGAAATGAACTTCTCCAAAACTTTCCAGGGAGAATCCTAGACTGACTGGACTATATTCCAAGACATTAATTGACGCTGTTTACATTTTGGGTGTAGATCGCTCAACAGATGGCGCTGCTATTCTGCATTTTCACGATTATCGCAATAGTTCAATATCAAGAACTAATGCACGGAACTTAATAATTTATATTCAGAAGGTCCCTGATATAGATAGATGCTGATAATTTTTGGTGTAAATCGCTCAACAGGTAGCGCTGCTGTGCTGATTTTTTTTACGATTTACGCAATAGCTCTATCTGAATAACTACTGCACGGATTTCCATCAAACTTCAGATTCAGTTAGTCCTTGACATGAATTGCTGTTGTTTACATTTTAGTGTAAATCGCTTAAGAGGTGGCGCTGCTATGCTTCATTTTTTACGGTTACCGCATTTGATCTATCTCGAGAATTAATGGATTTTCATCAAACTTCAGATTCAGTAAATCCGTGATATGAATCGGTTATGTTTACATTTTGGTGTCAATCGCTCAACAGACAGAACTGCCATGCTGAATTTTTCCTCATTCCTGCAATAGTTCTATCTCAAGAACTAATTCACGAATTTTCATCAAATTTTAAGGTGTATCTTCATAAATATTGCTGTTTATGTTTTAGTACAAATTGCCTAACAGGTGGCGCTTTTATGTTGCAATTTTCCCGATATCCACAAGTAGTCCTAGTTCAAGAACTAATGCACGGAATTGCTTACCTTTAGAATCCTCACGATGATCAGATTGTCGTTTGATTTTGGCACTGTGATATCGAATTTGAAGTATTAACATGGAGGAAATAGAAAAAAGTTTTGGAATTGCCACATCCGACAAGATTAAAGAAAATCTCTATCGGCTCGGCCTACAGGCGCAAGTAGTTTCGAAGTTAAGTGTTAATTTCGCGAATAAAAAATAAAATATGATTACAGATAAACCCAGTTTGATAACTTTAATTAGCCGTTTTTGAAGAGTTTTAAGCTCACAGGCTTTCAAAGCCTTAGATATATAAGATCATTCTGATGAGGCTCCTCCGTGATTAGAATTGGGTGTTCATTGGATAAGTATTAAGAAGAGGAACGGGACTCTAATGCCCCTCACCTTAATTTATGTAAATGGGTTTTTTTATACAGAATTATCAGATTTCGTTCAAATCTTAGATACAGGGTGTCCGAAAAGTCTGGAAACGGCCGAATAACTCGAGAAATACATATGAGATTGAAAAACGTAAATATACCTGTTAAATATTTTTAAATAAGCTACTCTGTGATACCAAATTTGACCTTCGAAACCGACCCCCTGGGGGTCAGAGGGGGTCCAACTTTGAAATCTTAAATTATAACCCCCATTTTTTATTGCAGATTCGGATTCTACGGACAAAAATACGTAACTTTTGTATTTGATGTTTATTTCAAATCTTCGTTTATCACGGTGTAATCGAGCATATTAAATCGATACATATTCCCGCTTTTCCAACGGGATTTTCCCTAATCGAAACTGATTGGGCAGAATTTTTGACGTCAAATTCCTCGTCTTTTGTAGGAATAGCGTTTCCTAAAAATCACCCGTGGCGATTATTTCAATAGTGCTACACTGTTAAAAATTTGACCCATTTGCTGCAGCGTCACTCCACAGCTATTACAGAATATCTCTTTTGTGACCAATGAGAATGCTCCATAACACAGTAAAGTAATCGTTTTCTATAAAAGCGGTGGAGTGACGATGCAGCAAAAGGGTCAATTTTTTTACAGTGTACTTTACTGTGTTATGGAACATTCTCATTGGTCATGAAAGAGATATTCTATAAAAGCTGTGGAGTGACGCTACAGCAAATGGATCAAATTTTTAACTGTGTAGCACTACCGAAATAATCGGCACGGGTGATTTTCAGGAAACGCTATTATTGCAAAAGACGAGGAATTTGATGTCATATATTCTCCCCAATTAGTTTCGATTAGGGAAAATCGCGTTGAAAAAGCCGAAATATGTATCGATTTAATATGCTCAATTACACCGTGATAAACGAGGATTCGAAATAAATATCAAATACAAAAGTTACGTATTTTTGTCCGTAGAATCCGAATCTGCAATAAAAAATGGGGGTTATAATTTAAGATTTCAAAGTTGGACCCCCTCTGACCCCCAGGGGGTCGGTTTCGAAGGTCAAATTTGGTATCACAGAGTAGCTTATTTAAAAATATTTAACAGGTATATTTACGTTTTTCAATCTCATATGTATTTCTCGAGTTATTCGGCCGTTTCCAGACTTTTCGGACACCCTGTATATGATCATTCTGATGAGGTGCTTCCGTGATTAGCGTTGGGTGTTCATTGGATTAAGAAGCTATTGGAAGAAGGGGCTAATGCTCCTCTACTTAATTTATGTTAATGGATTTTTCAGGCAAAATTTGACGATTTGCTTCAAGCTTTGGATATAGGTTCATTCTGAAAAAGCGCTTCCCCGATTTGTTTTTGAAATTCATTTAATAAGTATAAAGAGGGAATAGGGGGAACTACCCCTCATAATTTAGGTAAATTGTTTTTCATGCAGAATTAACAGATTCGTTTCAATTTTTGGAACGGTACCGTCGACCAGTACTCCTTCCATTATCTCATTTCTACTTCAATGTTCTAGCATGTTTGTGTGACGCCACAGTCAGTCGAAAAGTATGCTTCAAAATGCGAAGGCATCCATTCCGTTTTTTTCCCGTCCAACAGCTAGTTAGTTTTGAATAACTCCTAAAGAAAGCAAGACAAGCGTAGCCTGGTCGAGGAACGCGTTCATTTATTGACCCAGAGTATGTGGGTTGGAATCCTCGGAAAAGCTTTTGTAGAAGATTTTTAAAAATAATGCATTCATTAAAATATTTAATTAAATTGAACATTTATTTCTCAATTATAAAAATAGACAAAGAAAAAAAAATAATAAAAATCAAATATTAAAAAATCAAATGTCTAAATCTAAAGTAATCCCATTAAAAAACAAAAGAAACTTTTAATGAATATTGATTACGAATCAACCACTCAGCAAAAGAGCAACTCGGCCGTCAGAGTCGGGTAGCGAAAAACCTCACCCCTCTGTACGATGTGGCGAGAAAATGCTTGGCGGGACTTCTGGATTTGTGAGATGAATACTTTAAGAGGGTTTCCTCGCTTACGAAATGTGTAGCAGTCCTGTTTATTTTGATCGCGTTCGCATGCGTATTCGCGTGAAGAACGAGCAGCATATAAGAGATATTCATTCTGCATATTTACACCGCAAATAATGCTGTAAATATATTTTATAGTTCACAAAACTGTACTTTTCAGCGCAAATAATGCTATAAATATATTTTACAGTTCACAAAATTGTAATTTTCCCCGACTTGTTATTTTTGAACTTTGAAAAATTGTAAAGAAAAAATGCGTACACAGAAAGATTTCACCAAGCTGATTACAAATTTTGCATTGAAAATGTAAATTAATAACAAATATAAATAATAAAAATGAAAAACAACTCCAACTCCATATAAAAGGATTTATTTTATTGAAAAATAATGAAGTTTAAAAAAAAATAAGTTACACTGTTTTTTCGTAATATATTGAGCTATGGATTTTATATGCTATATATAACTCAATATTTATATGTGTTGGTCAATAAAAAATCACATTATGATTTTTTTAATTAATTAATGTTAAATTTAGAGATCACTAAAATTTTTAGACTCTCCAATTCATTGTGAATTATTACTATCTTAATTATTAAGAGGCACATTTGAATAAGATTAAAAAGTCTAAAATTTTACTAATTTCATTGTCTATTTTTTTTTTTGGGGGGGGGGGGTGGATTTAAAAAGATTAAAAATAAACTTATAATTAACAAGCATTAAATCAATTATTAGGTTCAAGGACTAACTGTAGTATAAAGATATTATAATTAAAATATGAATACATTATTAATATACAGTAAATAAAAATAACGGTATATTATTAGAAATATAGACATAAAGATTGTCATTTTTCCACCCCTCAAAAATGTATTTTTAAGCTATATATTCTTTTTTGTTAAAATCTTGTGAGATTTTAATGTTTAATAATTAAAATACAGATATTTATATTATTTTGTTTTGGAATATTAAATGTCATTTTAAATGTTCTGCCTTTATTAAAATAATTTAATCATGTTCTCCTCACTCTATACTTATAAAACTTAATATGCAATAATAAAGACAAGAATAATTATATTAGATTGTTGTTTTGATGGATTTCACAATAGGGGTAAGTATATCACCCCCCACCCCAGGGCCGTAGCCAGGGGGGGGCCAGGTCGGGCAAAGCCCGACCTGGAAAAAGTTTTGCCCGACCTAGCGCAAAACGCTACATTAAATTCCTAAAAAAGAAGAAAAAAAAGGAGGCAAAACGTTAAATTTATATTTTTCCACTTTTTAACCAACCTAGAATGAAATTCGACATTCCGATCATTTCATCGCTAAGAATTTCCTTTTAAAAAATTGTTATTATTACAACAATGAAATTCCCGTTTTTCTTTCTTCATGCCAGATTTTCCCTTCTTCTCCTAAATTTAGTTTTTAGGCTGGAAACAGCAAAACAATTATCAGTTTTTTTTCTCTCTCTTCTTAAGGCCCCTGTCCTCGCTCGAGGAAACGCTCGCGAGCTTATGCTATTCCTATGGGGAAGCATTTTTCTAATTAACTCTTTCGCATTTTGACCTTTTTGAATATTTTTTTTTTTTTTTTTTTAAAAAGCACTTTCAGTTTCGTAACCGGTTTTGAAAGTGAAACTAACTTTGTAAAAAAATCTGCAACCAAAATCGAAAAAGTAAAAAAGGTGCGCGTTCGGCATGCACCTCAGCTATCCAATGCAAAAAAAATTATTCAAAAATGTCAAAATGCGAAAGAGTTATTAGAAAAATGCTTCCCCATAGGAATAGCATTAGCTCGCGATCGTTTCCTCGAGCGAGGACAGGGGCCTTAACAGACCTCTGCCAGAAATTAAGGCCTTCTGTATTCCTCACATTTTCGATTTGTAGAAATTGCCCCACACCGCTCCAAATTAAACAAATCTGGATTAGCTTATATTCCTAAAGATTGTTTTCTTTGTACAATTGTCATCATACGAAATTTATCGTTAGAGAGCCGGCTGAAACCAAAAGATTCTGAAATTACTGTGAACAAGTTTACAATATTGTTTTCTTTATACTTGACAGTTAGCTGCTGTTACATGTAAACACTAACTGATTACAATAAACAACAAAT
Source organism: Maratus speculifer (assembly GCA_964019185.1). Taxonomy (NCBI): domain Eukaryota; kingdom Metazoa; phylum Arthropoda; class Arachnida; order Araneae; family Salticidae; genus Maratus; species Maratus speculifer. The sequence goes on along the minus strand of OZ025293.1, from coordinate 135,022,678 downwards.
GTCACGCATTAGGATTTTTCTCTGTCTTTTGTTATGTTTGCTTTGGGAAGAGGGTTCTTTTAAAAAGAGGCCGGGATACACGTGTGTTTTACCCAACTTCAACTGAATTCGAGAAAATCTTTTCTTTTCTTTCTTTCTGCAGTTTATTGACAATAGGAAAGGGGAAGATTACAATAGTTCAGAAGATAACGATCTAAATGCCACTTGATTGAAAGGCTCCCTATCCTGCAGTGAGTTTTCCTTCCTTGACATGGAAAACGCATGGGCGTAACTACATAATTTTTCTAGGGGGGGCCATGGTGTCAAGTCTTTGATAATTTCCAAACGATAAAAGTAAACATTTTTACTAAAACTAGGGATGCACCGAATATTCGGCATGTATTCGGTATTCGGTCATGTTACCGAATATTCGGTAAGGCCGAATATCAAACTATTTGGTTAAGCAGAATATGAAACTATTCGGCCTGCCGAATATTCGGTTTGGCCGAATATCAAAGTATTCGGCTGAATCCAAAACTTGATAAAATCTTTTAATACACATTTTTAAAAACTTACCGAAATTTCTACTTTTAACTGTCAATTTATATATATATATTTAAAATAATTAGAAAGAAAATCATATTTGAATAAAATAGAATGTTTTTACATTATTTATTTGCTAGTTGGAAAGTATAACTAAGAAAATTAACCATGAGAAGGATTAAAATAGTGATTTATGAGGATTCTGCTTAGGAATAAATGTTGTGCAGATGCAACTTCCTAAATTTTGTTTAGTAAATAATCTGTTTCTTGCTTTTCCCTAATAAAAGTCCTTAAACAAGAAAGAAAAACTTTTGAGATTAGCAATAGCTATCAAGGCAAACAATTTTTGTTCATGAAGCCATAATCATAATCAACTTATCGAGTCATAAGTACATTGTATTCCATCTCACTCTAGGTCAAACTTGTGTTTTCGTTTGTTGTTTTAACAATAAATATGATACTATAACTATATTTTCAACTCGCATGCTTTGATTTCTGCAAAATATGATTTGATGTGAAGGGTGGAAAATGCCACCATTCACAACAAAAGAACTATGAGCTAAACATTACTTTATTCAGAATTAAGTTGAAAGTATTTGTACTTTGTATTGAAAAAAAATCTGCCTTGAGTTATTTAAAAAGGACAATTATGAGGCTGTAAAGATTTTCTTCAACCATTTTTTCATCATTTCTTCTGATTTTAAAATGTTTGTTTTAATTCATAGAAGAAGCCATGAAATTAAAAATTTTATTAATTAAAAAAGTTTCATAATTGTGCTTCTTAAATAACTCAAGCAGGTTTTTTTTAATACTAAATGCTCTTATAAAAAGCTCTTATTTATCAAAATGAAAGTTTCTTTTATTATGTAAAATTGTTTTAAAAAACAACATTTTAATGCTTTTAAACTTTGAAATATAAAAATATTTTGAAGCCGAATGTTCGGTATTCGGTCCAACAATTACTATTCGGCTAGCAGAATATTCGGTTCGGCATTCGGTATTCGGTAAAAATCACTATTCGGTACATCCCTAATTAAAAATAATAACACTCAACAGAAAACTCCCCTATTGATGCATTCCTGTGGGTACTGATTTTTTCACACGTATTGTCGATCAATGAAACTAGTCAGACAGAACTTTCTTCTATTTTATACTTTTTTTTATTACTACACATAAAGTTTTTTTTTTTTTTTTTAATAAATCTTTCAAATGGCGGAGAAAGAAAAAAAATCATACTGAAGTCAATCGTTTTTTAATATGCCCAAAATAGTAAAAATATTTGACTTATTACAAATCTGAAAATTAAACCGAAATAGAATAATTAGATGATTCAATATGCTTTTTCTCTTCAACTGCTCTCATGCCCCCCCCCTCCCCCCGCCTGGAAATTGTATAAAATTCATTATCACAACGCCACTTGCAAACTGATTTTTCTCCAAAATTTTCACCAATACTTATTGCATAAAATTTTTAAATAAAATAAATGTTACATACATCTGAATTGTAAATTTTGTTGAAAAATTGTGTTTTATCTCCTTCTGCAATTGGTAACACTTACAAATTTTAAATGAAATTTCAGTTTTACAATTTTCTGTACTGCAAATTTGTAAACTTGGAAATATCGTACATTTTTCAATTTTTACACCGTCGTAGGGGGAAAAAAAAATTACTTTTAAATGCTATTTGTTCGAAAGTTGTATCTTAATTTGTTTTTGAGTTATTATTTTTTTGTAGTTTTTAATACTTTTTTTTTGCCATTGTAAGTATTCCATAAATGCGGACATCATAAGGATTCATATATATATGTAGATATATAGATATATATATTGAGTGTACTCGGCTGATAACAACAACCCTTTTCCAAATGGATAAGAAAAAAGTTAATTGCAATGCAATTTTTGAATAAATTACAATACAGTTTTGAAATAAATTACATTTGTAAGTACAGTAAACACTCTGTAATTCCGACTCTGCGTAAGAAAGAAATCTGTCTAACTCGGAAAGATTTTTAAGCCCTGCGAATCTATATACATAGACTTAAATTTGTCTTAGACGGAATACTGTCTACTGCGGAAAAGTTTCTCGATTTCGATGGATTCAGCCTTAGACAGGAGTTTACTGTACATTTTTTTTCTCATTAAACGGCATAAAAATTGAAAATATGCAGGGTTTAAAAGTTAAAAAAATTACAGTAAAATTGGAATTTAATTGCCTGCTGTTGACACTTACGTATAGGCACATTTCTGCTTTATAATATAAACTAGCTGACCCGCCCAGCGTTGAGCGGGGCCCGTTATAATGATCTTAAACAAAAATCAATTTTGAATGTTTTTTTATCTTTTGAAAATCTTTAAAATGAACTTAAATTCAGGCATCTTATTAATTTCTACAGCGACTAGTGTGTTCCCAAAAGGAACGAAACAATAGGATTTGGAACCCCACAACCGAAAGCGGACTGCACTGGAAGTGCTCGGCTTGTGTTTCGTAAAAATCAAACCCGTAAAATACGAAAAAAATAATGCCTCATTAATGTTCGAAAAAGCTATTAACTGAAGCTAACATAAAATTTCATAATTGTCATCTGCCGAATTGTTATCCAAGTTGAATGAGCCAAATCCCATTGAAATTAGACCTTTAGAACTAAACTAATGAATGCTCCTCAAAACGGTTGAAGGTATTCCTTCGTGCTATTTTTCACAAATTTCTTTTAACATTAACAATATATTTAATAAACGACTGAAATCTCTTAGTTAAAATTACTTTCAAATTTTTCTTGACTTTCATGTAGTAGCTGGATGACAAAAAATTATTGAAAAAAAAATGATATCGAATGTCAATCGGACCATTTTTAAGGGAGCTAAAACAAGGGGCCCAAAAGGAGCCACCTGATAATTAAAAGCAGGGCTCTAACATGGAAACTTATTAAAATATCTCCGTATTTTACTCTTTATATCTACAATTAATCAAAATTAAGTATGGAATTTGAATTATTCGTTAAAATATTATTTTAAAGAAATATATAAAAAATGAGTAAATGCTTTGAAAAAGCCCCTAGGGCCCCAATATAAATATGAGGGTGTTTGTCCTGGAAGAAAAATCAAAAGTGCAACTTAAAATAATGCTCTGAGAAGGTGAGAAAATGAAGGAGTGCATGGAGAATAAAAAATTCAAAGTCCCTGAACTGGACCCTATAGGACTACAGGTAGTCCAGGATTTTAACTGGAATGTAGAACGTGGGAGAAAGAAAAAAAGTTCCAAAAATGAAGATTGGATTAAAAGGGGACAATTTAATAACAACTTATGGTGCAAAAACTTCAAGAGGCCCTGTAACGGGCCTCAAGGGGCCAGGGACTTATTTTGCGTATAGTTTTGGATATAAAAATGTTTTCAGTAGTTATTAAAGTAATACACTAAAACTTTGTTAAAGAAAATTGAAAGCAATGCAGATCATTTTTAAAGAAGGTGATTAATATTCAAAATTGATGGTAGCTAATTTTTTTTTTTTTTTTTTTTTTTTTTTTTTTTTTTTTTTTGTCGTTTATGCAGTAGCTGCAGGGCTTAAGAAATTGATAGTAAAAAAAAAAAAGATGTTGAATCGGACCATTTTTAAGGGAGGTTTAAGAAAAATAAATGGGCTAAATTATTAATAATGGGAGCCCAAAAATAATACAGATTTGATAGTTAAAAACATGACCTCAACATGAAAACATTAAATGTCTCAATCCATAGCGCTTTAGATCTACAATTAGTTAAAATTAAGCATAGAGTATGAATTATTCGTCAGAATAATATGCTAAAGAACTGCACAAAAGGTTGGGTAAATGCTTAAAAAAGGTCCCTAGGATGCCAAGAAAAATATGAGGTTGTTGGTTTAAGAGGAAGAGTCATAGACTCAACTTTAAAATTTTGCAATAAGAAGGGAAGAAATTTAGGGGTGCCGGCCCCTATGATTCTCGAGGATGAGGATAAGGGCAGCGTCTTATATGACATGAAAAAACATAGATGGGATTTCAGGTTTAACCCCTCCCTCTTCCCCTCGTACACACAAACACGCCAACAGCCATTTAAAAGTTTAGAAGATGCATAAAAATATTAAGATATGATGTAAAATAGTAATGTATGTAAAAAGCAAGGTAAAGTATAAACAGCATAAAATGTTTCCCATTCAACTGTTTCAATTCTGCATAACAAGAGCCTCTATTTGAACGCAAAATTAACGAAAGAAAAAAATAGGAGAAATGCAATACCTGTATTACTGCTACTGCTATTTCTCTGTTTTTTCTTCTTCTTGGAGGGTGAGGAAAGGAGGGAGGGGGGGGGCTGAAGGAGAGGTGTTTTTATGAAAACGATAAATACCATAAATGCTAAATTTATTATGATTATTTGTATTTTACATTACGTCGGCTTTTATGCATCATACATTTACTAAATAATGCTGTATGAACATGTAACATAACAACACTGTTCATTTTATGAATAACAACGGCTTATAAGCTACCCCAGACGAAGCTTTTGGCTGTGCTATTTTGCATATATACAATACAACCTCTGAATAGCAAACACATTGAGACTCTGGAATTCGGATACTATTCGGAGGATACGCAATTCAGAGGAAAAAATTAAAACATACAAATATTACAGAAATATTGGGGGATTGAAAAAGTTCTCTAAATAGAAATTTCTGTTTTTTAGGAGCATTAGAAAAGTTTTACTTTATTTTTTTTTAAATAAAAAAGATAATAAAACAAAGGAATATTTTTCGTTTTCTTCCTCCACTTAGGAAAAAATTGCCACAAAAATCTTTCTTACATGGCTCGGAAACCAGAAATCCGAGCCAACTAGGCCGGAATATGCAGAATTCGGAAATAACAAGAGAGTAAAGGAATAATTTAATTCAATTTAGAAATGATCTAATATCAATAAAATTATAAAATATTTTTAAAAGTTATATACAGAACAATCTGTCACGAGATATCTCTTAACAGCTCACAAACGGCACCATAATATGCGTGTATGGGACTAAAACTGAAGTGATAGATATAATGATAAGCAGATATATTGGAATTATGATAGTGATATCTATCAATCACCCCTCTCTTTCAAAAACATATTTAGGAGTGAAAAATTAGATAAATATTTATGAAGATTAGGTAAAAGTATACAATAACAATAAAAGTTTCCTTCATATAAAATAAAATCTTTGAACAGAATTAATGAAAAAGCATCATACCCTTGAAAATTATATGCTCTTTATATGGGTGATGATAGCAAGTAGCCCTCCCGTTCTAAGTACAAATAATTCACAGAGAATGTTTTAGCCAACGCAAAACGGTGTAGTTAGATTACTATCTTTGAGACTACAGAGGAGGGAATATAACCTTCCTTCCTCTATGTTTGAGACTACAGGACTTTGAGATTTGTAGGGAGGATCTGATTTCTATTCGTAACTTCCTAGAATTTAGGCAGAATAGGGGAAAGCTAGACTTTCTTTGGTACCAATAAGATCAAGGACAATCCGCACAAAAGAAAAGCCAGAGCTACGTCCCGCTTCCTCTGCTATAGCTTCAGGCATGAAAGTATCGAGACGTTCTGTGTTCCAGAGCAAAAAGAATAAATCTCATATCTGGCATATCTGTTTGTTGTTGTTTATCATTTATGAGACACTAAGTGTGCCCCCCCCCCACTCTTAAATAATGGCATAGAAAACTAATAGTTGCGTTTTATTCGGTTTTGTTGTTATTATTTGTCATTTTTAGTACTACTGCTCTTTTAAATATTTTTTCAAAAAATAGTCGTATTTTCACTATAAAATATTTCTAGGGGGTTCAGCCAGAATTCTAGGGGGGTCCAGGACCCCCCTGGACCCCCCCTTCCTACGCCCATGTGGAAAAGTCATACATAAAACACACTGCCTGCGAACATAAAATACACTGAAAAGTGACCGCAAGTAGTAGTTATGTCTGTCCGCACTTTTACCCTCTGTGGTCTCAAAATTGCGTTCTTTCCTATGAAATATTCTTTAAAGTGTTTAAGGGTTCATTTTTCTAAATAAAAGATACTGTGAAATGTTTTTTAAAGATTAGTCTTTAAAAATTTTACAATGGGACGATCTGGATCTAATTTGTCATCCCTGTGATTGTGCGGAGTGGGACCCTTTGTTTGACAAAACCGAGCCGCCCCCGGAAATTTTTGAGTACTGGACAGCGATTTTGAGGAGTAAATAGCAACTCATTGTACACTATAGGCATAGTTAAACCATTTTGAATTTTAGTTGCTATTCAATCTTTGGTGATATTGTAACAAAAAAAGGCTTTTTTTTTTTTCTTTTTTTTTTTAACGTTATGTATTTGGAGAACATGAGTACATGCGAATGGATTACTTCAGCTGTAACTACAAGTTCTATTTGAAAATAGGGCCATCTATTCATATCTATACAAGCATAGACTAAAACAGAAAACACAGTCTGCTCCTAAATCATGAGTAAGACACACTGGTTATTTGTTCTATTGATTTTATTTTATTTTTTTTTTATTTTATTATGAATTTATTGTGGAATGTAAATATAACCTTCATTCATAAATGTAACCTTCATTTAATAAATTGCACCTAAATGTATGTATTAATTTAAACGAACATAGAACATGCATATATTTAAATTATTTAATTAAAATAAAAACAATTTATTTACTTTAAACCAAATATGTATATTTTTTAAACTTTAATATATATTTCTTTCTGTGCCTCTGAAGAAACTTTAAAATTTTTACTCTTGCTTTAGAAATTTCTCATATTTTAAGTGAAAAGAAATACCTAAAATCGCAATATATGTAATTGGTGCATTACGAATTAAAGACTAAATAAACGGTCAAGTGAGAGTTTTACTCACGCTCAAAGGGTTCCGTAAGTAAACATATGTATTATAAATCCCTTCGGGACGTGCGACTGGTATACGTGCCACTTAAAATTCTCAGAATCCCTCATTTTTCTTCACCAGTTATTATTATTATTTTAATTGTAAAGTTTACACCTCTTTTAATTGGAGCATTTTTGAGATTCAAATACAGAAATATTTCTGTTTTGAAAAATCGGTGATTAAAGATTAAAAATTAAGCAAAGTGATCTCGTTGCAAAAGCGTTAACTGTATTTTAAAAAGAAAATCGTTGCTGAAAGAATAATAAGAATTTGTAAAAGACTATTCAACGTAGGGTTAGTTACAGCATTCTATAAAAGTGTAAACGAGTATACAATAAAAGTTCAAAGTGATAGAAGCCTAAATAATACCAAATATTGCTATTCTGTATAACACTTTTTTTTTTTCAATCTTATCATTATCTATTTATAAGAAACTTAAATCAGTGCTGAGAATATAAGGTAGTGTATATTTAAACTTCATTTGGCATTTCATAAAACTAAATTCAGTGTAGTAATAACCTTTTTTTTTCTTCTAGTGCAGCTTACACAAAACCCTTGTTTAATGTTTAAACTTGGCATTGTGTTAAAGGACCTTGTGTAGAAAGTAGCTCGCAAATTTGCAAAGCACTTTGGTCCGTGACGCGTTTTTCCAGATGGGTTTATAATTAACTTTTAAATGTACAAGAGTCGTAATAAGCAACCCACTCAAAGTAAACTAGACGCGAACTCCATAATATTTATAAAAAGTTCGCATGCACAAGGAATTTTTTTTTTAAATAGACATTTTATTACCCAAAACTTCCTTACGTAGGGGTCGCTATATCCATTTAGAAAACGCTTTGCATGAAACAAGGCAAATAATACTTTTAAAAAATCCTGGTACTAAAATGAATGTATATATTTTTTTTCTCGCAAATTTGCAAAGCACTTTGGTCCGTGACGCGTTTTTCCAGGTGGGTTTATAATTAACTTTTAAATGTACAAGAGTTGTAATAAGCAACCCACTCAAAGTAAACTAGTCGCGAACTCCATAATATTTATAAAAAGTTCGCATGCACAATGATTTTTTTTTTTTTTTAATAGACATTTTATTACCAAAAACTTCCTTACGTAGGGGTCGCTATATCCATTTAGAAAACGCTTTGCATGAAACAAGGCAAATAATACTTTTAAAAAATCCTGGTACTAAAATGGATGTATACATTTTTTTCTTATGCATATGAATCATGATTTATGTGATTAATTTAAATTAAATAATTATATTTTTCAAAACTATGAACTTTATTGCTTTTATACTGTAATTAGATATTGCATTACACAAATATATTGTTAAAAGTTATTATCTGGGCTTTAAAAGCCGATGGTATGCAGAGTATACCGTCGCTCATTATTTAATCCGAACCACCCCTGTCTTTAAAAGTTAATATCTCGGCTAATTATCGACGAATTTTTTCAAAAATCATTATCAACAATGCTTTTATACTTCTGCTACGATAGGTACCACCAATGTTCCTCAATACCTTTGCTCAATGCATTCAAATCTAAACTAGTATTAAAAAATGCTCTGACGAGCACCAAAAAAGGTTAATATGTTTTTAAGTATGAAAAAGGGTTTGACAAGTGCTTCTGTTAATTATTGAGCATGAGGAAGGACAAGGGATATCTTCTTGGCTACAACTCACTTCAATGCCAACTTTTAAAAAATCATATTTGCGCTTTTTCCGTATGAAAGAAATTTGCGATTCTTTAGTAGAACTTTCCACCGTGCTTTAGATGTTAACCAGGGGTGTAGTCGTAAAAATAAGATAGGATATATGCTCTAAGCAGAGGGATACCCTAGAATGTGTATACTATAAGCTTTCTTGAGAAATAATGTATATGGTGTTCTATTAAAAAGTCCAGGAGGCATACGGCGTATAACATGCACTTACATCCCTGATGTTAACTGCACTGTTCACTCTGCACTATACTACAAATAAATTTTCTGTGCAATTATACACTTAGGGCATGCTTGGTGCCAGTGCATGAATGTGATGCAGGAACTAGGTTTTTGGCACTGTGTCGTCTTCCCTTACATTTATGTCTTAAGCTGCACCTTTACTGGTTATGTCTTTACACTATACATTTTATAGTAACTGCGACTGATTTGTTTTCACGGAAAAAGCGCAAATATGATTTTTTAAAAGTTGGCATTGAAGTGAGTTGTAGCCAAGAAGGGATCCCTTGTCCTTCCTCATGCTCAATAATTAACAGAAGCACTTGTCAAACCCTTTTTCATACTTAAAAACATATTAACCTTTTTTGGTGCTCGTCAGAGCATTTTTTAATACTAGTCATTTAATTTTTTGATAAAAACTGAAGATTTTCTAATATCTTAAAAAGAAAAATAACTGCTGCTGTCAAAATTTATAAAATGATAACAACAGCATAAAATTTTGATTTATCAGAATAATTATAAAAGTCATTGCATTGCTATATAAAATGCATGATAAGAAAAATAAACCATGGATTTGAACGAAAAAAGTACAGAACTTTATTAAAAGAATTAAAAGCCATACTAATTAAATATATTCAAGGTAATTTCTCAAATAAAACATTCACAACTAGAAAAATTCTAGAAATTGAATAATAATTAACATAAGAATATTCCCGAAGGAATAATAATTTAACACAAAAGCATTTCTAAATAAAACGAACTTACATCCGACGGGATTTGAACTCTATACCCGCTGCTGAGCAGCCAAATGTCTTACCACGAGAGTCCTAGTTTAACACCAGAGATGTTGCAAATTTTGCTATAATACCTATATAAATACCAGCATAAGTCTTGTGACTGTCATCAACAGCTCCGATCTGATTGTTTTATTTTTTATATGCCCGACGGCTATTTTGCTACTTTTATTTTAGCTATTCGAAACAATCGCCAAATAGGTTTCCTTCGCCTTAATTTCATTTTAAATATAAAGCTGTCACTAGCTTTATTTAAAGTACATGACTTTCATTAAAAAACACAAAAATTAAAAATACATATATCAGATACATTTAACTTGCACGTTTTTCTTTCATTTTATAAAAAATACTATAAGTAAATATATAACTATTTAATTTATCCCATCGACCAAAGAACGATAGACAAACTGTAAGATTACATGCCAATAATGGATGGACATAAATGAACATAACATTTTTTTTTTTTTTTTTTTTTTTTTTTTTTGTGCTCATTTTGACGTAATTTTTAGTATTTTAGTACTTTTTTAGCCTATTTTTGATACCATTTTTTTTGTGCGCGTGCGAACAAGATTGCTCTTTATTGGCACATTAGCGCAACTTCTGCTGCGGTGGCGTTAATACGCAAGTACCATATTTTTATGCTCTTTAATAAATTCTAATATTACATTTAAAATACTTCAATGTTATTCACATATGCGATATCTTACAAATATCTCTTTATGGTTTGATTTGATAAATTCTGCATTAAAATATGAAAACTTTTATTAGTATTCTTTTGTTCGAAATCACCTGAATATATCGAATTTTATATTTGGTACGTCTCGACGTCATAACTAAACGTCATCATTAAAGTAATCTTTTTCGTTAATGACTTTTATTTTTTTAAGCTAAATTCATTAATTTTCTAAACTTAAAATTTTTTAATGGCAACTTTTTTCCTTTTGAGTAATTTGGCGATTTCTATAAATGGGTGAAATTGGTCGACCTGATAATCAAGTAGCACCTTACGTAATATAAATAAAATAGGTATGCATTTTTGGCACAGATGTCATATACGCACCATGTTGGCGAATTTTTTTTTCTGACGCCAATGTCATATGCGCATCGGAGTATTTAACTGAATCCAGAGGTGTCGTTATTTTGCTTGATATGTCAACCCGGATGTTGTTATTTACTTTTTAATAAATAATTTTTTCTTTTTTAAAATATAAATTGTTTTGTTCTATTAAACAAACCTTTTTTTATTTATTGTTATTACCTTTCAAAAAATATATACCGGGTGTCCCAAAAATGACTGATGGATTTTAAAATTCAATAACTTGCAAACGGTGGCAGCTATTTAAAAATTTTTTGCAGGAGGGTTATGTACAATGTCAGGAGTATTTTTTACCGTAACTTTTGATTTTAGTTCGAATTTCAACCAATAGATGGCGCTGACAGCAATTGAAGCCCAGGTCGACGCCGAAACTGACCTCACTCAACACTGATCACCTGGCCTTCAATCGCTATCAGCGCCATCTATTTTTTGAAATTCGAACTAAAATAAAAAGTTACGGTAAAAAACTCCTGACATTATACATAACCCTCCTGCTAATTTTTTTTAAATAGCTGTCACCGTTTGCAAGTCATTGAATTTTAAAATCCATCAGTCATTTTTGGGACACCGGGTATGTAACTGGTATCCCAAAACGAGATTTTCGCCAAATTGGCTTTAGAAAAAAACTAACGCTAATGTGATTCGTATATGACATTTGTGCCGCATTTTAATATAGAAACAGAAAAAATTCGTGCGAAAACAAAAATTAAAGTTCATCAGGTTTGTTTTCAGAGCTATTTATATATTTTGGCATCATACCCTCCCTTTTTGAAGCCAAAATAGCACCAAGCTTTGGCAAACATATTTATATTAATCAGACATTCATAAAATAAGTAATAATTTAATTGACCTAGAATAATTTAACGTACCCTCAAAAAAAAAGCTGACACTTTCTCACGTCCGAATCATCATGGAGCGCCCGACTCACCGCTCTTGTGTTGCGCCAAACCGGATTTCTTACCGGTACGCCCTTACCTTACATCTCAAAGGCTCAAATAAATGTAAAACCATATTTTTACGCTTATCTTTTAATTGTCCTGTAGATTTTAGCATTCATGTCTAATTATTCATAAAATAATAACTGTGAAAAGTATTGGTATGAATGTTTGTACTTAATAATTTTACATATCTTTTTGTCTAGTACAATTAAAAAAAATAATATTAATGTCAATCTTGTGTTAAATCAGTCTTTGAAATAAAATATTACGTGATGGAAAAACACGGTTACGTCGCTTTTGCGGTTAAAAACATTTGCTATTCGGTCTTTCGGCGCCATTTTTGATTTATTCGCCAAACACACCACCAGAATAACTTTAATAACAATGAACTTTTCCGCAAATTCTTGTCCTGATTGCCTAAGTTTGTTCATTTCATCTTATGGACCTTCAGATAAGCAAGTAAATAAAATTACGAATAAAAGTATCATATTACAGTGGCTAGCATAAATTTAAAAGAGACTAAACCTTTTGCCAGAGGCGGCTTTTAACTTAAATAGATGAGAAATTAATAAATAAAAAAAATATTTCACTTCGCTCGTCAAAATAGATAGTGAATATGATACATGAAAATAACAACAAATAAGTATTTTTTCACGTGATTTATCTAATCTATTTATTTATTTTTATGTTCATTTAAACTTACGTGCAACAATTACAAGAAGAAGTAAATATAAGAAATATATAAGAAAAAGACTAAGTTCAGCTGGAAATTTTAGACAAAAATTCGATTTTCTCAGCGACCGACAAACATACAAAGATGAAAAAAAAAAAACTGTTCTGAGTTTTACCATGAGGATTAAAATAAACCAAAAACGAAGTTAATCCATCCACGGAAACGTTAGCAAGACTTTGTTGAATTTTTTGCTTTCATTTTTTCATTAAAAATTAAATAAAAAACTATTCTAAACTGCAGTAATTTTTTGAATGCTATCATTTTATTCGTTTCGTCGAGTTCTATCTTTTAAAAAAAATGTCACTGCCGTATCTCAACTGGTTCGCCAGAAATTTTAGAAAGTTGTTTGCACTTTCTATTTCTTAAACATATTATACCAAACGCTACCGCGTTTGCTATGATTTGTGTGTAACAGAAAAATGTGCTTTTCTCAAAAACTGCTACCTAGAGTAATCGCTATAGTTTTCCTGCAAGGTTTAAAGTAACATCTATAACCATTAATTTTTTTCATAATTTTAGTAGATTCGGAATTAGATGGGGGGGGGGGGTACATATTTTTCCACTATATTTTCGATTATATCTCTGAAAATACAATGCCTAAAATTAAAAGAAATATATTTTTGAGTTCAGCGTAACGAAAGCTTTCACAAGATACCCCACACGATATACAAAGAAAATATTTTTTTTCAAGTAACCTAATTAATACCCCCCCCCCTCCTCTTAAATATATTTGTAAATGTTTTATAACCTGTAAATATGTGGGTCAATAGATTTTATTACTTCCCTCAATTTGAACTTTCTGCGTTTTACAGTTTATGAGTAAAATGATTGGGGCACACAGACACAAGAATGATCTTATAATGATTTAGTTTTCACCTTATAAGTACAGAACCCTAAAAAAATAAAGAAATAATCTGCCACCCCTAGAAAAATTTTTGCCCTACCTGACAATATGGTCTAGCTACGGGCCTGCCCCACCCCCATTTTCTTCTAATTACAATTAAATATATAATATTGGGCTTTTTTGCTTATGAAACAGCTTTAATGCATTGATATTTTTAGAAGAAAATCAGTTGTAATATTCCTAACAGTTACCTTGATATTTTTCTTATTATGAATAACTGGGGACTTCATTTCAAATAAAAATATTCCAGAATCTGAACAGCAACTTTAATAAAAAGTGCACAAAAATAAATGCCAAGATGCTTGTCACATATTTATTTGACTACACGTTTTTTGTTAAGTATTTTTAGCTCACCGTTAAAAGAAATAATGTCAAAAGTATGATGCACTACTTTATTCATTTCAATGATTAGAATAGTGCATACTTCTAATTATTTTTTAGTGAATAATTTTTGTTACAGGTTTGATAAGTGATACATGCAAGGGTACTACTGCTTGATTATCCCGTCAACCAAAGAACTATCATCAAATTATATGAGTAAATGCCAATAATCGATTATCCTAAATGCCACATTCACTTGATATTAAACATTGTAAACATGTTTCACATCATGAAGTGATTTTTAATTCGACTCTTTATTTATATTTTTATTAATATTTTACTAACTTAATTGTTCTTTTGTTATTTAAAATAAAAATTATGTAAGTTTGTATAATCAGATAGCTAGTCGATTTGTATAATTTTGCAAAATTAATCAACAGGATAATCAAATAGTACCCATGCAAATATAAAAAAATTGGTAATTTTAGCATTAGTTCTAGGACATTTCGCAAATAAAGATTTATTCAACAGATTTCAAAGACAAACAAAATCTAAATTCAGATTGAATTACGCAATTTATTTTTCTAAAATGATGTATACTGTATTCTTTTTTTTTAAGTATCTGGGAAAAAAAGTGGTCTCTACTGCTAATTTTTAAATAGATAGCATTTCTAGATTTGATAAACAATGAAATAATTTTAAAACATTGCAAGTGAAAATAATAATAATAATAATAAAAATTTAAATGATAATGTATTTGTTATTTTTAAATCAATGAAATATTTTCTAATTGAAAATAATAGTGTGCATATGGTAAACTGTAAAATAGACTGAATGTAATTCTTCATATCACCATATTAATTATCAACATTTGATTTTAGGGCTTACTAATTTCAACTTTTGCTTTTCCATACACAACATTTCTTCTGAAATACAAATGCAAAAGATAAGTTCTTAAATCTTGGATTTAATACTGTACAGAATAATAATAATACTAAAAATTTTATACAGTTTTGATTTTTATTCAAAGTTTACCAAATTGATGGTAGACATTTGTTTTTATTTATTTTTTTGTAACTATAGATAAGAAAATTATTTTTATGTAAAATTTCAATTTTTCTGTTGTTTTCCACCGCATTATCTGGTGAAACTTTCTGATTTCTGAAATGAATATTCTTATATTTCAAACCTAAAGTAACCATTCGTCCCCGTTTACCAGGGATAATCCCCAATGTAAGATTTATGACTTGGAAAAATTGTCCCTGGATCTGCCCTCAGTTACATTTCTAGTTCAATAATTATAAAAAAAAAATTTAACCTATTTATTGAAGAAAACACTAATTGTTTATTTTAATAACTTTTCTGAAGAAATAATGTGAAATATATATATTTTTTTTTATAGGAAATAGTGGGCCATATTCTAACAAAAAAAAAAAAAAAAAAGTGTTGAATTTGTAATGTGCATTGTTTCTCATAGAATTTTGAATTCTGAATGAAATAACACCATCCGCAAGTTAACAGATCAATTTTTACAAAGTTGTCATTTTATGATATTTCATTAATGCAATGGCGAAAATTATATATATTTTTTTTCAGATAAAATAGGTTTTTACAGAGTAACAACTAATGGAAAATCAAGAAAATTTGGGAAGAACATTGTTCTGGCAATAGAAAGGAAGATAGAATGGGCCCCCCTTCCCCCGCAAAGGAAAAAAAAAGTGTTTTACTGTGGGGGTTTTTGTGGGGAGTGGGAGGTGGGGGAGAGGGTGGTTCCTCGAGTTAAAATAACTCGAGGAATTGCAGAGAATTTAACTTTTTTTTAATTAGATGGAGTGATATTGTTTGTTATGCGTTTATAATTTCTCGATCAAATAACATCATCTGCAAGTCAACACGATTATTCATTTCAAAGTTAGGATCGGTTTTTGAGAATCGTTTTGTCACATTTATTTTACATTTAAAACATGTTCTTTCTATTATACCAAATAATATCAAACTTATGAAATGTCTTCAAAATAAAATTAATCAGGATCATCAGTGTCTTCCTCAAGATCGTTAAAGCAGCCAAAATCTTTCTACTCATAATTTTGTATTCCAACTTAACTTTTGTAAACCAACTTAATTTTCAAAGAAAAAACTGTATCGACTTGCGGATAGTGTATTAGACCGAAGAATTATGCAAGTTTAACCCTTCCCCTCCCTCCCTTCCGAAACATGGTAAAAGTTTTTTATTTATTATTTTTTGGGGGGGTATGAAGGGAAGGGTTAGGATATTCATTTCTAGCATCAAAACAAAGTTTTCCCCAAATATTTATAAATAGCCATCAGTTTCTGTATTTACTTTAATTTTTGGTCTATTTTATCTGTACTAATATGTCAGACAAATGGCGCCCTGCCATGGTGCACTCTGAAGTGACTACCTCATCTGTCTATATTTTGTAGTACTATATATATACTCAGTTGTATACTCTATGTATATACTCAGTAAATATAAATAGCTATGAATTATTAGTACATATAATATACATTTATATCCAAGATCGGATATAAATTCTTTGACTTCAACAATTCTTAAAAATAATTAAATTTTCATAATTACTTGGTATCAGATGAGTACATAGTCATAATTTGACTAAATTACTCAGTACATAATGATCACTCATTTTGGCTTTACTGATTATATGGAACAATAACCATTATGAGGGCTCCGTCATAAAAAGAATATAAATACTATAAAAAACACCTCCCAAAACTAATATAATAAAAAGAAGAAATGTACAATTCCATAAAATGTTGCAAGGATGTAGTGGAGGGTATAGGCTGTATACCTTCTAGATTTTTTAAAGAAGCACCGTATACCCTCTGTTTCCCAAGAAAACTATAATATGCATACTCTAGGGCAGGGCTGCCCAACCTTTCAGTAACCAGGGGCGCATCTTGGCTCTTGGCACTCGATGAAGGGTGCCATTATTTACATGACTTAAAATACACGGAAATATTATCGCATAGTATTAACATAACATACACGCACGTCTTAAGAGTACACACTAGTCACACGGTAAAAGCCGAGCGCTAATGTAAAGTCTATGGGGGTGTTCTTTTCTAATATCTCGTTCAAATTTTAATATTTTTACATGATTTTTTTTGCATAGGATAGCTTAGGACGATCTACAACCGTCCTAGTTTTTCTTTTTCGATTTTGGTTATATATTTTACTTACCCACCATACGTAGTATAGGGTAGGTATTGCAATCGTTTTGAAAATCGAAAAAATTTTTTGACGGATTTACACGTTTTCGACACTGGAGATTTTGAATAACATATTTTTAGAAAAAAAAAAAATTTGCCGTCCGTCTGTCTGTCTGTCAATAAACGCTCTATCTCACGAACAAATTGAGATAGAGACTTGAAATTTTGTATATACTTAGTATGTAAGAATGGGACGAAGCCTATTGAATATCAGCAACCTCGATTATCCGAAACTATTTTTTCCGGATTCTCGAAAAATTCGTTCTGATGAAAGGTATATAAAAATTTTCGATTTTTTTTATTTTAAGGAATGCATGTAAAAGGCAATAAAAAAACACAAATTTTGCATAAAAAACGAAGTCGATCGAAGAATTAGTTGTCGAGATATTTGTAATCCTGTTTTCCACATTCTTCGATTTTTCATGACCCTGTATTTCATTCAAATTTCAATTCAGAGGTATATTTTAATTGAAAATGAGACGCTTAATCCGACGCAGTAAATTGTTAGTTAATATGATTATTATTTTTGGAGTTATAAGGATGTTTCTTTTACGCAGTTTGGTACTTCTTGAGTAGTTTGGCGTTTTATATAATTTGTTGAAATTGGTGCATCAGCAATTCATTAATAGAGTATTACTATGTGTATTATCAATATTTAAATTTAATTTTGGAATTGAAATACATTGTATAAATAGTTTTCACATATTTTATTTTCATATGCATATAAATGATGGGTAAGTATTAAGGTGGCCTCCAACGACTAGTTTTATATTATGATAGTTTCAATTTCAGAACCGGTTTAAACCGGTTTTGAAAGTTAAAATAATTTTTTTTTTAAATCTGAAACCAAAATTGAAAAAGTAAAAACTAGGCCGGTTGTGGATTGTCCTCAGCTAGCCTATGCAAAAAAAAATCATGTAAAAATATTAAAATTTGAGCGAGATATTTGAAAAAAACGCTCCCATAGACTTTACATTATCATCCGGGTCTTTTTTAGTACTTTTTCTGTGACTATTGTGGGCTCTTAACATAATGCAAATGAATCGTACAGCAGTAAACAAAAGATCCCTAGAGTTCTGGAGTTACACGTATTAAATTTCAAATTATACATTTATTTTTTATTTATTTATTTATTTATTTTTATGAGATTATTTATCAAATAAATAAATATGAAAATCAGAGATGCTGCTAGGTTTCTTTTAGGATGGGAATATACGATTTGATTTATTTTGAAAAGTACAAGGACAGACATGATAGTGACCAAACCTTGTGAGTGGTTTCAGAGGGATAACCTTGAAATACTTTCATTGAGGGAAATCATTCGATATTTTTCTTATTTTTTCTAAGCAATATTATAGAAAAATATTTAGAAAAAAAACCGTGTAAAATTTCAAAAGTCAAGAAAGAAAAATTAAACCCTTTTATCTTCATATCAAACAGCCAATGGGCCAGTGTGATAACAGTTGAAAAGAAAAAGCTGAACTTTTATGCCTATGTGTCTTCAAAAGGAAGGGGGGGGGGGGGCAGGTGAAAACGTTTATTTTTCTCTTACTTCTTAAGTATTAAAAAGAGCTATTTTCAACTATTAAGAAATTTAACTATCATAATTACACTACTCTCTTAAAAAGTCAGCCACAAAATAGCTCAAGTTGAGCTGAAATCCACTCATCTCAGTGTTGAAAGGCAGCTTCTCAAAAGAGAGTTGAAATAACTCGAGTTTTAACCAATTTAAATGAAGTCGAGCTATTTAAATAACCAATTTAGATCAAGAAGATTTAATCGTTTGAAAAACAACTCTTTTATGATCGAAAAAATTACAGCTCTTTCATGAGAAGCGAAATCAGCTCTTTCGTTTTAAGAGTGTACATAAACTATAACTAAAAAATGTAAAAATATACATGATTAAATTTTCAAAGTATGTTTCTGGTTTTTAATGTTTAATGGCAAGACAAAACATGCCAAACACAGGTTTTAAAAATATCTTTGATAAAATATTAATGATTTTAAGGAAAACATTCTTTATAATAGAATTTTACTTATAAAATGATTAATTACAGGAAATCTTCAAAAGGGCGCCAAGCGAATCTTCAAAGGGCGCCATGGCGCCCGCGGGCAGCTCTGCTCTAGGGTATATCCTCTACTTAGAAGGCATATCTTCCGTGATTTTTACGACTACACCCCTGACTATAACGGTATATACAAAATAATATAAAAAAAAAGCATATAAAAAAAAGGATAAATTTAGCCTGAAAATTTTAATTATCATAACTGTAAATAAGATAGTGAGAAACAGTAGCAAAAAACTCATATTTCATTTTGCTAGGAAAAGTTTATTATTATTATGGCACAACCAATTTCAAAATTTATATTGGCTGTTTGCAAATTTTGTTACAAATCACTAAATCACCATAATTCTATTTTCGCAACAAGTGTGTGACACATATTTATTCATTTTCAATGCTGTATATCTATAATAATAGTATAAAAAAAATTTCAAAATTCAGTATGGCAAAAACTTATGTATGACTAACTGTATCTTAACTTTTAAAATTTTAAAAGTTGTGTGCACTTGGAGGGAAGGGCGAGAGGCGAAAATTTCTGTGGGGTCAAAGAGAAGTAGATAGTTTAATGATTGTTTCAAGAAAGTTATATTAGGAGGAGGATATATCGCTCAGATCTAATAAATATCGCTTATTATCGAATAAAATATCGCTTTAGTTTAAATAGGGTAATTTCTTGGTCTGGTCAATAAGCAAGATATTTAGAAAAATATAAATTTGTATTTAAATTAGGAGGGGGAAAAAACCGGCCTTCAAAACACTAAACTAGTAACGCAAAAGTAAGACTAGAATTCGTTACTATGAAAACTAACACAGTATTTAAATACTGCAAATAAAGAACAAGCTAAAAAAAAAAAAAGTATATTTCTCATAATTAGCACTTATTATAGCGGAATCTCTTTTACAAGTGAAAATTTGGAACAATTCAATGCGTAACTTCAGCAATCCATGAGTTAATCATTATGAAACTGCTTTCATATCATGGAGATTCTTCATTTTTCATACGAAGAAAGTGTAAACAAACCTCATCCATGACCTCATCGAATACTCAAGCAGACCTGCGCATGAGAAGTTGCGCGGAGTTGATTGGCGCTATCGTGAAGTCCCGCCAAGCATTTTCTCGCCACCTCGTACAGAGTGGTGAGATATTTCGCTTCCCGATCAAATCATGGGACGCCATTTTGGATGACGTCACCAAAAATACAAAAAATCATTAAACCATTAAGGCCCCTGTCCTTCCTTGTGAAGACACTCGCGAGCTAATGCTATTCCTATGGGGAGGCATTTCGCTGATTTCTCATTCGCATTTGCATATTTTTGAATTTTTCTTTTTGCACATGATAGTTGAGATCATAATGAAGTGCACTCGTTGATTAAATTATCGATTTTTGTTGCTGTTTAATTATAATATGACTTACAATTTTGAAATATGAAAAAATACAGGTGTTTTTTCATTCAAAGCTTAATAAAATGTCATCTATAAAACATTCGGAAAATTAAAAAACACCGCCCCCTAGCTTAAACATTGGACTTTTCAGATAATTTTGTTTCATATTTTTATCCTAATTAGGGAATGTAGAATCAGTTATTTCGAATGGAATTTTTGATGAAAATTTAAGTGAAATGTCTTAAAATCCAGCCTTTCATAGGTCACGCCCATTTGACATTGATCGATAACAGCGCTCACCATCTCAACGGAGCTTGTGTAAGGGGGAGAATATCTAACACATGTGTTTTTAATAGGGGTGACCACAGAGAAAGCCCTACAGGCAAATAAACTGGTCCAGGATCTTTGCTTGAGGCAAAACAGCAAATTTTACGAGGTCCATTATAGAAAATTTTCTCCTCTACATTTTTTGAGTTTTCACCGGTCTTTCTTTTAGGTAGATTTCGTATGAAATACTACCTATTGCGATCGCTCCAATGTTGGAATTTCTGAAAAATTTTTGCAGATCTACACCGATCACGACCCCCAGACCCCAAAACTATTATTAGTAAAAAAGTAATATATATCTGTCTATCTATCTATCCATCGGTGTATATCACTTTTTTATGGACACGATAACTTATTTAATTCTGCTCAGATCTTTTCAAAATTGATACATAAAATCAAGGGGCATAAAATCTCGGCAGATTTCGTTAATGGGCCAAATCGGACCAAGGGGGTAAAAATGGGAAGGACTTTTGTGAAAACAGAAAAAAACCCATAACCTCTTTATTAAAATAGATATCGAATCAGTTTTAAGTTTATATTACTTCTAAAAAATAGGCCAAAAGTTTCTGCATAGCAAATTTTTGATAAAATTGAAAATGGGCTGAAAGGGGGGGGGGCAAAAAATAGGATTTTCGGGAGTTAAAAATTCATAACTTTGTCAATTCTGAAGATATCAAATCCAAGTAATTTTTTTTATAAATGCTCTTAATATTATCTAAAACTTTTGCACTGACAAGTTTTTGATAGAAACAAGTCTTATTGCAGAAAAAAATAAAAAACGAAAACAAAAAAGGAGGTAAAAAAAGAAAAAAAAACATAACTTCGTCGATTCTTAAGATATCAAATCCGATTAAATTTAACATACATCATCTCAATTATATCTACAACTTTTATATTGACAAGTTTTTCATAGGAACAATCCTTATATCAAAAATAAATTAAACAATAATAGGAGTTGCAGAAAAAAGTCTCAATTCCAAACTGTTTATATTCTCACTCATTTTGCTCACAAATTCATCCAATTGGCAGGTTCTCTTTTTTAGGAACTATATAATGTGGCGTATTGGTCAGTTTTGTTTTAAAAACAGAATATAATCTCGAAAAATGCCGAAAAAATGGCATTATGAGCAGAGTTTCCTGAAGTTATCGTGATTGAAAAATTGAAGTATTCAAATAACAAACTGCTTATTTTCTGATTCATTTTTTAAATCCATTTTTGCTCTCAAAGGCTTTCTATTCACAGATTCCCTTATTTAGGAACTGTATAATATGCCTTATTATCTAGGTTTTTGATAAAGGCAGAATATATTTAAAAAAAAAAAAGCTGTGAAAGTGGGCAATTTGAACAAAATTTCCAGATTCCATCGAGATTGAAGAATTGATGATGTATTCAATTTAAAAATTGCTTTATTATGACTCATTTATAAATTCAATTTAACTCTCAAATGCATTCAACTGACAGTTTCTCTTCTTTAGGAACTATATGATGAGCCTTATTGGTCAATTTTTCCATAAAGTCAGAATATATTTCAAAAAATGCTGTCAAAGTAGGCATTTGTGCCGAATTTCGCTTAAGATGATTCTGATAAAACCATTTGTTACAGAAAAATGAAATTAAAAGTTTTTTAAAAGCGGCCAACTAAAGTTGTTGCAGAGTTTATCTATATTCATATTTTAATTTTTATTGTTGAAAGGGGCACTCTTCGAAAACTACCTCTGCCTATAGGCCAAGCCGACAGGGATTTTTTTGTATATATGTGTGTGTGTGTGCATTATTAACAGAAAATTTTCAAGTACATTAAAATATTGTCACATTGCTCCAAAATATACGAGCTGGATATAAAATGATGTACCCATCCTTTCTCTCTTCTCCCTCCCTCCTTCGATACGTTATTGTACGCCCCCAAACTTTATTAGAAAACAAGGAGGTTGAATTTCAAAATATAACCTGCATGTTGTGTTTATATTCTAAAGCTTATCCCCAAACTAAACGGTATTATCAGACTTATCTGATATGCAAATTGTGATTTATTTATTTAATTATTTTTATGTTTAATAAAGAATTTTTTTTTTTTTTACTTGCACTAATTTTAAATAACATATATTTATATATTTTACAATAAAGCCTTTATAACGGACATTCCCAAATAAAGGATATCTCTATGTAGTAAACGCATCTTTCAATTCACAACGCATGCGAAGTTGTATGATTTTATATCAGAAAAGCAGACTCCGCCGAATAGTGAATAAATTCCATGTTTTATTGTTTATTAAGAGGTTTAATTATGTAAAGATATATATACCACTAATGGTTATATATATATATATATATATTTATATATATATATATATATATATATATATATATATCATATTTTAAAATTGCAAGTATATAGAAATTCAAGGAATAGAGTGCATATCTATATGTGAAACAATTAACTATGAAATATTCAATTTAAAAAAGGACAGACATTCATTTTTTAATAATGAATTTAGAATTATATATAAATATATGCATATATAAATCTTATTTTACTCAATAAGTTCATAGTGTTACAATTATTACTATTATTTTTACATAAAAAAATTTTGTGAGCCAAAATTCATTTTGGAAAAACGGTTGAAAGAAATCTCATTGATTAATATTCTATGTTAACTTTTCATGAACTGTTTAGAATAATACTTGTCTTTTTAATTTCTTTTTTCCTAGTACGTTTAGTTATTTATTGGAGTTTCATCAAAAAACATGTTTTTGGTAAATTCTGATCTCCCCCATTATTTTTGGTCTCCATAACGGATAAAACTGAATTTTATATCAGGTCTCTTAAAAAATTAGCGAATGAAAAATTTTAATTTTCCAGCAGCATCAGATATCAAGTTGGTGTATTTCAAGGATGTTGTAAAACAGTTTTCACTACCAAAAACAACTGGAGGGACACTGTGTTGACACACACGAAATTTTCCATTTTTTTGGCAAACTTTTGGTGAAATCTGAGTTCCCAAATAAAGGATTATCTCTATTTAGTAAACGCATCTTTCAATTCACAACGCATGCGAAGTTGTATGTTTTTATATCAGAAAAGCAGACTCCGCTGAATAGTGAATAAATTCCATGTTTTATTGTTTATTAAGAGGTTTAATTATGTATAGATATATATACTATTAATAGCTATATATATATCATATTTTAAAGTTGCAAGTATATAGAAATTCAAGGAATAGAGTGCATATCTATATGTGAAACAATTAACTATGAAATATTCAATTTAAAAAACAAAAACAAGATACAGGCGAGAAAAGTCAGTCTGTTCTCATTAGAGGGAGGACAGACATTCATTTTTTCATAATGAATTTAGAATTATATATAAATATATGCATATATAAATCTTATTTTACTCAATAAGTTCATAGTGTTGCAATTATTACTATTATTTTTTCGTAACAAAATTCTGTGAGCCAAAATGCATTCTGGAAAAACGGTGAAATTACGGCTTCGGTTTTTAATCTATAGTAAACTTTGTCCTTAGCGATTTTTTGAATTTTTATAGGAATTTTCAATACGAACTTTAGCAATTTTTTCGTAATTGCATGTAAATCTTCCGCCTATGATATAATATTCAATATAATTATGACATAATATTCAATTTTCTTTAAATCCGTCAAACTATTTTATATTCAATTTTCAAGTGGAAATAAGGTACCCTGGGGTAATAACGCCACGTTAAGGTTCTACCAATTTTCACGGCTTAGTTTTAGATTGTATTTTTCAAACAAATATTGGATCTGATACAGCAACTCATTGACTATCTATATAAAATAAAATAATTTAACAGATATGTATTCATAAAATGTAATGGCGTTTTTTCTTGACCCATGCTATTTGGCGTTATTACCCACCTATATGGGTAATAACGCCATGCAAACAAAACTATGAAATAAGATGGAATAATTGCAAGTAGATAGCCCAATTCTAAAAATATAAACTCTAAAAACTTAGAAATTGACAAATTGCATTCTAAGATATTGAAAATGTCCAATTTTTGTGAAAGTGTAAGAAATATAAAGGTGTGGTGTGGGAGGGGGGGGGGGTGAGGCAAATAAATATCAGACAGTGAGTTTCTTTTTGCTTAAAAAGGACTGTCTAAATAGAAATATGAGAAACATTGCACAGTCTTAACTGTGTTTATTTGAATCAGTATTTAGAATGTAGCTCGGCCACTGTAGGCAATCAACCGGGGTATTAATGTCAAGGATTGGCGTTATTACCCCTTTATAGTTATTGCGCAGTACATTTTAAATTACAAATTATCTCGAGAAGATATCCAAAATCTTCAACAACATTTTAAAAGTACATGAAATGCACTACAAATTTATGTAATTAACAAAGTATTTCCGGATAAAAAGATAGTCTTCACATATACAAAACGTATCTCGCAAATTTTAGATCAAGCGTTAATTTTAGTTGTTTGTAAAAACAATAAGACCTAAAAATGAAACAAATTAACTTGAAGCTGTTTTTTGCGATTTATATGACTCAAAACCCTTCTGCGCAGAGCACATGGGTGTCATTTACCCGATTATTTCATAATTATGCAAAATATAAGCACTTGGCGTTATTACCCCGCCTGGCGTTATTACCCCAGGGTACCTTATTTCAATTTTAGTCTCCAAAGGTTTGGCGTAATAATGAAAGTATATTTTATTTATTTAATTAATCATGATTCTATCTATAATAGGGGATAATAACTTCTAGGGGAGATTCGATACATTGGTATGTAAGTTTTAAAAAATGCAGACAATTCAGTTTGTACCATACAATATATTATGAAAAATCTTGAAATATTTTAGTAAAATTTAGACCACAATAATTCATGAATTTGTATTAATTAGATTATATAAATCAGCATCATCATTATCAGAAGTATATGATAAAAATTCTACATCTTCGTCTCTTATTGTTTAAGAATTTAAATTTTTCTTAACATTTTTAATGCAGATTTTTTTTCTCCTGAAATGCTCTTCATATTTTATCGCTAAATTATATACGAAGTTTTGTTTGACAGGCGTTTCGATTAAAGACTTTACTTTACGTTTCTCACCTTTTGTGTGGTCTAAGCTGTTTGTGCTTTCTTGGAAAACGTTTAAATGATTTCTAAATTCGGTATGACGGTCCTGTATTTTTATTTACAGTTATTTTTTTATTTTTTATTTATTTATTTATTTTTTTTATATGTTTCACTCCATATTAATTGGCATCTCATATTAATTTGATGCAGAAAATAAACACCAATTACAGAATAATCATCATGAACATTTCTCATTAATAATTTAAATATTGCCTTTTTTATTTAAAGTATATGCACCTAGAGTGAGCCGAATACCTCGGATCACTAATTTTTTAAATTACGGGAAAAAAAGGAACCAAAATGCATTTCTGAAAAATGACTGAAAGAAATCTCATTGACTAACATCCTTCAATGTCAACATTTTGTGAACTATTTGGAATATTTGTTTTTGTTTTTAATTTCTGCTTGTACATTTATTTATTTTCTGGGGTGTCTTCAAAAAAATTTGTGATAAATTGTTAGAAATTTACCGTTATTTACTTAGAGACTCTACTGAAAAGAAAACTGAAATCAACACTGCTCATATTATGTTATACTTTCCCTGCTTCCCCTCCTCTCCTTACATTTTTTTTGAATGCAATAATATATATATATATATATATATATATATATGAAAGGATAAAACCTAAAGCCTTTTTTAAATTTAAACTTAAAATTAAAATTCAAAAACTTAAAGTTCCCAATTAATATTTTTAACTTTAATCTAAAATTTAAAGGCCCCTTCTTTTAACCTTAATTCTAATACTTAAAGCTATTTTGCCCCTGTTAACGTTCTTTCCCAACCTAACATTTATTACTTTCAGAGATCATTTTTGGATGTTCTTTAAGATTAAAAAAGCTGACGTAAACGCAATTCTTAATTTGTAGAATCAGCATTCAACCCTGGAAAACCGCGCCTAACAACGTCATACTGCCCAGATATTTCTTAACCAATTAAAATTAGAGTAACACCCATTATTTAGTATCGCGACCTGGTAGAAATAATGTGAATTAACGTCCTTTAAATAGCGGGAGCGCCTAAAATAAGTGGCTTTTTTGTCCTAACACTTGCCTAATAAAATGCTGCCCAAAGAAACGAACTTTTAAAAAGAAAGCGTCAAGTTCCAGGGACCTGGTTTCTCCCAGAAGATCTGCCAAAAAGGATTAATAAACCAGGCCCCAAGTGAAAATACTGTGTCATTATTTGTATCTCAATCACACCTCATGATTCAACAAAATAACGCCGCATTGACTGTAGAACGCCCCGGCCATTCGGACGATTGACTCGGCGCGATCGCAAAAGTTCTCCCACGGAACCTCCACGCTTGACGCGACGGATCTATGAGCTTCTTCTCCCGGCATCCCGAATCCCCACGACTACATCCCTCTCCTCGATTGATGACGGTCTCACGAACGTATGCCAAGATCGGGTTCCTTACATATATATATATATCAGCGTTCGAAATCCTTGGTGGTCCGCTGGTCCGAGACCACCGATAATTCAATCGGACCTCTAATTTGAAAAACTTAGTGGTCCGCAGGACCAGTGCCTTTTTTCAGGCCCTTAGAAAACCAAAACCGATCGCACATGATTTTTTTATTATCAGCGATGCCGCAAACGCGCCATAGCGCGTAAATTACGCAAAAAAATCGGCCATGGGACGCAAAAAAATCGCTCTTACGCGTCCCACGGGCCGCGTAATTCTGTTAAAAGGTCGCGAAAAAACGGCAAATTTCGTTAAAAAATCATGAAATAATGACTAATTTTCGGCAAATTTTGTTAAACAATTCTCGAAAAAATGGCTAATTTCATTCCAAAACCCGAAACAGAAGGCAGATTTCTTCTAAAGATAAAAAACGGCAAATTTCGCCCAAAAATTTGCGAAAAACGGCAGATTTTTTCAAAAAATTGCGGAAAAATGGCAGATTTCTTCAAAAAATTACGAAAAAAAGGCAGATTTTTCAAAAATATTGCAAAACAATGGCAGATCTCTTCAAAAAAAGTGCAAAAAAACGACAAGTTTTGTCCGAAAATCGCGAAAAAACGGCAAAATTTGTCAAAAAAATCGTGAAAAACGAAAAAATTCTTCAAAAGATTGCGAAAAAAAGACAAATTTTGTTTAAAAAGTGCTAAATAACGACTAATTTCCGGTAAATATTGTCAAAAAATTCGCGAAAAAATGGCTAATTTCATCCTAAAACCCGAAAAAAACGGCAGATTTCTTCGAAAGATCGCAAAAAACGGTATATTTCGTCAATAAATCCCGAAAAAACAAAAGATTTTGTCAAAATAATGCGAAAAAACGGAAATTTCGACAAAAAAAAAAAAAAAAAAAAAAAAAGCACAAAAAATATATATGAATGCCGGGAGAGAATTTTTCTGTTTTAAAACCTAATTTTCCAACTTCAAAATTGTTGTTGCTGCTCCAAAAACTGATTTTCCTGCTTCCCAATCGGTTTTTTATTGCTCCAAATCTTTCTGAGTGAATGTAACTCCTGAAAGCACCATTTCATTAAGCAAAGTACCCATTTACTCAACAAAAATATCCCTTTTTTCAGCAAAAAAGTCTTTTACAATAAACCTGTTGTGCCCCATTTTAAAAGAAATGCAAACAATAGTGATACTTGTTATCTTCAACACTTAAATAAGCATTATTTTATAATTAAATTTGTATCTTGCACATTTATTCTTTAAAAAGTACAGAAAATTTCTCTTAAATTAATATTGGTTTTAATTATTTATTATTATTAAAACAATTATTGCATTTTCTTTTTCTTGTGCAAATGAACAAGTTCAATTTTTGCATCGAAAAATATGACTTATTATTAGTGGGGACCCGCATTTGTAGAAAAGGGACCCAGTATTTTAGAAGTCCTGGTTCCCGGGGACCCAGGATTTTTCAAGTCCAACTGCATCAATGACACTAGCTACAATTCCACCACTCTGGCTAGAATCTGGAGAAAAATCGAAAAAAAAATTACATTAAACCCTACAGTCAGTTGAAATAAGTAATGGCAAATAAAATATCTAATAAATAATTTGATAGTTTTTCTTTACGTACTGTTTATTTATTTTTTAGCAAATTATATTTTACATTTTATTATGCTGAAAATTTTGGATAAATGCAAAGTAAGATTGATTTATTTTCCAGAGAGTGTGTGTGTGGGGGGGGGGGGGAGGGGGAGACCACTCTAAGTGTTAAAATTATTTAATAGAGTTTTATGTAACGGACCAGTGCTGATGTCTGCGGACCAGTAAATTCTCATGCTTACTGGTCCTTGGGACCAGTGACTTTTTTTTAGGAATTCTAACTCTGTATATATATATATATATATATATAAATAAATACTTTTATAAATACATCCAAAGTTATTCAGACAATACCATTAAATAAACCAATGAAACCAGTATTTTTACAATCATATTATTAAAAACAGTTGAAGTTTGAAGAGAAATAGAAGGCAGATTACCAAATTACTAAAAAATATATGGATAAGTGGATATATATACATTAGTCATTGTATTGTGAATTATATTTTGTTTTAATATTTCTGAAATTTCTGTGTTACTTAGAATGTTTTGAATGAAATTTGAAGCTTTATTTTATAGAAATTAATTTGTAAATTGTTCTTTAAAACTATAAACGTATTAATAAAATTAAAAAATCATTTGTCTTTCATTCAGATAAGATAAAAGAAAAGGCATATTCGGATATTAAAGAAAATTAAATGACAATTACAAAACAACGCTCTCTGCCGATTGTGAATGGGTGAAAGAACGGACTTATAAGCAATTTAATTAAACATATCCCCCGTTAAATAAATACTAATTAGGTATTTCCTGACCTTATAGAAAACTCTCTCTCGTTGTTTTGATAAATTACTTAATTAGAGAACAATAAATTAGGATAAAAATAAAGAGATTTCTGTTATATCTGACACTGAAAGCTGTTTTTTCTCTCCTGACTATATTACTTCTTCCGGGTGTATTTCGAATTTCATGCAACTGACCGCAAGTAAAACCTCCTTTTGTACGTGCAGCTCAATGCTATCTGGTTAACATCTGTTTATAATCCAGTTGCTAATGATTCTTTTGTACATGAGAAGGGAAAAAAGCAGACACCTAGCATTGATAGTTTAGTAACCAGGAGGTGTTGAAAAAACACGCCTTCGTCGTAATTAATCACTGTAATTTGACAGCCAAGAAAATTATTTTTACCCTGATTGGATACAAAATTCTTCCGAAAGCACCCCCCTTCCTGGCGGTCATAGCTTGAACTAATTTCCCAATATAACCAGTTTGAAGATCAAGCTCAGAGGGACAGAGGCCTTAATAAGAAACCAAAAGCCTCCCCCACTTCCTCCCTCCAATTTCCCCCCCGCTCGAAAGGACCGAACTTTATTGGGCCCCTTTTTTGATCGACGAGTGGACCCCAATGACCTTAAGATACTTAGACTCCAAAATAGCAACCTTTTTGTAGGCCGAGATGTGTGCCTTCCGTCACGTGACGGAGGGCAGATTTAGCACGCCAAACCGGTTTTTCTCCCGCCGAAACTCATATTGCTATGTTTGTCTTGAATTGGACCACGCTTCTTCTTTTCTCTTTGTGAAATCTGAAAGTTGCCAATAAAGCGATCACCGCCAAAAAACAGCATCTTTTCGCCAAAGATGTTGGATTCGAAACCATGCCGAGATAACAATGGGATTTGGCGTCTACGTATATGAGAAAGTCAATGGTGGACCCTCATTCAATAGTACACAAGAAGAATTCCCCCTCTAACAGAACGGGAAAATTTTCACCCCACCTCCCAGAGTTCAGCAGCGTCATGACGTCATCGGTCACGTGACTGTTGCAACCGGGAAAAAATTTGTCCCTTGCGGACCGTTGTACTCAGTGTGACCGTTTTTGGATTGTTGTAAGAAATCTGGACTGTTGTAGGACTTACAACAAGCTAAATCAAGCTAAAAACTCAGGCTAAAAGATAGTTGTCAGTCTATTGATGTACTGGCTCTCAATAGATGGCAGGACCATCGAATTTATTTTTAGCTTGTTGTCAGTCCAAATCTAGCCTGATTTTAGCTTGAAAAAACCGTCACACTGGTTGTACTCTACTAACGTGGTAATACACCCATTAATGAATCAATTAGGATGTAGTAACCGATGTCTGAACCGAATTCGTTGGCCAGTTTCATCCACCATATTTTTTCAAAATGGAGGCTATTTGAATTTCTTTTTAATTTTAAATTTAAAATGAGATACAAAAAAAATAAGAAATTGAAAAAGATTTTTTTCTTATATGTTTGGCCTTGATGCAAAGAATTTCATTGTTGCAAACTTTGTGTTCTCTATGTCTTAAACTATGACTGAGTTGTACCACTTTGAATTTCTAGTGTGGCTGACATTTTTGAAATGATCGGATTTTTGTCACGCGATAATCTGCACATTTATAAACCGATTTGGATGTAACTTTCCGTGTATATAGCACAAACCAATGTCTGAGTTCGTGGGTCAAGTTCATCCACCATGTTTGCTTCATAAAGGCGGCCATTTAAAATTGTCAAAAAACTTTTAAATTTATAATAATGTATCGAAAAAAATATAGAAATAAAAAAACATTTTTTCTGAAGTGTTTGATCTTGATACAATGTTTCCAGAACATTTTTTGTTCCGTCTTTGTCTTAAAAAATAGCCTCTATAGCGGGGTGCAAAATGATAGGAACGATAAACAAAAAAAAAAAAAAAAAAAAAAAAAAAAAAAGAAATCACTTTGCGTTTTCTATGCAAATGCTTAAACCATTATATTAAAATTAAATATATAATTCTTCAATTAATATTAAAATAATTGTTTTCATAAAATTACTTATATATTAATTTTTTAAAAATGTGTATTTTGCTAAATTTACGCAGGAGCAAAATGATAAGAATACAGTCGATATTTCTAAAACCGCTGAACGTGTTTGGCGGATATTTTCGGATATCATTTAAATGCGCATTTAAAAGTGATTCTGAGCGTATTTTTTTAATTCGCAAAACATTTTGATTACAGGGTGAATCAAAATGCTTTTTGATTTCGAAAGAAGGTAAATTCTACCTTATAACAAGGTCGGGGTGTAATTTCAAAGAATTACTGATGAAATTAAACTTTCTAAGACTATCGTTTTTAATTTCTTGCACGATCCAACTATTTATGTTACAACAAAAGCAATAGGGAGGCCAAAAATAATTTCAAAACGATCGAAAAGTTTGATTATTCGTATGGCTCCAAGTAAAATAATGACAGCAAAGGAATTTGGAAGTCAGATAAAGAAGCCAGTATCAGTATTGATCGTACGAAGTACAATGAAAATGCCAAGAGTTCTAAAAAATGTAAAACCATGTCCATGTTCGCTCTTAACATATGGTAGTAAAAAAAATCGCTCTCTGTTTGCAGAGAAACACTTGAAACAACAAACGAATCGGCCTAAAATTATCTCCAATGCTGAATGAAGTTTAATTTCAAAATTCCAGATGGTATTCAATAATTTTTTCAAGGCTTTTAAAATAAATAAGACTTATTTTCCCAGCGTGAATTCAGTAGAGACTCCTAGGCAGTTACCGTTTCCTAGGCAGATAAGCTTATAATTGCTTTTCTAATTGGATAAACAAAATAGACATATTAAACAGGACGCGTTTCGAACTACAACAATAACAGCTCGTCGTCAGCTAAACAGCTCGTCAGGTTTAGCTGATGACGAACTGTTATTCATGTAGCTCGAAACGCGTCCTGCTTAATTTTTCATTTTATGGTGATTTTACAATGTTTTTTAGTTTATTTATCAATTTATCGCCAGTGATTACGGTGTGTTTCACTAAAATAGACATATCTTTGATCGCGTGTTAGAATGGCATTTGCTGAACCTGAATGAAAAAATTGCCGACTTTTACAAATTTTCGACAAGATTCAGTCAGAAAAATTCACAAAAGGCTATTAGAAGATAAAAAGAACGCCCAAACTTGATTGGCCAGCCAAAGGTCCAAATCTAAATCCCATGAACAACGTTTGGTTTATTATAGGGCACAATTTACAGGGTGTCCCAGAAATATTGGGATAAACTTTAAGATCAGGTAGGGTACATCACAAGGATTCAGGTTTATATAGCAACCCATGGTCGGAAACTTTTTCCTGGCACGATGGTGATGACACAAAACACAAGAAAGTACACGAACAGGGAGGAAAAGCATGTTTATTATTCTTAGTGCTGCAAAAATGCCGGTACAACGCTTGAAAGCGCTGAGGAACATGTTGCATGCATCATGGTAGCTGCTGGGGAAGTTCGAGATATTCCCCGTATTTTCTAGTGAACATTAGATCTTCCATGCACCGGAGATGCCCCTCCATGCATTACGGCCCGGGGTCATAATTTCGAACACCTACTTTGATAACGATCGTTGTCTCTTTGATGTTCTTTTTTTCTTGGTTTCCTTATGTACTAAGGATAATAAAGATGTTTTTCCTTCTTATTCGTGCCTGTCTTTTTTTGTGTTTTGTGTCGTCACTATCGCGCCAGGAAAACGTTTCCGACCATGAGTTGCTATAGAAATCTGAATCCTTGTGATGTCCCCTACCTCCCCTTAAATTTTGTCTATATATTTCTTGGACACCCTGTGTAATGAAAGATGGTCAAATCAAACAGCATAACTCAAAAACAGAATTAAATTATCAAATTTTGAAGATATAACATGTTTTGTCCTTTCAACAGATTCAAAACTATGCAAACTCAATGCTACAATGTTGCTTTAAAATTGTTAGGCACAGAAGAAGCCCAAATGACATGTAATATTTCAATAATTTAGAAAATCTGTTCTGTTCTTATCATTTTACTCCTGGTGCATGTTGAGTAAAAATGCAACACATAATATTATATACAGTGTCTCACATAAGTGATGGGACACTTGTACTTTACAAAAGGAAACTAATCAAATAAATTAAAAAAACATGTACACATTTTTTTGTGGGTGTGTTTCATACTTAAATTTAGTAAAGATTATTACATAACATACATTTTGTCAAAATATTAAAATATTAATTTAATAAAAATACAAATGTTTAGAACGGAGCAAAAAATAGCTCACATAAGTGATGGGACACCATTATATATGCAACAAAAATCGTCTGAAATAAGCAATAAAAATATTTTTTGGGGTTTTATTTTTACTTAAAAGCAATTGGCAATAATTTATAAAATCGTCTGCAGTATTTCTCTCCAGTTTGTTTTGGAATTTTTGTGTTTTTTAGCTCTGTGTAGCCATGAATACTAAACGAAAAGAAACTTCGCCTGAAATTCGAAAATTAGTTATTAATTTGCATATTGAACGTGGAAAATCTATTAGAAAAACTGCTGAAACAGTTAACTTGAGTCGTTCAACAGTTTTCAATATCATTAAACGATATAAAAAGAATCATGATTCAGGATAAAAGAAGACCTGGCCGACCATCAAAGCTATCCAATGGAATAAAGCGAATTATCGTTCGAAATATTAAAAAAAATCCAAGAAATAGAGCTTCAAAAGTTGCTGCTGATTTACAAGAATTATATGGAATAATTGTTAATCCTGAGACTATTAGAAGGGTAATTCGATCTGCTGGATATCACGGTAGAGTAGCCAGGAAAAAATTCTTCGTAAGTGAAAAGAATAGAAAACTCAGACTAGCTTTCGCAAAATCCAACATAAATAAGAATTCTGATTACTGGAATAAAGTTATATTTGCTGATGAGAGTAAATTTAATATATTTGGTTCTGACGGTAGAATCTTGGTGTGGAGAAAACCCAGGGAAGAATTTCGCAAACAGAACTTGGTACCAACAGTAAAACATGGTGGAGGAGGAGTTATGGTATGGGGGTGTATGTCGTCCGCTGGAGTTGGTAATCTTGTTTTTATTGACAATATAATGGATCAGTACAAGTATATTGATATTTTAAAGCAAAATTTGAAATCTTCAGCACGAAAATTGAACCTTCATAACGATTTTAAATTCTACCAGGACAATGACCCCAAGCACACTGCTCTGAACATTAGACTCTGGCTGCTATATAACTGTCCTGAAATAATAAAAACACCACCACAATCTCCAGACTTAAATCCCATAGAGAATATTTGGCAAGAATTGGAATCAAGAATTCGCAAACACGCCATTTCTTCAAAACAACAACTAAAATCGGTGCTTCAAGAAGAATGGGATAAAATCACTCCAGAAATCACAAAAAAATTAGTCGAATCCATCCCAAAAAGATTAAATCATGTTTTAAAAGTAAAAGGAAATCCAACAAAATATTAAAACCTTTTAAAAAGTAAAATTTTTGGATAAATATTTGATGGAAAAGTAAGTGTCCCATCACTTATGCAGTAGCGTAACTATGTTTTTTGGCGCCCGGGGCCAGCAAGAAATTTTGCGCCCCCACCCCAATATAGATATATAACAATTTCTCTCAATTTGGCTCCCCTAGGCCTCGGCGCCCGGGGCGGACGCCCCCCTTGCCCCCCCCCCCCTTAGCTACGCCACTGCACTTATGTGAGCCATTTTTTGCTCCGTTCTGAACAATTGTATTTTTACTAAATTAATATTTTAATATTTTGACAAAATGTATGTTATGTAATAATTGTTACTAACTTTAAATATGAAACACACCAAAAAAATTTTTGCACATGTTTGTTTATTTATTTTATTGCAGTTTCTTTTTATAAAGCACAAGTGTCCCATCACTTTTGTGAGACACTGTAGCCCAGAAGCCAAGGGGTACAAGTGACAAAATTTAGATTTCGAGTAAATTGAGTTCAAAGCTAAACATCAATTGTAATTCAATG
This sequence comes from Maratus speculifer, assembly GCA_964019185.1. NCBI lineage: Eukaryota > Metazoa > Arthropoda > Arachnida > Araneae > Salticidae > Maratus > Maratus speculifer. The sequence continues at coordinate 134,986,547 of OZ025293.1, read as the reverse complement.
AATTGAGATATGAAACTTTTGCTTATATCATAATGATTATTGCACTCTTATTTCAATAACTGTTTAAAAAAAAGTGGAATACAATTTTTCTTTTTGTTTATAACTAAGCAATGTTTATCATCATTCGGCACTTGTACCCCTTGGCTTCCAAGCAGTAATGAAAACTGCTTGGAAGCTAAAGGGTACAAGTGCCGAATGAACACAAGAAATGAAACATTATGAAATAAAAAATTGTATTTATGAAAAAATTAAGAACATTGTCGATACAAATAAATGAAAGGACAAAATTTTGTTTTAATGTAAATTCTATAAAAAGAAAAATTATGAAATAAAAAAATAATTTACGAAAAATTTACGAACAATGTTTATATAAATGAATAAAAGGAATTTTTTTTTTTTTTTTTTTTTTTTTGTTCTAATATAAGTTTTAAAATTTTATTGTAAGTTTTGAAATATTGGAATTTTATATTTCTTAACACTTTCTAACAAAGTTGAAAAGTGAATATGATTTTGCTTTTTCAGTCCGTCTGTCCGCACTTTAACTCTCGTAAATATATTCTGATTGTCCTGAAAATTTTGGGAATTCATGTTTTCCTCACCACGAGCCTATTGCAAATGAAGTTTCTATCACGATTAGTTTATCTACAGGGACAGTAAAAAGTTTTCTGTTACATTAGAGTTCATAGGAAAAATCGTTTCAAATGAATTTTAAAGATGTTACATCTTTTCACATATTAAAATTTATATGCATTTACGAATTGCACTAAAATAAATATTCTGTAAAATATGATGCGGAAAGAATAGTTATTATTTATTTACAGGGCCACACAAAAAATTTACAAAACCTAATGGTAAACAGGAAATTCTTTGCGACATATTTTAATTATATTACAATTTTCATGAATAATAAAAATTGCTATACATCGCTGAGGCCTAATATAAGTTGTTTAGCGCATAATACGCAGTACTCAGTATTTACATAGGTATACAAAAAGATTTCAAATAGTATATTATATCCGAAGTATTGCATACTATCAATGATGATTGATTGATGGACGAAATGCCTTTTTTATTATGATTTGCCTTTTAAATTTAACTAAATTTATATATATTATATGGCATGTATAAATGCTATAGTTCATATACAGAGCTACGCAAAAGAGCTCGCAAAGTTTACTGAATATGAGCGTAATTTATTTAAAGATTGCTTTTAAATAAGTCATGCATTTCCATGCTGAACTGCATTCAGTTTACTAAGAAATTCTTGTAAAATATAGATAAAATGATACACAGGGTCACGCACAAAATTTTATACTTGCTCATCTATAGATGATAATTTCTGGAAATGCGATTTCGGTAGTCTTAAGAGTGTTTTAGTTTGAAATGAATTTTAGCTAAATACTGGCGTATAATAAAGGTTCAAGGTATATTACAGGATGAACAAAAGTATACAAGTTATATTTCCATCTATTAGTATAAACTGCTGAAAGAGAAATTTCAAACTGTTATGCGTTTTCTTGGTAAACTAAAATTTCCCATTATACAGTATATCAACCGATAAATAAAGCATAGGGCTGTTCAAAAATATTCGAATGCATATTTGGCTATGGACAGTAACACTTTATTACCCCGGCCATTTTTAACATAGTGTCAAGTCCGTTACCAAATCGCCCCCTGAGAATAATAAAATCCTACCTGTGTTTTTGAAAAAATTGACTTATACGTAGGTTCTATTTGCATCTTTGAAGGCATTTTTGCATCAAAATGATGTTATATATACTTTACATATAACCTTACAATCACAATATGACATTATTGTAATCCAGAAATGCCTTCCTAGATACAAGAGAGCCTATATATATAGGTAAGTCAATTTTTTCAAAAACACAGATAGAACCTTATTATTTTCAGGTGACGAAATGTCAAGTCTGTTATCGCACGGTTTTTTAATGATTATCATTTTTTTTTTTCACCATTCTACATTTATTTTTTATTCAACTAAGAAACAAATGTGCAACTTCCTTAAAATTTAATAATTTACATGAAAACATATTGTAATTATTAGAAAAAATTATTTTATAATTTCTATGTAATCAAAATCTCGTGGCTAAAACTCTCTCTCAGTTAAATTTAAGTATTATTAATAAATATATTTTTTTTAATTTAGGGACATAAGTCACTTCAAAGGAAGTTGATATTAGAAAATTTAATACATTTAAAGCTGAGTATTTTCAGTAATTTTGAATGGTAATGGACTTGAAAATTGGCCGTTTAATTTGGCCTTAAAAACTGTTAAAACTTGGTTTTAATGTTGGCCTTACAAGCCAACTTTAAATAGCATTTACATATTATATTATAGGAAAAAATGCACAACCATTTTTTTTTTCATGGACCTTAAACATTTACTTTAACACCTGTCTCCATTTTTAAAAGAAATTATTAAGTTTGAAAAATAAAATTCTGGAATGTGAACGAATGATGAAAATGGCCCATGGTGTGGTTCATGACTGGTGTTGTAAAGAAATTAAAAATGTGCCCCCCTGGAGGCAGAGTGGGGAGGGTGACACACAAGACATCCATAATATTAATAAGCAGTTCCAGACCTTTCAAATGATGTGTCACACGACTGGTGTTGTAAAGAAATTAAAAATGTGCCCCCCCTGGGGGGCAGAGTGGGGGGTGACACACAAGACATCCATAATATGAATAAGCAATTGCAGACCTTTCAAATGATGTGTCACACGACTGGTGTTGTAAAGAAATTAAAAATGTTCCCCCCCCCTGGGGGGCAGAGTGGGGGGTGACATACAAGACACCCATAATATGAATAAGCAGTTGCAGACCTTTCAAATGATGTGTCACACGACTGGTGTTGTAAAGAAATTAAAAATGTGCCTCTCCAGGGGGGCAGAGTGGAGGGGGTGACACACAAGACATCTATAATATGACTAAACAGTTGCTCCAAATAATTAAAATAAAAATTAGCATTAATTCTATATGCATTAATTGCATAAATATCCAAAGTTATGGATTATTAAAATGGTCTAAGGTTATAAAAACTATACTCGAAATTAAAATTTACTCCAAAATATTTGATTAATACTTAATTTCTAAAAATCATAAGTCTATTTCTTTGTGATATTCAACTAACTTAGTAAATCATTTTAATCCGCGATATTCAATATTTTTAAATGACCTGCCGTTTGATATTTGTCAGAATGATCTCGTATTTTAAAGGGTTTAAAAACGAAAATGAAGCGCCAAATACCTATAAAAAATATGCATGTTGTGAAGAAAACTACAATTAACCAGATTTTCATTTCTACAACCTTCTAAAAATTCAGATTTTTCGTAAAAAAAAAAATTTTTAATGACCATTTTTTCCATTGAAAAGCATTCCAGAAGCTAAAAAACCAGCCTACATCCTATCGCAGCCCCCACGTCACTGTGGGCAAACTATTTTCGCCCGTGCTTCGTTATAGAACCCACTCTACAAATGAATTCAGGCATTCTGATTGGTCTACAAATTTTATTATGGTTGTCTGCTTGCTATGATTGGGCTACGTCGTCAAGATGATTCCTACAATGATCACTATGACAAAAATGTAGCGGTAGATTGGTTGACAGAAGTGTTTGTTTGTAAACATGCCCTTTCCTTATTTTCGAAGAGTCATGCGCATCAGTTTCCCCTCCTGTTTCTTACTCCGTGATCTGTTCTTAGTCTGTTCCTAAACGCTTTCCCCATTCACGTATTAACACTTCATGTGTCTGCCTCCTGAGCTCGTGCGGGCGGCACACGTACTGAACAGACTCCTCCTCAGTAGTCATATGGTTGTTTTAACTGCATAATAAACTGTCTGTTGTTTTGAAGTATGAGAGAATCGAAAGTATCGTCTGTATACAGGGGCCGTGTTCAGCTGTTACGCGCGCTGCACGCGCACACTAGGAGCCACGGACATGGAGTGGATACTTATACTTGGTGGGATGTGCGTTCAGTCCTCGCTACTGTGCCACCAATTACTGTAACTGTTCGCTCAGTAACAGATGGAGAACAGATCAAGGATGTAATTACTTGTAGTGCCAATTATAAAGATAATCTGTTACAAATGAAAGTGAGCTGGCTGGCCGAATGGTCAGGATGCTGAGCTTGAACCCAGACAATACGGGTTCGATACCTGCGCGGGCAAAAAGTTGGTTTGTGTTTTTTTTTTTGGTTGCTTTTTATTAATAAATAAGACATTTTTATTAAAGGGTAAATTTTATATTAATAATACAGAAGCACATGTATTTCTATTATAATAATAAAATACTTATTTAAATATGAGAAAATGAGATTTTTGCGGAGAAAGTTTTAATATTCCAAATTTAGAATATTAAAAGGATAATTAGAACGATATTAATATCGTTCCAAAGTGATTTATATATATATTAAGAAAATGGGAAAAAATGTTTTCTGCGAAAATATCCATATACGCATAAAATAATTATTAATGTTCTTTTTTTTTTTTTTTTTTTTTTTTTTTTTTTTTTTTTTTTGAAAATTTTAGAAGTAATTTTTTATTGAGATTAGGATGCAAATATAATGCATGCGTGGATATTTTACGGTGTTAAAATCAAAATGGAAAATATTATAAAAGCAAAATGTAAAAGATATACATTTTTTTAAATTAAGAATATCTGCATACATATATTTTAAAGAAGTGAAATATTTGGAGTTTGCCTTCTAGTTTTATAATGAATAAAGTATGATTAGAATGTTTATAATTTTTCTATTAAAAGTATAAATAAGTGTTTTGCTTATACTAACATAATTTCGGATGTCGTTTGTTTTTCATATTTTATGACATATTTTGGCCTGTTATCCACACGGTATTAAAATATACAATCATTAAATAAGAAATATATACATACTAAAACTTCTTATGAAAAATTATCTAACTAACAATGCAAATTCCATTGAAATCAATCCAGTATTGTAGATTACAAATCAGTCTTAAGACTGATTTGTAATATTACAATTGTAATATGTGGATACAGGGCCATCGCTAAGACTTTTTATTGGTGGGGGGGAAAACCTTAATATTGTCAAGTCAAATTTTTATATTCGCCAACTCGTTTTATAATTTTGCCAAGTTAACGCACTTTGAAAATGTAATACAATTCTTATTTGTAAAAAAAATAATAATATTCCCAATTAGAGTTGTAACTTTTGCAAATTCTATCAAAAATAGAAAATGTATTGCAGTTTTTATTAAAATTTTAATTAAATTTGACATAAAAGTTTTAAATTTGCAAAGTGTAACAACATTTGTCAATGTTTTGGGAGGGTAGCCCCCCCCTTAGCTAGTCCCCCGTGTGGATATCTCAACCTTGGTTTATCAACAGCATTCTATTAATTACAACAATAGAATCAACAGTATTCTATTATTTAATACGAAAAGTATAAAGCAACTGATAAATGATTTTTAAATAAATAAAAATTAAATCACCAATTGTTAAATTGTATCAGTCAACCTACCAACTTTGACAACAAACAACGTGCAACCAATAACAGATAAGCACAAAACGCACAATCACGTGATCAAATCGCCCATCATTTTTTTTGCGTCGCGCGCGTCAAGGTTTGAGCAGGGTTGATTGTCATTTTTTAAATGCTAATCGGGCTTAATTACATGAAATAGGTCACGTGATACTTTTCCGGAATACTTTTAATTTTGTTTGAGTGGTCACAGGTATGTATTTCTGTTACGAAAATCATATTTTGAAAGGATAAAGAGATATGGTATTTGTATTTACCAATTCTGAACCATAAAAATAGTACAATAATTGAATAAGTTTAAAATTCTCTTCTTCGATAGCACCTACTCCAAGCAGAATCTTCTGAGCGCGCGCGCACAAAAAAAGCCGCTTTTGAACACGGCCTGATTGATATGGTTGTGTTTGGGTTTTATGAAGTGGTATTCGGTGATTTTATTGATCAGACTTAATGTCTTTTACTCTTTATATTAGTAATATGTTTGTATTAAGTTATGGTCTTGGTGTTACGGAAAGATGATTCGTATGGTATGACAATTCCTATGATCGTGAAATGTGATGTGTTCAGAGCTGTTTTATGCTATCTTCGCAGCTTTGGTACTTTTTGTCATAGATAATTATAGTACATCCCTTGCTGTAGTGCTATGTGGACTATTTATTTATTTTTATATTCAAATTTTTTCCAAGGGTTCTAATAGAGATCGATTTATCGTTACCCTTATCACCAAAGCATGGGGTGGAGTTTCTAATATTTTCCTTCTATGGAAACATATAATTTTATTCCTTAAAAATTTGTTTACGTCAAGAAAACATTTTAAATCACCTTATCAGTGTAGCTTTCACTTTTGTGGTGAAACTGCATGCCTTGAAAAAGAGATTGATGTCATAGTGTTTAACATATCACAGTATTACTTACATTCCTGGTATGATAAAGTTGGTGACAATGAAGATTTTATTTTGCATTTGAACTCTGTCATTAAAGAAGCACTAGTTGGCATATGTTCAAAGCTTACTAAGGTAAACAGAAAAAGAATCTCATATGCTGTTCTTCAAATTTACTTACATTTTTTTATTCACTTCATGGACACAAAGAAAAATTCAGAAATGAAATTGGATGATTTTCAAGTAAGTGTTTTTATATTATTATGTTTGCATGAAAAGTGCATTGATGTGTATACTTATCTTATTTAAGAAATAAATAAAAATTTATGTATAGAGAAACAAGATCTTATTTAGGAAAATATACTTGTCTTTTTTAGATTTCCTAGTGCGTTTCCTAGTAGGGTCATTCCATGGTAACTTACATTACATTTAGAACAATTTACGGCATATTCCTAAAACACCGAGACAGCTGATTTTGGCAATTTTTTAACACGCGCCAAGATTCCAGGAGCGCCAACCGAGTTTTCAGCAACCTAGAAATTCTCTCCAATCACAATTCGTGTTTTTCGGAAGACAATTAGCGAGATGCTCGGTTTCAAGGACGATTAGGGTCACCCGGGATAAAATGGGTATATTTTATTTATTTATTTTATTATTTTTCCAGACAAATTTTTAAAATAAATTAAAATTATTATGAACAAAGTGCTTACATATCTGGCAATACTTAAACCTTATAAAAACAAACTGGCGACGCATATAATGGGCTTGGCAACCGTTTTGTTTTTCAGAAGATAGAACAAAGTGTTTTTAGTGGTTGAAAAACTTCTTTTCAGAAAAATATGCAGGAAGAATTTTAGGAATAAACTGTTTGATATTTACAAAAGAAGGATTCTTCTAACTGAAAACTGTTAAATTAAGTAAATTTATTTACTCACAAAAATTCTATAGCGTTTTTTGTCATATGGGGTAAAAAGGGTATAGGTCAAGATGTATGAATTATATATATAAAACCCCTCCGTGTATAACAATTCCGGGGACAACCTATCCATGAGAAAAAGAAACTCATTCACCAATGAAAACGTTTCATAGTCGTAATGGAGCGTTCTCATTGGTCAGATTTACAGTGGAAGCTGTAAGTGACGTCACTACATTTTATTTCGCTTTGAAATCTTTCCACGATTTCAAAAAGTACACTGTTAAAAATTTGACCCATTTGCTGCAGCGGCACTCCACAGCTTTTATAGAATATCTCTTTCATGACCAATGGGAATGCTCCATAACCCAGTAAAGTAACCGTTTTCTATAAAAGCGGTGGAGTGACGCTGTAGCAAATGAGTCAAATTTTATACAGTGTATATTTAATTAAAACTTTTTATTAAAGGAAAGCGAAAGTGCGTTTTAAATCCAATATTGTTAAAATTTTTATATTGGGGTTGCTTTAATTTTTTTTTTTTTTTTTACAGCCGTGAATGACTCTTGGGAATTTCAAATCTAAAAAAAAAAAAATATATTGTGAAAAGTTACCTCCGATTTTAAAGGCAATCTATTTTCTGACCAATGAAACCGTTCCATAGTCGTAATGGAGCGTTCTCAATGGTCAGATTTACAGTGGGAGCTGTAAAGGACGTCACTACATTTTACTTCGCTTTGAAATCTTTTCACGATTTCAAAAACACTATTTAATTAAAACTTTTTATTTAAGCAATCCATGAGTACGTTTTAAATTTCATTATAATCCCCATCTACCAGATAGTTTTGTTTAAAATGCAGATTTCTGTTAAAATTTTCTTTCTTTCTTTCTTTTTTTTTTTTTTTTTTTTTTTTTTTAATTAGATTTTTCCGTTTTCAAGTTTAATCGCTGTATTTATCAAAATTGTTTCAGCCTAAAGTGGCTATGATTGACCACAGTTGTTGTAATTTTTTATCATCCTTTAAAAATGCAAACACATCATTTTGACGGGCTAACTTCTAGTGTATGAAGATTGATCCAGAGTTTCCCCCAGGTTTAAAAAAGGGCAGGGCGCTACTGTTCTGAAAAGGACACTTCTTACATTTTTAAGGGCACTTTTTGCATTTTTTAAGGGCACTTTTTCATTTTTAAGGGCACTTTATAAAAGTGCCCTTCAATCTAGAATCTAGCAGTTCAAAAAGTCGTGTAAAAAGAGAAACTTCATCAAAAAATTGAAAAAAGAAAAAAAAAGGTAAATTTTGTTAAAAGATCGCGAAAAAACGGCAAATACTGTTAAACGATCACGAAAAAACAGGCAATTTTGTTAAAAGATCGCAAAAACAGCAGATTTTGTGAAAAGATCGCAAATAACAGCATATTTTGCTAAAAAAATCTCAAAATAACGACAAATCTCGTGAAAGTATCGCGAAAAAATGGAACTTTTCAAAGAATTTTTCCATTTTATTGGGATTTTTGGACGAAATTTGCCATTTTTATCGCAAATCTTTTGACGAAATCTGCCGTTTTATCGCTATTTTTTGACGAAAGTTGCCGTTTCTTGCGACTCATGACAAAATTTTCAGTTTTATCGCGATATTTGGAAGAAATTTGTCATTTTTCCACGATCTTTTGATGAAATCTGCCTTTTTGTGACGAAATTAGCCATTTTTTGCAAATCTTGCCAGAAATTAGTCGCTATTTCGCAATTTTTTGACGAAATTACCCGTCCCATGGGACCCGTATGAGGGGTTTTTTTTTTTTTTTTGTGTTCCGTCGCCAATTTTTTACGTAATTTAGTCGCTATAGCGCGTTCGGATCATCGCTGGAGGGCTGCATTTTTTCAAATGTAGGGCAAGAAGGGCGCTATTTTTTTTTTTTTTTTTTGAATGAATGACAAGAGAGGCGCTAGTTTTTGGATGAGGGGCGCTATATTTTAAACTAAAGGGCAGGAAGGGTGGAGCACCCTCCTGAAACCCTCTGGGGGAAACTCTGATTGATCAAAGTTGAAAGACCTTTTGAGGGCAAATTGTTATTGATCTTATGTTTTAAACTGAAATTATGCTTTGTTGTATGAAATTAGGCTATTACTTATATAATCAATTTATCATTTATATTATAAATTAGGCTGTTTCGGGTGACGTTAAAATACATGCAAATTGATTAAATGTACAGGATTAAATGTAATCGCAAAATTAAATTAAAACACATTTTCTAGTACTGGCAAGGCTTTAAAAAAACTCATAGAAAACGCAAGAGAGTACAAGCAAAGGTAGAAGAAGTTTTAACTACAGAGCAGGTAGCTGCAAATCTTTGCACTAGGAACACAGAAAAGTACAAACAGTTAAAAGAATCAAAGCAACCCATAAAATAGAAGTTAAACCAAAGGTTTTCACTGCAATGAATCCAGTGATTGGTAATTGAGTCCCTGTAAAAGTTAATGTAAAGAAGTCTGTTCAAGAATTCACTGGTCTTATTGATATCCCTGATGAAGGTCAAAATACCGTGAAGTTTGCAATAAAGTCATCTGCTGGATTATTTCATATCTTTCCTGAGAAAGACGATGTTGCTGATGTGAATACATCCTAATTGCCAGAAAGCCATCTCAACCAAGCTGCAAAAGTCCTTGCCAATATACACTTTGCATGTAAATTTTTATTATTTTATACCTATCTGCATAAATTGCTTTTGATTAAACATTGATTTTCCAGTGTAATTTAATTTTTCATTTTTTCCCTACAGATATTCATACTGATATCTATCTGCTTTTGAATTGCATTAAATAAAAAAAAATGCTTTTAAAGAGAAACACTATTCACAGCATGTGCGTAAACTGATGTGGTGGAGGATAGGATTTGTCAGCACTCTCATCTTATTTACATTAGTTTCATAACAGTGTTTTTATATGTCAAGAAAAAAATGTAAGCAAATTGAAGTGGGGAGTTTTTGAAGCCCCTTCCCCTCACCTTCCAAGTTTACACATGATTCAGAGGATGAAAGTACAAAACTTTTAAATGGTTTACACATTAATTATAGTGTATAAGTATATTTAATTTATTATTCAGCTTTAACCAGCATATACCCATTTTACCACGAACCACGGGGTAAAATGGGTATATACCGGGGTAAAATAGGTATAGTGTTTTACACTAAAATTTAAAAAAAAGTAAATACAAATTATGTTTAATTTAGACCTAAGATACACAATGTCAAAAATATTTAACAAAAACATGAATTTATTTCATAATATTTCTGCCATGAAACATTAAAATTAAAAAAGCTGATTTTTATACCCATTTTACCCCAGGTAACCCTACTTTATAAAAAAATATTCTTTTTACAAACAATATATCAAACAATTTACAACTATTTAACTTCTTTTACCACGAATTTTCTTGAGTTATACAATGATTACCTTCCATATTTTTCGAATGTTAGAAATTTACTATTTCCGATCTACCGATTTTTAAAAACTTTTTCACAATAAATATATAAAACTTTATATGCACCAGTTTCTAAAACAAACAAAATACAATAGCCATCAAATAAAAATTCACTTACCTTTACTTATTTATATAACGGAATCCTACAATGAGGATACTTTATTTTATTTATTTATAACTTATCCAAGAAAACAGATCATGCGTTCCAAACTAAAAATCTATCAAACAAACTAAAAGAATTCTTTCTGCTTCCAGATATTGTTTCATGCGGCAGACTATTCAGTAATTACAAAATTTAAAGCTTTGCTGCAATAAATAAACTAATATGAATGCAATGTTTTCATCTAATGTCCAGTATTCAGCTAGAATGTAGAGATAACAAAACGAGATTGAGCAATCAGAAACCGGCATTTTTACAAAGTTTTTCTCTTTTTAATTGAGCGAATTTTCTGATTGGTCAATCTCATTTCGCTAACAGCACAAAATTTATCTAGATTTCGGCTATGAAAAACACTTTTGTTCCTTAAAAAAACTCATCTTAAAAAACTATTTAAGCACTGTAAAAATTAAAAGAAATGAATTTTAAAAACACACTGTGTACATTTAAGCGAATTATTTTAAATTGGGGGATTTCTTATTTGTATATTTTACAGATAGTGTTTATTTCAATAAACAGTCACAAAAATAATTGTGTACTTACCAGCGCCGTGCAAAAAAGGGGGGGGGCATCAAATTTATACTACCAACGTTATTTTTAGCTTGTCACAAGAAAAAGTTCGGGCAGGGGGGGCGTCGAATTGAGACTTTGACCCAATCACAGTTTTCTCTTCGTACCATAGTTAAAAATTCGGGAAAAGTAATAACTTACTAGAGATCAAAACTACAGAAAAGGAATTTTAAAATTTTGCTACTTAAATTTGCACAAAGTTATGTAGATTTTACAAGTTACGTTCATGTATTTTACAAATATTTTATTTCTAAAATTTATCAAGGATATTTATCAAATAATATAATTTCTGTATCATATTTCTATATCATATAATTTCTGTAACTTTAAAGTGAAGCATTATGAGTGCATTAAAGCAAATTAGTTGCAAACTCGCTGTGCAGGAATCAGTGAAATGCACGAAACTCACCAACGGCACAATCACTAACGTGTGTATGAGCGCTTCACGGCCATTAAAACTAAAAAAAAACATCAGTGGATCCACGAAACTCGCTGTGCAGGAATCACTAAAATGCATGAAACTCATCAACGCCGCAGTCACAAACGTGTGTATGAGTACTTCGAGCCCATTAAAGCTAAAAGAATCGTCAGTGGATAAACGAAACTTGCTGTGCAGGAATCACAAAAATGCACAAAACTTGTCAATTCCACAATTAGTAATGCATGCATGAATGCTCCGCACCCATTAAAACAAAACAAAAAAATCGTTGGATTCACGAAACTCGCAGTGTTAGAATCCCTATAATGCACAAAACTTGTCAAACCTGCGCTAACTAACGACACTAAAAGCATAAAATTATTCTCTGGATACTCAAAAGTCGCATTGAAGAAATTTCTAAAATGAGCAAAATTGTGGTTATTAATGCAGATATCCAACTATTAAAATCTTTGTCAATTTTTCGAAAATACGAGGTAAAATTTTGAAATATTTTTTTTAATATTTATGGCGCATAAATATTCCGCGATTTTTTAAGTAAAAAAGAAAGTTTTTCTGATATAGGAATTCGCTTTCAGTAACATTACGCGTCATCTCAATTTTTAAAATGAAATCGACAAATCATAACTTAAATCATTGAATATTTATTTCGAGAAAAGCGTATCCTCAATATATTCGTCTGCCGTATTGCATATTCATTTCCAAATGTATGTTATTTATTAAGATAAACAATATCTTTAAAATAACACGAAAAAAAGGCCGGGAAAATACAGTCATATATAATGCAATCTCCTTTTTTAATTTAAACAATAATACACTGATGTAACAATGGGAGGGGGGGGTACCTGACTAGGATTACCAGTTTTTATGTTTAAGATTTTTATACCTGGCGTACAATGTAAGTTTAAAATTGTCCTATACCACAATTTCTTCCGTTTATTATCACATCTTACATTTGATAAACTTCTTTTCAGGACCAAAACTAGAGAGAGGACGTGTGCCTCAGGCACCAGAAAAAAAACCAAATGAAAATTTTGTTTGCCAATTTGTCTCACATCTATGTTTAGCATGGTTTGTTAAAATCATCCTGTCTAGGGTAAGCCAAAACATAGAAAAATCTGAGAATGATATGGCATAAGAATCAAAGGTTAAAATTCCAGGTCGCCACCGGCCACTAAATATAAAAAATTGGCCATTTTATGTTATGCATCTGATCGTCAAATTGGCAATCAAACATTTCTGGAAATAAAAGAAATTTCGTCATAAATCTGAAAATTAGGACATAAAATGTCTTGCAAATTTCTACAAATGGTCACCGAAAATAACCGATATCACCAATCAATTGAAGAACAATCGCTAATTTCGTCAAACAATGGCAAGAAAACAGGAATTTGATCAAAGGATTTCAGTAAAAAATTGTGAAAAAAAGTAAATTTCATCAAAATATGAAAAAACGGCAAACTTCTCTGACAGACTGCAAAAAAAGGCAAACTTCTCCAAAAGGTGGGGGGGAAAATGGCAAATTTCTCACAAAAAATTGCAAAAAAGGCAGATTTTATCAAAAGGTTGTGAAAAAAGGCAAATTTGATCAAAAGATCATGAAAAAAAAGACAGATTTCGACAAAAGATCATGAAATAACAACAGATTTCGTCAAAAGATCACGAAAAAACGACAGATTTCATCAAAAGATCATGAAAAAATGGCAGATTTCGTCAATAGATTGCGAAAAGAAGGGTAGATCTCTTCAAAAAAGGGGTGAAAAAATTACAAATTTTGTCAAAAAATCATAAAAAAACAGCAAATTTCTTCAAAAGATTGCGAAATCCATTGACCAATAGCAGATAATATTACTAAATTCATCAAGTCGTTGAAAAAAAAAATCTCCATTTTCACAATCGATGATGGGGGAAGAAATCATAAGTTTGGATGAATTATGGTTTTCTGTACATATAAAATAGTTGTTAACTATTTAATATTCCGATTAGAATTCCATGAAACTAAATATCTATATTTGGGCAAAATAATGTTAGTGTAGTATCCAATTCTAAATATTGACAGGTAGCGAGGTAGCCGTTCGTTTACACATATCAAACTATGAAAATACAGTGTATTTATTATAGAAAATGTTGTGAAGCATTTTAAGGGGACCCCAGTACCTTTAAAACAATCTCTTCAATTTTGAATAATACTGTAATATATGCGTACAGGTAATATACTGTAATGTAATTTTATTCTTATGTATATAAAAAAAATGAAAGAAAATCAGCAAATTCTCAATTTAAATATATTTTTTTAAAATAACTATAAACTTTAATGTTAAATCCATATACAAAAATATCAAATACACCATGGAAAACAAGTGAAAAGAAAAAAATCTCAATTAACAAAAAAAAAATTTTGACAGAATTTCATGTTTTTTTATGTGATTCTGAGACATATTTGCATTTTTTCAAAAACATTTGGTGAATTTTGCAATTTTTTTTTTCGTGATTGTTTGGTGAAATTTGAATTTTTTGCAGTCCTTTGACATTTTTTTTTTCTTTTTTTCACGATCTTTTGACAATTTTTTTTTTTTTTTTTTTTTTTTCTCGTTCTTGATTTTTTGCCGAAATGTGCATTTTTTCATGATTCTTTGGTGAAATTTGAATTTTTTCAGCATTCCTTTCACAAAAATTGAGTTTTTTTTTTTTTTCACTATGTTTTGACAAAGTTTTTTTTTTCACAATCTTTTGCGGGTTTTTTTCTGCATTTTTAGAGATCCTCTGATAAAAATTGTATTTTTTTCACAATCTTTTGACATTTTTTTTCACAATCTGTTGTTGATGAAATTTACGTTTTTTTTTTTTTTTTTTGCAACTTTTCGGGCAAATTTGCTTTTTTCTCGCGTTTCTTTCACAAAATTTCGTTTTTTCACTATCTTTTGTTAAAATTTGTATTTTTTTGCGAAATTTGTGTGTGTGTGTGGGGGGGGGGAGGGTTTGCTATATTTTGGTGAAATCTGAATATTTTCTGTGACCCTTTGACAGAAATTTGTGTTTTTCACGATCTTTTGATGAAATTTTAAGTTTTTTTCTACAATCTTTTAAAAAAGTTTAGTTTTTTTCACGATCTTTTGCTGAAATTTGTGTTTTTTTTCTTGATCTTTTGACAAAGTTTGCAGGGTTTTTTTTTTGCAATTTTTTTAGTGAAATTTTATTTTTTCTATAATTTTTAGACAAGAATTCATGTTTTTTTTCCTGCGATATTTTGTCAAAGTTTTAGTTTTTCTGTGATCTTTTATCAAAATTTGCAATTTTTTGGTGAAATTTCAGTTTTTTCCATGATTTTTTGACAAAATTTCAGGGTTTTTTTTTCCTCACGATCTGTTGCCGAAATGTGTGATTTTTCATTATCTTTAGCAAAAATTCATGTTTTTTTTCACGATTTATCACCAAAATTTCCATTTTTTTTGCTATATTTTGCCGGAATTTGTGTTTTTTCTTAATTTTTAAGTAAAATTTGCATTTTTTCATAATTTTTTAGGGAAATTTGCTTTTTTCCTACAATCCTTTGACGGAAATTCATTTTTTTTCTCGTTGAACTTTTGATGAAGTTTGCTTTTTTTGGCAATCTTTTGATAACATTTGTTTGTAAACAAATTTTTCAGCAAAAGATTGACATAATTGATATTTTTCGGCGACCATTTATCAAAATTTGCAATATTTTTATGCCTAAATTTTTCAACTGATAACCTTTTTTTTTTTTTTTGGGACTCAATAACTTTAAAGTTTCTTAAAATTGGACACAGTATCATCCATATGTTTAAAAATTGGTGGTAAAAATGTATGCTTACAATATAGTAAAACATAAAAATAAGTAAGAAATTAAAATACTAAAAGTTTAGATATTTTTTTTTTAATGATTAAAATATTGTAAGGAAAAATCAAGTAAATAATCAATGTACTGATTAAATATTGAATATAAAGATGATATGCATTTTTCCTTAATTATTCAATGAAACTCGCCTCATAAAAGTGCACTACTAATTCACATCAAAATCATAAAATAAGGAAGTTCAATTTCAGGTTTAGCCAGACTTAATCAAAAAAGCTTGATTAATGCATGGTAAAAAGATTGTGGTTACCAGTGATATTAGCAATATCTTGAATTTTCTCAGAAATAAATTTATTTTTCCTTCATGAAAAAACATGAATTCAGTAATATTAACGAAAATTATAGATTGAAATATGTATAGAATTGATATAAAAATAAAAAAGTCAAAATTTGTCACTACATCTGAACTGAAAGTTTCATTGTTTACAACTGTAAATTATATACAGATTCCAGAGATTTGCAGATTTATAGGAGTCTACTGTATATATGAATCTTATAGACCATTCCAGCACAAGGTGAATTACCATACAAACGTTTTCCTTCCACTGGAAGCACAAATACTTTTTGTTTAAGGTATACGATTCTGTTTTCACAGGTTTTACTGTATATTTATATGTTAATAAATAAATAAATATATGTATGTAATATGTATAACATTATTGATGCTGAATAAAATATATTCAAATATCCATTTCAGATGAAACACTGGGCTTCTCAAGACAGCACAACTGAATGGTGTTACTTACAGAGCATAGTGAGCTCCTTAATTAATCAGTTTGGTCCGAAAAATCCACAGAAGTCTCTTCATAGTGAACGCAGTCCCATATTGCATAATTTTATTGTTGAAATTTTAACAGAATATATCTTTCATCCTCTTTCAAACCTCCTTTCTAATCCTTCTCAGCTTAATTTATGGTTGTTGAAAGTTTTAGAAATGTATGTTAATGTGGATAACTTGTATCCCAATTTACTTAATAATGAAACGTCTGTTTTAATTGTTCCTTATGAAGAATATAATTCAGGGCCAAAAATTTTATTGGATTTAGATGATTCCTCTCCTAATTCTGAAAGTAAAACACATTCTTTTGACTATTCTTTAAGAATTGAAAATATGTCTGATAATAATGTTGATAAACATGAAATAACCAGTACTTCTGCAAAACCTAGGAGAAGTACTGATTCTCTGTCTCCTTTTATATCGTCTAGTGTCAAATCATCAAGCAATATCAACCTAGTTGACAATGACTTTCCCAGTGAAAGGAAAAGTAAAAGTGAAGTAAGTTCACCCGCCTCATGTGATACCTCAACTATTAAAAGGTCTAAAAGTGCTGATTATATTCGCCAAATGCCAACATTGAGAGCTTTAAATGTGAAAGATTACAATATTATGATGCAAGAAGATAATAATCGGATGCTTGTTGCCCTTAAATCTGATTCAAATTCTGGTAATTTTATTGAACAAGCAGAAGAAGCAATTGAAGTGCCCACTTTATTTTCAGATGTACGAATATCTGATACTGTTCAACAGAGTGAAGCTGGCTTTTTGCCTTATACATTATATTGCATCCAGGTTAGAAATAACTTTGTTTTGTACATTTTATTTTGTTTACAATTTTAGTATTTTCTAATTTTATTAATTTTATCTCTCTTGTTAATAGTATTCAGGTGTCTTCCATGATACTGGGAAATCATATGAAAAACCCCACTTCATCAAGCAAGAAGTTAGCATAAAAAGGCGCTTTCGAGAATTTCTTGCCCTACAGTCAAGATTAGAGGATAACCCCAATCTAAAAAACTATTTAAAAGGTAAATCTTTAGTTCTTTAATATCATTATCTATTTTATTTTTTTGGGTCGTTTTAATTTTAATGGAGATTACATGTCCAGGGTTCGTACAGACTCCTTAGAAACTACTTAGAAATGAAAACGTTCCCGAGTAGTACTTAGAACTACTTAGATAAACTAAATACTCCTTAGAAACTCCTTAAATTGTATTGCGGTTTTACACATAAGCAGTATTGCTCCCGGGAAAAAAAAAAAAAAAAATCATGTTTGTAAAACACACGGTAAACTCTTTATGCACATCATTCATCAGAAGCACAGCAGTGATTGGTTGGGATCATACTAATAGCCACCAAAGTGAAAAGAATAATCCAGACACACCTCTAAGCTTCTAATTTCAAAAAGTAAGCGATAACACTGTTTAATTCCCTAGCTAGATATACAACTTTGATTTCTTTTTAACACTTTACCGACTGGCAGCGGTTCGAACATATATGCCCTTTCATTGCCCGATCAGCCGCAGATCGTCCGAGACACCGGCTTGGTTTCGGCCTAGACTGACGCGCAGAAATATGTGTGCTTTTCTTAAACTCTTTCCATTCATTTCTAAGGCTAAAGCTTATAAAAAAAAAAGCACCAATTATCTGAATAAAGAATGTGACCTGCTTGCTACTTGTCAACCTAACCTAACCAAATCTAACAGAAAGATCAAAAGTCGATTAATCAATGACCGGTCGGTAAGCGCTGGGGAGCAAACGTCGAATAATTGACGGCCGGTCGGTAAGCGCTGGGGAGCAAACGTCGATTAATCAACAGCCGGTCGGTAATGTGTTAATAATACGATTCATCAATCTCAATTTTGCTGATAACGGTGGATTCAGGGGTGATTCTCGTCTGAAATTTTAAGGCATCACCTTCAGAAAATTTGAAATTGGGTTATCAGTTCCGCATAATTGCCAATTTGTACGGTTTTGCGAGTGGAAAAAACAATCGCAGAGAAATGCAAATTTTGTGAAAGGATCGCCGAAAAAGTGCACATTTTGTCAATATTTTGTGGTAAAATGACAATTTTGTCAATGTTTTTGTCAACAAACTTTGTCAAAAGATAGCTGAAAAGCACAAATTTCCTGTGCGAATCGCAGTTAAAATGGCAATTTCACCAACTATTGCAGATAAAATGCTAATTTCATCTGAAGACCATGTGAAAAGTCTATTTCGTCTAAAGATTGTGAATATAATGCTGATTTCTTTAAAAGATTGTGGGAAAAATCGCCATTTTCGATAAAAGATCGCTTACAAATATTTTGTCAAAATATCATTGAAAAAAAACTGCGTTTTAATCAAACGATCACGGAAAAAACACCACTTTCATCAGAAGATTGCGGGGATAAAATGCCGTTTTTGAGAAAAGATCGCGTAAAAATGCACATTTTTCTAAAAATCGTTGAAAAAAACGTTGATTTTATAAAAAAGAAACATGGAAAACACCGATTTCATCAAACGATCGCAGAAAAACCATTGATTTTGACAAAAGATCGCTATAAATCACTGATTTTGCCAAAATATCGCAGATGAATCGCTGATTTTGTCTGAAGATCGTGGGAATGTGCCGATTTTATTTGAAGATTGCAGATACCCCCCCCCCCCCCCCCCCCCCCTCCCTCGCTCTCGCGGAATCCCTGCGGAATTGTGGTGCAAGTGCATACCATATAAATAACAACAAAAGTTGCAAGTCTTTAAAATTTTTTGGACTCCTTGGATTTTTTCGTCCCAACTCTGTATGAACCCTGATGTCCAGAAAATGAAGAATTTTTTACTTAAAAAAAATACTGTTATTGCCTGTTTTAATATAATCTTATTTGCTCACTAGAAAAATACATTAAATAAATTCAAGACTATTTACTAAGCAAAAAATAACAGTTGAAAATGAATCACCTACTTTTTGGGCTGCCCCAAGATCAAGTTTCCTCGAAGGATATTGTTTATTTAATACCAAAATATTTTTATTTTCATGTGCAGGTAGTTTTATATATATATATTTATAATAGAACATACTATAATAGTTAAAATATCGCATAAATTAATCCTTCTAATCTATGTTTTGTTATGTTTTTTAATTAAAAAGTGGGTGTTCACAGGATTTTGAAATATCTGTTATGTAACCCTTGTTACCTATAAATGCAGATTCATGGTCGCCAGTTCCCACATGGCGGCTAAATTTTTTGATTTGGCGACTAATTTTCAGCATTTAAATTTCCGTCCTTTGATGAATTTCCCTTTTATTATTGCAATCATTTGACATTTTTTCATGATCCTCCGATGAGAATCATACACGTTTTCATGATCGTGTACGTTTTCACAATCCTCTAGCCAAAATTGCATTTTTTTTTTTTTAATTCTTTCACGAAATTCAGGTTTTTACAGCAATTCTTTTACAAAGTTTAAGTTTTCTTTTGTGACACTTTGACAAAAATTGCACTTTTTTCGTGGTTCTTTGATAAAGTTTGCAGGTTTTTTTTTTTTTTTTTTTAAATCTATTAATAAAATTTATATTCCTTTTGAAATCTTTTGACAAAATTATTATTGTTTCTCTGATCCTTTGACCAAGTTTGCACTTTTTCTGTGGTCATTTGATGAAATAAGTTGCTTTCATGATCCTTTGATGAATTTTGCAGTTTTTTTTTTTTTTTTTTTTCAATGATTCTATGAGAAATCCTTGTTTTTCTACTGATGCTTTGATCAAGTTCACAATTTTACTACAAAGATATGCAAAATTTGTATTTTCCTGTGATTCTTTGACAAAAAAACTTATTTTTGGGGGGTAGGAAGAAAGGGTTCTTTTATGAAATTTACGGGACATTTTTGTGACCTTTTGATGAAATTTGTGCTCTTTTCTGCTGATGATGGATACAATTGATTTTTTTAATGTTCAAATTTTTGGAACCTAATGCCTTAAGTTTTCTGAAAATTTGAAACAAAATCACATGTGTAATAATATGTGATAGGATTTAAAGATAATATTTCTTGTGTGATGTTGAAAAACAAATGTTTGAATTGTAATTTGATTTTTACTGTGCAAAATAATCTCACACATTCACACGATATTTTTATATGTACTCTATTGTGAAAAAATGAAAATAAGAAATATTACTTTCCCACTGCTGTGATTGCTTAGTTTATTCTTATAGATGTTTTTTTAACTTCTATCTTGCCTTACTTTAACCAGGGTTCGCACAGACCTTAAAAGTAATTATAAACTCCTTATATTTCAATAGTCCTTAATAAGGATCCTTAAAGTCCTTATTTTTTATTGAAAGTCCTTATTTTTTAACGTGAGCTTAATATTAACGCGATCCGTAAAATGTTTTAAAAAAATCACCAAACATTCCAGGAGTGATTCTCGTCCGAAATTTCCCAAAATTTAAGGCATCCTCTTCCGAAAATTTGATCAGTTATTAGTTCCGTATAGTTGCCAACTTGTATGGTTTAGCGCGCGGAAAAAACAATTGCGGAGAAATGCAAATTTCATGAAAGGATCGCCGAAAAAGCACACGTTTCGTCAATATTTCGTGGAAAAACGACGATTTCGTAGATTTTTTTTGTCAATGAACTTTGTCAAAAGATCCTGAAAAACGCGAATTTCCTATGCGGATCACGGGAAAAACAGCAATTTCACCAAATATCGCAGATAAAACTCTGTTTTCGTCTGAAGACCGTGGGAAAACTTCGATTTCGTCTAAAGATTGCGGATATAACGCCGATTTCGTTAAAAGATCGCGGAAAAACCGAGGGGGGGGGGTAATTCGCGGAATCCCCTCTCCCCCCCCCCCCCCCCCCCCCCCCCCGCGCCGCTGATTTCCGAAAATGCGATGTGAATTTCCGAAAAAACATTTTCACCCAGAATCACCCCTGAAACATTCATAATCTGACAAATATGGCAGCTGAAAAAAAAAAAAAAAAAAAATCAAGTTTCTTTGTTACAATTCTCTTATTTCTGATTAGACATTAAAGCTGCCTCTTTTGTTTCCCGATTGCGACGTAGAAACCTCGTATTTACAAACACCAATCGTAAAAAATATTCACCATCAAAAATTTCCTTTTCTTTGAAATAGAGAAATGAATAGCAAAGAAAAGATGTTTCGCCAAATAATTGCGCCAATCTGTTCTATAATCCTCCAAAAATGCCGCGGACGCGCTGTAGCACGTAAAATACGCAGGATATCAGCGACGGGACGCCAGAAAATGAAGTTTACGCATCCCGCGGGACGCGTAATTTTCGTCAAAAATCACATAAAGGCAAATTTAGTTAAAAAATCGCGAAATAACGAATAATTTTTGGCAAATTATGTCAAAAAATTCGCGAAAAAATGGCTAAATTTGTTACGAAATTCCGATTAAAGGCAGATTTCCTCAAAACATCGCGAAAAAACGACAAATTTCGTCCAAACATTGCGATAAAGCGGCAAGTTTTGTCAAAAAATTCGCGAAAAACGGCAATTTTCATCAAAAAATTGTGATTAAAACGGTAACTTTCATCAAAAGATCGCGAAAACCCGGCACATTTCGTCAAAGGATCGCGAAAAACGGCACATTTCATCAAAGAATCGAAAAAGCAAATTTCGTTAAAAAATCGCGAAATAGCGAATGATTTCTGTCAAATTTCGTCAAAAGATTTGCGAAAAAATGGCTAATATCGATATAAAATCCCGGAAAAAAGGTAGATTTCCTCCAAAAACTCGCGAAAAAACGAAAATTTCGTCCAAAAATCGCGATAAAACGGCAAATTTTGTCCAAAGATTCGCGAAAAACGGTAATTTTCATCAAAAAATTGTGATAAAACGGTAATTTTCGTCAAAAGATCGCGAAAAAACGGCACATTTCGTCAAAAGATAGCGAAAAAACGGCCCATTTCGTCAAAAGATAGCGAAAAAACGGCCCATTTCGTCAAAAAAAAACGCCAAATTTCGACAAAAAAAAATCACAAAAAAACGACACATTTCTTCAAAAGATCGGTTTAAAACGTAATTTTCGTTAAAAAAGGCGCTAATAATAATAATAATAATTCAGGGATCTAATTTTTCTTTTCAAAAAGCTAACTTTCCTGCTTCAAAATTCTTTTTGCTGCTCCAAAAACAGATTTTCCTACTTCACAATCTGTTTTTGATTGTTCCAAGTCTTTCTGAGTGAATGTAACTTCTGAAAACACCCATTCATTAAACAAAAAATACCCCTTTACTCAACAAAAGTATTCTTTTTTCAGGAAAAATGTCTTTTTCAATAAATCAGTTTTGTCACTTTTTAAAAGAAATGCAAACAATAATGACACTTGTTATCTTCTACAATCAAATAAGCATTATTTTATAATTAAATTTATACCTTGCACTTTTATTTTTAAAAAAGTAAAGAAAATTTCTCTTAATAGTTTTAAAAAAATTAATATTGCTTTAATTATTTACATATTATTATTAAAACAATAATTATTGCATTTAATTTTTCTTTTGAAAATGAACAAGTTCAATGTTTGCGTCTAAAAATATGACTTATTAGTGGGGACTCGCTTTTGTAAAAAAAGGAGGTCCTCAGAAAAGGTTCCAGAATTTTAGAAGTCCTAGGTCCTCGAAACCCAGGATTTTTCAAGTCCAGCGGCATCCGCTGATCTGTGTTTGGTCGTAGTCTTATTATTTCACTGGATATGTGTAGCATGGTTAACAGCAACAGTCTTCCTCTGCTGGAAATAAAAGGAAATTAATTGAAGATGATTTAGGTTTTATAAAGAAAAAAATATGGCTTCTTGAAAAAGAAGTATCGGAGTTAGAAAATAAGGCCAATGAATTAGCTGATAAACCTAAATCAACTAAAGATATTCAATTATTTATCAAATCAAACAATTGTAGAAAATCTGCAAAAGAAAAAAGGAAGACATTTTCTCCCTGACCAAAGAAATAAATGCTAAAAAACAGTTGCTAGCCAACTGATGTTATATATTTTGTTATATAATTACATAATTATGTTTTATTTAAATTTCAATCTATGACGATTAAAATTTAATGTAAGTAATTATATGTACTGTTCATTTTTAACTTTAGGAAGTCCTTATTTTTCTTTTAACGAAGCCCTTACAGAGTCCTTATTTTTCATTTAGCAAACTCTGTATGAACCCTGTTAACTTCTGACTTTTTATAGCTTAAGATTTATATTACATTTTATTTATATCCATATTTTAAAAAAAAGTGAGATCCAATGCAACATACACATTTGATGTAGTTAATCTGCATTTCTTTTGTACATCTGTGGACTAATTATCACTTTGAATTCCTGAATTTTTCAGCCATGTAACCACTTTTGCTTCTATGTGTTCTTTCAGAATGTGGCCACTGGATTATTTGGGTTTAGGAGCCATTAACACCTTAAAAATTTTGGGAAATATGCATCTATACTATTACAACATATTACTTTATTTCTATTCATGTCAAAAAAGTGTACCACAGAACACAAATGATGGTTATAAATAAGCAATTAGTGACAATAATTATTTTGAATATTTGTTATGAATATCAGATATAATAAAAAAAAATTGTTTTTCTCCAAAGGGTGTTTTTTCTCTATGTAATCTCTATTACCAGTTATTCCCCCCCCCCCCTTTTATGTTGTGATTTTAAAATGACTATTTAAGTAAAATCTATTTATACATTTGGTATCACTTTAACATAATTAGGCTGATACATAAATAAAATAAAATGTGTTCTGAGAATATATTTTTTCTCTTTGAATGTAACCTCTGTTACCAGATGTGAATCTTCAAAATTAGCTATAAATCCATTTAGTTAAAAAAACTTTTGGTATAGTAAACTTAAAACGGCATTCCTGAGATATCAGGCTAACAAAATCATTAAATTAAGTTAGTTTTGGTAATTTTAATTAGATTTTTCGTTGTTTATTGGTAACCCTGTTACCAATTAACAATGTAATATAGATTACAGATGTTATTCTTCAAAATTAGTTATTTATTTATGCAATGTGTAATATAGATTATAAATTTCTAAGAATGTATTTATTAAAAATACAAAACATTGCTCAATGGTGCACAAAACATGAACTTGTACAAATAAAATAAAATATCAACGTTTCGCTTCGTCTTCAGGAAAATATGATATTGAAATGACTAAAAGTTTACTTCCTGATCGAGAGATAATATTTCTAATATGAAATGATTAAACTGATGATATGAAATTAAACATTAAAAAAAAAATTCTTTTAGAAACAGGCTATGCCAGTTTAAATTAAATGGATTAAAAACTCTGAAAAATAAAATAAAATTCATTGATTAATTCCATATTGAAATTTTATTTTTTGTAATATGTAGTTTTGCCATGATTTAGAATATAATACGATTAAAGAGAAAGCAAGTGGCTAAGAATTTTTTTTATATCTACTGCTTTTTAACATTTTCTAAAAAAGTTGAAAACATGTTTATGATTTTGGTTTGTTTGGCTGTACTATAACTCTTGTAAATATACTTGGACTGCCCTGAAATTTTTATATGTTATTTATTTTTACCCTAGCACAAACCCTACTTCAAATGAAGCTTGTAGTATGTTTTTATCTACAAGGACAGTTAAAAGTTTTCTCTTACATTACTGCCAATAAAAAATTAGGTGATTCCAAATGAAAAGATGTTACGCCTTTCAAACATAAAAAAATTTATATGCATTTACAAAGTGCATTAAAATATGCCTTCTGTGGAATATACGATGCAAAGAATAGTTACTATTCATTTACAGGGTCACACAAAAGGATTCCATTATATAATGATATAGGGGTAAATTGTTTGCGGTCTATTTTCATTCTGTTAAACTATGTCATATTCAATGAAACTGCTATATGTCAGTAAGGCTTACTATACATTATATCATGTAATAGTAAGAAGTGCATATCATTTACAGGGCCATGTAAAAGATTTCAGATAGTATATTCTATCTGAAGTGTTGTAAATAGCATTGATGGCAGGAAATGCATTTTTAATTATGATATGCACTTTTACGTTTCATTATATTTATGCATACTATATGGTATGTATAAATGCTATATACAGCTGATATACAGGGTTATACAAAAGAATTCATCAAAGTTACTGAGTATGAACATAAATTGCTTAAAGGTGGTTTTGAATGTTTTATGTCTTTTTACGCTGAAGGGCCTTTCCATTGTGATGGGTGTGATATCCAGACACAATTTTAAAAGGTTATACTATATAAACAGGGCAATAAATTAGCTAATAAATCCCTGAAAATTATTTTAAATAGGTTTTTCCATGTATATGTTTGGATAATTAAGCAAATATGAAACTTCAGTAGTTTCCAATTTAAAAATAAATAAATAAATCTTGTAATGGGTGTGACTCTCTTTGGAGAATTTTCTTTTGCATACACATTTATTAAAATTCTCATGAATATTTAAATGTTTCATTATTAAAATAATTCGGTACTACTTGGTTATCCTGTCGACCAAAATTCTATCACCAAATTATAAGATTAAATGCCAATAATGGATGATTGTGAATGTCAATTCAATCACATTAAATATGATACACGTGTTTAAAATGTCATTAAGTGATTTTTATTTCGACATTTTTTCGACAAAATAACTTTTCAACACTGTAGTTGTATATCAGCAAAGAACATACTTATAATTTGTGTGTGCAATGTGTGAAAGAATACATATTTTCTAATGTTGATTAGAAAATATGCAAATCAAAAACTTTTTTTTTTTTTTTTTTTTTTTTGATAATTCAGGTATATTATAATTAGAAGAAATGGAAAAGTACTTTTCACAAATGTATCTATTTTAAAATGTTTGCTGTCAATTAAAATACATATTATTTAACAGCGTTATAAGAACACATTTTTTTACCGAAATTTAAAGAATACCTAATGCTGAGATCTAACAGTTAACTTTCTTGGCATTTAGTTGTAAAAATCATTTTTCATTAATAAAGTTTTTCTTTCCAAACATGAATTTCACTGAAACTAAATTATACTTTGGTAACTATCATAAAAAACTACAATTTAATATTTATTTTCATTAAATATTGCAGCTTTTTAATGTTGATTGGAAAAATGAAGCATTATTAAAATCAATGCTGACGGTTTTTTCACCAAACGTGATTTATCTATATCAAATTTAATATTTACATGTGAAAATTTATTTAAATTAAGTGATTAATGTATGTTAATAATTTCAGAAAAATTTATCTTCCTGTTTTTATTATTTTGTTATGTGATGTAAGAAAAGTTTTTAGTGAATTATTAATAGAATGGAATATTGTCCTTTCAAAAAATGTATCACAATTTCAAATTCATAATTGAAAATATCTTTTAATTCGTTATTTATTGCATCTTTTAGTCAGATTATATAGTAATTTATGTAATTTTTGAAAAAAAAAAGTATTAAAACATTTATTATGTATTTTCTTTTTTTTTCATATATTTTATTTTGATGCATATATATATATACACTGCTCAAAACAATTAAAGGATATTGCTGTTTTAGGTGGATTTTGTATCTGGGAAACTTTTTAGCTGATTGATACATGGTCGACAGACATAGTAGGTTATATGAGAATAAATAACACATGTTTGGCAGAAAAAAATTCGTTTTATTGTGCATTTGTGTACAAAAGGAAAAAAACACAATTTGTGCATATGAGAAAAAAAGAATAAGAAAAAGTGTTTTCTTCAAAGAAAATAATTTTCAGTAGGGGGCATGGTTTCCACGGATGGCCAGCAACTTTGAATACCTTTGAGGCATGGACTCAATGAGGCTATTAATGACGAGTTGGGGTATTCTGCCCCATTCTTCCAGAAGAGCCCTTTCCAGTTCTTGGAGAGTTTGTGGGGGTTGTTGGCGGCCAGAAACTCGTCTTCCTAGAGCGTCCCAAATGTGCTCGATTGGATTCATGTCTGGAGAACACGCTGGCCATTCCATTTGAACTATTCCTTCCTCGAAAAGGAAATCCTCCACCAGGTTTGCACGATGTGGCCTGCAGTTATCGTCCATTAAAATGAAGTTATCTCCGATTGCTGCAGCGTAAGGGACTACAATAGGTCTGAGGATCTCATCCCTATATCGGTGACCAGTCAGAGGTCCATCTCGAATGATGTAGAGGTCAGTGCGCCCGTCAATGGGGATGCCACCATACACCAACACTCCTCCACCACCAAATCTGACACTTTTGTGCACGAACGCAGGATTATTCCTACTACCACGGTCCCTCCAGATGAAAATACGCCTATTATCCGGATGCACAGAAAAACGGGACTCGTCAGAAAACAGAATACTGCTCCATTAATTTCTCCTCCAGTTGACATGCTCGGTTGCCCACTCCCTGCGGTCGCGACGATGCCTTGATGTTAATCTAACACATACCATCGGTCGGCGAGCATACAGACCTACAGCATGGAGCCGGTTTCGGACAGCCTGAGTTGAAATCGTGGTGCCTGTCGCCGAGCGAAGGTGTTGTTGGAGAAGAGTAGCGTTCATGTTTCGGTGTCTCCGAGCTGTCAACGCTAAATACCGATCTTCATTGGGCATTGTTGCCCATCTACGACCTTGCCCTGGTCTTCGGCCTGCACATTCACTCTTTAAAAAACGGTTCCAGATCCTGGAAATGACACTTTGTGACGCTCGAATGGCTTGCGCTACTTCGGCTTGAGTTTGGCCCCCTTCTAACCTACCAACAATTCTCCATGCTTCTGAATCTGTCAAATGACTTCGCTGAGACATCGTACTCATCGAAACAAAGCAATCACTGAATGCCGATCATCCTTGTCTTTATTCTCTTTTATCCAGTTGAAAGTCAAATTTCATTCGCTGCCGCTGAAGCGACGTTTTTGAGGTCGAACTCAAAATTTGCATACTCCACAGTTTGAAAACCAGAAAAATTTGCATTTGTGATTCTCTTCTTCTATTTTCGGCAAAAAAAATTTCGTTTATATCTTTATTTTATATAAAACTTCAAATATCCTTTAATTGTTTTGAGCAGTGTATATTCATTTGAGAAAAAGTACTGAATTATCAAACCTCTAATGTTGCACATGCAAAATGAATCGCTGAAAATAAAAATAAAAACATAAAAAAAAAAATGAAAAGTAGCTAATACTTTTATGTTAATAATCTCGAAGAAAGGGCTTTTTTATTACATAAATAGATATGGTAAGAAAAAAAATATTTGAAAAGTATTTTTTCAACTTCAATTGGCTCCTAGTGACAGATCACTGTCAAAACTAAAGTGATTGTATTGCTGTCTTTTCAAAAAATATATATCAATTAAAAATATCATTTACTTCGTTGTTTATTGCATCTTTTCAGTCAGATTATGTAATAATTATTACCATTTTTACAAATATTGAAAACAAAATTACATTAAAGCATTTATTTAAATGTTATTCAAATATATACTTAACGTAAGTGCATACTAATTGCTATAACATGTACCTCTTCGCATTCAAGCCATATTTTCCCCTTGATTCCACCGTTTTCGACCTTCTGGTAACAGAGGCAGTTTTCCTCTGTTTCTTCGGCTGAAAGGGAAGGGCGGCGAATAGACTGAGTGCGATTACTGACATTTGAAAAAAAGCCACGACTACTCACGGGTTAAAAGAAGTTTCCAGTTTAAAAAAAAAATTCCATCATAGGCAGGTTTTTTTCCTTCATGTGTTTAACTCTATTTTATAAGCCTAGAAATTTACGATTCTTTAAAAAGAATAAATTCTAATTTTAATTGTAGAATAATGAGGACTTAAAAATATGTGCTTTTTTTTTTTTTTTTTTTTTTTTTTTTTTGCAAAATTTTTTGAACCAAGCCAAATTTTACTGATTTTTGAGCAGACTTGGCCACATTAAAAAAAGGATTTTCATATGAGATGATTCATCCAGAACTGATTATTTTCATCTGTGAAGACTAGGAAGAATGAAATAAGTTCTGGCTTCATACAAAAAAAAAATATGTTAAGCCCAGCCTGGCCTGATACTTTAGGAAAAAAGTAAGACCCAAGCCCAGCATGACCGAATGCCGCTAAAGGAAGTCAGCCTGCACTGTGCAGATTTCTAGAGTGTGTGTGTGGGGGGAGGGGGCTCCTACGTACTCCAATATTCATGAATTTCAAATCAGAATTTTGCATATTACATTTCACTATTCTATAAATCAAACGGTTCTTAGTTCATAAGATTTTCTGAATGTAAATGATCAA
This sequence comes from Maratus speculifer, assembly GCA_964019185.1. NCBI lineage: Eukaryota > Metazoa > Arthropoda > Arachnida > Araneae > Salticidae > Maratus > Maratus speculifer. The sequence goes on along the minus strand of OZ025293.1, from coordinate 134,956,675 downwards.
AATTCAACAGAACAAGCAGAATTAGAATTGGGAGATTTTTTCAGATAAGTTTAATTGCTTTCAAACTGTGAGCACAGTTAAATAATTGTTAAACAACAGTAGTATTACACATATATATACAGTATGGAACCATTTATCTGGAAACCAGTTAACCGGAAAACCAGTTATCTGGAATGATATTTCTAACAGACTGATGTTAGAATCTATGTAGAAAAAAATACCATACACTGCAAGTTTGACATATATATTGCTTGAAGCAATTGTATAGTTTGATAACAGCATCTAGTATTTGAAATACAAGCATATTTGGTTGTATTATAGATGTTTTCATTTTTAAGCAGAGAAAACAGAAGAATTTTTGTTCCCAAGGAATTCCCATAAATTACCTTCTTTCATACTCACATTTTGATCTTACTTATCTGATTCTTAGTTCAAGTATTCTAATAATTAATTTGTAATACCACAACCACATACATTCCATAAAATTTATCAAATGGGTGCTGCTTTAATGCCCAACCAGTTAACCAGAAAAACCATTTATCCAGAATACATCTTGTCCCAGCCATTCCGGATAAATGGTTCCATACTGTATTTAACAAATTAAATAACGAATCCAAAGCAATAGTCCTGCACAAGCAATGGCGGATCTAAGGGGGGGGCGATGGGGCGATCGCCCCCCCCCCCCTTGAGCCCAGTAAAGTGTCTGAAAAAGATGCCCGCACGGAAAAAGGATTGGACTTAAATTCGAGACCGGCGCGACCCGGGTCGGGCCGGGCCATTTTTAAGTCACTGAACTGGGTCAGGTCTTTACACTTTCAGAACTGGGGCGGATCGAGTCTTACTTTTTCCTGTAGAGCGGGATTGAGCCATACTTTTCTTTTCAGGGCGGGCCTGGCGTGGATTTCGTTCTTCCTTGAGGTAAACGCTCGGTCTAAGGTCGAACCAGACATAAGGGAGGAGAAGCATTGGCGGATCTAGGGGGGGGGCAAAAGGGCGATTCCCCCCCCCCTTAGGCTAATAAAAGTTTCCCAAAAAGAAATGCAATCTCGCAGGAAATGAATTGAAGCCTAATTCGAGTCCGGGGCGTGCCGCGCCTTTTTAATTTCGTGAGGGTCGGGCTGGGTCAGGTCTTCTCACTTTCAGAACCGGGCTTTATCGTGATCATTATTTTTCTGCAGATTTGGATCGGGCCCAATGGAGGGTCTGAGGGGACGATCATCTTCACTTCTTGGGCAATAAACGTTTCCCAAAAATACATGCATCCTTGCAAGAAATGAGTTAGATCCTAACTAGAATTCAGCGCCCCCCCTCCGGGCCGCACCTTTTTAAGTTCGCGAGGCTCGGACTGTGTCTGGTCTTACTGCTTTCAGAACTTGGCTGTCATTTATTTGATACTATATCATGATCATTATTTTTCTCCTGATTTGGATTGGGTCCGACTTATTTTTCTTCCAGATCGAGTCTGGCCTGGAGTCATTCTTCTTAGATGTCTGCATTAGAGATGACACAGGTTCAGATTTAGCCCGTGTCCGATACGAGATCATGCTCTGTTTTTATGCTGGTTTACTGATTCGGACTGATTTTTTCTGAAATCTAAAAATTTTATTTATCGATGAATAGAAAAATTTAAAAAACTTTTTTCCTCTTAAAAATTAGTACTTATTCCTTTTCAAATCAATGTCTTGCTATTTTGATAAAAATAAAAAAGAGGCACATTTTTTTTTTTTTTTTAATGCTATTAAAAAAACAAAACAAAACAAACAAACAAACAAAAACCAATTAGTCATATCTACATGTGTAGATTTATGTTCAAGCATTGGCGACAACCGCCGATCTGGCGCCTACGAAAAAAGGCGGGAATAATGAATTTGTGTTTAGTTCGATTTTTGTTTGTGGCAGAGATTATTTTGCAATTGTATCTTTTATTATTATTATTATTATTTAGACATGTAACGCGAAAAGAATATTTTCTTTTGATTTTATTTTGCGGTTACCGAATAATTTAAATTTCTAGTGTATGCAACGTATACACTAATCGCTTTTCATATGGAAATAACTGTTGTAATTATCATTTCTTTTGGGATCTCTGCTGATGCCGTAGCGGTAAGTAAATGTATTTACCATATTCTTGCGATCGAGTAGTGTTTCCTTTGTTCCTAAAAAAAGTGTTGAACTTTAAAATTTTTAATTTGAGGTTATTTTTTGGGTCATGCTATAACGAAGGCTTGTTATGAAGAATGAAATGGTTATAGTTAAAAATGTGCATTTTTTATAGAAAATTAAAAAATGTTCGATTTGACAGATAATAGACAGTATTTTCTACAGGTTCCATGCATTTATTCATGAAACACACTTCATTAACATGTCCATTGTCCATAATATTTTTTTACTAAAACAGAGACAATATATGAGAATCCTTTTATGCGTAAAGTATATTTTTATTTTACATCAAACTGTTCTTTTGATAATATTAAATTTAATTTTTCGTTTAACAGCCTTTTTTTAATATAAAATATAGCTTTAAAATTATAATTACTTTTGGAACATTTTTTATAAGTATTATGCAATTTTTTCTACCGTATAATTTCATCATTGGGTTTTGCTCTTGATGCCTCAAAATGTTTCTACCTCAGGCGGGACTGGGCTGTGGAATCAGGCCCGTAGCTAAGGGGGCGCTGTGGGCGGCCCAGCCCCCCTAAAATATTTTGAGCCCCCCCCCCCCCCCATGGAAAATATTTCAAGGTCACTCAATGAATTTCTGTTCCGAAAATCCAAATGAAATTTTGTTCAAAAATCTAATTTAATTTTGAGACCCTTCCCTAGTTTTGCAGAATTACTGAATTGTATCTAAAATGAGCGTTTCGACATCTCCCTCATCTTATTTGTACATATGAAGCTAACATGATGTTTAATTTTGCACCAGTTATACACTCAAAATTTTCCTCACCATGTGTTTTTCTTAGCTTAAAATGAAATTATTACAGCAATGTAATGAGAAACACAGTACCTACAATGTAAATATGCACTAACTTATCTTTCTGCGTCAGAGAGAAAAAGAGTTATGAGCAGTCTACCTTCTCTTGTGCCCCCCCCCCTATCGTTCACTTCTAGCTACGGCCCTGTGTGGAATAATAGCCCAAACTCATCTCTAGTCCGCACTGACCAAAATTTCCCTGGTCGGGGTTCGGCTCGGAATGAAAGTTAAATTTCGGTCCTTGTCCGAACCAGCCTAGACGTATGCATGTGCCCGGGCCTGTCCGAGTCGGCGAAATGGTTTCGAATTTTTTAACAGGCCAGCAAAATTAGAATATTTTTTCCAACAGGCCGGGCCAATAAACAAAATAAACGGGACGAGCCGGTAAAAAAAATTGAAGGGCCATATGGGCCGAGCCCATAAAAAAAAAAATTGCGGGCTCACTGGCCCTTTGTAAAGATTTAAGCAGGAACGTTATAATATGAGCTATTTTCAATTATATGGGTTTAATGAGAATAGGTATAAATGTGCGTCATCAGTCGAAACTAGTTTGGCAACATCAATACAGAAATCTAACTTTTACAGAGCTAACTTTTGTAGAGATCAGCATCGGAGATTATATTGTGTGTAACCCGGGTTTAATTTTTTTTAACAGGCTCGTACCGGCCCAAGATCAGGCTTGCATTGTTTTTCTACATATGGACGAGCCATGCTGGAACTAGACTTAATTATTCTCAAGATGTGTAGGGCAGACAATATGCAGTGCCGTGCGAAAGGGGGGAGGCGAAGGATGCGGTCGGCCCGGGCATGGAAATTTAGGGGGCGCGAAATTTATGCTACCAACGTAATTTTTGGCCTGTTAGAAGAAAAAGCTGGGTCGGAGAGGGGGGGCACATTTTGCTTTGCCCCGAGTGCAGTTTTCTCTTCGCACGCCAAATGTTTGCGGATTTTTCTACCTTCTCATGCTGTCGCTTCCAGAAATTCTATTCAAAACAATAATTTTCACAGCATTTTCTTAAACATTTGTTAACCCGACCAGCAGCAAAAGAAAAGAAGTCAACCGGACCCAAACCCGACCCACAGCAAAAACTAGAAGTCAACTGGACCCAGACCCGGCCCGCAGCAAAAACTAGAAGTCAACCGGACCTGCAACAAAAAATAAAAGCAACATACACGCAGTGAAAAAATTAGCCCCGACCCACACATTAAAGTCGAGTCTCCAAATTTCTAAAATCGCCCCCCCTTGAGGACTCTCCAGATCTGCCCTTGTGCACAAGTCGGTTTTACCTGATCCTAACCTAAAATTTAGTAAACCTGAAATGCGACTCGAACTCAACATACTCCAATCTGAGCCTGTAATTTAGGAAAATTACTCCTTATTTTATTGCATTTATTGAATATTAGTTTTAATTATATCTTCAATAATATATATATATTTCATATTTTATTGATATATATTGTTATATATTAATTATATGTAATACAAAAATGCAGTTTGAAGTTTTATAGCTTTTAAAAAAGTTTTAACCTGATTTGAACTTAGTGTCGAGTTTGGTTTGGATAAAATAAGGTTAAGTGATACAATGCAGGACTCTAGTTTGTAACATGTAAACTACAAAATCAGTGTAATCAAACTGCAATCATAATCAACTAATTCGATAATCGTAATACAAGAAAAAAAATATTATTAGTAATCTAAACATAATCATGATCTAGAATTTCAAAAAAAAGGGATAATCAAATATGTAATCGTAATCAAACTTTCAAAATTAAAGACATAATCGTAATCTGTTTTTTGAAATTGAAAATAATTGTAATCGATTACAGTCCTCCGTAATCAACTTAAAGTATGATATGGGTACATCCCTTTATCTTTTCGCTTCATTTTAGGAAGAACTTATTCTATTGACGATAATTTTCAGAATTTTCAAGGTATGCTTTATCAGTATTTTTATTACTCAAATTTTTTATTTTATTCCAATGTAATTCCAATGCCTATTATAATAAATGTTGTCCTCTTTACAATTAAATTTTTACTTTCTTCTATCTTTACAAGAAAAAAGCATTGGATTCGTGAAAATTTTCGATGGATATGCAAGTTTAGGGGTCAGAGAACCAAAAAAGCATGTTTTTACAAAATATCTGTCTGTGAGTCTTTCAGTCTGTTTGTATGGGACAAAAAATTTTTGGAACTCTATCTTAGGAACTAATGCATGGAATTTCACAAAACTTTAGATTCTGTTAGGCTTGATATAGATTAGATCTGATTAGTTTTTAATGTATATTGCTCAACAGGTGGCACTGCTTTGCTGTATTATTTACAATTTATACAATAGCCATATCTCAAGAACTAGTGCATATTTTTTCATATAACTTTAGATTTAGCTAATACTTGATATAATATGGTGCTACTTATGTTTTAATGGAAATTGCTCAACAGGTGGCACTACCATAGTGCATTATTCATGATTATTGCTACAGCTCCATCTCAAGAACTAATGCAGGAAATTTTCTAGACTTCCAATTCAGTTAGTCCCTAAAATAAATTAGTGTTGTTTAGTTTTTGGTGTAAATTGCCCTACAGTTTGTGCTGCTGTGCTGCCTTTTTCTCGATTTTTCAATAAATGTATCTCAAGAACTAATGCATGGATTTTCATCGAACTTCAGATTCAGTTAGTACTTGATAAAAATTGATCCCGATTAGTTTTAGGTGTACGTCACCCAACATGTAGTGCTGTTATGCAAATTTTTAAATAATTTTGCAATAGCTCTATCTCAAAAACTAATGCACATATTTTCATCCAACTCCAGATTCAGTAATAAGTTGGCATAAGTTGTTGCTGACTAGATTTTGGTTTAAACCACCTAACTGGTGGCACTGCTATGTTACATTTTTCAGGAAGTATTAACATGCATAAGATAGAAGAAAGTTTTAGCATTGCAGGCGTGAAAGAATTTCTCCTAAAGGAGGAATTCTCCCCCTTTTTAACCCTTTCAGGGGCAAGGCATTTCTGCTCCAAAAATGTTCAAATAATTGATTCACACCACAATGTAAGAACAGACTTATTTGAAAATAATCGAGCTGTTTTTCACGCATATTATAAAATCGAAATTGTACTAAAATTTTACTGATGCCAGTTCGCAATTGGAACAGTAATATTAAGTGTTTGCAGACTGCAAACACTGCCCCTGAAAGGGTTTTAAAGCAGTTTTGGACATCCCCTGGATTGTTGCAAAAATGCAAAGAAAAATTTTGAATGATAATGGAGGGGGGGGAATGGTGCCTGAAAAATTTAAATTTCAAACATTTTGTCTACTTGAACCCTTGGAATGTGTTCTTGAATTGTTGTGCAAAAGAGATATAAAATGAAAGGTGAGCTTATATCATATAAGCATCTGAAAGTCATACATATAACGTTGTTTAAAATGTCTTTCAAAATTGAATATTTTCAGCTTTAGAGATTGAAAGTGAAAAGAAATTTCTTTGTGGAAATATTTTGCATCACTTATACAACACTTTTGGGTAATTTCTGTGATAACTTTTTCAAGATGCATTTCTCAAGCAAAGGTCATTTTGCAGGGAGATTGTTTTCTTTTGGGGAAAAAAAGACAGGGGAGAGGATTTAACACCTAAAACTTCCAAAGTAACATTTGCTTTGAAAAATTAATGTACTTTATAAGTTGATCAGATATATTTGAATTTACACCTTTAGCATTGTTAACTCTCTCTAAGGTAAGAAAAAAATAACAATTATACGTGCAGTTACATTTCATTTTATTGCCTAAGTATCTGTTAATATGACACTAAATTATAAGAGTTTTGCGCCACTCTATAGATGGGGAAAAAGTTCCACCTTTTTTCTTGTTTCCCTCTTTCATGCCTGGCATTGCCACTAAGAATTTGTATGGTAATATTTAAAATTTTCATGAGATTTTTAATGAGTTTTTTAAGTTATTTTCATGTTTCTATGCAATTTTTTCGCACTTGTAAAAAGAATTTGGTTTCAAACTTTTGGATTAATTTTGTCCTCCAATTTTATTTAAATTTAAACAACTTTTAATATAGTTTTCAGTATAATTTTTAGCATTTTTTTCACATTCTATAGCAAATTTTTATCTTTTGTGAATAAATTCTTGTTATAATATTTTTACTCCACTTTAGTAAATTTTATCACCTACAATTTTCAGATGTTTTAGCATTTTTTCCACGTTAATAAAAAAAAATTAAGTTTTAACCTTTTAGCCCATCAATAGTAAATATTGTCCTTTTTTGTAAAGGAAATTTTTATAACATGTATTAAATTCATGAATTTTTCATGATTTGTGTATGTGCTCTTTAGAGTTTTTCGCATTCTGCAGTGTTTTTGCAATATTCATAAAAGTGTTTCAGCTTAAAATTTAATCTTAATATAGTAAATTTTTACTCTGATTTTTTGCTAATTTTTGATATTTAACAATCTTTAGTCTTTTTATTATTATTATTCACAGAAAAAAAAAAAAAAAAAAAATCACTTAAAAGATTGCTAAATATCTGTAGTTAGTAAAAAATCGTAGAGTGCAAAATTTATATGTTACATATATATTCACTTATGGGTCATTCCACACAAAATGAGCAAAAATGTAAAAAAAGCCATTGGTGCATATGAGCCATTTTTAATAAAATTTGGTACACATGTTCAATTCATATTCAAATGTAGCTCTGCAAAATATCTTGACAAAAAATAAATTATTTTAGCTGCTTTGGATATTTAAAAGCTTGGATATAGAATGGCATGCATGCAATTGACGAAAGTTGCAAGTTTGAAGATCTGTATCTTGAAAATTATTTAACAAAAAGGAATTTTTTTTATATTGTAATCTCTGAAAATCAATCTTTATATTTATTGAGTAATAATAATCTGGTAATACCATGATTAATCTTAAATTGGTTGTAAATATTAGAAATTTAAAAAAAAAAATTAGAAACACTATAAAAATTAAAGGATTTAAAAAACATCTGTGAAATTGATGCCTGATGTAATATTACATATGAAGATCAAATTATTTATTTATTTAATTATAGAATTTAATTATTTGTTCAAGAGAGTCTTTTTTTTCTTTCTTTTATTCAAATTTCAAATATTGTTAAGGCAAAAATAAACAGAAAACAAGAATAAAACTTTATATATTTAAAATATACACTTTTATTTATAATATCAAAGAATTTACAGGTTTTGAAAGTTTCTCTTTGTGTCCAAACAAATGGTAAAAATATAGAATTTTTCTCTGCTTATTTTATTTTCTCATTAAGGAATAAAAAAAAAGGCAAGGAATGAAAATTTAGATGCATTAAATATATTCTATTAGCTATAAGATAAAAAAAAAATTGAAGCTGTAAAAGGAGCTTTTCATTTTAAGAATGAGTAACTGAAATATTTAATTTTTTTCACAAAATTTTTTATTTATTTATTTTTGAATTACAGAATAAAATCACAATTACTAAATTATGCTAATATTTTATTTATTGTTCATTCTTAAGTGTAAATAATTTTTAATATGGCCTTTCCATTCCTATGGCTGAGAATCAAACTTGAAATTTCAAGCATCTACACAAAACCTCGATTATGTATCCACATTTAATGTAAATTTTTGTACTGAAATAAACAAGTCTGAAATCTATTACTATGTGTTTCTTTGTAAATGAATATGAACTACTTATTTGATGATTTTCAATAAAATCTGATACATGTCAGCCATATCTGATTTGCTCATTTTGTATAGAATGACCCTTTATACACATATATCAGGGGTCTGTGTAGACTTTTTTCCCCAGGGTCCTATTTTTATGGAATTGTGAACAGCTTTTTGCAGTTGCGAAAAGTTATTCTTAATTTTATGAATTTGAAAAGAACAGATATGTGTTAAAACTATTTTTTTTTTTTTTTATGTATGTATGTATGTAAAAGTGACAAGCACTTTTAAATGATGAAATTTGTGAAAGGTCTATTTTTTATGACATAGTTTTGTGACAATTTTTCCTGATTTGAAATGAAAAATTTTGTGAAGGGTCCTGTTTTCATATGAAATTTTGTGAAGAGTTCTTTATAGGACCTAATTTTTTCCTAAACATATCCTTGTATGTATGTATGTATATATACTTACTTAAACTGAATCTTAAATATTGACCTGACTTCTGAACTTTTGATTATCCAATCTGATCATCAAGAGCTCTAATTACACTTAATTCTGCATTTTATTTTTTTAAAATATGGTTTATGTTTTTAAATGTATATATGTTTAAATATTTAAACATTAACACTATACGTTTAATAAACATATATTTAAATATTTATGCATACATTTTTAAATTTTAAATTCTCTCCCCATTTTCAAACTAAATAGAATATGGGTTTGTTTGGTTTACATCATAATGATGTTGGATTTTTTTTAATTCAGTTTAGAATTTGTTTGGACATAGTTCTTATAAGTTGGTTCTGGATAGTTGCATATAAATACTAATAAAAACTCTTTTTAAATTATTAGTAATTTTGTTCAGGCAAGAGAAACAAAAAAGTGATTATTTTTCTGTGTAATGTAAAATGTTCTTGTGTTATGTAAAATGTTTTCTTCGTGTTATGTTAAATTAATTACTGTGTATTTTAATTTAGTTATATACTTACTTATAGGTATTAAAGGACCTAGTAAATGGTTAGCTTTGCCATTTTCAAATATGGATAAGAAGAACATTGCTGAAAGAAGAGCTTTTCTTGAAAATTATTTAAAGGAATTGTGTAATCAATGTCCAATTGCACAAAGTCCAGAGCTTCAAGAGTTTCTTGCATATGGTGGTGATGCAACTGTAGCTTTTGTAAAAAAAGCTGCTGATATTAATGTACCAAGAATTGACAAAGTATGATTATAGATGGTTATGTATACTTTATAATTAAAAAGCATATTCACATAAATATGTTAAACTGAAATTTTATTGTCACATGCATATATAATAATTGAAGTAAGCTCATATTATAGGTAGCTGAAGGGACCAATTTGAGTCCACACATAACTGACTATGGTGAAAGAGGTTTATTATATATGCACATATATATATATATACATATATAATACCATTAATTGTAAAACAATATGTGAACCATTGAATTTAATACAAAATTACAACATTGAAACAAGGGAAATATATATACAGTGGTGGTCAAAAGTTTCCGACCAGTTAGTTTCTCTGATTTATTTACCAGCAGGTTTCAGCGAAGAAGAAGCACAATTGCTTCAAAAGTTAGGAATATGTGAATGACCTCTGATGGCGTGATCATTTTGATTGGATACAGGAAACGCTACATGTAAAGGGGTAGAATTTGAAGTTCGCATGTGCAAAAGTTTCCGGCCACATATCATTTCTTTGTTTTTTTTCTGTCAGTAAAGTGTTTTTTGGTTGTGTTTGTGAATGAATCAATGTGAATAGCATACTTTGAATTCAAAATTGAAAGGTTCAGCAATTATTGTACGTAAATGAGTGATCAGTTTGTTGCCAAGCAAGGCCAAACTTCTCGAGATATTGCGGTAAAGTTATCGATCGGTAAATCGAATGTGAATGATATTTAAAAATTGTATAAAGATGGCCATGGCCTTCAAGACTTTCTGAGGTCTGGGAGACTCTGGAAAAGGATTTTTTTGTAAACAGAATTATGAGGAAAAAATCAATTGATGACCGCATAAAAACTTAGTTGCAAGATCCCGCGATTTACTGAATGAAAATATTGCTAAAATAAGTTGATCCACTGTGTCAAAATGCTGACATGATGCAGAACCTTATGGAAGAGTCAGTGTTCAAAAATTTATCATGGGTAAAAAAATCAAAGCATCCAACTGGCATTTTCCAAACAACAAAAAGTCTGGTCAAATGAAAATTGGACCAAAGTACTATTTTTCAATCGAATTTAAAACTTTTTTGAAAATGATGGCAGACACTATGTCCGATAATCGAACAACAAAAGATATGGTTTGACCTACGTTATTCCTACAATGAAGCACGGCGGAGGACACGTTGTGCTGTGGGGAGTATTTTCTTCAAAAAGTGTAGGGCCATTATTTAAAATCTACGACAAGATGAATGATGCAATGTATAAGGATATCTTGCAAGATTATTTTCTGCTTTATTAGAGGAAAATTTCTGGTCGCAACTATTTATTTTAACATGATAACAATTTAAAGATTGTTTGCAATCCTTGACAAGCAATTACTTTCGCCCAAACAATTTCGCTTATGAAATGTCCAGTCCAAGCGACCGACTTGAATCCAATAGAAAATTATTGGAAAGAAGTTGGCAAACGTGTGTAGAGCTATAAATATTTCAACTCTGTCGAAATTTCCTAAAAATTGCAAGAAAAGGGGAAAAAACTATCATAGGCGATCTTTAACCACTGATTGTATGACTATCATGCTGCCGTGCCGCAGTACTTATTATTAAAGTTATTCTGAAAAAATATTAATTGTAAATGTTGTTGATCACTGTAATTTTCTATTACAATGCCATTTTTTCCAAACTTGCGAAAGTGGCCACAAACTTTTGAGAACATGCATTTTCCTCTGTACTTAATTTTGGCAATTAAATTTATTGAATAAGTACCTAGCTATTATGTCAATAAAATGTATAAGTATCACTTTGAAATTCTTCTTCATATGGGTATGCTTACAAATTAACTAAAAAATTTTTGTTGGCCGGAAACTTTTGACCGCCACTGTATATATATGAGGATATTAGTTTCACTCAACTAGTAAACTCACTTATCCAGAAAATCAAATTTTATGAAAAAATGAAAAATCTCTGGGTGTGTCCATTGATTTTCATTGTAAACAAAGATTTCACAACATCAGTGAAAGTGTTACTAATAAAACTGGGGTTTTTGCAAGTTGTAGTGTTTTTTTTTTTTTTTTTTTTTTTTTTTTTTTTTTTTTTTTTTGTACAGGTTTACAAACAGAACAGATTGATGGAGAAAATTCTATATTTTAAATTTTGAATAAGACAAGTTTTGAAATTCATGTCCTCATATATATATGTGTGTGTATGTATATATATAGTTTGTTATATTGGGTTATTCTTTATTTGTTATTGATGTTGATATGTAGTATTATATAATGGTTGTAAAACATATGACCTCTTATTTATAAACCTGTTTGTTGTGTACTCTGTCATTTATATACATAATGAACATTTCTCAGTGTAACTGAAACAGACAGGATTTAATTTTATTATTAGTTTATAATCTAGATATTTTCATTATAAAGTATGAATTTATTCATTCTGTGCTAAAATTTTTACTGAAATGATTTTATTCTTAAAAGATAGTTTTAATTTATTTTTTCATTTACTTAATGCAATATTTTATAAAATACCAACTAGCTCCTTCATCAAAATTTAAGGAAATAAACATTGTTTGAAAAATAGTTAATTATAATTATATTTTTAGAGTATTAATATATAATTTTAGTCGAATACTAGTTTCATCATATTGCTAAAATTGATCCTTTAATTCAGTCAATGGTGTCATTAAACAATCACTGTTTTGTTTGTTATTATTTTGCTTTGTGTAAAGAGAATACACTTGTGCAATTTAATTGTTCAGATGTCAGGATTGTTTCGAACAACTAGTTTCTTGTCATAACAAATGACAGAATATTAATATTCCTAATTTTAATTACTTAAAAGGTGTACAGCCAACAAAGTGGAAAAATGTCTAAGCTGTGACTCAGACTTGGGTCATCAGTATAGCACACTAATGTTCTACAAACTGAACCACTTGAAATGATGCTCAGCTTGGCACATCTCACTTATCATATGTGAGAAAGGCTACATTTGCATCACAAGATGCAATATTTACAGTGATGCCGCTGAACTTGAAAAATCCTGGGTCCCGGGGACCCAGGACTTCTAAAATTCTGGGTCCCTTTTTCAAAAAAGCGGGTCCCCACTAATAAGTCATATTTTTATACGCAAAAATTGAACTTGTTCATTTGCAAAAGAAAAGTTAAATGCAATATTTATTGTTTTAATTAATGTATAAATAATTAAAGCCAATATTATTTTTTAAACTATTAAGAGATATTTACTTTTACTTTTTTTAAAAATAAATGTGCAAGATACAAATTATAAAATAATGCTTATTTAAGTGTAGAAAATAACAAGTATCACTATTGTTCAATTTTTTTTTAAAAGGGGTAAAACTGATTTATTGGAAAAGACATTTTTTCTAAAAAAAAAAAGAATACTTTTCAAAATAATCAGAACAATCAAAAACAGATCGTGAAGCAGGAAAATCTGTTTTTAGAGCAAAAAAAAAAAAATAATTTAAAAAAACTATTTGGAAGCAGGGAAGTTAGTTTTTGGAACAGAAAAATTCCATCCTGTCATTAACTTTTTTTTCGTACCCCTTTGACGAAAATTGCATTTTAAAGCTATTTTTTTCACGAAATTTGTCGTTTTTTCGCGATTTTTTGACGAAATTTGCCGGGTTTTTTCGCGATCTTTTAACGAAATTTGCCGTTTTTTCTAGATCTTTTAACGAAATGAGCCGTTTTTTCACTATCTTTCGACGAAATGTGCTATTTTATCACGATTTTTTGATAAAAATTGATGTTTTCGCGAATTTTCTGACAAAATTTGTCATTTTATCACGACTTTTGGATGAAATTTGCCGTTTTTTGCGATTTTTTTAGGAAATCTGTTTTTTATTCAAAAATTCGAGATTTTGTAATAAAATTGGCCATTTTTGCGAATCTTTTGACGAAATTCGCCGGAAATTATTCGTTATTTCGCGATTTTTTTAAACGAAATTTGTCTTTTTTTACTATTTTTTGATGAAATGTGCCGTTTTTTCGCGATCTTTTGACGATATGTTCCGCTTTTTTCCAATCTTTAGACGAAATGTGCCATTTTATCAAGATTTTTTCATGAAAATTGCCGTTTTTCGCGAAATTTTTGACAAAACAATTGCGGCAAATTTTTGACAAAATTTGCCGTTTTATCATGATTTTTGGACGAAATATGCCGTTTTTCGCATTTTTTTTTGAGGAAATCTGACTTTTTTCGGGATTTTATAACAAAATTAGCCATTTTTCTCGCAAACTTTTTGACAGAATTTGTCGGAAATTATTCGTTTTTTCGCGATTTTTTAGCGAAATTTGCATTTTTGCGAATTTTTGACGAAAATTACGCGTCCCGCGGGACGCGTAAGCTCTATTTTTTTGCGTCCCGTCGCCGATTTTTTGCGTATTTTACGCGCTATAGCGCGTCCGCAGCATCCCTGATTTATCTGTGAGGCATTGACTATGGGGCAAACATGAAACTAAAGCAAATCAAGCATTGATGAAATTGAATACATCTACATAATTATTAGAAATTTTTCTGTTGAAAATTTATCGTCTTGCATTCAATAATATTTCAAATTTTATTTGCTTAAAAAGCATGCAGCCAACAGAGTGAAAAAATGTTCAAGCCAGGACTCAAAACTGGGTCATCAGTATGGCGCACCAACATTCTACAAGTTGGAACAAAGAGAGCAAAAAATCATCAGATCAAAAAATGCTGTTGAAGGACTTGGGTAAATTGCTGAAAAAATTTAAAAGACTAAAAAATATTGACATGGATACACTAAAGAATCTCCTTCTTTGATTGAATTGTTTTTAACACCAGAATACATTCTTATTTCTGTATGATCTTGGGATATTACAATTTTTCATGGTAGAAGGCATATAAAAACTGCAGTGCATTAAAAGCATGCTAAAGCTCATGAATTATAAGAAAATGCTTGCATGCTCCTCTTGATGAACAATTATTAATATCAGCAGAACTTTTATTTGCTAGTTTCATAATTTCCTGGATATCATTTCCAATCATGCTGGGCCCTACTTTCAAAAAATGTTTCCTTATTCAAAAGTAACTGTGAAATATGGTTGTGGATGTTCAAAAACAATAGTCTTGTTGAAATGTTTTTGTTTGACAGTGCAAGATGTGATTTAAAATCAATGCTCTTTGTGCTTGCTACAGTTTACTTGATTATTTCAAAGAATTCTATATGTGGAAATATCCCTATCTGTAAAAAACGCACACATTTAAGGCCTTCAGAAAATTAAAATATATATGTTATAAAACTTAAAAACAGTGGTGTTATTGCATTTTTTTATTTTGTTTAATTCCCAAAAGGAAAAAAAGAACCTGAAAATTAACCAAGTAAGTTAATTATTAAGTGTTTGACTATAGTATAAATAATGTATGTGTTTTATGTTATTTATAAATCTTGTTTAAATATTTATTTTCCAATTAGTTAATGTACATTTACTTCTAAAAATTAGAATTATTTAACAGTAATATATGCTATTTAAATATTTCTTGTTTGTATTACTGTTTACATGTCTATGTGTCTCCATTGTACATAATAGCTACAATTCTGGTTACTGATAGCTTTCATTGAAACTTGGCTTCTGTATTATTATGTTTATATGCATCCATCTTTAGTGACACTTTTTTTTAACTAGATAGCAACTTTGTCAATTAGGCAACTACTTTAAATGAAAGAAAGCTTAATATTTTAATCTGAGTTAATTTAGCACCCCAATTTTACCTTTGTACATTTTTTAACATATTATCATTACAGTATAGAAGGTAAAAAAAAAAAAAAAAAAAAAAAAAAAAAAAAAAAAAAAAAAAAAGAGCTTTTGATCTATAGTATGTGCAGAAAATTTATAAGGGGTGAAGTTTATAATACATGGTTATTTATCTGCCGGTATATAAATTAATATGTACTTGTTATGTGTGTGTATGCAGAGGCATAGCCATGGATAGTGGGATAGTGTAGGGGGCTCTACACCCCGAATGAGTGGAGGTTTTTTTTTATCTAATCATGGATGATTTTTTACTTTTTTTTTTTCATGGCTTGACATTTGAAGAACACTATATCATATATATTTGCAGAATTTATGCACCTCATTATACTTTTCAGCTTTTGAAAAGTGTTTTCAGGAAAGAAAGGTTGTGTTTTTTCATATAAAACTATGAGATAGTTTGGATTAGTCAAGGAGGATTTTTCATTAATCTCATGTTTGTTTTTAGAATTTTTACTTCAATTTCCATAAGAATAAAGTTTGTCTAATTATATTAATTGAAAGAAACAATTTCATATTTTTTCTTTTTTCTCCTGCATAAAAACATGTGTAGTAGGGTGGAGCGAAAAAAATTTTTTTTTGAAAATCAAAAACGGGTAGGTGCCAAAAGTTGCCTTTATACTAGTACATCAACTGCGTGAAATTTTACCGCTGAAAAAAAATGGCTCGAGTCTGCGCTTTTGCTCAAAAAATCGAAATTTTGGGTAAAATTTGTCATTTTTTGACATTTTTTCAAAAAAATTAAAAAATTCCTACAGAGCTGGTTAGTATTTAAAAGTGTTGCTTAGACCTTTATATTTATCTGCTTAGCATATTTAAACTATAAAATAGTATGTTTATTCCCTATAGCTGGAGCAAAACAGGCAACTTTTAGTAAGAAAACAGCATTACCACTCTATTGGATCATACAACGAATTGTTGTTTTTAATACAGCTCTTGTTTTCAAAACTACCTTGGACATGCGTCGTGGAGGTGGCTATATTTTCTATACCACCCGGCCCAACTATTCGATCATCTTAGTACAGTGTTTTATTTATACATTGATTTGTGATTTTCTTTATAAAAATTTGGCATGTTTTCGATGCTTCTACCTTGTTCATCTGTTCTTTGCATCCACATGCTGCTGCAACTATCTTCAGGTACATTTTTACAGTTTATACAAAAAAATTACAAGCAGAGTAATGCATGGGAATCTACTAAAGGGATCTATTCGGCCATCTATTATATTTATCAAACTTACATTCAGTTGATGAATAGTGATTGGAAGTTCTGTTACCACAACATTTTTTCAGTCAATTGTATTTTTTTTAGGTAATGATTTGCTTCAAAGATGATTTCAGATATTTCAACTATAAGTATGCCATCATTTATTCTACTTTTGCATTTTTTATACGTTGAGAAGCGAGCTGTTTAATGTGATGGTGATCGTCAGCGAGAATTGCAATGAAAATTTGTTCTCCATGTGTAAAGCAACCGCTGTTGTAAATAACTTTTTTTTGCATTAGTTTTATGCCGTTTTCTAAGTGTTTTGGTATCCAGGTAATTTTCTATTAACATTTAGATCCTCTTTTTATGAGTGGACAACGTTTGATGGTGAAATGTCCTGGGCATAAACATATAATGCATAGTACTTTATGAGGGAATGTACAGATTCTAATCGACTATAAGTGTTCATTTAAAATTAGGAGAATTTTATTTGTCACTGTGAACCATTTTGCATGGGGTAAGCTTAGAATTGTGTATAATATTGAATCATTCGCTACTTCAACTCCAGTGAATTTCCTCTGCGCCAATTATTAGAGAAGTCTATATAAAACGTTCTAAGCTACATGGATTCACTGGATCAATAAGGAAAATCTTTATCTACGTACTATTCACTTCCTATTGCATTTTTTTTTTTTTTTTTTAAATAGAGAATAATTTTGAAAAATTATTTTCTCAAATTGAGAAAAAGATACTCAGAACAGACTAGAAATTTCTGCCAGAGATTGCAAAGCTAATTCATAAGGAAAGCTATTTCTGAGAAAGAATGGGGAATAGGAGTTTAGAAAACATCTCACACAAAAGACAGCTCATAAAGTTAATAAAATTTTCCGCTTTATATAAGCACAGATTGGCAATCAGCGTCTATATGTTCACTCACAAAATGTATAAGTTTATATCGCGGGATGTTTTATACCAAATGTACTACACACCTAAATAATAGATCCAAAATCTTATTAGAAATTACTAGACTATGGAACAATACAGGAAACGACATAAAGCATACTAAAACTTCTTTAGAAATATTGTTGTTTTACACGCAAATTTTGTTTGCAATCCCCTGTGACAATCATCATAATATTAAGCAGCCAGCTTCTCAAAATATATTCAATGTAATAAGTACAGTAAATGATGACATACAAAAAATTGAATTCATACAATCAATTTTTAGGAAAATCATTATATATAAAATGTAATTGATTGAAAAAATACTGTGGTAACAGAACTTCCAATCATAATGTATTAATTGCATGAAAATTTAATGAAGATAACAGACTGCTGAATAGGTTCAATTAAGAACATATCCAATACATTACTCAGCTTCTCTTCTGTTATACATGGTATAAAAATATACATGCAGCAGGTCACAGCAGCAATCCAAATCATCCAAAGTCGGTGAATACGAAGAAGAGATAAATTACTTTGATATATAAAAAACTTATACTCGTCTTCGGGAAAAAAGTAACAATTCAATACATAAATAAAACACTGGGCCTAGATGATTGGGTGGTTGAGACAGGTGGGATAATGCAACCACCTCTATGAGTTATATACACAGTAGTTTTGAAAGCAGCTAGGTAAGAAATGCATTCAAAAGAACATTTTGTCGTATGCTCCAATAGAGAGGTTAACACTGATTTTTCACAAAAAGTTGTCAGATTTGCTCCAATTATACAGACTACAGATATTGTTTTATAGTTTAAATATGTTAAGCAGATAAATATAAAGGTCTAAGCAACACTTTTAAATACTAACCAGCTCTGTAGGAATTTTTTAATTTTTTTGAAAAAAAGTCAAAAAATGACAAATTTTACTCAAAATTTCGATTTTTGGAGCAAAAGCGCAGACTCAAGCCATTTTTTTTCAGCGGTAAAATTTCACGCAGTTAATGTACTAGTATAAAGGCAACTTTTGGCACCTACCCGTTTTTGATTTTCAAAAAAAAATTTTTTTCGCTCCACCCTAATGTGTAGGTAACAAATCTTGACATCTGTAGGTGACAAGTGAGACAAATCCTATGCATGCAAATTACTTTACCTAGTTGACATGTAATTATACTTGGCGAATTCTGAAAGGTATGTAAAGTGTGATGTTAATATAAAGCTATCGTTTTGTCTAATCAGAGTAGATTTAATGGGGCAGATGTGTTTTTCAATTAAGTTCAAATTACTACAAATTGATACATTTGAAAAATTGCAAACAATATCTCTGACCAACAGTATGTTTAAAAAATTGCCAAAAATCAGCGACATAACATAGGAAAATTGCTATTCATAAAATGTCTGAATGGTTGTAATTTTTCAGTTTATTAAGTCAAAAAATATGATAATCTGCATCTATTTCTGTAGATCACACTATGTATCAAAGAGCACCTTTTCTGAGCATAAAGGTAATATCATTATAAAATATCAGGGCTTGAAATGTACTGGAGCAAACCAGAACAATCTTCTGGTTCATGAAATTATGATAAATATTCTTTCAGTTTGTGAAATAATAAAAAATATCATTCCAGTTCATGAAATTTTTTAAACATATTATTATAGTTTTATGTATGTAACTTCTTGTGATCTTTGTTGATGTACAATAAAAGAACCAAAAAATTATTGATTTTAATAAATATCATTATCAAGATTAACTTTTTTTTATTCTTATTCATTGACTGAAACAAAAAATTTAAGATGAAAATCAAAGTTGGTATAATATTGAACTAATAATATTGAAATATTAATATTTATAACTACTCTTTGAAACATTAAGATGTATGAGATAGAAGAAAGTATTTTGATTGGCACATTCAACTAGTTTAAATTGTTTTTGTATGATCAGATAAAAATGTTCTATGATTCAAAAAAGTTTTTTGTCAACAATAATTTTGAAATAGCATTCCAGCTTATAGATTTTTCCATTTGAGCCCTGCAGTGTATGTATGGCTCAAGAAAAAAATTTCTGCTCAAATATGACTAGGGGATGCCAAAACAATTTGACAATTCTCATGTAGCAAATTATTTTATGCAATCTGTCGACATAGCTCTTTTTCATCAAAAACCAATTTAAATTGAATTTTTGAAGCATCTAAGAAATATAAGTATGTTTAAGATATTAAACTTATTTAAATATTTGAAAAGTGCAAGTTTTTATATTGATTTTAAATTTAAAATGCAGTAAAATCTGCCAAAACAAAATAACAAAAGACCAGCGAAAAAAAAATTAGACAGGATTTTTGTTTTTGTAGATATGACTTTATGATATGCATTTTGACAGAACTGTGATGTTTTTCCATTTAAGACGACATTCTGTTACAAACAAAGTTCACTTTTACAGTTTTTATTGTAATAGAAGAAAGAGAAACATAATGCCAAATGTTTCCAGACTTGCACATATATATAATTTTTTTCTTTTGCCTGAGGAGCTGAGGTAAAAGAATGTACTTTAAAATATTTTGATGCTTAATATACTTGGCTTCCAATTTATATAATTTTTTACCAGTTTGAATTTATAGGCTGCATTATGTTTAAACCTTGTTTATAAATTTTTTAGAGCTTAAGCACTTTTGTAGTTAGAAAATATTAAAATAATGAACAAAAGAACCAAATGCAGTAAAATATGTAGAAGCCGAATTGCTTTAAAAATTTTGCTTCAGATGTCTTACAAGTAATAATTGTATGACATTCTTTTTTGCCTGAGACTATCAATTTATTTTGTTTGTTTAAAATGGGACTCCATTATAGACAAGCTCTGCTTTCACAAGTTTTACTGTATTTGTTCTTCTCTAACACTATTGCATATTTAAATATACATGCGAAAAGCCAAGATTCAGGAAAGCAATATTTTCCCTAGTGTAATAGTTTTTTGTTACAATGAAACATTAATGGGATGTCTTTTTTTTGTCTATCAAACTGTTCTCTCCACCCTCCTGGGTATGCTATTGCTTTTAATTCAGTTATGCAAATTTAACTATTTGAAACCAAAGCTTATACATTTAACTTTTAGATAAGATATTTAGCAATAGCTTCTTGTGTTTTCTGTAGCAAGTTGTTAATGTGTTTCATCTGTTCTGATTAGTAATAGGACCCTCCTGCTTACTTAATAAGTTTCATATTGTGACAGAAATAAAACTTTAAAAGCTAACATAACATGGAAAAATTAACAAAATGATTTTCAAGAATTCTTTTGTATATAATATTTGGTTTCATTTAATCATTCATTAACCTTATTGGTTTTTGCAGCTTCACATGAGGCATTTTAGATCTCATCCACTTTTGCCTTAACATGAACATTGTACAAAATAATCATTCTGTATGACCTAGCAATTTTGAGCTTACAACACTTTTGTTTTGTTTTCTTAGTAGATTTTTATTTTACACACCTGATTGTATGTGTATATCTTTTCTTTATACAATATCATATGGTGCTACTCATCATTAACTTTTCCCTATCATTTTTCAGATGTTTGTCCGTGGTGTGAAAGGTGCTATTGATATGTTTAAGACTGCCTTACCAAACACTGTTGAAGGAGGTTGCTCTCCTGATAATTCATCTATAGTTGTAAAACCAAGTTTAGATGACTCTGTTCCTGAGCATAGATTTCAAGAACACTTATTAGAATATTCTAGTCGTGTAAGAATTTTCATGTATTAATAAGTAAAATTTTGATTTTTAAAAAAACTAATTCTCACAAATCAAATTTGTTTTTGTTTGAAATATCTTCTAATCATCTGCAGGATTCATATTTATTTGGCAAAAATGAAACTAAAAAAGATTTATTGCCATACAAATGCATAAAGCAATACCCAAGAAGGAAGTTGTTCCATTAGGAGGTTTCCATATAAATTAGTTTTCATATAAATCATTTTCAATAAAAAGAAATTGTATAGCATCATTCAAATATTTTCTCTGTATACTGTAACATATTTGATAACTATAAAAGTATTCGCCTCTCTTCTAATATTTATAATCATCTCTGTTTAATTTATTTTTTTAGTACTTTTGTTATTAAAAAACCTGTGTTAAGGCTATTTTTTGTGGGTCAGTCGAAAAGCAAAACCCATCCGGGGTCCCATGGCAATGGATCACTGGCTTCTGCATCTCTGTGGGCATCATCATCCGGGAGCTCGTCATGGCTCCTTGGGTGGGAATTCCAAGTAGGACCAAGCAGCCTCCTTTAGTTCGGAGCCACAGGTGCTATCGTAACCGGTCATACATCCCTCACTTGGAAATGGTGACCAACGTCGTGACGTGCGTTTGTCATTGACCGTAGACATCAGACGACGAGGGGGGCGGATAGGTGTGTCCGAGTAGATGCAGCCTAGCGGTATGCGAACGGGACCCTAGTAAAAGTCCTTGCCGCGAGAGTCATATGGGCCTGGCGACGGGAGTGGAGCACTCCATTTCATACCTTATAGTTGCAAAATTCAATTAATTTTTTTTTATAATTTTCTTTACTGATTGTTTTTTACCAAAATACTTGCACATTTTTAAATTTGTTGACCCTTTCCCTTCATTGTATATATTGAACTAAATTCAAAACATGGTTAGCCAAGTTTGCCATGAAAATCTTGAAGATCTTTAAAAAGCAGAAAGCATGTTTACTTTTTGATGAGGTAGCTATGGTTTTGCCCTACCTTCTGACCTTTTCTCCTTTGTAATTAATTTTATATTTTTGAAATGCTTCAATAGGGCCGTAGCTAGAAGTGAATAATGGGAGAGGGATGGGACTCAAGAAAATGCAGGGAGGGCTCATTGATGCAGAAAGATAAATTTATGCATATTCTCACTTTGGGTATTATGTTTCTTAAGAAACTCTTGTAGTAACTTCATTTTATGTTAAGAAAAGGATATGATGATGAAAATTTCGAGTGTATAACTAGTGCAGTATTAAACATTATGTTAACTTCATATACGCAAATAGGGTGAGCTGGTGTTGAAACACTTATTTTAGTTACACTTTAATATTCCTGTAAAATTGTGAAAGGGCCTCAAAACTAAATTAGATTTTTGAACAGAATCTCATTTGAACTATTGCAATAGAAATTCATTTAGCGACCTTGGAATCTTTTCCAGGGGAGGCTCAAAATGTTTTAGGGGAGGCTGATACCGCTCTTGCATACCCCCTTCCCCCAGCTACATACCTGTGCTTCAATTTTTAAGTATAGTAATGAATTGCTGAAACTTTGAACTTTTTTATATTTTTGGACATAAAAATACATTTATATTTTTGAAAATTCTTTTCATGAAAATTTGTTTTGTAATTTTTAAACTAACATTTCTCCTTACAGAAATCCAAACTAATATATGCCCAGAAATTTTTATTAATATTATTAATATTATATTGTTATTATTTTGATTAGGTAAGTTAAGGATATAAGAATGGTATAAATGGTATTATTATTACCTTTGTAAATATTTTCTTTTTTAAGCACAGTTCTAAAATAGTTCCTAACATTTTGTTTTTTGTTTACTATAAGAATGCATCTAATTGATTAGAAATATAAATTAATAATGTTTATCATTACCAACATCAACATTTTAGTTTAGTAAATATGAAGTTAATCAGATGATACATATATAGCATAATTTCTTCCTGTGTAATTGTCTACAAAAAAGCTAAAAGAAATTAATATGAATATTTTTTTATTTTTTCTGTTATTTTTGCTAAAATTCGCAGATGTTTTCCTAAAAGAATATAAGTTTTATATGGCATCTGCAGAATATTTTACATTTCCAGTTGACTCTTTTTATATATATATAATATATATATATATATGGATATTCTTCTTTAAAAAGTTCTTTTGAACACATAAGTAAATAAACTCGGAGGTAAATTAAATTCTGACACCGTTTTTAAACTTTTAAATGGCTTATATTAAACGTTAATATTTACAAAAAAAGATATTTACATAAGACTATTTACAAAGCAAACAATCATAACTCTATTTAATCAATTGCATCTTATACGGGAACTCGTCTTCATCTTACGTTCTTTTTACACCAACTTAAAACTAAAAACATTCCATTCTCCTTTCTTCCGTTCAGTTCTTTTTTCTACCGCTTAAATCGTCTGGCTTCTTAGGAATTAATAGTTTCTTCAAAATCGTCTGCCTCACTGAGAGCCTGTTCATCAGAGTTGCGATGCGTAGAAAATAATATGCAGATCTAATAGTGGAGGAGATTTCCCATATTTCGGCCATACTGATGAGACATTCGTCCTCGAATGTATTCTTGTTGGCTGGAAACAGCAGCTGGATCATCTGAAAAGATAAAGAAAAAAAAAACACAGCAGCATCCAAAGTCTTAATTGAAAAAAAGAAGTCATTATTCAAATTGTTTATCAAAGCTTAGATTATTTCTTGAAAAAATTCATATTTTTTTTTTCGCGTCTTTTCGTCTTCTCTTTCTTACGTCCTTTCATCTTCTTTTATCTTATGTCTTTTCGTCTTCTTCTTTCATACGTCTTTTCATCTTCTATTACCTTACGTCTTTTCGTCTTTTGTCTTCCGTCTTCTTTTATCTTACGTCTTTTCGTCTTTTTTCATATGTCTTTTCATCTTCTTTTACCTTACGTCTTTTCGTCTTTTCGAGAATAAAGTTAAAATTCTATTAGTTGTCAGTCCAGAGGTTTGTCATAGTTGGTATAGTGTCACAATCAGTGAAATTCTTTTTTTTTTTTAAGCTTCGTCTGTCCACGGCTTCATGTACTCTGCACATGTACTGGTGACCATGGGTCCTTCGTTGAATCCAAGTTTCTTTACATCGTAGGTGTCATTATTTTTTATTTTTATGACTTTGTACGGACCTAAATATTTTGGTTTTAACTTCAAACCTGGACCTTGTTGTGTGCGTTTTATAGCAACCACATCATTAATCTTAAATTTGTTAGCTTTCTTTCGTCTGAGGTTGTAAGTTTTACGGTTCTCTTCTTGGACTTTTAAAATCTGTTTTTTAGCATTTTTTCTCATATCTTCGCGATTATTTGTAAAATCAGATTGTATTTCAGCATTCAGAAGACTAGTAATTTCAATGTTATTTTTTAGTTTCATTTTAGTACCAAACATCAATTCAAAAGGAGTTGTGCTTATACTTCTCTGAAAAGTCGAATTTATCACCTGTTGGACGTTGCTTACATGTGTATACCATTTTTTAGGATTATCGACAGACAATTTAGACAGAACAGATATTATGACAGAATTTAGACGCTCAACTTGGCCGTTAGACCTGGGTAATCCAGTGGTAATCGGGATATGTTTAATATTTTCATTGATGCAATAATCTTCAAAAGCTTTAGAGGTAAATGCAGGACCTTTATCTGATATAATTCGAACTGGATTTCCAAAGATAGATTTTTGGATTTCTAATTTAGAAATTACTTCGGCAGCATCGGTAGATTTGGTGGGATACAACCAAACAAATTTTGTGAATGCGTCAATGACCGAAAGGATATGTTTGTAATTTTTATTAGTACTTTCTAATGGACCTAAGTGATCAACATGGTACGTATGTAATGGAGCTTCTTCTTTTTCTATTGGGTGAAGTAAGCCTTCTTGTTTAGTACATTTTCTATTAACTAAAATACAGGGAACACAATTTGCTATACATTTCTCAATTTTTTGTTTAACTTTAGGGATGTAAAAATCATTTTCTAAACTTTTCTCTGTTCTTGCAACTGCGTAATGACCTTTTTCGTGAGCGGCCTTGATTATATTCATTTGCATGTTTTCCGGTACAACTAATAAATCATTACCATTAACACATTTATAAAGAACATCATTTTTAACTAGATAATCATCATAAGATTTCACCTTTAGGATTTCTTTTATTGTTTTAATATGGTCATCGGTTTCTTGAGCTGCTATCTTGGATTACCATGCAAATAGGATACCTACTTAATGCATCAACATGTCTCATACTGCTACCCTGTCTATGTTCAATAACATAATCAAAATCGGATAACATTATTGCCCATCTAGCTATTTTTGTACTCATTTCTTTTTTATCCATAGTCATTTTAAATGCATTACAATCGGTTACAATTTTAAATGGAATACCTAGCACATATACTCTAAACTTTTTCAGGGCTTCAATTACAGCTAAAACTTCTAATTCGTAACTAGTGTACTTCCGTTCAGCTTCGGTGGTTTTTTTACTTGCGAAATAAACTGGATGAAACTGATTATCTACTGGAGATTGTTGCATTAAAACAGCTCCATAGCAATCAATACTGGCATCACAATGGATTTCGGTCGCACTTTTGGGATTGTAAATTAAAAGCACTGGTTCTGACGACAAAATACGTTTGAGTTCATTAAAAGCTCTTTGTTCTTCTATATCGAATTTAAATTTTGAATCTTTTCTTAGCAGGTCACTTAACGGTTTAG
Organism: Maratus speculifer; assembly: GCA_964019185.1. Lineage (NCBI taxonomy): Eukaryota > Metazoa > Arthropoda > Arachnida > Araneae > Salticidae > Maratus > Maratus speculifer. Next base: position 134,930,416 of record OZ025293.1, on the reverse strand, counting down.
CTATAACCGAATAATTTCTTATAAATTTTCGAAAGTATCCTGTCAATCCTAAATAACTTTGAACATCTTTGGTACACTTTGGTTCGGGAAAATTTATTACTGCTTTAGTCTTCAGTGGAGAGGGATACAATTTACCATTTATGATTCTATACCCCAAGAAATCAATTTCACGCTTCAAAAAATTGCATTTTTTAAGATTTAATTCTAATCCATATTCCGATGCGGTTTCGAGTACAAGTTTTAATTTTTCTAGACCTTGAGCTTCGTTTTTAGCAGGTATTATTAAATCATCCATATAAATGACAACAATGTGATCTTTTAATAGGTTTCGAAATACATTATAAATATACTTTTGAAAAACACTAGGGCTATTGGTCAACCCGAATGGACATCTTAAAAATTCGTATTGTCCTTCATGAGTAACAAACGAGGTGTATTTCCGCCAGTCTTCTTCAACATCTACATGAAAGAAACCGTTTTTCAAATCTATGGTGGTAAATACTTCGGCAGAATGTAATTGGTCTATTACATCATCAATAACTGGCAAGGGGAAATGTTCGCGTACTGTCTTTTTGTTAAGAAATCTGTAATCAACACAAAGTCTCATTGTGTTATTTTTTTTCTTGACTAAAACAACTGGCGAAGAAAAATTAGAAGAACTTTCTCGAATTATTCCCTGAGCTAGCCACTCCTCAATTTGGTTTTCGACTATTTTTTTCTCGCATGGCAGTAATCTTCGAGGAGAAGAACAAACTGGGATTTCGTCAGTTAAATTAATTTTCATCTTAACATCTACTGTTTTAGTTTTAATTGGTACATAATTTTCAATTAAAGAGTATAACTCTGAACGTAATTTTTTGTCAGCAATGTGAGTTAAATCAATTTTAGGCTCATCCAAAACATTTACAATATTAACTAAAAAGTCATTAGACTGAACTTCAGCTTTAAACAGTTTCACTTTATTCTCAGAAATAGTTAATGTACCTTGATGAATAACATCAGTGCCAATAATTAAATCGAAATTAATGCAACTGTCCTTAACGACAAAAATAGTAACTTTAAATTTTGAACCATCTACTTCGATTTCTGAATTGAAACAACCTTCTGGTTTAATTGAGGCTTTTCCTAGACCGGTCAAAGAGATACTCGTAGGTTTTAATTCTACAAAGTTCTTCAAATTATCATAAATACTTTTCTTTAACAAAGTCTTTTGGCTACCAGTATCTATTAAAGAGATTAAACGCAAAGAATAAAGCTTTATCTCTTTCAGAATTAAATCTTGGGATGTAATAATGTTTACTTGTGACTGAGCATTTTTAACACTTGTATCTTTAGATTTATTACATTGAAATGATTTATGACCATAAGCGTTACAAGCAAAACAAAGCGGCCCTTTATCTTTATTTACACAATTAATACTCTTATGATTATTCCCGCCACAATTAAAACAACGCATATTTGGCTTTACAGGCTTAAATTTGTTCTTAACTTCAACTTCGGATTTAATTTTAGGCTTAGCTCCTTCATATTTATGAAATTTTGCATTTTCATACTCCGATCTTATTTTTTCATAAATCTTTAATTTTTGTTTAAATTCAGCAATATTGGGACAACCATACAAAAAAGATTTTTTAGAAATGGGGTCATTAATTCCATTTATTACATACTGAATAAGGGCAGAATCTTCAATATTGCCTTTTGAGCATAATTGTTTAATATTTAAAAAATATTCATCTAACGATTCATGTGGTCTAATTTTTCTTTTGGACAGCAATTCGTGTAATTCAGCTGAATTGCACGTTTGACCAAATTCAGATATGAGTAGGGCTTTTAATTTAGACCACGAATTAATATTTGTTTCACTTTCAAGAAATAATTTTGCTTTGCCTGTCATACGGCATTTAGCCAAAATCATTTTGTGCAAATCACTAACGTTAAATAATAAAACAATATCTTCAAAATCGGCAATCCATTTATTAATATTTTGTACTTGAGTACCTTCAAACATTGTAATCATACTTTCAATATCATTAATAGAAATGCTTGGTTTAATAACATAATCAGGAATCAGAATTTTCTGATTTTCATTACTTTCACAATTAGAACTACCAGAATCATTTCTCATATTATTCTCAAAAACAGTTGAAATATTTTTAGTTTTATCTTGTAAATCATCATTAAATTCATCGACACTTTCGTCATCACTAAGAGTACCTACATCGGCTATCATATTAATTTTTAAAATATTAAAATCACATAAACTAGAAATTATTCTGGCAGCAATTTCATCAAAAGTTCCCGAATTATTTATACACAAAACATTGCAAATGGTAATTAAGTCGTTAACAGAAAAATTATCTTTAATTTCTTTGAATTTAGTTTGATATTCATCGGAATCTACTTCAAACGTAAACCCAGTAAAATTCCGAATTCTACGTCGATTATTTCTGTCACCGATTTCTCCAAAAATTAATTTGTGCAATGTCTTAATACTAGCTGATTTTTCAGTTTTCAAAGAAAACTCTAATTCCTTTAAATCAACTAATTTTTCCATTATTGAAAAGAAAAATGAAATAATAAACTCACTTCATAATCAGATGTTCAGCTTCACACACTTTGATAGCACTTTCATCGCAAAATTTTACCTCTTCTGAATTAGCTTTGTGGGCTTGACATTCCATCACAGTTCTAAAAAATATTGGCATCCAGAATATTTAAAAAAAATATATTTCCATCTCTGTGGGCGTGCGTCTGTATCTCACTTACTGAGACCATTATTTATGGAAATTCTTCTTTAAAAAGTTCTTTTGAACACATAAGTAAATAAACTCGGAGGTAAATTAAATTCTGACACCATTTTTAAACTTTTAAATGACTTATATTAAACGTTAATATTTACAAAAAAAGATATTTACATAAGACTATTTACAAAGCAAACAATCATAACTCTATTTAATCAATTACATCTTATACGGGAACTCGTCTTCATCTTACGTTCACCAACTTAAAACTAAAAACATTCCATTCTCCTTTCTTCCGTTCAGTTCTTTTTTCTACCGCTTAAATCGTCTGGCTTCTTAGGAATTAATAGTTTCTTCAAAATCGTCTGCCTCACTGAGAGCCTGTTCATCAGAGTTGCGATGCGTAGAAAATAATATGCAGATCTAATAGTGGAGGAGATTTCCCATATATATATATAATTATTTGTTAGAATGAAAAAAAATTTTAAATCTAATTTGTCAATTTTTATTCGTGTAAAAGAAAAATGATGCAACATTTGAACTTAACAGAAAAATATATATAGAGGACATTAAAGATACAATTGGTAAAAATTTAAACATGAACATTACTGCTTTAGTATTTTATTTCACTTTGGAATATATGCTATTGGAATTATCAAAATAAAACATATTTGAAATATTTGATGCCAGATATATTATTTATAAGTTATAGAAAATAATAAATTTTCATTTAAAATTCCTTAAAGTAAAATAAATGTTTAGTAGAATAATAATTCTACAAAGTAAAGTTTTTAAAAAATTATTTGTTAGAATGAAAAAATATTTTGAAATCTAATTTGTCAATTTTTATTCATATAAAAAAAAAAGATGCAGCATTTGAACTTAACAGAAGAACTAGTCGTTGGGGGCCACCGTAATACTTACCCATCATGGATATGTATATGAAAATAAAACATGTGAAAACTATTTATACAATGCATTGCAATTCATAAACAAAATTTAAATATTGTTAATATACATATTAATGCTATATTAAAGAACTGCTGATGTACCAATTTCGACAAATTATATAAAACGCCAAACTACTCAAGTAGTATCGAACTGCGTAAAAGAAACATCCTTATAGCTCCAAAAATAATAATTCTATTAACTAACAATTAACTGCATCGGATTAAGCGTCTCATTTCCAATTAAAATATACCTCTGAATTGAAATTTGAATGAAATACAGGGTCATGAAAAATCGAAGAATGTGGAAAACAGGATTACAAATATCTCAACAACTAATAATCCGATCGACTTCGTTTTATGTGGAAAATGTGTGTTATTTTATTGCCTTTTATGTCCATTCCTTAGAACAAAAAAATTCGAAAATTTTTATATACCTTTCACCAGAACGAATTTTTCGAGAGTCCGAAAAAAATAGTTCCGGATAATCGAGGTTGCTGATATTAAATAGGCTTCGTCCCATTCTTACATACTAACTACATACCAAATTTCAAGTCTCTATCTCAATTTGTTCGGGAGATAGAGCGTTTACAGACAGACAGACAGACGGACAGCAAAAAAAATTTTCTAAAAATATGTTTTTCGGAATCTCCACTATCTAAAACATGTAAATCCATCAAAAAAAAATTTTCGATTTTCAAAACGATTGCAGGACTTACCCTATACTACGTATGATGGGTAAGTAATATATAAAAAGGACATTAAAGATTATACAACTGGTAAAAATATAAAATGAACGTTTCTGCTTTAGTATTTTAATTCAGTTTGGAAGATATGCTATTAGAATTATCAGAACAAAAAAAAATATTTGAGCCATTTGACATCAGATATATTATTTATATGCTATACAAAATAATAAATTTTCATTTAAAGCTCCATGAAGTGAAAAGAAAAAAAATGTATAATTTCTATTAGTTAAACAATTAATAATGATTTACAACATACAATAAACCTTTGAAAATGAAATTGCTATAAACCAGACAAAATTCTGTTTAAACAGGTTTCCATTTTAGCAGATAGATTTGTAGGGTACTCTTTCATGAGACTACCAACCTTTCCCATTCAAAATAGGAATTTTTTATAAACAATTGTCATTTACTCAGTTTTACTGTGTGAAATTAAGAATTGTATTGTGTCATAAACAATTTACCACACTGTGTCACATACAATAAAAACTATGAATTGCTAAGGGCCAGTAAAAGTTTCCTTTTAAACAGGTTTCCATCTTTGCAAATACAGTTGTTCGATCTTCCTTCCATCAAAACTATGATAATTTCTCATTTAAACACTTTACTCCCTGGGTCTACATATGTGGACTTTCATTGACTTTCCCTTTTCATTAATGATTTTCAAACATAATTGCAATTTTAATGTTAGAATAATATGCTTCGATAGCCAAGATTCAAAATAATCCAAATGGGTTGAAACTTTTGCTCAAAAGTCCAATTTGAAAAGAAATAATTCAGTAATAATCAAAAATATTGCATCAATACTCAGTAGCGAAGAGGTTAAGATGAGACCTCATTATACACTGCTCAAAACAATTAAAGGATATTTGAAGTTTTATATAAAATAAAGATATAAACGAAATTTTTTTTGCCGAAAATAGAAGAAGAGAATCACAAATGCAAATTTTTCTGGTTTTCAAACTGTGGAGTATGCAAGTTTTGAGTTCGACGTCAAAAACGTCGCTTCAGCGGCAGTGAATGAAATTTGACTTTCAACTGGATAAAAAAGAATGAATACAAAAATGATCGGCATTAAGTGATTGCTTTGTTTCGATGAGTACGATGTCTCAGCGAAGTCATTTGACAGATTCAGAAGCTTGGAGAATTGTTGGTAGGTTAGAAGGGGGCCAAACTCAAGCCAAAGTAGCGCAAGCCATTGGAGTGTCACAAAGTGTCATTTCCAGCATCTGCAACCGTTTTTTGGAGAGTGGATGTGCAGGCCGAAGACCAGGGCAAGGTCGTAAACGGGCAACAACGCCCAATGAAGATCGGTATTTAGCATTAACAGCTCGGAGACACTGAAACATGAATGCTACTCTTCTCCAACAACACCTTCGCTCAGCTACAGGCACCACGATTTCAACTCAGACTGTCCAAAACCGGCTTCATGCTGTAAGTCTGTATGCTTGCCAACCGATGGTATGTGTTAGATTAACATCAAGGCATCGTCGCAACCACAGGGAGTGGGCAACCGAGCATGTCAACTGGAGGAGAAATGAATGGAGCAATATTCTGTTTTCTGACAAGTCCCGTTTTTCTGTGCATACGGATAATAGGCGTATTTTCATCTGGAGGGACCGTGGCAGTAGGAATAATCCTGCGTTCGTGCACGAAAGTGTCAGATTTGGCGGTGGAGGAGTGTTGGTGTATGGTGGCATCTCCATTGACGGCGCACACCTTTACATCATTCACGATGGAGCTCTGACTGGTCGCCGATATAGGGATGAGATCCTCAGACCTATTGTAGTCCCTTATGCTGCAGCAATCGGAGATAACTTCATTTTAATGGACGATAACTGCAGGCCACATCGTGCAAACCTGGTGGAGGATTTCCTTTTCGAGGAAGGAATCGTTCGAATGGAATGGCCAGTGTGTTCTCCAGACATGAATCCAATCGAGCACATTTGGGATGCTCTAGGAAGACGAGTTTCTGGCCGCCAATAACCCCCACAAACTCTCCAAGAACTAGAAAGAGCTCTTCTGGAAGAGTGGGGCAGAATACCCCAACTCGTCATTAATAGCCTCATTGAGTCCATGCCTCAAAGGTGTTCAAAGTTGCTGGCCGCCCGTGGAAACCATACCCCCTACTGAAAATTATTTTCTTTGAAGAAAACACCTTTTCTTATTCTTTTTTTCTCGTATGCACAAATTGTGTTTTTTTTCCTTTTGTACACAAATGCGCAATAAAATGCATTTTTTTCTGCCAAACATGTGTAATTTATTCTCATATAACCTACTATGTCTGTCGACCAAGTATCAGTCAGCTAAAAAGTTTCCCAGATACAAAATCCACCTAAAACTGCAATATCCTTTAATTGTTTTTAGCAGTGTAGAAAGATTTTGGTTTAACAGGTTTCCTGTACAATACAATGCTGATTCTGTGTAACTATACACCACCCCCTTTTTAAATTAATCTCTTTATCTACCCCCGTTAGCATAGGTTGAGTTACTGTGAAACACACTTTAACCCATATTTGACTGCTGTCCTATAAATAGGGCAGCTGATAACATTGTTTTTTAAATGAAATTAGTAAAAATTTTCTAGATGCATTTTTTTTTTATGATGCCTTTAAAGTGCATAACAGTATAACATTTAAACAACAACAACAAAAAGCAAGTAACCAATTTAAATTTAATTGAAAAAAAAAATCCTTCAAAAAATACAATGTTATCTATCATTTTATCATTATTATTGTATTTTATTGGAGAAATCTTAAAAGTATTTTTGTAGCATAAAAAAAGTACTTTTAGAGTAAATAAAATATTTGCTTATAAAATTATTTTATGCATATATTTTATATGTCCTTACTAGGTGTTCTAAAAATAGGACACGGGTCCAATTGTTTCCTTTTCACCTTTGCAACTTTTTCAAAATTCACATTCTTTTCTTATTGTTTGATGAAACACTTTTGCTTCAAACATCTGGAAATAGACTGATCATGTTTTTTGGCATGTGCCTGTCTGTTCTTGCATCAGTAGAGTACAGGAACATTGGAATATGGGAATTCTTTAAGTGACGATAAAATGGTTACTATTCCTCCTAATCCAGATTTCGTTAGTGATGAAGAAAAGATAGACAAGTCTGATACAAAACAGCCAGTAATGTGTCATGAAAGTGACATTGCAGATACCATATTAACAATTGACATTTTGGTAAATCACAGCAAAGAATTACACCTTTCAATTAAAAAACAAAGTGGGTAAAATGTGAACCAGAATTTGAACTTATTGAAGCTCTATTAAAGAGATTGTCATCAAAAACATGAAAATACATAAGTATGATTTTGTTGAAAACTTCCATTGAACTATCCTACATGATAGTTGATGATATGATAGCCCATACTGTTATAGAAACTGGTCAGTATGCAGCACACAAAAAAAAAAACATTATTTTAGCATTACGGGACCGTTCAAGTATTACGTAAGCACTAAAGGGGAAGGGGGATGTCCAGAGTCTGCTTATTTTTTCTGACAAGGGGGAGGGGGGGGTCACGACAATTCTTACGTAAGTATTAAACAATGGAGCAACTGCAGTTCAAATTCAACAAGCAAACAAAATGTGATGGGGAAAGAGCGTTCTACAGTTAAACTGTCATAAAATCTTATGTAAGCAAAGGGGGGGGGTCTAGCATTTGCTTATATTTTCTTACAAGAGGGAGGGAGGGGGTACAAAATGACTAAAAACATGCTTACGTAATACTTGAACGGTCCCTATGGAAGCTGAACTCAAAAAATTCTTGAGTGTTATATTCTTTAGTGGATATCATATTTTGCCATATGAAAAAATATAATTGGAAAATGCACCAGACATTGGCATTACTTTTGTGAGTAACACTATATCTAGATAATGGTATAGTGATATAAAGCAGAGTTTCCCCCAGGTTTAAAAAGGGGCAGGACGTTACTGTTCTAGAAAGGGCAATTTTTTTATTTTTAATGGCACTTTTATAGAGTTGAATCTAGAATCTAGTGGTCCAAAAAATCATAGAAAAACAGAAATTTTGTCAAAAGAATCAAGAAAAAAAATCCAAAAATTTCGTCAAAAATTTTTTAAAAAAAGTAAATTTTGTTAAAAGATCGCGAAAAAACAGCAGATTTTCCTAAATTTTCTTTACTTTTTTAAAAATAAATGTGCAAGATACAAATTTAATTATGAAATAATGCTTATTTGGGTGTAGAAAATAACAACTATCATTATTGTTCGCATTTCTTTTAAAAAGGGGCAAGACAGATTTATTAAAAAAGACATTAAAAAAAATAATAAATAAATAAATAAAAATACTTTTGTTGAATAAAGGGGGGTTTTTTTTGCATTGTTTAATGAATGTGTGCTTTCAAGAGTCACATTTAGAAAGATTTGGACAGTCAAAAACAGACTGTGAACAGAAAGGGGGCGGTCGCCTCAGGCATGGAAATTTAGGGGGTGCCAAATCTATACTACAGTCATTTTTGGGCTGTCACAAGAAAAAGTTGGGAGGGGGGCGTCAAATTCTAATTATGCCCTGGGTGCAATTTTCTCTTTCCATGCCTCTGATTGTGCAGCAGGTAAATCTACTTTTGGAGAACACAATTTTGAAGCAGGAAAATAAATTTTTCAGAACAAAAAAATTCACTTCTGGCATTAACTTTTTTTAGTGTGTGCCCTTTTGACGAAATTTGCATTTTTTCGCGATCTTTTAACGAAATCTTCCAGTTTTTTGGGATATTTTGATGAATTTTGCGTTTTTTCATGAATTTTTGGCAAAATTTCTTTTACATGAATTTTTTTGACAGATTTTTCCTTTTTATTGTGATTTTTGAACAAAATTTGCTTTTCTTTGGAAATTTTTTAACATAATCTGCCGTTTTATCGCAATTTTTTGACAAAAGTTGCCATTTTTCGTGATCTTTTCACAAAATTTGCTGTTTTTCGTTAATGATTTGACAAAATTTTTTGTTTTATCGTGATTTTTGGACTAAATTAGTAGTTTTTTCACAATCTTTTGAGGAAATCTGCTGGGTTTTTTCGGGATTTTGTGACCAAATTAGCCTTTTTTTTCACGAATCTTGCTGGAAATAAGTTATTTCAAGATTTGTTAGCAAATTTGTCGTTTTTTCGCAACTTCTTGACAGAATTATGTGTCCTGTGGGACGCATAACAGCTTTTTTTTTTTTTTTTTTTTTTGCATTCCGTCATCGATTTTTTACGTAGTTTACTTGCTATATTACATCATCACTGGAGGGCTGCGTTTTTTAAAATGTGGGGCAAGACGGGCGCTAATTTTTGAATGAGGTGCAAGAAGGGTGCTATTTTTAAGGGGGCTCAGGGGCTGAAAACTTTTCAAAAAATCGATTTTTTTATGAACTAGTTTTATTATTCAATTAATTCTGAACTCAATGCAAAAAACCGCATAAAAATATTTGCATTTTGAACGAAGTTATAAGCTTTTATGTATCAACACTTTCATAGCCGCACCCATATAGTTTCAACTAAAAGTCGCATTTTCTCAAAATTTGATTTTTGATGACTAACACCAAGATTAATAAAAAACTATCTTTTTTTTTTTGCATGCATATAACATCATTATCTATAGAATTAATTAATATAGTTTAAATAGTTTAATATTTTGAGTATTTTTAATGAAAAAAAAGTTGTATTTTTAGGGAGTTTTTTATATTTTCAAATTTGAGAGTTTTTTAATAATGTTGCTTTTGAGCAATAGTTATTTCCTTAATTCATTCTATAGAGTAAAGTTTCCGGATCATTTTAAAGCAAAAATTAGTTTCTTACGTCAATTTAACATTAAGACATCTTGGAGTTTGTGATATCACACATATTTTTTTTTTTTTTTTGAAAATTGTGTTACATAAATTTTGCTATATTTCTTATTATATTACGTTCAAGTACTTCATTTTATAATTTTATAAGACTACAAACATACCTTTAAAATATCAGAAAGTTTGAATTAATTACATTGAATACTTCTGTCTTTATATGGACTCGAAGCGCGAGCTCTGTTTTCATGTTTTTCCATATCAATCAATGCCTTAGCCCCCTTAAAACTAAGGGGCAGGAGGGGCGGAGCACCCCCCTAAAACCCTCTGGAGGAAACTCTGCACATTTCTGCACATTACTTACATTTCTTTCAATGACATTTCTGCAATCAATCAACAAGACTGTTTCTCTAAAATTTGACCACTTATTGGCAAGCTTAATATTGCTTTGATGCATATTGGACTGTTTTCAGAAAATGTAAGAATTGATGAAAGCATGGTGAGATATTTTGGAAAGCATGGATGTAAAATGTACATGAAAAATAATCAGTTAAATTTGGATACAAACTGCTGATATTGTAGATAAGAAAACTGATATTGAATTTTGTGTTACATCTTATAATTAATATCAAAATGGAGTGGATTTATTCAATGATCATATAGAAACATATTTTGCATCCATTCAGGGAAAAAAGTGGTACAGAATCTTTTTTTTTTTTTAACTGATTTGATACAGTTCTTATTGCATCTTTCAAATTTTCTAATCTGTTTTGTCCTCATAAAGCACAGAGATCTGTTAGATTTCCAAAGACCTACCAAATTAGTTAGTTAGATGAAACAATCCCAAGGAACGACAGCAGACATTGCAGTGTGATTCATAATAAGAAAGATGTCAGTTGAAGAATTGCAAAAGAAAACTAACAACGGTTTATTTAAAATGTAAAACTGATCTTTGCATTGACCATTTCTCGAAATTTCACACATAATATATCTTTCTGTAATGTAAGTGAATTTTTTGTAACATTATTATGCTTTGGACCATTGTCCTGTTCATTGGACAGCTAATTATTTAAAAAATTAAAAACCTTCTTTCAAAATATTGCTTTTATCTGCTCTATTACACCATTATTAATAATAAAATGAAATTTCTAAAAATTTTCAAAAATAATTATTTGATGCTGTCGAATATACATTAAATAAATAAAATCCATAAGCATGGTGTATGGTTGTCCTTTTGTTCGAATTTTATATGGGGAGAAAGAAAATAGGAATGGCTGAACATTGATCACATGTTGATGTCAAACTGTAATAAAAAAACAGTATAGTTTGATAGTCTTACTGATGCCACATCATTGTCTTCTGTTTTTTAAGCTATAGTACATTACTTTGTTCATATTTAAGTGAAATGCAAAACACAACAGAGTCTACTAAACTATGTTGATGAAATTAAACTAAAATTATTTTTTGAAGGTAGCTTAGTAAGTTGTTAAAAATTCAAGTAACATACAAAAAATATTTGTAAATTTAGTTAACATTTATTTTTGTTTAAGATGCCAATAAGTTAAATGCATTGTTTATTGTTCTTATCTATCATATTCCTCTTTTCTCTCTATCTGATTCTCATTTTAGAAAATTGAATTAGAATCAGTAAGCACCATGTATGGGTTGTACTCTTGTCAGAAATTTCAAGAGAAAAATAAGGATTGACCAAACAGCGATTACATAGCGATGTCAAACTTATAATAAAAAGGCAGTTCAATTTGGTAGTCTTATAGATATCCCTGCTATGATGTTATTTCATTGTCTTACAATGATAAAGTTTTTTAATCTTAAGTGTATTACAATACCACTAACAGGGTGAAGGTCTGAGGTTTGTGTCACCGAATTGCATGAATGTTTGTGTATTGATAGAGTATAGTTAGTATATAAATATATAACAGTTACAAAGCACAACCCCCAGGTGGTGTTGAGAAAATAAGCCTTAAAGTTGACACTGCAGTTTATAATCTGATAAATTTCCTCCTGTGGCAAACAACTCTGTGGCCTGTTTGGTAGTGCATGGGATTTTAAATTTTTCTTCCTAAGATCAAATCCTGGGTGAAAGAATGAAAATTTTTATTGATTATTTTTTAACCGCAATTGCAAAAATGTGCATAATAAGTGAAATTATGCGTATTTTTGCATATTTAGATGCACACATATATATATATATATACAGTAGACTCCCTCAAATCCGCAAACCAGAAATCCGCAACTCTCTAAAATCCGCACATATTTTATGGATGTAAACAATGAAAATTTCAATTCAAATATTGGGACAAAATTTGATTTTTTTAGTTTTGCAACAATTCCATATATATTTTATTTTGTAATTTTCTTAATAATACTCTATTCATGAAGGAAGAATAATTTTTTTTGGAAAAAATTCAAGAAATTGCTGATATTACTATTAACACAATCTTCTTACCAAATATATTTATGCATTAATCAAGATTTTTTTGTTATTAAACCTGGCTAAACTTGAAAAAACAAATCCTTATTTTATGATTTTGATGTGAATTAGTAATATACTTTTATGAGGCAAGTTTTGTTGAATAATTTTGGAAAAATATATCTAATCTTTATAATGAATATTCATTCATACACTTCTGATTATTATTTTGACCTTTGCTATTAGTATTTTTATCACTTTAAAAACTATCTAAATTTTTATTATTTTAGTTTATTACTTATTTTAATATTTTATTATATTGTAAGCATTCATTTTAGTTCCGATTGCACTAGTAATTGCACTCAAATTACTGTTTAAAAAATGTAAACAAAGCAATGACCAGAAATCCGCAAAATTCTAAAATCCGCACAACCTCTGGTCCCAAGCTGTGCGGATTTGAGGGAGTCTACTGTATATACACCATGAGTGTAAGTTTTCTGTCTACAGACTTACATCCGGCTTTTAAAAATTTCCGAGGAAAGAAACGGGATGGAAAAATCTCCAAGGATGGCAGCAGATTGTGAAAAAGACATACTTTTCTTCAAATGATTGCAAAAAAACTCACTATTTTCGACAAAGGATTGTGAAAAAAAACTTTTTTCATGAAATGATAGAAGAAAAAGAGAGATTTTTGTCAAAAAAAATAAAAAAGATGCATTTTCTGTTAAAAGCTTGCAGAAAAATGCTATTCCTGTCAAAGGACCTTGAAAAACACACTATTTCTGTTGAAGGATCGTGAAAAAAATTCTATTTCTGTCAGAGGATTGCAAAAAACATAATAATCCCATCAAAGGATGGCGAAAGAGACTATTTCCATTGAAAGATCGCGAAAAACACTCTATTTCCATCAAAGGATCTTGAAAAAGACATCATTTCGGTCATAGAATGCAAAATAGACACGGTCTCTGTAAAAGGATCACAAGAAAGGCGCATTTTCTGTCAAAAGCTTGCAGAAAAAACACAATTCCTGTGAAAGAAACGTGAAACAAACACTATTTCCGTCAAAAGATCATGAAAAAGAATCAGTCTTGGTCAAAAATGTGAAATAGATGCGGTCTCTGTCAAATGATTGCGTAAAAAATTTGATTTCCGTCAAGTGATCGCAAAATAACTCCACAATTGAAAAGGAAACATGATTTTTATTATTAAAGGGTTGTAGAAAAGATGTGAATTTTGTCAAAGGGTGATAGAAAAGACATGGATTTTGTCAAATGATCACAAAAAAATCACAGTTTTCATCAAATGGTAGCAGAGAAACCCAATTTTTATTAAAGGGTCGTAGAAAAGATACGAAATTTGTCAAAGGGTCATAGAAAAGGCACAATTTTTGATAAAAGATCGTGAAACAGATGTGAATTCTGTCAAAGGATCACGAAACAGACACAATTTTTATCAAAAGGATCACGAAAAACATTTGAATTTTGTCAAAGAATCTCAAAAAAACAGGATTTCCATTAAATGATTGCGAAAAATCCACAATTTTCGTCAAATGATTGCAGAGAAGATGCAATTTCTGTTGGAGGATCGTGAAACAGACCCAATTTCTGTTGAAGGATCGTGAAACAGACACAATTTCTGTTAAAGGATTGTGAACTATACTCGATTTCTGTCAAAGAATTGCACAAAAGGTGTGAATTTCATTAAAAGATCATATAAAATACTTGGATTTCTCCAAAAATCACAAATTTCAGTTAAATATCACAGAAAAGTCACAAATTTTTGTATATAGATCAGGGGAAAAAACGAATTTCGTCATAGGGTCAAGGAAAATAATGCAAGTTATATGTGTGCATATGTGCTCATTTAGATTCAAGGGGGGGGGGGGGATTCAAAACATTTTCAGTCTTGGCAAAAGTTCAAACTTGTACCCATGATATATATATATATGCACACACACACAGAAGATTCTTTCAAATCTGCACAGCTTGGGACCAGATGCTGTGCGGATTTTAGAATTTTGCAGATTTCTGGTCGTTGCTTTGTTTTTTCATTTTTAAAACCATAATTTGAATGTAATTAGTAATGCAATCAAAATTATAATGAATACTTACAACATAATAAAGTATTAAAATAATAAAAATTTACATAATGTTTTGGAATAATTAAAATCTTAAAAGAAAAGATCAAGTAAATGATAAATGTGTAATAAAATATTCATTATAAAGATGAGATACATTTTTCCTCAATTATTCAGTGAAACTTAAGAAAGATACACTACTAATTTAAATCAAAATCATAAAATAAGAAAGTTTTATTTCAGGTTTAATCAGATTTACTACTGTATTTTCGGGCGTAAGCACCGCAGTGCATCCGAGTTTAAAAGTTAAAAATATGCTTAGTGCAGCGCTTCTGCCGGGGCAGCGGATACAATAATTTCTTTTTTTTTCTCTTTGCAGTGATATATATACATATATAAATGCATTTTTTGTTGCATATAATTGCATTTTTAACTATAAAATTTTCATGTTTAAATATTTTATGCGAAATAAAGAAAGAAAAATATAGTAGTCCAATTTATTTGTCTATTGATTCAAATTTTTTGTTATTTAAAATTATTTACAGTTATTTCTATGAATAATCTACAAATAATCATAGAGAAATAAATTAAAATTCCTGATATAAAGGCATGAATAAATATATTATTTTTATTTATTTCATTGTGAAAATATTTCAAATATTTGGTTTTGTAATTATTAGTTACCTAATAACTATTTAAATACTGTAAATAATTGACGATCAATTTCATTATGCACCTCTGACCCCTATAAGTAATATATTACTCCATTTTCATCACAGACTTCATAATGCTGAAGATGCAATTACAATATATTTTACATTGAAACATCTGTAATTGAAGTATTGACTAAAATAGCAGCAGATTTATTTATTGTTATACTGCTGTTTTTACATCACATTCTTAAGTAAAAAGACCATATCTTGGCCATCCATTAAGAGAAAATACATACGTGTCACATATTACAAGTGAATAAATGAGATCAAGTCTCACCCCCTATGGCCACTGCATATATTTCTGTCCTGTGACCAGTAAACATCTATTATGCAACTGCAAGCACATGTATCATCAACTTTCTGGATAATTTTAGTGACAAATCAGCTCAGACCAGATGTAAAGCAGAAAGATGGACATGCACTGTTATCTCTTGATAAGATCCATCACTACGACGAAGCTAATATAATGAACGGAAAAACAAAAGTAAATGGGAATGTTTAAACTCTATATGGGGTTAACCCTTTTAGTGCCAAGGAGTGCCGTTGCGCTGCTCTTGCTAGTTGTGAAAAATGCCAGCATCGCCCTTTTGACAACTCACTTTTTGCGTGTGCAGTGTTTGATGAAGTGCTTTTTAAATGTATTTAATTTGTCACCTAGCAACAGAAATACCGAAATGTAAGAAGTTTTCTAATTGCAAATGATAAACTGTGAATGAAAGACATTATCATTTTATTTCTGCTGTTTTTTCTTGGCACTTTTCAGGGCAGCGCAACTTCACTCATTGGTACTAAAAGGGTTAAAAGATCAATGTGCAATGGATGAAATTATTAGAGGTCACTGCAGAAACTAAAAGAAGATGAATGTGTTCCACCCCAGCTAAAAGAGTAGGATAAATGAATGGATTTATTAAAATCCATGTAAAGCAGTAAGAACTGTTTTTATATAGATCTTTATATGATAACTTATCTCCTGACTTTACTGTTTATGCTGCACCATGTGTTATTAAACTTTTTTTTTTAACCATGCCTAAAAAAAATTCCATTGCTTTGGTAGCATATTGGTGAAATCTCAGGTCATTTGGATCAGTGGTTCTGTTGTTAAAGGGTTTTACTTTTACAACATAAAAATAAACCTGTGTATAATGAAAATGAGGTCATATTTAAATAAAAAAGAAAATTAGTTAAAAAAAATACAGTACTGTACCTCCATTAATTTTGTTTTGTTAGTTGAATTTGTCTTTCAAATTGTTTTGCTGTAGATATTTGTTTGGATACTGCCAGGTCCAGAAACTGTCTTACTAGCATTGAAATCTGACATAGAATTAACCAAATATAGTTTTAAAAAAATTAAACTAAACATACCTTTTAACACATATTTAAACAATCTTTCAAAGAAATTATATTTTTATGAAAAAATGCAGACTGGTAAAAAATTCTATTATCAATCTGTATATCTAGTGATTCACAGTGCTGTAATTGGAAAAAAAATATTTGTGGGAACTCCACCATTCATAGATGCTACCGGATTTTGCTAACCCAAAAACCAATTTGAAACATTTAGCCAAAAGCCGACTTTTTTATTATATTGAAGTTTTTATAGTAATTTATTTTGCTTTCATTCAATAAGATTAAGTCAACTAATGTCAGTTCAGAACCTCCGCTTCCTGAATACTAGGCATCAGCGCTGACAAAAAAATGGCTGCTGCCAAAGACTGATTCTTTTCAGCATATGTATGGTTCCTTCAGGTATGGTACCAACAGTTTAAAGTTTTTTCGCTTTATTTTTCTGAGATTAAAGAAGTCTAAGAAATCTTTTATAAAATACTGGAGTCAAAAAACTTAGGGGACCGTATATAATTTTTAAAAATCTGTCTTCGGCCGCCGCCTTTTTTGTGTGACCTCTCAGGCCTTGTATTCAAGGGGCGGTGTCAGCATGCCGGGTTATTTTTCTGAGATTAAAGAAGTCTAAGAAATCTTTTATAAAATACTGGAGTCAAAACTTAGGGAACTGTACACAATTTTTAAAAATCTGTCTTCGGCCACCCCCTTTTTTGTGTGAGCTCTCAGGCCTTGTATTCAAGGGGCGGTGGCAGCACGCCGGCTTCAAAGCATCTGATTGGTTGAAATATCTCCTTTCTTGATAAGTGGAAATGAATCTTCTAAAAACTAGCAAAAATTAATGTTTTGTTGAAAAAAAATTGATTGCACTCGCACGCGATTTTTAAAATTTTTTTTATTATTATTATTTTACAGTAACAAACCAAATATTTCTGGGAACCACACATTCCTGCCCAATTACAGCACTGGTGATTCAGGTTATTGTAGTTCAGATAATTAAAATTTTAATGCATTTTTATTTTTATAAAGGTAATATTTCAAAATTCTGTTTTGCTATTTACATCTCTAAATACAGTATTATAAAACATTTTAACAGATATAACTGCATGAGATAAAGGTTTTTTTATTGAATTAAATATCAATGGATAATATTGTTGATACAAGCAGAATTTAGCAGTCTTTTGTCAAGAAATTGAGCTCTTTGTCTTGTAAATCTTTAGTGACTATTTTCATTTGCAATATTTTAAGCTTTCGTATTGTTTTGAATAACTGTTAAATAGTAACCTTTTAATTACTTCTTCTTCTTTTTTTTTTTTTTTTTTTTTTTGTTATAGGAGCCTGAGATTAGAGGGCACTTAAAATATTTTTTAAAAAGTGCTGTTAACATTCCACAGTTTGAGAAAAGCAGTAGAGATTCAGAAGATTATCCTCAAAGAGCTTCAATGTTGCGATACCTATATAAACTAAAAGCTGAAAAAAGCTGTAATTGTTCTTGCACTTGGGACATTAGGGGTATGAAACTTTTATATTCTACAAACTTATAATTTGCTTGTTTAAAAATAACTTATATGTCAAATTATGCATTTAGATGAAAATTTCATTCTGGAAGAAAATGCTTTTGGAAATGCTGTAATGGACTTGATTATAGAATCACTAAAGGAGAGCCAAATGACCTGTTTTCATCTATTATCTGTAATAAAATTGTTAGCTTCTCCAACAATTGACAGGTAAATGAAACAATTCCTCTGTTTAAACTATCATTAAATTATTTGGCCTATTCTAGTCAATATTAAGTTTAATTTAGCTGCCTTAAATACTGCAAATTTTTATATTTACTTTTGAATATTTTAGTTTAGAACTGTCATCCTTTTCAAGTCAAATTTAAATAATATATGATTGAGGCATGGAAATTATGATTTTTACTACTAAAAATGTCTTTCAAAGATTGGCATTTGTGAATGTATTGCAGTTTGGCCTTGGGAAATTTCAAGAATTCTTTTCCAAAGCAATATATTTTCCCCAATATAAGCTGAATGTTCCATTAAAGCATACAAGTATTGGTACCACATTGAAATAATGATTCTTGTTGTTTCTATGGCTGTTTAAATTAAGCAAAGCATTTAGAATTAAATTATAAATCTGACATTATATGTATCATTACTCTGCAAAAAAGGGGAATGGTATTTGTTTCATAAGTGTGATTTTTTTCATAAGTCACTTGTGGCAAAAGATCAGTTTTTGTCAATCAATCGCAGCAAAATATCACAGTTTTCATCAGTCATTCACAACAAAAAGTCAAATTTTTCATCAATTAGTTGCACAAAAGATCAGTGCACTTTTCATCAGTCATTCAAGGCGAAGCAGCGTAATTTTCATCTGTCAATCACAACAAAACCACTGTGACTTCTGTCAGACAATTGCGGCAAAAGATTGCAATTTTCTTTAGTCAATTGCAGTAAAAGATCACAATTTTTGTCGGTCTCGACAAAAAAACCATGATTTTCATCTGTCAGTTGTGGCCGTCATTTTCTTTAATCAGTCATAGCAAAAGATCATGATTTTTGCAAGTCATTCACTGTAAAAGATTACAATTTTCGTATGTCAGTTGTGGCAAAACAGTGCGATTTTCGCCAATTAACAGTGGCAAAACTGCAAGATTTTCACCACTGATTCACAACAAAAGACTGCAATTTTTATCAGCCAATTGATGCAAAATATTGTAATTTTCATCAGTCAGTCATGGCAAAAGATTGCATTTTTCATCTGTCAGATGTGGCGAAGCAGCGTGACTTTTGCCTTTTTTATTGGGGGGGGGGGGGAGATTTTCATTCATGTATTTTGTAATTAGAAAACTTTGATATTATGCACTTTACATTTTGTCAAATGATCGTGGAAAAAAAAGCAGATTTCCTCAAAAGGGCAAGAAAAAAAAGTTTTTGCTGGGAGTTAGGGTTTGAAAAATAGCGTTTTCAGGATCCCGAGGAACCCAGAAATCATTTCTGGGAACGTATATTTTTTCACTCAAGTTCCATGTTAAGGAAGAGTTTTTTGGAGATGTTTGGAAAATATATTACAACAGGATTTGACAGCTATTACAAGTTTCTAATATTTTTTTGCTCTTCATTAAACATGATACGTTCAGAAAAGTAAACTATTTTAAACTTTAAGAGTGAAATACAGGGTGTATCTAAACTACTGGGCAAAACTTCAAGGGGTGATAATACACATGAAGACAAATAATATTAAATGGGAAACTAAGGGTCCAAAACGTCTTCCGAAGGAGATAGGGGCCATCAAATTTTAGGGTCCAAAATTTGAAATGATTATAAAAAACGGGAAAATTGATCGATTCGTTTGCGGTTTTCACTAAAACTATTCTTTATGTCACTATTGTCTTGAAAATAAATTATAAAGATAAATTTCAAAAAATGACGATAGAGGGCGCTTTAGACTTTGGAGTAACGAACAACTATTTTTTTACCGTTATTTTTTGCATCTCATTAATTTTTTTAGAAGTTTAGACATAAAAATAAATTTTTAGCTCAAAATCTGGGGTTAAGAAGCACAAACTGAACTGTGTTCAATGGGAGTGGGTAGGTTCAAATTTCAAATGATTATAAAAAACAGAAAAATTGGTCAATTGATTTCCGGTTTTCACTAAAATTATTCTTTATGTCAGTATTGTCTTGAAAATAAATTGTACAGATAAATTAAAAAAAAAATGTCGATAGAGGGCGCCTTAGACTTTGGAGTAATGTGCAACTATTTTTTACCGTTATTTTTTGCATCTCATTATCTTTTTTTTAGAATCTTAGACATAAACTTAAATTTTGAGCTGAAAATCTGAATCGTTCAGAGTGGTTAAGTAGCGCAAACTGAACTTTGTTCAATGGGGTTGGGTAAGTTCAAATTTTAAATGATTATAAAAAATGGAAAAATTGGTCGATTCGTTTGCGGTTTTCTCTAAAACCATTCTTTATGTCAGTATATCCTTGAAAATAAATTTTAAAGATAAAATTCAAAAAAATTCCGTTAGAGGGCGTCTTCAACTTTAGAGTAACCATCTATTTTTAACCGTCATTTTTTTTTATCTAAATAAAAGTTTTAAAAGCTTAGACTTAAATTTTGAGCTCAAAATCTGAATCGTTGTGGGAATTAAGTAGAAAAACTTGAACTGTGTTCGTAGGGTGGGCAGGGTAACGTTTCAATTCCAAGACAGCGTTGCCTTTGTGCTTCTTAAGCCCTCCTAACGATTCAGAATTTGAGCTCAAAATTTAAGTCTAAGCTTTTGCAAGCATTTAATTAGATACAGAAAATAACCGTTAAATACTGTTGTTGGTTACTCTTAAGTTTATGGCTCCCTCTAACGGAATTTTTTGAAATTTATTTTCAAGTAAATTCTGACATAAAGTATGGTTTTAGAGAAAACCGCAAACGAATCGACCAATTTTTCTGTTTTTTTATAATTATTTGAAATTTGAACTTCCTCACCCCCATTGAATAAAGTTCAGTTTGCGCTACTTAACCACTCTCAACGATTCAGATTTTTAGCTCAAAATTTAAGTTTATGTCTAAGCTTCTAAAAAAATTTAATGAGATGCAAAAAATAACGGTAAAAAATAGTTGCACGTTACTCCAAAGTCTAAAGCGCCCTCTATCGACATTTTTTGAAAATTATCTGTATAATTTATTTTCAAGATAAAACTGACATAAAGAATAATTTTAGTGAAAACCGCAAATCAATTGACCAATTTTTCTGTTTTTTATAATCATTTGAAATTTGAACCTACCCACTCCCATTGAACACAGTTCAGTTTGCGCTTCTTAACCGCAGATTTTAAGCTCAAAATTTAAGTTTATGTTTAAACTTCTAAAAAAATTAATGAGATGCAAAAAATAATGGTAAAAAATAGTTGTTCGTTACTCTAAAGTCTAAAGCGCCCTCTATCGGCATTTTTTAAAAATTTATCTTTATAATTTATTTTTAAGACAATCGTGGCATAAAGAATAGTTTTAGTGAAAACCGCAAACGAATCGATCAATTTTCCCATTTTTTATAATCATTTCAAATTTTGGACCCTAAACTTTGATGGCGCCTATCTTCTTCGGAATACGTTTGGGACCCTTAGTTTCCCATTTAATATTATTTGCCTTGATGTGTACTATCACCCCTTAATGTTTTGCCCAGTAGTTTAGATACACCCTGTATACATTTAAAACAAAAGATTCACCAATGTCTCAAAAAATATTAAGCAAACTTTTATTATTATTAAGTGGTAAATCATAAATGGAGTCATAATAAGAAATTCCTAGACACATAGTACGTTACTACATGATGATAGCAACAAAAGCTATTGTTAAGACAACATAATACAGTAGACTCACAATTTGTTATTTTGATCAAACAATCCTAAGGAACAACAGCAGACATTGGGGTATGATTCATAATAAGAAAGATGTCGATTGAAGAATTGCAAAAGAAAACTAACAACAGCTTGTTTAAAATGTAAAATTGATCTTTGCATTAACCATTTCTCGAAATTTCGAACATAATACATCTTTCTGTAATGTAAGTGAATTTTTTGTAACAATACTATGCTTTGGACCATTGTCCTGTTTATAGGACAGCTAATTATTTAAAAAATTAAAAACCTTCTTTCAAAATATTGCTTTTATCTGCTCAATTACACCATATTAATAATAAAATCAAATTTCTAAAAATTTTCAAAAATATGTATTTGGTGCTGTTGAATATATGTTACAATAATTAAAATCCATAAGCATGATGTATGGCTGTCCTCTTGTTAGAATTTTCTAAGAAAAGAAAAAAAAAGGAATGGCTGAACATTGACCACATGTTGATGTTGAACTGTAATAAAAATACAATATAATTTGATAGTCTTACTTATGCCACATAGTTGTCTTATGTTTTTAAAGCTATAGTATAGGGATGCACCAAATATTCAGTATCTATTTGGTGTTCGGCCTATTCGGCCATGTTACTGAATATTTGGTTAGGCCGAATACTAAACTATTCAGTTGAGCCGAATATGAAACTATTCGGCCTGCTGAATATTCGGATTCGGTTTTGGATTCGACCGAATCCAAAACTTTTAAAAACTTTTCACTATTTCTACTTTTAACTGTCAATTTTTTAATTTATATTTAAAATAAGTAGAAACAAAATCATTTTTAAATAAAATAGAATGTTTTTACATTATTTACTTGCTGTTTGTAAAGTATAACTTAAGAAAATTAACCATGACAAGGATTAAAATGGTGATTTATTAGGATTCTCCTTAGGAATAAATTGCGTGCTCATACAAGTTTCTAAATTTTGTTTAGTAAATAATCTGTTTCTTGCTTTTTCCCAAATAAAAGTCCTTTAAAAGAAAAAAAAAAACTTTTCAGATTAGTAATAGCTATCAAGGCAGACAATTTTTGTTCATGAAACCATAATCATAATCAACTTATTGAGTCATAAGTACATTGTATTTCATCTCACTCTAGGTCAAAACTTGTGTGTTCGTTTATTGCATTAACAATAAATAAGATAACATATTTTCAACTCACATGCTTTGATTTCTGTAAAATATGATATGATGGGAAGGATGGAAAATACCATTATTCATAAGAAAAGAACTATAAGCCAAACATACCTTTATTCAGAATTAAGTTGAAAGTATTTGTACTTTATATTGAAAAAAAATCTGCCTTTAGTTATTTAAAAAGGACAATTATCAGACTGTAAAATTTTTCTTCGGCCATTTTTTCATTATTTGATTTTAAAATGTTTGTTTTGATTCATAGAAAATTTTATTAATTAATTTTTTTCAATACTAAATGCTCTTATAAAAAGCTCTTGTTTATCAAAATGTAAGTTTCTTTTATTAAATATTATGTAAAACTGTTTTAAAAAGTAACATTTTAATACCTTTAAATTTTGAAATTAAAAAAGTATTTGGAAAGCCGAATATTCGGTATTCGGCCGAATAGTTAACTATTCAGCTGGCCGAATATTTGGTATTCGGCCCAACAATTACTATTCGGCTAGCCGAATATTCGGTATTCGGTTCACCTGTCGGCCGAATATTCGGTATTCGGCCAAAATCACTATTCGGTGCATCCCTTCTATAGTACATTACTTTGTTCATATGTAAGTGAAATTCAAGAAACAGCTGAGTCTATTAAACTATGGTGATGAAATGAAACTAAAATTATTTTTTGAAGGTAGCTTAATAAGTTGTTAAAAATTCAAATAACATACAAAAAATATTTGTAAATTTAGTTAACATTTATTTTTGTGTAAGATGTTGGGATGCCACTTTTCCGCCAAATGGTAGATTTCTGCTTTTTTAGTTTTTAAGAATTTGAGATCTTTGTTAAGCGATCAAGAAATAATAAAACGATTTTTGTCGAACGATCGTGAAATAAAACAGCAATCTTTGTGGAACGATCTCGAAATAATAAAACAGCAATTTTCGTCAAACGATCGCGAAATACAACAGCAATTTTCGTCAAACGATCGTGAAATATAACCGCGATTTTCGTTAAAAGATCGCGAAATATAACGGTGATTTTTCTCAAAAGATCATAAAATAAAATGGCTATTTTCATCGAACGGTCGCGATATAAAAAAGCAATTTTCATCAAACGATCGGAAACGAAACGGTGATTTTCGTGAAACGATCGCAATGTGAAACGGTGATTTTTGTCAAACGATCGCGATGTGAAACGATGATTTGCGTCAAACGATCGCGATGAAAATGGCGATTTGCGTCAAACGATCGCGAAATAAAATGGCAATTTTCTTCAAATAACTGCTATGTAAAACGGCGATTTTCGTCAAACGATCGCGAAATAAAACGGCAAATTTCATCAAACGATTATGAAAGAAAACAGCTATTTTCATCAAATAAAAAAAAAATGGGAAAAAAACCAAACAAGCAAACTAAACAAAAAAAACCTTGTAATTTTTTCCTATTTACTCCTGGAATAATCATCGAATCTATTGCTGGGTTACTTAAATTGATTTAAAATGATGTGATACATAAAATTCCTCACTGAATTTGTTGCTGGGTTAAATTAATTGATGTAAAATTCTGTGAACTGAAGAAAAATGATTTTTACTTACTCTTATAAATTAAAAGTTTACAAAAAGAAAAGAAAAAAAAAAGGGAGCTGCAATTCTTTTTTTATTTTATTATAAACAATATGGTTTACAAAATTCTCGCATAAATGTTGTGAAAAATGTCATAAATTTTATTTTACACATAATTTCCTCTTTTTTGCTATTTTCAGAGTGACATCCCTGAAGATGCCACTAAGTTAAATGCATTGTTTATTGTTCTTATCTATCATATTCCTCTTTTTTCTCTATCTGATTCTCATTTTAGAAAACTGAATTAGAATCAGTAAGAACCGTGTATGGTTGTACTCTTGTTAGAAATTTCAAGGGAAAAATAAAGATTGACCAATCAGTGATTACATAGTGATGTCAAACTTGTAATGAAAAGGCAGTTCAATTTGGTAGTCTTATAGATATCCCTTCTGTGATGTTATATCATTGTCTTACAATGATAAAGTTATTTAAGCGTATGTGTATTACAGTACAACTGACAGGGAGAGGGTCCAAGATTTGTGACGCCAAATTGGATGAACGTTTGTGTATTGATAGAGTATAGTTAGTATATTTCATCAGAAACAAGAAATTTTATCAAAAAATTGCAATAAAATGGCAAATTTTGTCAAAAATTTGCAAAAAATGGTAATTTTGTCGAAAAAAAAGGTTGAATTTTGTGAAAAATTGTAGTAAAATGGTAAATTTCTTTTTAAAATTCACAAAAAACCGACCAAATTTCATCAAAAAAACTTTTTTTCATCAAGAGGTGGTGCAATAAAAAAATCAAAACTAATCAAAGAAAAAAAAATCTTTGTTAGAAGATTGCATAAAAAACCCAAGAAATATCATAAAAATTTTGCAATTAAATGGCAAATTTTTTCAAAAGATTCGCAAAAAATGTTAATTTTGTCAATTAATCAAAGAAAAAATGCAAATTTCATTAAAAGATCACAAAACACAAGAACACAAAAGCTATTTTCTTAAAAAAACAGGAAATTTCATCAAAAGATTGCAGTAAAATGGAAAATTTCGTCAAAAGTTTCATAAAAAAAATGCTAATTTCATCAAAGAAAAAGTCAAATTTTGTCAAAAATTGTAATAAATTAGTACATTTCTTTTAAAAATTCATGAAAAGCTACAAATTTCGTCAAAAAATCTGAAAAAAAAAACCTGTGTTTCATTAAGAGATGGTGCAAGCATAGCCAGATTAAGGGGGGGGGGGTAAGGCGGCTGCAGCCCCAGGTTCCAACCAGTCAGGGACCCTCAGCAGAGGCTTAAGTTGTACCAAAATTTCATTTAAAATAATTACAGGGGTGTAAGAGCTGCGCGAAATAACCGTTGTTTTGTAGCTCAATTCGAATTGCCATTTGACGTCAATGTTATCTGTATCTCGGAAAATTTCCAGGTTTAATAAAAGTGACGATGAAAATGAAACAAAAAAGGTGCGTAAAAGTGCAAATTTCATCAAAAAAGAACGAATTTAATCAAGATCCTGGAAAAGCGCAATTTTCTTCAAAAGGTCGTGGAAAAAGCGTTAATTTCATCAAATGGTCATGGAAAAAATGCGAATTTCATCAAAGGATGGCCAAAAAAGCGATTTTTGACAAAGAATCATAGAAAAATGCAAATTTCATCAAAGAGAGGAAAGAAAAACGTGATTTTCTTTAAAAGATCACAGAAAAAGCGCAAATTTAGTCAAGAGTTCACGGAAAAAGAGCGAAATTTGTCAAAGCATCGGAGAAAAATGTGAATTTTGACAGAGGATCGCGGGAAAAGGTGAATTTCATCTAAGGGTCGTGAAAAAACAAGAAATTTTTACAACCAACCACGAATTTTGTCAAAGAATGGCAGAAAAAGCGCGAATTTTTTGGTAAGTTTGCGGGAAAAGCATAAATTTAGTCAAAAAATCAAGATCGCAGAAAAAAGGAAATTTTGTCAAAGGATCATGAAAAAAACATGAATTATGACAAAGAACCTCGAAAAATTGCGAATTTCGTGAAAGGTTCGCCAAAAATAACACATTTGGAGAAAGAATCGCGAAAAAAAAATGTGAGTTTTATCAAAGTGTGGCAGAAAAAGTGAGATTTTCTTGAAAAGTTTGCAGTAAAAAGCGCAAATTTAGTCAAAAGATTGCGAAAAAAGCTAATTTTGTCAAAGGATCGCTAAAAAACGTGGATTTCAACAAAGAACCACGGAAAATCATTAATTTCGTCAAAGGTTGGCCAAAAAAACACAAACTTTGTGAAAGTATTGTGAAAAAAAACGTGAATTTTGTCAAAGTGTGGCAGAAAAAGTGAGAATTTCTTGAAAAGTTCAAGGGAAAAAGTGCAAATTTAGTCAAAAGAGCGTGGAAAAATAGTGAATTTTGACAAAGAACCGCTAAAAAAACACGAATTTCGCCAAAGGATCGCCGAAAAAACACAAATTTTGAGAAAGAACCGCGAACTTTATCAAAAGGTGGCAGAAAAGTGCAAATTTAGTCAAAAGAGCCAATTTCGTTAAAGTGAGTTGTCGCCGAAGAAAGGCGAATTTTGACAAAGAACTGCGAATTTTGTCAAAAAATTGCCGATAAAAAGCAAATTTTGACAGAAATCCGCAAAAAAAACATGAATTTCGTCAAATTGCTTATACTTTCAACTAAATCATCATAAGTGGCGAGTGGAAGTCTTTAAAAAGTGTAATGTGGAAGACTTGAGTGAAGACAAAGCAGGTTCAGCAAACTTTAGTTTATTCCATAACGATCAAAATGATTATGTACAATGAGAAAAATTAAGCATAGCTTATGCTTAAAAATAAAATAAACTTAAAACATTTTGATTATTTCATTACGCCATTACAAAACAAATGCAGCTGCTGCTAAATCAGCAATAATGGCTAGCAAGATGAAGGCAAAGAACATCAAACACGGCTGTCTTTATATACAAACAGAACTCTACTTCACAGATGATGCCATTCACAATTCAAAGAGAAAAACCAACGTAGAATCGCCATTGGTTGATCCAAACGAAACCCCTTTCCGAATGCACCGCCGATCGAGTTTCATGAACGGACGTGAACAGTTTAATCACCGGTGATTCAATAAATCACGGCACTGGAACACTCAAAAATCACGTATTTTTATCTCAGCATGCCGGCAGTTCGGCTGAAATGCAATGGCGATTCGACGAAGTTTTTATTAAACTGGAGAGGGTAAAAACTAAAGTATGTCATGTTCTGTTTATTTTGACTTTACTTTAAACTTATTTTTGAACCAACATGACAACAAGCAGCCCCCTTTTTAGCCTCTCCAGGGCATTACAAAAAATTTACATAAATTTATTCAAAAATACACTTATTCAAAAATATAATATTCAATAGAAAAAAAAACAGTCTGTCTAATTACTATCGAATCGGGGAAAATTTTACGGATCACCGGCCAGGTACTAATCAGAAATGACCAAATTGTATAAACTTTTTTTTTTTTTTTTTCTCATCATCTCCCTATCATTAAACAAATTTTAATTTTATAAAAAAAAAAAAGATAGTCTGATCAATGTCATGTCAATGGACATGGCAATGAACAGAGTTCATTGCCATCAATTATAGTTAATCAATATAATTGTGAGTTTAAATTTTGAAAATTTGCCTACAAAATTTCATTAATTGTTCTTTTACTTGCGGTTTTGTAAATGGATCTACTAAATTTAACTTGCTAGAAATATGTTTTAATTTAAAAACTTTATCATAAATTAAATTTCTGAGAAATAAATATTTGATGTGGATATGTTTGGTCTTTTGATTTTCAACTGTTGAATTAGAAAAAGAAATTGCTGCCTGATTATCACAGAATAAAGAACATTCAATTAAATTTAATTTTAAACTTTCATTTTCAAGTACATTTTTCATCCACATCAATTCCTTTGCTGCTTCTGTGAGAGTAACATATTCGGCTTCCATAGTAGAGAGGCTAATACATTTTTGCTTAAAGGTTTTCCAAGAAATTGGCGCCCTATCTAAAAGTAAAATGTAACCTCCTATGGAAACCCTGTCATCACGATTTGCAGCAAAGTCTGAATCTGAATAACAATAAAGCTTAACGCGCACATTCAGAGCAAACGTCCGCAAAGTTATGAAAGCTGTTCTGCAAACGGGGGGGGGGTTACGGAAGAGAAGGGGAAAGAATACGAAGACGCTATTCTTGCCAAACATCTTTTACCTTCCGCAAATGATGACGTCGCGTACGATTGTAGTATAAAGGAATCGATTTTTAATCGAATGTTAGCATGTTTTAAACCAATGAAAATACATCAATTTTTAAAGGGACAAAATATAATGTTTTGAATAATTGTTCATGCGTTCTATGCTGTCTTATTAATGACTCATCAGGCCTGTCTTTTAGAATTCGGACTAGCTGACCAGTTGAAGAATGTTTCTTTTAAATGTTCAATTTGAAAATAATAAAAATATAAGAATTATTTAAATAACAAGCTCATATTGCATATTAATATTTTAATTGTTTTAGGATATTCCACCGGAGCAATGAGTTCCCTCACGGAAGATTTCAGATTTTGTGTTTTCAATGGTAAAAAAGTGCACCCCCCCCCACCCCACCCCGGAGCCACAGTTATCCGTCCTGGAGAAAAATGTCTAGAATCTGGACTTAGCTGATCGGTTGAAGAAGAATATTTCATTTTAACATTAGATTTAAAAATATTTAAAATCCAAGAATTCTTTAAATAACAAGCTCATATTTTATATTAATATTTTAATTGGTCTAGGGGGGTTACGGAAGAGAAGGGGAAAGAATACGAAGACGCTATTCTTGCCAAACATCTTTTACCTTCCGCAAATGATGACGTCGCGTACGATTGTAGTATAAAGGAATCGATTTTTAATCGAATGTTAGCATGTTTTAAACCAATGAAAATACATCAATTTTTAAAGGGACAAAATATAATGTTTTGAATAATTGTTCATGCGTTCTATGCTGTCTTATTAATGACTCATCAGGCCTGTCTTTTAGAATTCGGACTAGCTGACCAGTTGAAGAATGTTTCTTTTAAATGTTGAATTTGAAAATAATAAAAATATAAGATTTATTTAAATAACAAGCTCATATTGCATATTAATATTTTAATTGTTTTAGGATATTCCACCGGAGCAATGAGTTCCCTCACGGAAGATTTCAGATTTTGTGTTTTCAATGGTAAAAAAGTGCACCCCTCCCCCCCCCCACCCCACCCCGGAGCCACAGTTATCCGTCCTGGAGAAAAATGTCTAGAATCTGGACTTAGCTGATCGGTTGAAGAAGAATATTTCATTTTAACATTAGATTTAAAAATATTTAAAATCCAAGAATTCTTTAAATAACAAGCTCATATTTTATATTAATATTTTAATTGGTCTAGGACATCCCCTCTCCCGGAGCAATGAGTTTCCCCACGGAAGATTTGAGATTTTGTTTGCAATGGCAAAAAAGGGCACCCCCCCCCCCCTCAGAGCCACAAATATCCCTCCTGGAAAAAAATGTCTAGAACTCGGATTTAGCTAATCAGTTGACGATGAATAAAATTTATGATGAATAATTCTTTTAAATGTTTTATTGAAAAATATTTAAAATTTGTGGAATATTTTAATAACAGTCTTATATTGCATATTAATATTTTTATTGCTCTAGCCCATCCCCTTTATTGTATCACCTATTTTCTTATCAACAAAAAATACAATAATGTAAAATTTAAGAACGGTGGTAACATTTTACTTTCAAGTTTAGGCTTTTCTATGATGATATTTTTTCACAGAATTAAATACAGTAGACTCCCTCAAATCTGCACTCCTAAAATCCACAACTCTCTAAAATCCACACATATTTTACGGATGTAAACAATGAAACATTTAGTTCAGATGTAGGTGCAAAAATTTATTTTTTCAGTTTTATATCAGTTCCGTACATTTTTTAATTTATAATAATTTTTGTTAAGGTTATTGAATTCATGTTTTTTCATGAAGAAAGAATAATTTATTTCTGAAAAAATAAAGATATTGCTAATATTATTGGTAATCACAATCTTACCAAATATATTTATGTATTAATCAAGTATTTTTAGTTATTAAGTCTGGCTAAACCTGAAATAAAGTTTCATTATTTTATGATCCTGATGTGAATTAGTAATGTACCTTTATGAGGCAAGTTTCATTGAATAATTTAGGAAAAACACATTTCCTCTTTTATAATGAATATTTAATTGTACATTATTGATTATTAACTTTATTTTTCATTTTAGTATTTTAATCATTTAAAAAAATATCTAAATTTTTATTATTTTAGTTTATTACTTTTTTTAATATTTTAGTATATTGTATGCATTCATTATACTTTTGATTTCATTATTAATTACATTCAAATTATTTTTTAAAAAATGTAAACAAAGCAATGACCAGAAATCCGCAAAATTCTAAAATCCGCAAAACCTCTGGTCCCAAGCTGTGCGGATTTGAGGGAGTCTACTGTACATTAAAAAATAAATAAATAAACAGATTAATATATTAGTAATAAGAGATTAATACATTAAACCTTCAAAAAAAAAAAGCAATCAGATGCAGTATTGATTCCAGGCGATGGCATCCCCTCCGGAAGATTTGAGTTTTTGTATTTTCAATGGTAAAGGAGTACAGGAAAAAAAAGTGCAACTATTCCCCCCCCCCCCCCCCCGGCGTAAGGTTTGAGATTTTGTATTTTCAATGGTAAAGGAGTGCAGGAATAGGAAGTGATCAGGGGGGGGGGGGGCATTCCCTCAGAGTAATGATCGCCCCGGAAGATTTAAGATTTTGTGTTTTCATGGATAAAAAAAGTTCAATTCCCCCCCCGCGGAAGGTTTGAGATTTTGTGTTTTAAATGGTAAAGGACTGCAGGAATAGGAAGTGATCAGGGGGGAGGCAGAACAATGATCGGCCCGGAAGATTTATTACTGTTGCATGTAATGTAAAGAGATTTATGCCCCCCCCCCCTTAAACCAAATAAGTAATAATATTTAACATAAATGAATTAAATACTTTCACACAATCAATATTCATTCATACATTCTAACATACACTCAATCAGTCACAATGTGAAATGTTTTCAGTGCATTATTATTAACATGTTTTATTATACTAGAAAATAAAAATAATTTTCAAGATATTTATAAGATGTTAAAATAAAATTTCAAGAATTATGATTTATTATTATTTTTTTAATAATTCATACTATATAATCAGATATATTTTTACTTCTTCATTGCACAGATAAACTTTAAAAAAGAAA
This sequence comes from Maratus speculifer, assembly GCA_964019185.1. Taxonomy (NCBI): domain Eukaryota; kingdom Metazoa; phylum Arthropoda; class Arachnida; order Araneae; family Salticidae; genus Maratus; species Maratus speculifer. The sequence goes on along the minus strand of OZ025293.1, from coordinate 134,898,223 downwards.
ATCTCAATAAGAAACTGTGTTTAATTAATAAAAATAACTTTTCGAATTATTAACTTTTCAAAATTTATTTCTCATGTGTGCATTTAAAATTTGTTTTCAAAGTTAACATCAAATTAATATTCTACATCTAATCAAAAATCAATGAATCACAGAAATTCTCTTATTGCTCACTTGCAGAAAAAAAAGTTTTTTAATACAGCAATTTATGTACCAGCTTTTTTAAATTATTAGGCATTATGAAATCTAATTATTGGGGATTAATCGCAAAAAGAGCAAAACTTTCATTTGCATTGACAAAATTTATACTAAATTAAAAGTTGATAACTTCTTGTATGCATTAATATATTTGAGAAATGTATTATACAGAAGGATATATATATTTTTAAAAGGTCAACTAATGCAAGAAAAATAAATACAAATTAAGATGTTAATGTTATTTAATCCAAAATATTGGAATCATTTTACTTAATCTCTTAAATTTGTTAACAAACATCATTAAATAACTTTTAGGTAATTAGATTTTTTTCAGCTTTAAAATAATATACAGATTTTTGATACCTGCAAATTGAGTACTGTTTATTATCACTTTACTATAACTACTGTTTTATTTTATATGTAATGTAAAGAAATTTATCCTCTCCCCCACTCTCTTAAACTAAATAAGTAAATAATATTTGACCTAAATGAATTAAATTATTTCTCATAATCAATATTCAATTATACATTCTTATAAACACTCAACCAGTCACTATATGAAATGCTTTCAGTGTATTATTAACATGTTGTATTATATCAGGAAAAAAAAATCGAGATAAGATATTTATAAATGCCAAAATATAATTTCAAAAATTAGGATTCTTTTTTTTTTTTTTTTTTTTTTTTTTCAAAATTCATACTATGTAATCAGAATATATTTTGTACTACAAAAATTTGTTCCATTGCTGGATTACAGATAAGCTTTAAAAAAGAAAATCTCGATAATAAACAGCATTTAATTAATAAAAGTAACTTAAATTATTTCCTTTATTAACTTTCCTTTCCAAATTATTAACTTTTCAAAGTTTATTTCTTATGTGTGCGTTTAAAATTTATTGCAAATTTAACATCAAATGCTGAACAAATTAATACGTTACATGTTATCAAAAATAAAATATTCATGAATCACAGAAATTCTCTAATTGCTTACTGAAGAAAATAAACATATTTTTTAAAATAATTCATGTGTCAGCATTTTTATTATCACTATGCATCATCGAATCGTATTAGGGATCAATAGAGAAAAAAGAAAACTTTATTCTTAAATTTTGAGAAACTGTATAGTTAATTTTATAAAAAGTAAACAAATTTTTTTTAATAGATGCGACAGCATTTGACTTTCACAAGATAAAATCCAAAACTGTCAACATCAAATTTCTAATGGTATATCTTATCTTGATAATAAGAAGAAAATAAAGGTTTTATAGCAGTACTAAAAAGTATTAAGAAATTATTCATAATACAACATTTCAAAAAGTAACATTACACTGAAAAGCATTTCACATACCTGTGTTTCAAATGATATCTTTGTCTTCATTTAAAATTTTGTTTGAGTTTTATAAATTATATATTGTTTATTTGCTATACACAATTTACTGTGACAGCATTTTTAGAGGAAAAAAAACAGAAAAAAAAAGCAGCAAGCATCACATGTTTTTGCATGCTGCTGTACGATCCACCATCTTGTTTACGAATGGCTATGACAACAAAATGCCCGCCGCAAAATACTGATCACGTGACACTCTGACTTACGATAGCGAAGCCTTTTGCATGTTTGCCAAGATTCGCGTTTCTAGCTGTCGGTCGTAAGTTTGCGGAAAAGAAGGAGTTACGAAAGGAACTTGTTTGACGGGAATACGCGCATTAGTTCATTTACTCTGGATAATTCTAATTTAAAATCTTTAGTATACTGTAAATAACCAAGTAATTTTAATAAACTATGCCAGTGTCTTATACCAGGATTAGATTGGAATTGGGAAAGTAGATTTACTGCATACATTATATCGGGTCGTGTTCGACCAGCAATAAAACTTAAACATCCAATTAGGTTTCTGTAGGGATAGTTAGACATTTCTTCTATTTCTTGATGATTTACAGGAAAGTCCAATTTTGACAAAACAAGTCCTTTAGACATAGGTACAGAGCTTATGGGAAATTTATATTTAGAATACAAATCACAAACCTTATTTATTTAAGAAGTTTGGTGTATATACAATTTATCACCATCCTCTTCAAATTCTATGCCCAAGAGCTTCTTTGTTTTCCCTAGAACCTTTAAATTAAAAAATTTCTTTAATAAATCTACACCAAATTCCAAATCACTTTCAGTTTTTCCAAATATGATAATATCATCAACATACAACAAAAGAACAAGTTTATCTTTTAATATGTAAATGCAATTACACCAATTAAGTTTCTGAAAATTTAATTTTAAAAGAACATTGTCAATTTCAAAGAACCATTGTCTTCCACTTTGGTGGAGACCATACAATGATTTATTTAATTTACAAACTTTACCTTGTTCCAAAACAAAACCTTCCGGCTGCTGCATTTAGATGACCTTATCCAAATCTGCATATAAGTATGCATTGTTTACATCAACTTGAACATTTAACCATTTAAAAAAACATACAAAAATACTGAAAAAGAGTCTTATTATGGAAAAACTAACTACTGGACTGAATACTTCATCATAACTTAAACCTTTAATTTGGTTATACCCCTGAGCCACAAGGCGTGCTTTGAATCTTACAATTTCATTATTTTGATCTCGTTTTACGGTGTAGACCCATCTATTACCCAAAATTTGTGCATCTTTTGGTGGTTCGACTAAATCCCAAACATTGCGGTCATACATAACCTGCATTTCCTGGTTCATAGCCTCCTCCCACTCAGATGCTTCAGGGGTTTTAACAGCTTCCTTGTAACTCCTGGGGATTTTAACCTCTACTAAATTTGCTTCATTATAAAAAAAATTTGAAACTTTACCCAATTGACAATTTTTACCCCTAAAATCAAAAAAATTTCCATCAAATTTTATGTTATTTGCTGCACAATACCTAACTGCATCATTTGTGGACCTCAATTTAACTCTAGTACCTTCTATACCATAATAAATGTCTGTCCTTGGTTTATTTTTATGAGGAACAGCACTTCTTATCCAGTTAATGGATGTACATGGTATTAAATCCAAATTTCCATCTGTTTTAACTTCAGAAACTATTTTTACAGGACTCTGACATTTTAAACTACTTTCCTTTAATTCGGACGGGCTATCACATCTATTTTTAGATTCAAAAATTTCATCTACAGCTCATATTCAAAATATTAGAATAATTGAGAAAAAGTAATAAGAAAAAATTATTTGTCATTTATTTATTTTTTATACTAAGTAAATGCAATTAAATTTCTTATAAATTAAATCTGGAATGTTTAGATAAGATTTTAACATTTATAAAATATAAAATACAGCACAATAAATTAGGTATACAGCTTCCTTAAACACACCAGAATATTAGAATAAAATTTAGATTGGTTCAAAATATTAGAATATTTTATTTTACGCAACAATATTACCTTATGAATATGAAGTAAATGGTAGTTAATATTTTGTAGCATCCCCTTTAGCTTTCATAACAGCGTACAATCGATCTTGCATATTATATGCAAGGTGTTTACAAACATTTCTATCAATAGTAGCCCAAATAGACTTTATACGTGCCACTAACTCAGTTTTACTTGAAGGAGGATTTTCTTGAAGTTTTTTCTTCATTATACACCATAAGTTTTCGATGGGATTAAGATCTGGTGAATTTGGTGGCCAAGGAAGTACCTTAATGTTGCGTTGGTGGAACCAATTATTAGTTGACACCGAGGTATGCGGGGACGCTAAATCTTGTTGAAAGATGAAATCATCTTCAAATACATCTTCTGATGATGGAATCATGTAATATTCTAAAATTTCTTGATATATCAGAGAGTTAACCTTTTCGTAGACGATGCATAACTTTCCAGTCCTTCTGCACTCATACAACCCCAAACCATGACACTAGCAGCAAATTTTACGGAACGTTTAAGGCATTCTTTATCAAATGCTTCTTGCTTCATTCTCCAAACTCGAATACCTTGATTACCATATGAAACACAAAACATACTTTCATCACTAAATAATATATTTTTCCAATCTTCATTGCTCCATAAACGTCTTGATTTACACCAATTCAATCTTATACGCTTTTGTCTTGCAGTCATGAGAGGTTTTGTTTTCGGTACACAAGATTCAAATTTAAATTTATGGAGACGTCTTAATGTTGTCGATGTAGAAACTTCAACTCCTTCTTCTTTCCATTTTCGGTGCAAGAATCGCACACTTTTAAAACGGTTTTTCTTAACTATGCGCTTCAGTTTCCTGTCATCTCTAGCAGATGTTTTTGGTTTTCGGCCACCATTTCGGCGATTATTTTGAAATTTTCCAATTTTTGAATATTGTGTTAGTATTTTACTAACGCTCGATTGCGAACAATGTAAATAATTCGCTATAAAACATTGATTTTTACCGTGCCGATACAAATCAAACATACGAAGTTTAGTAGATTCAGGAATATCACTCACACGGCCCATTTTAAGACGAAAAAGAAACAAACTGCAAAAAAGAATACTGATTTTAAATAAAATATTCTGAATTTAATCAATGATGCCACCAGTTAAGAATTGGTAATAATTAAAGGAGAATTAATGTGAAATATTCTAATATTTTGAACCACTTGAATAAATATTCTAATATTTTGACTTTTCAAAATAATTTTTTTTGCAATTAATCTTTTCAAAAATGATATTAAATTTAAGATAACAAGTAAGTTTAATCAACAATAAGTTCTTAATAAAAATATCGTCTGCATATTTTCATTAAAAAACATTAAATTACCAAACGATATTTTCAATTTCTAAAAAAAAGGTAATTATTCTAATATTTTGAATATGAGCTGTATTACAGGAAAAATATCCCCATCCTCAGGAAAGTCAAAATATGAAAAAGATGGAAATCTGGATTCTTTTATGACATCCACCCCCCTTTTACTTTCATCAAATCTTACATTTATAGTTTCAAAAATTTTTTGTTCGTCTATTAGCCAAATGCGGTAACCTTTTGTTGTTTGTGCATACCCACATATTATACCCAGTTTAGCTCTCATATCAAGCTTTTTCCTGTTTTGTTTAGGTATACCAACATAAGCTAGACAACCAAACTTTTTAAAATGAGATACAGAAGGTTTTCTCCCACAATATAATTCAAAAGGCGTTTGTTTAAAATTTTTATGACAGACTCTATTCCACACATAGGTGAAACACAAAAGAGCCTCCGTCCAAAATTTCTGGGATAAACCGCTAGAGTTAAGAAGGGTTTTTATTCCATCGAGGGCTGTTAAATTGAAATGTTCTGCGGAACCATTCATTTCCGGTGAATACGGGTTCGTCTTTTCATGTTTTATTCCCTGATCGTCTAAAAATTTGTCAAATTCTTGGTTACAAAACTCAAGGCCTCCGTCAGTTCTGACTGAGGCCTTTCTTATCTAAAAACCTTTCGGCTCTTTTTTGATATTTAAGAAAGGTCTCAAAAATGTCAGACTTATTTTTCAGGGTATAAACTGTAACTTTTCTAGAAAAGTCATCTAGTATAGACAAAAAGTAACGACTACCCCCATGAGACGCAACCGGGAATGGGCCGCAAAGGTCCATATGCAGCAGCTGGAGAGGAAATTTTGACCCTATGTGACCTGTTGGTTTAAAAGATATTCGTTTTGATTTGGCTAACTTACAAGAAATACAATCCTCAGTCAATTTTGATAGCATAGGTAAACCATTAACACATTTAAGTTTACTTGTGTTAACTACATATTCACTGTTAATATGGCAGAATCTTTCATGCCACAATTCATTAACATTTACTTTTTCTATTTGATTTGCTGAAAAATTGACTGAGTTGTTATTTCCTTCACATTGAGTTATGTACTTAGAGGGCTTTAAAAAATACAGGTCATTTTTTCTCAAAGCATAAAATAGCTCATTACCATGTTTATCAAATACAAAAACTTTTCCATTTTTACCAGCAAAATTAAGTCCTAATTTTTCAAGCTTTGCTCCTGACAGTAAATTTCTTCTTAAATGTGGATTAAACAAAACATCTTTTAAAATAATACAATTAAATTTACCATTTTTACATTTTATTAAAAATTGAATTGTACCCTTTCCCTCAACTGGGTATTCTCTCTCCCCAACTGCAAGAGACATGTGCAAATCAGATACTGGCTCAAAGTCGAAAAATAATTTTCTATTGCTACAAAAATGTGCTGTAGCTGCCGTATCAAAAACCCATTGGGTATTTCCGTAGCCCAGATCTGATGAATTTGCCTCGCACAGTTCGGGAGAAAGTTCAATTAAACTACATTCCAGTTCAGAGAAGGTATGATTAAAAGTTGTTTTACATTCGATATTACTAGTTTCTGATTGAAAAGATTTATTTTTAGGGATAACTTTAAAAGATTTATTTTGAAATTTACTTTTAGCATTAGGTCTAGAATAATTACTTTTACTTTTAACTTCAAAATTATTTTTACTATTACTGGATGTGTCAGGAGCATTAACCTTAGAATCCCGACCATTATTTTTACTTATTCTGAGCTTACAATTAGAAATTACATGACCATAACTTTTACAATAAAAACATGGACCAAATTTTTGTTTACCTGGTTTTACAAGAGACTCACTGGCATAAGCAACATTAACATCAGCCAAATCCTTCTGGGACAGCTTTAAACGATTCTCCTCCAACAAGAGCTCTGCTTCTGTTTTATCAGGAACAAAGTCCTTGTCGCTCCATCTATAAATTGCTTGCACAGTGGCTTGAAAGCTGTCAGGGAGGCTACGAATCATTTGGTATCCCAAGTATAAAGGCTGCAACTGATGACCAACATCTCGAAGACGCTCGGCGGCTTGCTTTACTCGACATAAGAACAGTCCCAAATTTTCACCTGGAACGTATCTCGTACTGAAGAAAACATCTAGCAGCTGTATCACACAAGCCCTCGTTGTTGGTTCGAAATGCTCATGCAGAATTCTCCATGCTTTCGCTCCATCTGTAGTACTGGAAACTAATGGCCGAAACTCTGGACTCAAGGATTGAAAAATTATTGTATATGCTCTGTTTTTCCTTAACTTCAGATCTTGTCTTTCTCTCCAGGTAAGTTTCTCCTCTACATCTGGTTTTGTAGGTGTCTCTTTCCCATCATCTCCAGGCTTAGTAGTGTCAATTTTAGAAGGTACTGAATCTAGCTTTTCTTTAACAGGCTTCTCACTTTCATCTGCACATTCAATAAAATCCCAAGCGCCGAAGTGCAACAGCAAAACTTTTACTTCATGCTTCCATGTCTCCCAGTTGCTGCCGTTGAGCAGGATGATGTTTTGAACTGCATCCATCAGCCCCCTTCGATTAGAACTTTTAGAAATCGGCAAAATTTTTACAGGAAAAGTCCACAGAATCAGCCATCGGCAAAGCTCTTGCACAGGGAAAATATCGGCACAGAGAAAGTTCAGCCTCAAAGAAATCTTCACTTCCACATAAAAAAAAACAAATGCATGGTTATTTATCGGGCCTGGGCCCATAACCAAATGCTTTATACTTTCAACTAAATCATCATAAGTGGCGAGTGGACGTCTTTAAAAAGTGTAGTGTGGAAGACTTGAGTGAAGACAAAACAGGTTCAGCAAACTTTAGTTTATTCCATAACGATCAAAATGATTATGTACAATGAGAAAAATTAAGCATAGCTTATGCTTAAAAATAAAATAGACTTAAAACATTTCGACTATTTCATTACGCCATTACAAAACAAATGCAGCTGCTGCTAAACCAGCAATAATGGCTAGCAAGATGAAGGCAAAGAACATCAAACACGGCTGTCTTTATATACAAACAGAACTCTACTTCACAGATGATGCCATTCACAATTCAAAGAGAAAAACCAACGTAGAATCGCCATTGGTTGATCCAAACAAAACCCCTTTCCGAACGCACCGCCGATCGAGTTTCATGAACGGACGTGAACAGTTTAATCACCGGTGATTCAATAAATCACGGCACTGAAACACTCAAAAATCACGTATTTTTATCTCGGCATGCCGGCAGTTTGGCTGAAATGCAATGGCGATTCAACGAAGTTTTTATTAAACTGGAGAGGGTAAAAACTAAAGTATGTCATGTTCTGTTTATTTTGACTTTACTTGAAACTTATTTTTGAACCAACATGACAACACAAATTATGGCAGAAAAAGCACGAATTTCTTGAAAAGATCGTGGGAAAAGTACAAATTTAGTCAAAAGATCGCAGAAAAGAGTGAATTTTGTCAAAGAAATATAGAAAAAGTGTAAACTTCTACAGAGGATCGCTTGAAAAAATGCGAATTTTGTCAAAGAATCGCAGAAAAAAAAGAATTATGGCAGATAATTGCAGAAAAAACACAAATTTTGGCAGAGAACCACAGAAAAAACGCGAATTTTGGAAAAAGATCACAGGAAAAGCGCAAATTTTGCCAAAAGGTCGTGGAATTTTTAAGAAGGCGAATTTAAGAACACCATTAACGATAAAAAAGAAATTTGATTAACATTATACATATTCAATATCTAAGATTTATATTTTAGGATTAAAAAAACAAAACAAAGGTGTGTGTGTATTTGAAGAGGGGTGATATTCAGTATTGTGGTAGGAGGCTCAAGGTTTCCAATAGCGTAAGGGAGGGGGCCCAAAATTCCCAGTATCCCCGGGCCCCAGAAGTGCTTAATCCGGCTCTGGGTGCAAGAGAAAAATCAAAATTAATGAAAGAAAAAACCGGGAGTCAGAGTTCGAAAAATAGCTTTTCCAGGATCCCAGGGAACTCAGAAATCATTTCTGGGAACGTATATTTTTTCACTCAGATTCTGGGTTAAGGAAGAGTTTTTGGAGATGTTTGAAAAATATATTACAACAGGATTTGACAGGTATTACAAGTTTCTAATATTTTTTGCTTTTCATTATACATGATATGTTCAGAAAAGTAAACTATATTTTAAATTTTAAAAGTGGAATATACGTTTAAAACAAAAGAATCACCAATGACGCAAAGAGTATTAAGCAAACTTTTATTATTATTATGTGGTAAAGTATAAATAGAGTCATTATAAGAAAAGCCTAGACACATACTACTGTTACTACATGATGACAGTAACAAAAGCAATTGTTAAGACAACATAATACAGTAGACTCACATTTAGTTATTTAGATGAAATCCCCTCAAATCTGCACAGCTTGGGATTTCTAGATTTCTTTTGCAGATTTCTGGTCATTGCTTTGTTTACATTTTTGTAACAGTAATTTTAATGTAATTAACAATGAAATTGAAATTATAATGAATGCTTACAGTATAAGAAAATATTAAAATAAGTAAAAAACTAAAATAATAAAAATTTAGATAAGTTTTAAAATGAATAAAATATTAAAAGTAAAGGTAAAGTTATTATTAAATATCAATACTGTATAATTAAATATTTATTATAAAGTTGAGAAGCATTTTTTCTATGAAACTTGCCTCATAAAAATACATTACTAAATAATTACTAAATTCACCTCAAAATCATAATATAAGGAAGTTTTATTTCAGGTTTAGCCAGACTTAATAACCAAAAAAGTTTGATTAATACATAAATATATTTGGTAAAAAGATTGTGATCACCAATGATATCAGCAATATCTTTATTTTTTTAAGAAATAAGTTTATTCTTCCTTGATGAAAACACATGAATTCAGTAATATTAGCTAAAATAACAAATTAAAATAAAATATGGAATTTATATAAAAATAAAAAAGTAAAATTTTGTCCCTACATCTGAATTCCATTTTTCATTGTTTACATCTGTAAATTATCTGCAGATTTTAGGGTTGCGGATTTGAGGGAATCTACTGTGCTCAATAAAAAGAGATGTACTATTCAGGAATGAAGGAGTTCCTCCTAAAGGAGGAATTACACCTTTTTTAAAGATGTTTTGGACATTCTCTGGATTGATGCAAAAATACAAAATATATATATATGGAGCATACAGAAGGAAGAGAGGGTTAAAAACTTTAGTAGTCAGATGTTTTGTCTACTCAAATTCTTGGAGCTTGTTTCCTGAATTGTTATGCAAAAGAGTCATTGAATCAAAGGCAAGCTTTTATAATAAGCATCTAAAAGTCATATAAATGAAGTTCTTCAAAGATGATGCTTAAAAGGGAAAGAAAGTTTCCTTAAAATTCTGTTTGGAATAGTATATTTTGTTCATTCAACAAATTCCCAATGTGTTGTACATTGGAGTAATTTCAGTGATGAAACAGTCAAACTATTCAAAATAATATTTATTTTGAAAAATTAATCTCTATACTTTAGATAACTTCATCAGGTATATTTGGATTTATATTTTAAGCAAACTTTAAATAATCTTCAATTTTCTTTTTTGCTTTAATGAATCAGTACATTTATTATTAGTTATTTTAATACTTTCTGAGTTACAAATAGAAAATAACAATCATACATATGTTATATTTCTCTCTGTTGTTTGAGTAACTGTTAAAATGTATCAAAATTATATAAGTTTGGCCATATTGTGTAAATGAACATATTTTTCTCGATTCTCACTTTCATGCCTGACTATTATTAGCCCACCAGATCTGAATGAGTTAAAAGAAAATTTTGGTTGAAAGCAAAGATTAGCATAATCTTAGCATATAAATATGAGGTAATTTAACTTGGAGAAATTAATCTCACGGAATTCATCTTAATGACTGACAGTTTACATTATTTCAGTTAACTATTGGAAATAAATTCTTTTTTTTTTTCTTGTCATTAAAAATAAAAAATCAGCTGTATTGTGTATAGGTAGTATTTACATCAGTTTTTTATGCATGTGTGCTGGTTTGTTTACATTTTTTATTACATTCTTACCTAACATATTCCTTAATCTGAAAATATTTTGAAGTAAGATGACACATCTTTCCTTTTCTTGTGATTATACATAAATTTATGAAGTTTCTGCATTTTCTTGCACTAAAAATTAAAAACTACATTTTCAATGCCAGAAAACACTGAAAATTCATGAAACTTTAAGTATCAAAACTTGGTTAATTTTAGTAATAAAAGAAAGGAGCATTTTTGTTTAACTTTTTAGACTATAGAATTTCCTACATGTAACTTAAAAGACTAGGATTTGTAGAATAATTTAAATTTTATAAATTTTTAAAAACTAACTATTTTGTCATAAATAAGTTTAATTTGATGAAAAAAAACATTTCAAGCATTTTTGATATTTTATTCATCAATTTATCAATTAAAATATCAAAAGCTATCTTTAAAATTAACATTTTAGGAAATAGCTATTAGAGAATGATAAGAAGGAACATCCTGTATACTTGCTAATAATTAAGAAAACTGTTAATTGTTTGTAAATATGATTTTGAAAATTTATGTTTACCTTGGTATAAAAATTAATGGCATAGTGCTTAAGTAAAAGTGTATAAATAGAAATGTATTTTTTGATATTTTAAAAATTAATATACGAAATAAATTGTATCTGTTATATATGTTTTAAGAACAGTTGAATCTGAACTTAAATGCATTTAGTTCTAAAATGCATTTAGTTCTAAAATGCATTTTAATATTTACATTACATTTTAAAGAATATGAGCAACAATTCAGTGATGATACAGATGTACAAAATACATCATTTATATAGAAAATTGGAAGAAGGCATAAAAATATTATGAGGAATCCTTTAGGATGCATGGTTTTTGTCTTGAAAGAAATAAAAAAATTTGATAATTAGTCAGAAAAATTACATGTTTTGCATTAATGTTAAAATTGTGTTGTTAATAAAAAAGGAGTCTCTTTAAAAAAAAAAAAAATGTGAATTTTTAAAATATGTGATAATTTAAAGCATTATGATTATCTGAAATCTCGTTAATCTTTTAAAAAGAAAAATCATAGCCAATATGTTATATCTTCTGAATGTGTAGGTATTTTGTGTCAATGCTTGATGGGATTACAGAACAACATTTGGCTACTTTCTTACATATTCTCCATAATGCCTTATGGCCTTCTGAAAATGACAATAAGCAAGATGGAAGTAAAGAAGCTAAAGAAAACTATTCAAATACATATAACAAATTGAAACAGTGTATAAAAGGTAAGCATTTGTATCTTTAATCATGCATGTAAAATTTTGTTTCATTCATTTAAAGAACATTTTTGGCTTAAATTTGTAGCATTCAATTGAAAGGAAAAAATATTTTTGCAGGCAAAAAAAGCTGCAGAATAACAATTTATAGGCTCTCTTTTTGTACAGAAAGAAAGCAGGGAAGTATGTTCCATGTTTTTGTAATAGAAGCTAAATTTTGAAATTAAAAAAAAAAAAAAGTGTCTAATTTAAAAGATCCTCAAATTAAATGTCTTCCACTTCTGGGCATTAAAAGAGCCATTGCATAAATTCATATATGCCTGATGATGTGTAATTATAGGCTTCCATAATTTGCTGTTTCATATTCTATTTCAATGAAATTTGCGATATCTTATAAGCTTTTACATTCAAGTATACCACCAAGAAAAGTTTTAGGTATTTCTAAAAATAAATGGGGTAACCATTCAAATTTGGCATTAATCTATCCAACAAATATTTGGTAATAGCAAGACACATATTCCTAAAATTTGTCTGTACAGGAATTTTAGGAGATATAGGTTTCTTTTCTGATAAAAAGTTCAATTGGCAATCACTTACTTACGATGCTACAGGACACAATTGATCCTATAATCACAGAAGTTACTGAAAATTTTAGTAATTTTCTGAATATCATTTCATTTTGTTTTTAAAGAGGAGATAATGCAAAAGACAGCAGTCTGCTCATTACTGAAATAATGTCAAGAATTACTTGCACAAAATTATCCAAATCCTTGGATATTGAAGTGGTGATCAATTTTAGAATGATCTCCCTGATTTCTTGATTAGACACTTAATAACTTTTTTTTTCTGTGGGAGCAGTTGAATAGGATAATTTACAAGACACTATCCAATTTCTTCAAAAAGTTGAAGCAAAAAATCATAGAAAGCTGTTAATAATCTTAGAGCAGAAATATGTAAAAAGTGAATCCCACTGTTCTTTTGGGGTTCTAGGGAGAAGTTGAATCTGACATGTATCTGCTTTCATCACCTAAAAAGTGTCAATTTTTGGCATTTTTTTTTTTTTTTTTTTTTTTTTTTTTTGTCACAATTGAAAGATTCAGTAAATCTATCTTTTATAATTTGTATTTAGTCAAATTTTATTTGACTGTATAACTTGCAATATTAAAATCTTAAATTAGCAAAACTTTTTTATAAAAAGGTTTGGAAGCCCTAATTTATTTTGTAAAAGGGGAAAAAATATCTTCTAGGTGGTAATATTTCTGCCCATTTTAATTTTTTATTAAAATCCTATAAAATGACATGAAATGGGTATAGACACTTTCAGTCATGACATCAGTTATGATGTTTTGCTTGGAAATTGACTCCAAACAAATGGTTGCTATTCTGTATTTTCTATTTTATTTATATAATATAACTACATTTTTTAGTTATATGTCAAAGACAAGTATTTAACGCTTTATATACAATGGTATCAATTTCTATGATTTATATTTAATAAGAAATGAAGCATAGCAACTGTTTGTTTGGAGTCAGTATCCAAGCAAAATGTCATAACTGATGCCACACTGAAAGTGTCTATATTATGTATATTGTGGCTGTATGATAAACCTGTTGTTTTAAACTCCTCAGTCCTGAGACAAATATTATGAGGGACTACAAAAAACAGTTTAAAATTATTATATAACATTTTCAAAGATATATTGTTCTGTATATCGATGCTTATGATATGCACACATTTATTAAAAAGGTCTAAAAATAATTTTAACAATTCCAAAAGCATTTAAATTAATTTAAAGGGTGTTATTTAGTGTCTCCTATAGGTGAAATCACGACTGAGGAGGATATGATCCATGAATTATAGAGCCTACAATGCCTGTACATATTTTCATGGTGCTATACAACATATATCCCGATCAGGTGGTCAGCCTAACATGGGACCCTAGGTGTAGGTTTAGTTCTCAAGTAGCTTGGTACTCATTTTATTGATTCTAAAAGGATGAAAGATTGCATAAAAAATATTAAATTAGTACCTGAATACCAATCAAGGACAATAACACAATCATCCAAATGCTTATAGAGGAAACTGAGGACTCCAACTATTCGATGCTGGCAGGCTGTCTTATACAGATCTCAAGGTGGTTGTCTCAGGTTTTTCCAAAGCATTTAATCCTGCCAAAAATTCATACAGAATGTCCAGATAAAGCTCTGAAACCCAGAAGCAAAATTTTCTGTGTCAATCTGCAGCATACTAATATTTATCTGCAACCCAACAATGCCAGACTAAGCCTAACAAAACAGTATCCCATTAAATAGGGAAAAATTGCTTTTATAAAGAAAATATAATAAAATTATGAAACAAATACCATAAATCTGGAGACTTAAATTTCAGTTTTTTTAAAGCCCAGCCCTTCTTTTTAAGTTGGTAGATTTAGTAGCAAGATTTAAAATAATTTGTCGTACTGGACAGTTTCTGCTATTGGGCTCTGAATTAATCATTTGACATAAAAAAAAAAAAAAAATAGCCCAGTAAATCCTTTGGAGAATATTATAGCCCAAACCATGACATTTGTGGTACACAGGAATGATAATGGCAACATGCTGTGCAAAAAATGCAGCAGTGTTACCTATTCACAAAGTCATCCCAGGAAAAGTACACTTCATAAAAGAATCATATTTTTCTGACATTGATTTCATCAGCATCCAGTCACTGCTGCATAGCATTCATGAATGTCTTGCATGCATTAAAGGCAACAGCACTAAATTTTTTGTGGGTCTGAATCTTGCACAGAAACAAGTTGAGGCTGTGATGCTTGATACAATGCACTGACATACATCATTTTCCAACCTACACTGCTACACAGTATTTGGAAACCTGTGATTGCTCCTGTGTCACTTTTTGAATGACTTCAACATTAGCATCTGTAATTGCTGATCACAAGTGCTAACATTTCTAGTATGATAATCACTAACGTTCCCAGTTAACAGTTCCCAATTTGCTGCAATTTTTCATACAGATCCGGTATTTTATTCCTTTTTGTTTCTTTTGTGACATTTTTTTTCTAAAAATTGCATCTTGTTTTAACAATTCTCTGGAACAGGTACCGTATTTTCGGGAATACCCGCCGCACCCACCGTAAGCGCCGCACCAATGACAATCTGTTAAAAAAAAAGTACATCGACGTAAGCGCCGCACCATCGTAAGCGCCGCACCCAAGCTGCTGATATTTATACAGTATAAATCTCTAAATTCCGAAATCGTTCGTAGACGCGGCTTTTAGTTATTTCCGAATTTTAGTGATCTTCAAAAAACAACTTTAAAATGTAAGTAAAAATTATTGAAAATCATCATTAAAAAAGAAAAAAAATCACATATTTATAAAAAAAAATCATAAATGGCACATTAAGTTATTTAACAGCAAAGCCAAGCATTTAATCTTATTAAAATTAAATATACACAGAGCATTTTCACGATTACGATTTTATTTATATGTTAGTATTTAATTGCTTTAATTTAGGCCTACTGGTCATTACTTTTTCCCCAATTACAATGATATTAGCTCAATCTCTGTAATAAAATTCCTTTGTTCCAGGCCTAATATTTTATATAAACTGTTTATGAATTTTTCTGTTGATATTTCTTTGTTTTCTTATTTTACTATATCAAGATAAATAAACTTGGAAATGAATTAGAAGAAATGATTGGTACGGCCATCTGTCGGCAAAATGCAGAATATAATCTAGATTATACTATAAAGTTAAATACATTTTTGGTGCTGCCATCTGTCGATAAGATAGGATAACTGAACTATATAAATATAAAACATTTGATGATCATTTATGCTATCTGTATTTGAGGTTTCCAGATTTTAGAGACTGTTACAGTATATAAAATATTTTCACTTGAACAGTTAAAAAAAAAAAATTTTTTTTCACTTAAGTGCCTAAAAAATATATTTAAAATGTAAAGAAATATCGTATAGAGACACTGACGAAAAAAATAAAATAAATAAAATAAGCTGTTGAAGAAAAAAATCATTGGACGAAAGACACTTAGATTTAATGTATGCAAATGCCTTAAAAACTGTAGTAAAAATATTACTGAAAAATGTGATGTAATAAAGCGTATTGCTATAAGAAAATATTTTTTAAATGCATACTAGTTTATGTTAACTCCTCAGATTACTGCAAAAAAAGCAACATTTTGTCACTGGATCAATAACAAACAGAGAAAAATATAATAAATATCAGAAACTTATTTATAATATTATAATCTTACCTGTAAATATTGCAGAATCATTTTTCCCTTGACTGTTGATTTATTATTATTATGTATTTGTTTTTCAATTTAATAACGTTTCCTATCACTGATCCGTTATAAATAGCAGGTATGTAATTTTAATATTAAGATTTCAATTTTTTGTAATATTTATAAAATTTTCTAAAAAAATATTGGATTACATATAATAAGAGAACACTACTTCAAAATATCTTTAAAATATGAAAAATTATTATTGGAATGAAGTGAAAATATAGAAAAAAATATATACAAGATTTTATCAACATGTTTAAAAATCTTCAAATCCATCAAAATCGGAATTTTCACTGTCGGAATTAAATAGTTCTAAAAATTGTTTATCAGTTAATACGTCACAATTTTCATCTTCACTATCATCAGATTCAGATGAATCATCACTAACTGTATTTTCTATGATATTGGCTGCTTTGAAGCCCGACATAATAGTTTTAGCACTAATGTCTTTCCATGCCGATGAAACCCACGACGCTACTTCTTCGTAAGTGGCTTTGCGCATTTTTCCAGAATTTGTAAATGAATGTAGCCCTTCCATCATCCATTTTTCCCACAGTTTTCTTACTTTGGACTTGAAAGATTTATTCACAGCCAAGTCAAGAGGCTGTAAAACTTTAGTTAATCCGCCAGGGATTATTGCTGGCTCGGCTGAGACTTTTTTCAAAGCAGTTTTTACGGAATCACCTTTGTGGGCACTCATTGAGTCCATAATAAGAAGCCCACTAGGCTGAAAAAAAGAATTTTTTCTTTTCCTCCACACTTCCGCCAGCCACTCATACATGATTTCCTCCGACATCCATCCCTTTTCGTTACACCGTATTACGACGTCGGAAGGAAAATTTGCCTTAGGCATAGTTTTGCGCTTGAAAATAATTAGTGGTTTTAATTTGTCTCCATTCGCAGCGCAAGCTAAAACACAGGTAAATGAGGTTCGCTCATTACCAGTTGTTACGATGCCGATTGTTTTTTCCCCAATGGTGTTAACAGTTCTACTGGGGGGGCAATCAAAAGTTAATGGAACTTCATCCATATTAATAATCTGTGCTGTTGAAAAGTTGTTTTCCTTGATTTTTTCAGCGACATACTTTAAAAAAGATGCTTTTGTCTTTTCCCAATCTGCAGGCAGTTCTTGTCCCACAGTTGTCCTGGTTCTTACAGACAAATTATTTCTCGACATGAACCTAAAGCACCAGTTGGGACTACCTTTAAAATTTGTAAATCCCATGTTCGATGCCATAATCCTCGCTTGAAACCGTATCTGAACAGTTGAAACGGGCATTCCTTTTTCCCTTTGCTCCTTTACCCACTTGGCTAAATTTCTCTCCAGATTTGGCCAAACAACAACGCCACTTCTTCGTGCCCTCTTAGATTTTGGCATTTCCTTCAAAATAGATTTTTCAGCTCTCCATCTCCTTACGCAACGCTCATCAACTCCATATTCTCGTCCTGCAGCACGATTACCTATTAGCTCTGCCTTATCAACCACAGCAAGCTTGAAAGCGGCGGTGTAACTTTTTAACTTTTTGGGAGCCATTTTCACTTGAAAAAAAAAAATAAATTGCTTAAATAAGAGCGTCAGACAAAAAGAGCAGAACAGTACCGTAAAATAATTCTCAGCTAAAAAGAAAAAAAAAAACGTGTTTGTAGTACGCAATTAAAATCCAATCGGAAATAGGCGCAATTACTTGCGCCAATGAGAGGAGCGCAGCAGGATGCTAGCTTCCTCCCTAGCATCTTTTCCTAGTAGCGTTCAATTCTAAGTGCTCTTTCCACAGACTTCTAGTTCTTTCCACAAAGTTCTAAACTTTTCTTCGAATCTTGGTCATCCTTGTGTAAATGCGGTTTAGGTTCCCTTAGAAAGACCCCCCACGGAGGGCACTTATCCTAGGGCCTATATCCCTCCTGCAGATAATCGGCCGTCATAAATAACACTATTAACACCACAAAGTTCTAGTTCTTTCCAGCAAAAATCCGTCAGATTTTCGATCAAAGACTTTTTCAAATTAATTTTAGTGTAGGATTTTTTTTTTTTTTTTTTTTTTTTAAGTTAAGATATTATTTCAGTCACACACAAAGACCTCCTTAATGCTAATCCTATGGATGAAATTTATAAAGATATCGTGTTTGCATTTCAATATTTTTAAATGATTTTTAGGCATTGGATAGTTCAAGTCCATCTATATGCAGATCGTTTTATACTTTTTCGATTTTGAAGATTGTTTTCACTTTCGAAACCGACTCCCAAAATGAAAGTGCCCTCATTGAAAAATACCTGTAAGCAAAAAGCGAAAAATGTTCTTTCTACAAATCTATCAGAGTTAATCAATGCAAAAATCATTTAAAAATATTTAAATTCAAACGAAATATCTTTATAAATGTTTCCCATAGGATTAGCATTAACGAGCGGGTCGCTTGACTGAAGTAGCCTCTTAACGAAAATATGATACAGTTGAACCTCAACATTTTAGAATCAGCGGGATCACGGCGATACCGTATTTTCGAGATCTGTTAAAAAATAATTTTAAAACAATATCATGCCCCCCCCCCCCCAAAAAAAAGCAACTTTTTCCTCAGTGTAAAGAAATGACGATCAAGTAAATTGGTGAAGTAAATAATAAAATACGAATTACATTGAAACACAGCACATATGCTAAAATTAAATTACACATGTTAAACCACAATTGGTTAATAAATATATATATAACCATTGTATAATACTACAAATCATTATCCACAGCGAATACAATCCACAATTGTTTATCATGCCTGCGGCAAAAAATCGATTCTTAAATAGCTTACAGCACTACAAATTCCTTTATATAAATATATACCTGCATATCTTTATTTAATATTTTAACTATTGATAATTGATTTAATGATTCCTTTTGTGGTAGATTAGTTTATTTTTTATTTGGTACATACGCATCTATCCTTGTTCATTTACAAAAATTTTGTAAGTTTAAATATTTCTTGCTCAAATTTAGACTTTATATTCATCTTAAGTTATTTCGATGATTATATTATGTAGATATAAATTAAGAAAAGAAAAAAAAAATCCACAAATCCACTTAGCGTAAAAAAAAACTATTTTCGTTCTTTTTTTTTCTACTGTATTCAAAGAAACAAAACAGAAGCAATGCGATATTAGCCGACTTACGCATCAAGGTCAAAGGGCAACATGTCCGCACATTGAGTCATGAAGAGGATGAGGAGAAAAGGTGACTTTAAATAACCAGTGTCTCTCTCTCTTTTTTTTTTTATTAGCAGAAACAAGAGATAACAAAATTGCACGTTTGCTTTATAGTTATAAATACTTACTTGAGTGCTTTTATTAGGCACTTCTTTAAAAATAAACATAGTAAAAGGAAAAAAAAGGATAAAATAAGTAGTTTTGTTCAGAACTTTTCGTACGAAACAATTTTTAACCATATCATAATAAAAATTAATCTATTGAAAAAATTCACTTGGATGATGCGGATATTTTAAATTTTCCGGGTGCCGGATTGTTATTTTTATTTATTAATTATTATTATTATTTTATATGGGCCGGACCGAGCTGATCCCCCCCCCCCCCCTATAGATCGGACTGCTTCACTCAAGTAAAAACATCTACTCGCTAATGTTAATCCTATGGATTTTTTTTTTTTTTTTTTTTTTTTTTCAAATGCGTTTGCATTTCAATATGCTTAAATGATTTCTTTGTATTTTATATCTGAGATGTTGATCCCTAAGAAGACACCTTTTCGATTTCGTTTACAGATGTTTTTAGTGGTATACTTTGACTTTTAGAACCAGTTTCGAAAGTGAAAGTATACTAATAAAAAAACCTGTAAACAAAATCGAAAAAGTAAAGACTCTTTGTGGAGATTGACTTCCGTTATCCAAAGCAAAAAATATCATTTAAAAATAATGGAATGAGAATGACACTTTTTTTTTCTTTGAGATTAACATTAGTTAGCCGATGTTTGCATGTGGGTGAAATAGCCCTTAAAGTTGCCAAGTTAACATCGACTCGTGTAGCACATTTAAACTTATTCTTGCAAAGTCATATGCATTGAAAATTGTTTATATTCTATTGGCTTCTTTTAAATGTTTATCACGGAAGTCGGCCTTTTATTATTTTTTTATTATTCGCCAGGCCCGTTTTTGTTGTTTATCACCTGAATTAACTCATTTGGGGGAAAAAAAACTTGCTGATTCGACCGGTTTCAAAGTTTGGATTATTTTTGCCGGATAGAAAAAGAGTGAGTTATTGAAAAAAATAAAGAAAAATCTTGCTCTCTAAAGTTTTTACTATGTATAGGAAGTCTATTTCAAAAGAGTTCTATACCGGGATTTGAGCTCTCTTTGGGCAGTTTTATTTTCTAACTGGAAGGAGGATCATTAGAAGAAAAAAATGTGACAGCTGTACATTCCAATATCCTACAGGTAAAATCATTAATAGATGAGGGGAAAATATAATAATTTTTAACATGAGAACCGGTGAGACCAACATTATTTTTGAATAATGTTGATTGTTTAAAAATAAACAACTAACGCATCACGGACACCTGTGGTTGAGAGACGTTTTCAAATGTTTTGATACCAATTTGAGAGCATATAATTGTTGATTAAACGAAAAAAAAGTGTCAAAATCATTTGACAAAAAAAAAAAAAAAAAAAAAAAAAAAATCATCGTACCCGCCGCCTTGGCGTAAGAGCCGCACCTACAATATTTTATACTTTTAAACTCGTATGCGCCGCGGCTCATACGCCCGAAAATACGGTAGTGAAATTCTAAGACAAGAAATACCTACTGTTTAAACAAATAGACCAATTTTTTTTCAGAAACTTGTGTTTCTGAGTAGCTCATGCTAGCAGCAGGGTGATGAAGTCTCTGCTGAATTAGGAGATATGAAAAAGTGTGCTTATCTAGAATTTAAGTGGATTATTCGTGGTGCTATGTATTGTTCAACTTCCTAAATAAATATGAAAATTCTGTTACTTAAGGAAAATCATGTATTTTATGCATGAATTCTCAATTTAATAACAATGACAGTAATTTTTTAAGATTGCTATATTCTACATTATTCTTTATTACTTTGGATAGATTTATGGTTTAATTGTTAGCTATAAAATTCGTTGGAAATTTTTCCTCTAATAATTCATATCTGTACAATAATATATGCTTTCAAAAGAAGGTCATTTTCTCTTCAGTGTTCAAAAGAGATAAATGTTAAATTTTTTATTTTATCTATATTTTTAATGAAGAGCAATCATTTCATATGCTGTGTTCATGTTTTTTTATGATGTCATTTTTTAATAGACTGAGATTTCTTCCTTCATTTAGTTCATTTAATTCTAAAAAGTGATACTTAAGTTGTGATTGATAAATTTGTATAAAAGATTTATTGGTTACTGTAGAAAAATTGCTTGGGATTATAAACTGGAAGAAGTTTTGATGTTGCTGTATTAAAATTGCTTGGGATTAAAAAGTAGAAGAAGCTTTGATGCACCCAATGAAGTCAAATTTCACACTGTCAATTGCTTAGTTTATCATAATTATCAAATTTTAAAAATTAAAAATAGAGGTGCTCATTTTCCCCTTTTATGTAGTTTTCATTACAAAAAATTAAAAGCTACTTATTGTTACCATCTGGAGGAAAGTAATTCCAGAAAATTTTGTTATATTTTCACAGTCATGACTTCCTGATCCCAGAACCACTCTCCATTTCTCCATATACAGGGTGTTTCCAGTGTTCTCGCTGGCATTTGACCAACGTTAGTAATTTGGCTAATTAAAAATAAAAAACATTCGCCAAATGCAAAAAATATTATCAAAATAAATTTGCTGTGTAGCACAAAAAAAAAAAAAAAAAAAAAAAAAAACTTTAATCCTTTAATGTATTTTTTTTTCAATATGTTCTAAAATAACCCAAGTTTTTATAACTGTGACAGCAATTATTATTAATCTAATTTCAACTATCCGCTACAAATATAAAAAATATGTATGAAAAACAAAAAAGAAAAAGCAAAAATTGAGCACTAGAAATTTGGCAAATCTAATCGCTTGTTTACTCGCCAAATGAAGAATTTAGTCGCAATTTGGCGCATTGGCGAGTGACAGCGAGAACACTGGGTGTTTCGCTACCAGACCGACAAACTTTGAGGGATGATAGTAGAAACGAAGACAAACGTTATTAAATAGGAAACCATGGGGCGCAAACGTCTTTTGTAGGAGTTAGGGGCCATTAAAAATTAAGGTCCGAAATTTCAAACGATGATAAAAAACAGAAAAAAGGATCGATTCGTTTGTGGTTTTTGCTAAAATCATTCTTTATATCACGATTTTTTTAGAAAAAAATTTTAAAGGTTACATTCAAAAATTGTCGATAGAGGGCGCTATAGACTTTAGAGTAACAAACAACTACTTTTTACCGTTATTTTGTGCATGGGGTTGAAGTTATTCTAAATTTTAGACTTTAACTTAAATTTTAAGCCCAAAATCGGAAACATTTGGTCCGGGTAATTAGCGAAAATTAAACTGTGAACAGAGGGGGGAATTTTAAACGTTCATAAATATTGAACAAACAAATCGATTTTGTTGCAGTTTGCATTTAAGTCTTTAACTTGGTAATTATTTTATTCAAAATGACGTACAGCGTTGGTCCCTCATTTTTTGATAGAGGGCGCTTCCGACACATCTCTGACATTTCAAAGGCATTACTCCTGGGTGTTTTACTACCAAACCTTCATACTTCCAGGAAGTGTTAGGGATACAAAGACGACTTGGAATCGCATAGAAATGTAATGTTGGAAATGCATCTTTTGCAAGTTACGGTTCAAGGAAGCAGAGAAAAAAGTAACAGAAACAGCAGAAAAAGAGCGACACATTAATGTGACAGAAAACAGTTTATTTAAAGGTTTTACTAGAAAAGGTGTTTGAAATTATGACCAGAAGTAGTCCGGCAAGTTGGACAGTGACGATAGATGGCGCTAAACAGTAATGCGCCTGCACAGAGATGACTTTGAAGTGATAATTCGCGAGCCAGTTCCAAAGGTAGATGAATGAAGTATTTGAACGATGAACAGCACGATAGGGCTCCTCCACATTTTACTAATGACGTTTGCCGACACTTCAAAGTAACATATGGACAGTGGTGGATAGGTCATGGTAACCCGGTTCATTGGCCTGCCAGATTGCTGGATCTATCATGTATGGACTTCTTTTGCTGGGGTCAAATGAAAAATTGGGTGTATGAGACTCCCGTACCATCAGTTGAAGTCCTCGCAGCTGGTATTTCTGTAGCTGCCAGAAAACTATCAGAGATGCCAGGAATCTTTCAAAGCGTGTGGAATTCCATGTGACGCTGCTGTTAAGCATACCGGACTACTTCTGGTCGTAATTTTGAACACCTTTTCTAGCAAAACCTTTAAATAAACTGTTTTCTATCACATTAACGTGTTGCTCTTTCTCTGCTGTTTCTGTTACTTTTTTTCTCTGCTTCCTTTAACTGTAACTTGCAAAAAATGCATTTCCAACGTTACATTCTTATGTGATTCCAAGTCGTCTTTGTATCCCTAACACTTCCTGGAAGTATGATGGTCTGGTAGTAAAACACCCAGGAGTAATGCCACTGAAGTGTCTGAGAAGTTTCGGAAGCGCCCTCTATCAAAAAATGAGGGCACCAAAGCTGTACGTCATTTTGAATAAAATAATTACCAAGGGAATGACTTACACACAAACTTCAACAAAATCGATTTGATTGTCCAATATTTATGAGCGTTTAAAATTTCCCCCTCTGTTCACAGGTTAATTTTCGCTAGTTACCTAATCCCAATGTTTCCGATTTTAGGCTTAAAATTTAAGTTAAAGTCTAAACTTTAGAATAATTTCAGCCCCATACACAAAATAGCGGTAAAAAATAACTGTTCGTTACTCTAAAGTCTAAAGCGTCCTCTATCGACAATTTTTAAACACAACCTTTGAAATTTTTTTCTAAGAAAAACGTGATATAAAGAATGTTTTAGTGAAAACTGCAAACGAATCGACCCTTTTTTCCGTTTTTTATCATCATTTGAAATTTTGGACCTCAAACTTTAATGGCCTCTAGCTCCTACAGAAGATGTTTGCGCCCCATGGTTTCCTATTTAATAATGTTTGTTTTCATGTCTACTATCATCCCTCAAAGTTTGTCGGTCTGGTAGCGAAACACCCTGTATATATCTATATAAAATGAGGAAGTTTGTATTTGTGCCATTATAGATTTTGGTTTATAATGAAAACCAATGGCTACAGTAAGAGGTTTTTCATGATTTTCCAAAATTTGATTTTTTGGGTAAGGTGAGTTTTGAAACTTACATCCTCATGTATTATATATACTATATATACATTCATGTATAAGTCGAGCAATTTTAGACAAAAAAAGAACTTAAAAGTAGGGAGATCGACTTATACATGAGACATAAAAAAAATAAAAATATATTGGAAAACACTTTGCTAACATATAGATGCTACAGCACCCCATTGCACTTGTGCACTACAAATTCCAAAATCTGGAACCCTCCAGACCTTGGCGATTTCAAATTTCGGATCATTTTTAGTTTTTTCGTCAAAAAAAAAATATGTATAATAATCTACCCTCCCTCCTTGCAAAAGACCAAAAAAAAGAAGCATGTGATTAATGATGCATTTCCAATGTTAAAAAACTGCTGTCATGGTGATTTAAAATATTGATTAAAGTTAACGTTAAAGTAAGTTTAAAATAGGTAATGTGATGAACTTTTGCTTTCAACCTCTCCAAGTCAACAGCAAACTACATTGGAGCATCATTACTTCTCGTTGCCAGCATGCTAATACTTCAAAACACGCGACTTTGTAGTGTTCCTGAGCTGTGATGATTAGATCACTGATTATTTTGCTATTCACGGCAGTCGATCGGAAGTTTGGCGTCATAGCATTTGACATGCATTTAGTAGTTTTCAGCTAATGACGTTTTACCTAAGTTTTTCTTTTTAAATGGCAGCACTTGTTATGAAGAAATTCTGTTTCTTGTTTGTATAAATGATTTTTTGATGATGAAAAAAAGGAGAAAAAAGAAAAATAGACTACATTTTTTTCCTTCCAAATTGGGGAGGGGGGGGGGTCGATTTATTTGTGGGTTTTGAATTTTTCCTTATTTTTAACAACATAATTTAATGGGTCGACCTATACATTAGTATATATGGTACATATATCTGATTTTTGTCATGCTGTAACTCCTGAATTTATGAATCAGTTTGGATGCAATTCAGTATATAGTACATACCAATGTCTCAATTGAGTTTGTTGACTAGCTTCTTATCCCATCTTGTTTCAGAATGGCAGCAATTAAAATAATAATAATAATTTAAAAAGAGACAGTTTGAATTTCTAGGTTGGTTGACTTTTTGAAACAATGTAATTATTTTGTCATGTGGTACCACACATATTAACCTATTTGGATATGACTAAGCATGTATACAGAACAAGTTCGGAACTGAGTTTGTTAGTCAGCTTTATCTGCTATCTTGTTTCAAAATGGCAGCAATTTAAAAAGAAAGTACAAGAAATTAGAAATTGAAAAAGATTTATTTTTCTGATGTGTTTGATTGTGATAGGATTTCAGAACATTTATTTGTGTTTTCTTCATTGCAAAAAATGGCTGTGTTATAACAGTTTGAATTTCAAGTGTGGATGACATTTTGAAAAAAATCTGATTTTTGCCATGCCAAGTTCAATGGTTAGCTTTATCTGCCATATTGTTTTAAAGTGGTGGTGCTTCAAGATATTATTAAATTTGGCAACTGAACACAGCTTGCTCTAAATGAAGCCAACTTGGATATAGCTGACAAATTTAGAAAAATTCTCATTCATATTCAGTATTGACAAAAACTAGTATTGGATCATGTATAATCGGGTTCCACTAATTTAAGCTTTTGAGTAAAATTAACTGGATTTTTCAAAATAAGGAATATGAAAGCTATCTTTTCTTCCTGGCACAAACCAGAAGGATATTTTTAATTTATTTCAACCTATACATATTTTCTTTTTTGATTGCTTGTCATTTACATGTTTGTTTATATAAAAATTTTAAATATAATTATCCTTTACAAAATCAGTTTGAAAAATCAGACAGCAGCTTGCCAAAATATTTATTTTATGTAAAACAGACTATTATATTTTGCAAATTTCTTATATGATTTATCATTGTAAGTTGAATTTGCAAATCACAGGATCTTAAAAATTTCTCTGTAATTTTAAAGGTTTTCTGTAAAAGAATTACATGCTCTTGAAAATAAAATTACAGTTAATTAATTTTTTTTTACAAATCAAACTGATAAAAAAAATTTATGTGGTTTAAAGTCAAAAATTTTTTGCCTATATGGAACTCTACTTTTTACTTCAGAAACAAAATCTTTAGATTAGATTTAGATACTGCATTAGCACAAAATCTGTATCCATCATTAGGCCCAGTGTCCAAGAGGTTCTGCTCTCAAAACTGGTAGGCGAGAGGTGCTGGGTTTGAACCCAATCACATCAATCGGCCTAATCGTTTGGAGTTTTCTTAGAGCCTTGGATTTCCTTGATAAATGCAGGTTAGGTTCCCTTAGAAAGACCCCCCCCCCCCCCATGGAGGGCACTCTCTTTAGGACTTATGCCCCTTATCTTAATATGGCCATCATGAACACAGACAACCAACTAACTTGTAACCATTGCAAGGATTTTACCATTCAATTTTTTTTTTTTTTTTTTTTTTTTGTAAAAAGAATTTTTTTTATATTATGAGGACTAAGAATTTCCACTATTCATTCATTGTAGTTGATGTTTTCTGATTGCAGCAATTCTTCTTTGATACTTATTTTAATTAATATTAATGGTTAATTCACAAATAAATTCAAAATTGTTCCATATTACAGGCATATAATTTCAAGAATTTATTATACTAAAGTGATTATATTTCATACAGAATCAAGAGTTATTTCCTACAAAAACATAATTTAAATTCAGTCTTCTTTTGGATGGCATGGGAAAATGTTTCATATTTATTACTTACACAACAATAAAAATGATTTGTTTTTAATACAGTTACAAACTATATTAAAAACAAATCATATTTGACATTGCAATTTTAAAAATCTAATTGATTTAAAAAACATTTAAAAAAAAGAGTTTACAATTAAATTTACTTACTAAGTATGAGGTGCATAAATTTAAACAAATATATTATGGGAGTGACTCAAGTTTGGGCATCTGACATTGTTTCATAGAAAAAATCTGCATCCTTAGGATTTCTTCTTAGAGGTTTAATATTACTGCAGCTATTAAATATCAAAGGATGAGATTTTAATTTTTTTCAAATATTTTTAATATATATATGTGTGTGTGTGTGTGTGTATCATTTAAAAAAATGCAGTGTAGTGAAACAGTCATAATTATTTTATGAAATACTTCAATAGATAATTTAATGTTTCATTTACATTGATGACATTTTTTTCTGCATTTTCATAATCTCAACTTAGATCAAATCAAGTGAAAATTCTGTAGTATATTTATATATAAATATAACTCTTCAAAAATGTAGTTATATTTTTCCATTGTACTTTTCAGTATTAATAACAACTAGTAATATCACAATGAATGCCAGCTGTGTGCAGAAACTTATCTTGGAGCGAATATATTTATTCTTATCCTCACTTCAATGTCAACAGTTAAATAGGTTGGTAATATTTTTATTTAATACTGTCTGCGTGTTTTGTTGTTCTTTATTTAATAGGTAGTAAATTTAGGTAATTTTTTGTTGGTCAGGTTTTACGACAATTGCATATCACAAAGTGAATCTTAAGAATTTAATACATCTTCATAGTACTGATAAAGCATTTTATTTTATACTCACAGACAAAAAAAAAAAAAAAGAATTTTTAATAAAGCAAAAATAAGTAAACCAAATCTATTTATTGGATATAAATGTAATTTATAAAACAAATTCATTTTAGTAGACAAACCACATGTTTAAAAATTAAGCAAATAAATAGCTTACAGGCATTACTTAGACTACAACTATCACATTTTTGATTGATAAATTTTGTTTTAAAGATTTTCAGTAACAACATTTCTCTGGTAATATATATGATACTCATTAACAGAAATGCATGCCGAATAATGACAATTCATGCATCTGATAATATCAATTATTTTTTGTGGCGCCAAAATATATTTTTGCAGTCATGCATAATAGAACACTTCATTCATTTATTTGGTTTAACACTGCCTCATGCAACCATTTTCTCAACATGTCCCACATGTTATCTATAGAATTCAGGTTTAATGCTTGGTGGTTCTTATAAATATATTGGTCATTCTTCCAGAAATCTAAACTTCACAAATTAAATTTTCTAAAAAAAAAAAAAAAAAAAAAAATCAGGGGGGAAAATTGCATTGCATTTATGTATCATCAAGCTAGTATTTTCCCAGATTGTGAAAAATATTTTATTAAACTTTCATTTTTACATTGCAGAGATGCTAAGTTGGTAACAACAATTCCACAGGCCTTTTGGGTTTTCCTTTCACAAATTATTTCTGACACACTTAGTATTTGATGGAATTAAATAATATTGTTTAATTTTTTTTAAATTATTATGATGATAATTATATATAATTATGTAGAATATTACATGTTATTCTATTTTATTGTACTTCTTATATATATTTTTTATCCTATCTATTAGGGTGGTCACAAGATATAAAATATTTTTTTATCTTATCTTGGTAGGGGGCTGGGGGTCCCCTCTAAAAGTTGGCAATTAGTTAAAAAATGAGATTGGCAAAGTTTTAGCTCAATTAAATAACATTAACCCATGAATCATCAAGGTCTAATTCTTGAAAATTTGCAATTTTTGGTTAAAAATTAGTTTTTATTTCATTAAGTGATAAGCATTTGTCTTAGAAACTTAGTTTTATTTCATAAAAAATGTTGCCTTGAATTTTTATGCTCATCAAAATTTATACTTGATGACATTTAGTATTTTTCAGGTCAGCTTGTTAACCATACTCTCAAACTTTGCATTTTTAAAAATAAATAAAAAAATGGCAAACGAATAATTTTTACTATTCTATATATATATTTGTATTAATTGCATTAAACGGCAAAAGAAATTGAACAATTTTTGAAATTTTTAAAATGGTTCATGAATTATAGTAAATTATTAGTTCTATACCTGGAAAGAATGAACCGCTTGATTTGAATTGCAATGGAAGCACATTTAAAATGAACAACTGAATTTCTCTTTTTATTAAAAGGATGTTTTTGTTACCTTCTATTATGAACTATTTATAGAATTTACAAAACATTTTGGTACTTAATAATATTAAGGTTATATTTTTTAACAACTATTGAAAAAAGTAATTTGAATTTTACATCTAAAACTTTATAAAGTCAAATAAATTAGCTCAGCAGAAGAAATACAATTCTTCTGGATTAATTTCATGCCGATAGATAGCAGAAGCAGCATCCTATCTTCATTTATTAATTCAAAACATGGCCTCGGCTTATTGTGTCTCAGGGCCTCTGCTGAAAAGTTGCACTCTGTTGCTAGATGCTTGTGTTTAATCCTGCTTCCAGATAAACTGAAAAGTGATATATTAGATATTTTACTGAAATTTCTAGTCTGTGAAAAATCATTTTAGATAATGTATAAAGGAGACAGAAGCCTCGACTCTGTTTTGCAGTATTTTCATAGATTATCTGTTGATGGTAAAATTGTTGTAAAGTGCAAACAATGTGGACTTATCTAAAGCAATAAAATAGCTAGAATGAAAACGTATGTAAAAAAGTATGTCCAAAAAAAAAAAAAACCCTTTCATGTAGTAAGTCGGAAGATGTAAACTATAGCTTCAGTGAGTAATAAAGAAGTAAATCAGCCTACAGTTAAAAAACAATGTTCATATGCTTTTTTTTTTTTTTTTCAAATATTCAAATAAGGAGAAAATAAAGATTGATTTAGCTGTTGCAAAGCTGTTTTATGCCTGCAGCATTCCTTTTGTTGTGGAAAACGTATCCTTTAAAAACGTGATTCATATTTTGAAACGAAATTATAAACCACCTTCATGTAAACTACTGGCTGACTCTTTTTTTTTAGATGCTGTTTAAATTGAAAATGGAAGGATTAGTTTCTGAAAACTTAAAAGGGAGAGACGGAATTCTTGTTATTAATGGATGGAGCAATATCCATAATGAACCAATAATTACATATTGCATTCAAGTTAGTGGAAATTCATATATTGTAGTTGTTGATAATACTTAAGCCACAAAGAAGTCAGCAGAATTTCTATCTACAAAATGTAGCGAAATTATTCAAATTACAAAAGAAAGATATAGCTCTCGAGTTAAAAGCATTGTTCTGATAATAATAAAAATGTGGAGAAATTGACATTTAAATTAGAAGAAAAACAACTGGCTGACTCTTTTTTCTAGATGCTGTTTATAATGAAATGGAAGGATTAGTTTCTGAAAACTTAAAAGGGAAAGAAGGTACTCTTGTTATTGATGGATGGAGCAATATCAATAATAAACCAATAACATATTGCATTCAAGTTAGTGGAAATTCATATATTGTAGCTGTTGGTAACACTGAAGCCACAAAGAAGTCAGCAG
Source organism: Maratus speculifer (assembly GCA_964019185.1). Taxonomy (NCBI): domain Eukaryota; kingdom Metazoa; phylum Arthropoda; class Arachnida; order Araneae; family Salticidae; genus Maratus; species Maratus speculifer. The sequence continues at coordinate 134,866,992 of OZ025293.1, read as the reverse complement.
AATTTCTATTTACAAAATGTAGCAAAATTAATCAGATTACAAACGAAAAATATTACTCTCGAGTTAAAAGCATTGTTTCTGATAATACTCAAAATATTGAGAAAATGACATGTAAATTAGAAGAAAAATCTGAGAGTTCACCTCTTATAACACAGTTATGTAGCTCATTAGCTAAACCTTTTAGGACAAGATGTAACATCTTCCAGCATTATTAAATATGTTGATTAAGATTACTCCAGTTAAGCGGAAAATTTGCATCCCCATCTGCACATGCAAATGTGAGGTCCTAACTTCTTCGTGTGTAGAAGGGCTTATCAATATGGAAAAAGAGAACAAATAGCCGACAATGCACTTGATGAAAATCGTTTTCCAGCATTTGACAAAAGAACATCCAAATTAAAAGTAACTTGCGATACTCCATTGAATGTTGATGAATACAGTCCTGTGGAAAAAAATAGTCTAGAATATCTGGCAGGTTATCTAGCATTCAAAAGCAAAGATGGACTTTTAAAAACCACTGATGTAGACAACAATAATTCTTGGTTAAGCTTTTTAAATATGGGTGGACTGTCAAAACCATCCGAAAAGTGGTTAAATATTGTTAAAGAATTTGAAAATATTTTCCTGCAAATTCATGGTAACAGTTTAAAAAATGAACTTGGTATAACACGTTCTTTATTCAATATTTTAAAATCCAATTTTCCTGACGTAGATGAAAAAATATTATCTTTATATTCGCGAATGCAAATATTCATTCACATTAAAAACTTAAATAAAAAAATCCTCAATTTATAAAAAGAAAATATAAGAAAAAGAATTTACAGTTCGCTAAAAGCAATCTTTACGGTAAAGTTCAATAATGTTTTCTTTAAAGCTGTTCTCAAATTCAAAAAGAGCTATGTTCTGTTGCATTTTTTAATTCATTTTTGTTTACAAACGCATCAATTGGCAAATGGTTTTTTTGTTTTTGTTTTTCCCAGAAAATATGTAATTGGAAAACGTTTCTTTTCTTTCTGTAAATGCAAGAGATTTTTCAGAAAATAGTACCAAAATGGACATTTTCAGCCAAATTTTTGCACTTGACGCCACAAAACAGGAGAAAAACCTGTTGTAATGTGACCACAATTGCTTATGTTTCAATAGGTAACTTACCAGAGTTGGGCAAAATACATCGAAAAATCATTTTCGATACAAAATACAAAATACATTTGTTTTAGAACCTAAAATACAAAATACAAAATACTTTTCAAAAGAAAAATTTTCAAAATACAAAATACATGTATTTTCAAAATACATTCAAAATACATTTTCAAATTTTGAAAATTGCTGCATGTTGTACTATATAAATGCAAAGCGAGTTTACAAAACTGATTAAACTTTTAAAATTATAACATAATTTCCAAAATAAAGAAAAAATGACGAAAATGATGCATCCTTATTAGCATAGGTTATGAAACATTTTCCAACACATTCAGAATACTGTATCAAAATTTTATAGTTTATTAAAGATATCTAAATAGAGAATTTGAAAAGGCATAATGCATTTGAAAACCCAATTTCTACTATCTGTATACAGTGTTATCGCTAACATTTGACCAACGTTAGTAATTTGGCTAATTCAAAATAAAAAACATTCGCCAAATGAAAAAAATATTAGCCAAATAAATTCACCATATAGCATAACCCAAAATTTTACAAGTGTGACAACGATTGTTATTAATCTAAATTCAACTATTCACTACAAATATATTAAAAATGTGTTATTATACAAACATATTAAAAAAATTAAATTAAAATTATTAAACACACTCGCACAAAAAAAAGACCTGAGCATTAGCAATTTGGCGAATCTAATCGCTTTTTTACTCGTCAAATAAAGAATTTTGTCGCAATTTGTCGCAATGGCGAGCAGCAGCGAGAACACTGTCTGTATATATTGTAATTTTTTTTTGTGTGTGTGTGTGTGTGTGCATGCAGCTCTGTATATGATCTATGGATTTGTATGTATAATGTACATGTGTTTGTATGCTAGTAAAAGTTATTTTAGTTCCCATTCAGCAATTTCCGTAAATAAATGAAAAGTACTTGAGAACCTTCGTATACATCACTGTATAGAATCTATAGAATTTAGGCCATCCCAAGTCATGTTGAAAAATTAGTTCAATTTAAGGACGCGTACCATAACAAAAAAGTACCTCCAACATTTATTGTTCAAAGCCTTCAAAAGTTCAATTATTGTACAGTTTCTTCTGTAGCCAAATTCTTTTATGCATCCCTGTAGAGTGTAGATGAATGATAAATGGTATGCATATCACATTCAACAGTAATCGTCATGTGGCATATTTCAGTGTTATATATAAATTTCAGTATGATTAAATTTATATATGATTAAAGTACACCGCAAATGATTTTTTCGAATACGCCATAATGTAACGGAAATTTTTTGTGTCTCTATAAATGAACTGTCGATGCTACACTCTTCATTTTCTATACCGAACATGACATAGGGATGTTCAATAACCACTATCAATTTCATGGAAATCGGATCGTATTCCCGCAAGTTAGAGCATGGACAGACAGACAGACAAGCAAACTGAATTCATGAATACTTTTAAACTTTGTTAGAAAGTGTTAAAAATGAAATGAATGAGTGTTAAAATGAAATAAGAAAGAAAGAAGTCAGTCTAAATTCTAATTTGAGACCTCATTTCATACAGTAAACAAAAACATTTTCATAAAGGGTCGTTTCCACTTTTGACTTTTACTCCCTTTCAGCAACGCACATATGCGGCTCAATTTCGGAGATATAGAGTAACAAATAAAAAGAATATTGTGGAGTTAAACTGATGGCATTGAACTCACAGGCTATGGTCACTAATTGTATATTACAGCCTTTATATTTTCAAGGAAAAGTGCCGTTCGAAAAACAAATTAAAGGGGAAATACCCTCCCCGCAATTTCTCCTCTTTATACTTAATCATTAAATCTCAAAGTATTTAGAGATTAGCCTTATCAGAAAGAAACGTATATCCAATTTTAAAGCAAATCAGATAATTCTGCATAAAAACCCATTTATCTAACTTAAGGGGGGTAATCGCTGTAACCGCTTTTATAACTTAACAAAATATCAGCAAAACTAATCTGGAAGCGTCTTATCACTATGAACCTGTATCCAAAAATTGGAGCAAATCGGTTAATTCTGCATGAAAAACCATTTACCTAAATTAAGAGGGGTAATCCTCTCGATGCCCTTCTCTTTATACTTATTCAATGAATTCCCAAAACAAATCAGGGGAGCGTCTTATCAAAATGAACCTATCTCCAAAATTTGAAGCAAATCAGTAAATTCTGCATGAAAAAACAATTAATCTAAATTAAGGGGAGGGGGGATATACTTCCACACGTATTATTGTATTCATTTTGCATAGAGGAACACAGCTTTTCAGTTTAAAACAAATTTTCGTCATAAGCAGGTTCTTTTTCATACGTTTATCTATATTTTAATAAGCCTATACGATGCTTAAAAAAATAATAATTATGTTTATTTGCAGAGAAACAACAATTTAAAAGTATATGAATTTTTTGCACAAATTTTTAAGTCAGGCCAAATTGTACTGATCTCTGAATATATGCATTTTTGCAAAAAAATTTAGGCCAAGCCAAATTTTACTGACCTTTGAACAGACCTGGCTAAATCTAGAAAATGTTTTTCGTACGGAATGGCACAAAACCGGGACTGAATAGTTTCGTCCGTGAAGACTTAGGAAGAATGAAATCAATCACGGAATAAAATAGAAAAAATAATTTAGGCCCGCTCTGGCTGGGCCCAATCCTTAAGGGAAAAAAAGTAAGGCTCGGGTCCGGTCCGTGCAGATATTTATTGCACACCGTGTATTATCGCAATAAAATTATTTTCTTGGTAGATTTTCATTGGGAACGTCAAAAGAATTATTCAACTTTTCAGGAGCCTTTATAATAGATAACAGCGTTACATTACACTTCTAACGTACTTGGGGGAAAAAATAAACTAATAAGAAATGAAACTCTTTATGGTCTTTCTTGTCTATCACAAACATTTTGTTTTTTAATTCTCGCAGCAACAGCAACATTTATAACATTATTTTTGTAACCATTCAGCATAAAAGCTTCTGGAGAAGCTATACATCCTGTTCATTTATAATCTCTATCGCACCACAACTTGAAAAAGTGTGTTTATATTAACGGCCAGAAATGAATTTAAAGACTAAACAAAATGCACGATATTTCCTTGTTGCGAATCTTTGGTTTGCGGTTTACAGGACTGCAAAGTTTAAAATCTCTAAAAATGTATTTTCTATAAAAAATGTATTTTCAAAATACAAAATACTTGGAAAAAGCATTACAAAATACATTCCTAAAATACTTTCGTTTTATTGGGTTAAAATACAAAATACAAAATACAAATGTATTTTGAAAATGTATTTCAAATACATGTATTTTCGATACTGCCCAACTCTGTAACTTACTATCAAAAATTGGACAGAAAAGCTCATTTAGATTATGAATCACTTCAATTGTCAAATCAACCAATTTTATGCCTTTACTTTTTAAAATAATGAGTCAGAAAATGCATCAAGATAACTTTCTTCATTTTACACAAATGCAACAAATCGTAAATTATAATCCATAGCTCCTTGCTTACATTCTTCAATTAATGGCCACATGCAAATCTGCTTTAAACTCTAAATTTTACAACTTTTTTTTAAACATAATTTGCTTTAATAGAAACGTGAAAAACTTTTTTGACTTCTTGGTATTTGAGTACAGTTTGTAAATTTCACGAATTTGTGAATGTGTCATAAAGTAGCGAGATTAGATTTGAGAACAGCCGTTAGATGCGTATTATTCGTATGCCAATATTTCATAATTTTTTAGCTGACATCATTTTTATGCATGAATAATTAGTTTTTATATGATTATTTTATGTATGTCATATGTTTTGTTATTTATTTAAATGTTTTATTTCATGTACTTTAAATACATTAATGAAAATATTGGTAAAAACAGCTACATAATTTTTCATTATGTACTATAATATTAATTGCATTAGTTTTATTTTCAAAATTAAAAGAAAAAGCTTTAATTGTAAATAATTTATCCTATCTCAGTAAACTTATTCTTCAATATGTTGGTGACAAAAAGAGTATGCATATGTGCATATATACATGAAACATCTGATTTAACATAAATAATGTGTCGTTTATAAAAGGAGAAATTACATAATTTTATAATGAAATGGGAAAAAAATTTATAGAATATCGAAATTATTTCTTTTTTTTAAGTGAAATGAGAAAGAAATATATTATTTTATCTATTCTGTTTTCATTTCTTGTTTTTAATACAATTTATTAAATTTAAAAAATAAAATAAATCATTAGTATCATGTAAAATTATATTAAACATTAATCAAGCAAAGCTAATAGTTTATTTCCTTAATATTACTTTGCTAAACTGAAGAGCAACTGTTCCTCATCACACCGCTGATGTCATAGGGGCGATTTGCAATCAATCAATACATAGAAAGCAGCAGACAGACCTACGTCTTTACTATACTTATCTTGGTCTGAGTCATCCGAATTTTTGTTCACATCAGTATTTTTATCTATAATATCAGCTTCTGCAAACCCTGATATAATTGAACATTTTTTTACTTTTTTCCACGAATCAGCTACCCATTTAGCTATTTTGATAAGAGAGGCTTTTCACATATTTCCACGTTTCATGTAAGTGTGGAACCCATTGGCCATCCAGTTTTCCCAATTTTTTCTCATTTCACTTTTAAAGGATTTGCTTACAGCTATATCCAATGGCTGCAACTTTTCAGTTAAACTACCTGGAATAACTGCTATTGTAGCAGATGATTTTCTGCAAGCATTTTTCAAACTATCTAGTAAATGTGCTTTCATAGAATCATATATCAATAAACCATGTGGTTTAAAAAAGGAACCTGATCTTGTACATCACATCTTCTCCAATTATTTGATCATTACCACTTCACACATCAACCCTTGCTCATTAACCCATTTTCGGCCAAAGGTTCGTATACGAAACATTTCCATAAATATTTTTTTTAACACTCTGACACATTTTTTTCAAGAATTTTATTTTTCTTCTATTTTTTAAGGCTTTTGAAGACATCCATAAAATATTAGTAATTCAATTGGAGTAAACACTTTCTCTTAAAAAATTTTCAAAATACGCTAGAGTTTTAATTTGAAACGCCTTTGACAAATTCGACTTTTTAAAAATATATTATTATTCCAATTGAAATGAATTATATGTTTTTAAAATAGATTAAAGTTGCAAATCCTGTATATGAAATAAGAATAAAACAAAAGTCATAAAAATATTATTCATATTCATATTATTCATTATAAGAAATAATATTTTATATTATTATATAAAATATTATTTCTTATATAAAATATTATTTTTCATGCACGAATATTTTTTTGTGTCTTAATGTATGTAATTTAAGCATATTTCAATAAAAATAATGCTACATTTTATAAAATTTCTGTGCTTGGCCTAAAATGGGTTAATGCTAACAACAACATCATTTAGAAAATTATCTTTGGATGAAATTTATGCTTAAATATTAATAGTGGCTTCAGTTTTTGTCCATTGGCTGCACATGCAAGCACACATGTGAACATTTTTTCATTTTCCGTTTTCACTATGTTTATAATTTTATCAGCTTTAAGGTGCACAGTTTTATTAGCTGGCAGTCAAAAGTTAAGGGCACTGCGTTCATATTAATTATTTGAGAAGTGTCAAATTTTTTCTCTTTAATTTTATCTTTGACAAACCCTATAAATGCCAGTTTTTTCATTTCCCAATACAGAAAGTCCAGTTTTTTTGCAAAAATCTGCAATACCAAGATTGACTTCCTTTAAAATTGTCCAATTTCATCTAAGAAGCAATTATTCGAACTTGTAGCTGAATCTTCGCTGTCGATATGAGAACACCAAAGTTTCCTTGATTTATTATCCATGATTTAAAATTTAGCTTAAGCTCCAAAAACTGTGCCGTTCCACAACAATTGGCATGCTTGGATTTCAGCATGCAAATCAACTTTATTTTGTCATTTTGCCATCTCCTGATGCATTTTTCTTCAATGTCAAATTTTCAAGAAGTTGCATGACTTCTAGTTGCCTCCGTCCTTTCAACAGCCATCAATTTTAAATCCAGGTCATGGGACCTTTGTCATCTGCGGCAGAGGTAGAATTGAAATTTCATCTGTTTTACATTGTCCCTTAAATAAAATGTATCTTGAAGGTAAAAAGACTTTAATTCTCCTCAGTGATGGATGCATTGCCCAAAATAAAAATAACATAAATGTCCCTATGCTTTTGAATTTTTTGTAAACATCAAATTCAAGCATTGATAAAATACTGTTGCACTTTCCAGTCAGAAACCACAGTTTTCATCTGGCAGATGGTGTGTTTGGTCATGTTGAGACGATCCTCAAGAAAAATGTTACATTCATATCAAAGAAATAATATTATGAAATGTACAAAATCGTTGGTGATGTGAAAATTTAGGGAACTGATTGGGATCGTTTGAATACTAAATCACTAAATGTGTACTTTCGAAACCTACCAAACATTTCATAATCGAAGCGGATTGTTTTAGAGAAAAATACAAGAATTGTTAAGGTGAAAGGCTTCCAGAATTATAGATTTCAAGATTTAAGTGAAGAATCTGGTGTAAATCTTTTGAAAAAGGGAGTTACTGTTTCCTGTGTTCTAAGGGGTGTTTCAAAATCTCTTCCTCTTATCCATGCCATATCAGTTGAAAAAAAAAGATTTTAATAAACTTTTGAAAATAATGTATGGTGATCAGTGGCCAAAACTACCTGATGATGTCTTAAAATGGTACAACTACACTATCCATGATTTACCTGCCTATAATGAAGAGAATTGGGAAATGTGTAACAGCCTAGATGAAGATATTGGTTTTAAAATTTGAAGTGGCCTTTTGGCAAACAAATATTTGTTTAATAAATATTTCTAGGTACCATAATCTGTCATTTCATTATACCAATAATCAACTGAAATTCAGTATTTGCTCAAATAAAATAATGCTTTAGTATTATTTGTTAGTTAGAACTTATTTCATTCAAAAAGCGTTTTATCCAATTGCCAAACAATCAAAACATGTTTTCACCTCTGAATTCACTCAAAACGTGATTTCTCCAATTTTTAAATACATTTTATTAATTAGTTTTACGTTTTCTATCTTTCATATGCTTTTAATTCTCTTGAATAACTAATAAAAATTAGTTTTTTGTGTTTTATGAAAATTTGTATCTAAATGAGAAAGTATGGTTTACATGTTTGCTCCAGATGTTAGCTCTTGTGTAGAGAGGTTTGAGTTCGATCAAATGTATGTGCATACTACATTCCCATGAAATGAATCCAGCAGATCAAGTTTGGTACTTTTCAAACAGCAAGCAGAAAGATCTCAATTGAAAATGACTAAGCAATTTGCATAATCCATACTAATATGCACTTCAGATTTAAAATAAAATGCATTAAATGTTACTACAAAATTTACTAAACTCATAAAAATGTCTACAATTTTACATTTAAAAGATTAACTAAATTAATTAAATTTAGTAGTTGCAATCGCAAGGAAAATACAACTCCGTTATACGAGTGAGACTGCTACCGAGCAACTCAATCAAACACATATGATCAAAATAAATGCAGATTAATTAAATCATGATAAATAAAAACAATATGGGAGGTTAGAAAAAAATTATGTAATAAAAAATAAATGAAAAGGGATGGCAAATTATGCAATGTAATCCTGCAGTAACCATTAGATGGTCCTCATCCACCCAAAAGGCTTTTTCTTCGTAAACGTGCAGTGCTTCTCCTGGCTTTACTGTACATAAAATTTTAATGTTCAAATATATTTGTTTTATTGAGATTTAGAAAACATTTAAAATTGAATATGTGACGTAAAAGAGTATGTATATGTTAATGAATTGTACTGGTTCTGAATGGCTTAATAGTAATATAATAAAGTTGTTATTCTAACACAGATTTTATATTTATTTATATTTGATTAGAACTATTCTTTTCCAGGTGTTTGCTGTTTCATATATTTGATGTAATACTTGAAACAATGTGCTCAAAAGAAAATTAGACTATGTGCCTGTTGTGGATAATATATATCATGTGTGTAATATTTATGAATGATATGATGTCAAGTATTTCTAAAGTTTATTTTTTAAATATTTATTTCTGCATTCCATTTGTTATTATTTCAGATTTTGGTATAATTGTAAAAAAGAAAAAAAAAGTATTCTTATTTTGCATACAGTTACTCTTCCAAGCTCAAAATACTTGAAGTATGAATTAAACCAGTGAAAGATTAAAGTTATTCATCATTTAAATTTCCACCAGTATTATAATAAGTAGTAAAAATAAAAAGCAGTCATAACTTTTCTGTTATTATTATACTACTAGTTAAAAGTAGGATATGTTTTTAAAAGTTAATATTTTATAAACATGATACTCTGAATTTTGATCAAAAAATATTTTTTTACTGTAGATGTAATTGCTCTTTTTATGTATATTTAAATAAGATAATATTTATAAGAAGTCATTGCAAAGAAACTCCATAATCTGAGTATCAAAATTAAATGGAATAAATAAAAGAGAAGTTGTAATTATCATATGATTTTTAATATAATGTAATGAAACTGTTATTGTCATTTTATGAATACTTTTATAGAATTTATTACTGTTTTCTAAAATGTATATACACTGCAAATTCTTCTTTGTATATTTTTTATATATTACATTTCCTTTTAAATTTCAGTTGATTTGAAATTATAACTCTTATATATGTTATATATCACTTTTATTTCCATATTTTAAATTGTGATTGTCTATCAACAAGTATTTACTATTTGAACTATGTTAGCAACAAACACTCCAATGATACAATTTATAGAACTTCTATAATTTTTTAATTTGTTAGTTCCACTGATACAATTTGTATTCAAAAAGATGTATCAAATGCACACACATCATAACATTTTGATACAAACATCTACAATAAGGTTTATTTAAACCTTAAGTTATACTTAAGTTGTCTTTCTAACAGTTCATATTTGAGATTAGACAGAGTGGATGAGATTATTATTAGTGGTAAAACTAAAAGGCTGAAAATAAACTATAAAATGAGGTAAAATGTTATTTATGTTGATTGCACTAGTTGAATATTTTATTTAAATTCTATTTATTCATAGTTTAGATATCAACACTTGTTACTGTTTTATCTATCCATAAATTATAAGAATTAATCCAAGGTTTACAGTTTTTGGTCATGTTTTTAACTCATCTGTTGAATGTATGTAAAAACTGTAAAAGTTTTAAAATTGTTGAAAAATAAATTTTTTGTTTTTAAATTTCATTATATATTTTTTAGCTTTTTCAAACAAGATGTGCCAATGTTGTTACACTGATTACTTTTAAATACTTCGAGCTTGAACATACTACATTACTACCAATCTTCCTTTCTTCTGAAAAAATCTACTTAAACCAGGAATTATATTTAACAAATGAAATCAAGTTATTATGACATAGTAGGAAATCATTTATGCAACTGTATTACATACAAATATTACTAAGTATGATATTATTAACTTAATCACATTATTTCGATTAAATAAATTTAAAAAAAAATAATTAATAATTTAAATCACACATTGTAATTTTCCACCTGTTTGAAAAAAATGTCCAAGTGAGGATTTGAACCAGGCCAGTGCTCTGGCAACTGAGCTGTCGTGAACAAATCTGGCAAACACATTTCATTGAACCTTGAGAACCTTGTTCATTATGATATCTAGTCTGATATCTCAACAGATTAAATTGCAGGCATTATTTAGATTAAATAAAAAAATTAATTAATAATTTAAATCACACATTGTAGTTTTCGACCTGTTTGAAAAAAGTGTCCAAGTGAAGATTTGAACCAGGCCAATGCTCTGGCAACTGAGCTGTCATGAACAAATCTGGCAAACACATTTTATTGAACCTTGATAACCTTGTTCATTATGACATCTAGTCTGATATCTCAACAGATTAAATTGCAAGCAATGGATGGTTTGAATCCTGGCCTGGACACTTTTTCAGAATGTCTAAAGATTCTGGAAATCAGGTAAAAGTCAGAGAGATTTATCAATCTTGAAAAGTCAGGAAACTTAACAAAAATATTTGTGTTTTTGCTTTGCCAACCAGACTGATTTCTTACCAAACAAATGGTATTGAAGCAAGTAATAGACTATGATAAATAGGAATGAAGTTGTGCTACTACTGAGTATATGTCTTCATGAAAACTAAATCTCACCAAGTTAATGTGATCAGATATCCTAAACCAACTTGCCAGCTTAACCCAATCAACTATCCTGTCAGATGTCTTTAAAATTGAACATTCCTCAGAAAATGAGGAAATTTTCTGGTTCACAATACATTGATTGGTGACTACATAGTGTTGGACTAAATTTCAAATTAGATTTGTAAAACTGTGATGCAATGAATAATATGCAATTTTTATGTTTTTCTCTTGTTTTTTCCCCCAAATGACATATGAGCGAGTTAGATTAAATATATTATACTAGTAGCTAATGTACAATAAAACCTCCTAAGTGACCATGTTCCATTCCAATAAAAATTGGTCACTCCAAGAGGTGTTATCTTAATGGAGGTCGTTTAAATCTAGATTTCAACTATTGAAAAAAAAAAGTAACAATTAGTGATACTGAAATTTATTTTTCACATTAGAAAAATATATAAAAAATTAAGTATCAAAAGTTGAATACATTGACATTTGCTTTGATTTTACAATTTTATCCCTTATAACTTTTATTTCTAATTCCTTTTGAGGTTCTGTAAGTAAATGCATTTTTTTTTTCTTTTGGACAGGAAAAAATAATGTTTTCATTACTCTATCTGTTTCTTCAAGAGTTTTTTGATAGAATAAGGAAAGGGAGTTTATTGACCACCATTCATAATTTCTCATCAAAGTTAAATTCATTGCCTTAAAAAATGGGGAATGGGGTGGAATAAATATTTAAAAGTTACCAAAATGAAGCAAAAATCTAAACTTAGTTTAGAAGTTTGGTGAATAATGGGATCTAATAATTTCTAATGGGATCTAATAATTTTTCTAATAAAACCTTTTTCAAATGACCAAGAATAAATGGAATTTGTTTCATTTTCTTCAAAGAATTTCATCACTAATGGAGGGAGTTCAACTGGAATGGTCTCTGATTGGAAGTAAAATTAGTATTGAGCCTATGAAAATAAATTTTGTTCCATGAAAAAGTTCAGGCAAGTGGTCGCACAGGGATGTTTCACTGTACTTTAAAATATAACATGTGTATTTTTATTAATAGAGATAAGGGAAATCTGATAAAGATAGTCAGGGAGAAATTATGGAACTTTTTTTCACAATTTCTATAATCACCCTATTTCTCACCTATTGGAAAATTACATTTTGTGATTTACCATTAAAAAAGTAATTGTGTTACAATGAATCAAATAATTAAATATTCGATTGAGTTAGAGTAAAAGAAGTACAAGCTATGTATTTGCGGCTCTAAGTAAATCACTGTGAAAGATTCTGTTCTATTTGTTTTCGGTAATTAGAACAAAACTATTAGAATGAGGTATGAAAATCTTTTCTTTCTCTGCTAACATTTTATGCACAATCTTTTTAGAAGTGCAATATTTGCAATTTATGCACAATCTTTTTAGAAGGCAATACCTTTTTGCTTTCTTCCAATCATTTATATACTTATTCAATAAATCAAAAAAAGAAAAAAGTGTTTTAATTTCATCTTATAATAATGTCTAATTACTCTATGGATTTACAATTAATGTCATATTTTCATCAAAACATGTACCAATTTAATAGAAAATATACAAATATTTTAGTAACTCTAGGTATAAATTAAAAAATATATACATTAGTTTTCGGATCAAACACACGTCGTTTACGTACTTTAAACTAAAATTTCAAGTGATGCAGAGTTTACATGCATTTTTTCCCCTTCTTTAACAGGTGTAATTCTGTTCCGATTTTTCTATTTACAGTAGACTCCCTCAAATCCGCACAGCTTGGGACCAGAGCTTGTGCGGATTTTAGAATTTTGCAGATTTCTGGTCATTGCTTTGTTTAAATTTTTTAAACAATAATTTGAGTGCAATTAATAGTGCAATCGAAACTATAATGAATGCTTACAATATAATAAAATACTAAAATAAGTAATAAACTAAAATAATAAAAATTTAGATAGTTTTTAAAATGATAAAAGTACTGATAGCAAAAGTCAAATTAATAATCAATAGTGTATGATTAAATATTCATTATAGAGCTTAGATGTGTTTTTCCAAAATTATTCAACAAAACTTGCCTCATAAAAGTACATTAATTCTCATCAAAATCATAAAATAAGGATTTTTTTTTTTCAAGTTTAGCCAGGCTTTATAACCAAAAAACCTTGATTAATGCATAAATATATTTGGTAAAAAGATTGCGATTACCAGTGATATCAGCAATATCTTGAATTTTTTCCAAAAAAAAATTATATTTCCTTCATGAAAAAAACATTAATAGAGTATTATTAAGAAAATTACAAAATAAAAAATATATAGAGTTGATGCAAAACTAAAAAAATCAAATTTTGTCACAATATCTGAACTAAAAGTTTCATTGTTTACATCCATAAAATATGTGCGGCTTTTAGAGAGTTGCGGATTTGAGGGAATCTACTGTATTTATTTATTTGAAAATTTAAAAAAAAAATCATCATAAATCCAAAAAAACGAACATAAAATGAATCACGAATTTCAACAAATGGTTGCAAAAACAAATGAATTTCAATTTTGTTAATTGTTCAAAGAAAATTCGCCAATTTCGTCAAACAAAATCACAAAAAACAACAAATTTTGTCAAAATATCATGAAAAAAACCCTTCAAATGTCATTGAAATATCATTAAAAAAACCCCACAAATTTTGCAAAAACAAACAAATTATATCAAACGGAATGGAAAAATACATAGTGCCAAAGATAGATTTCCCTTTTCTCTCCCCCCACCCCCTCTTTTGTAATCTCAGAAAAAAATTTCTAAAAAAAATCTTTTTTTTTTTTTTTTTTACATGAATTTACTTAATTTATCATTTAAAGCTTTTTGACACCACTATTTTTTTTTTTTTAATAATCTCATAGTATTTAAAGGCGAAAATATTTAGACTAAATGTTACGAATATTTTATTTAAAAAATAGTGATGTGAATGTGTTATTTTCAATTTATTTAATGCAAAAGAAATAACCAGTTAAGGGGTTAATACTCAGAATCTTTAGTGGTTAATACTCAGAATTTACTTAGCTTAAATGGCTTAGACATTTAACTACTCCAAAATCATAACACTGGTTACTGCTGGCCTTGCAAGTACACCCTGCTAAATCTGCTGCATCACTATTTATACAGGCAAAAACATTACAGTCACAGTTAATACAAAACATTAGCATAGTTTAAGAAAAGGTTATGGTCACAAATAAATAAAACAACAGTTTAATAAACAAGTTTAACAAGAAAACATTAACTCTGGTCTTTGGCTACCAACTAATCTACCATAACTAAAAACTGTTGACATGGCATTAAGTTTGCAAGCTAGGAATGTGAAATTACTTCATTCACAAATAAATCATTTAGTAAATATTTCTGCATTAATTATAAAATAAAAAGTCCTTTATATTTAAGAAAGGTAATATATATATATATATGAATAATTAATATTTAACTTTGAAAAATATATGAGTAAAAGTTTGTTTACATTTTTTCAAATACTAACCAGCCATGTCATAACTTTTAAATCTTTTCTTCAAACATTAATAAACTTTAAATATAACAAATAATCTTTCAAATAACTTGTTAAACATGGGGATGAGTGAAAGAGAGGGAGAAAAATTTATTGGGATTTAATTGAACTTTGAAGTTAAAAGTTTCATTAGAAAAATGACAACATAATGCCCCCTTTTTCCCCAGCTCTTTCTCTCAACCAAATATCCACTTAGAATAATACAAAAACTTTTGATTAGGCAAAACCTTAGTAAATAAATCAGCAACATTAGCTGAACCTGTAGCCATTTCAAATTTAAAAGAACAGAAAAATTGTCCATAATTCTCAGTAACCAACATAGTTCTTTTATGGAATCTGATAATGACACACATTCAGCCTCCATACTGGACAATGCTATACATTTTTGTTTGCAAAAGTTCCAAATTATTGGTACATTATCTATAAAAATTATAAAACCACTTTTGGATTTTCTATCAATTAAGTCAGATGCCCAACTGGCATCTGTGTAAACATTTAATGTATAGCTTGAAATTCTAGACAAGTTCAAGAAAAAAACAAGTTCAAAAAAACAAGTTCAAGTTGAAATTCAAGAACAAGCAATTGTTCTTTGGTATTTACAACATACTGAAGCACTTGACATAGATATTTCCAATGTTTGAAAATTGTGCAAGAGCTATAACAGGAAATTGTATATCTGGTCTAGTATGAGATGTTAAGAAAAGAAGGCAGCCAATCAATTCACGGTACAGAACATCCACAGCTTGCTCCCCCTCAATTGCAGCATTTAAAACTATTCCTGGGGTTAGTAGTAATTTACTTTTTATTTTTGTGATATTAAATTTTTCAGCAAGCTTTTTTATGTAACTTTGTTCATGCATAAAAATCTCCCCATTTCCCTCTTCAAAATCAACACCTAGAAAATGCCTTATTTTCCCCAATACCTTTATCTCAAATTTTAATCTAATTAAGTCTATTACTTCATTCAATCGTTTATCATTTTTAGCAAAAACTGCAAAGTCGTCTACATAGACCAATACAATGACTTCATATTTAAATGTATAAATACAATTTGATTCCTTAATCTTATCAAAGCCCAATTCAGTAAAAGTATTATCTAACTCTAAAAACCACTCCCGGCCAGCTTGGTGCAAGCCATACAAAACCTTGTCCAGCCTTTTTAAAATTAGTCTTTTTCAATTATTTTAACGTGCTTAGTTTCTACAACTGTTTTTGTACCAGGATACCAGATCCTGTACCCGACTATATTAATAGCATAGCCAATAAGTATTCCCTTCTTTGATCTTTTGTCAAGTTTTGACCTATATCTATTGGGAATATGGGCATATGCATCACTACCAATTACTTTAAGGTGACAAACTGAAAAACTTTTTCCATGCCAAACATTTAAAGGAGCTCTACCTTTTAACTTTTTATGAGGAAATCTGTTTCTTAAATAATTGACAGTATAAACTAACTTGGCCCACAGGCTTTTTGGTAAGTTTGCCTGAACTAATAAGGATCTAACACCCTCCATTAGAGTCCGATTGTACCTCTCTGCAATTCCGCACATCTCAGGGATGTACACATTTGACTTTTCATACTTAATTCCCCCACGTAATAGATAATTTTCAAAATACCCAGCACAAAATTCCTGACCATTATCTGTCCTAATCCTCTTAATCTTTTTACCAGTCTGTCTAACCATTTGCTTAAAGTTCTTAAAAAATTCAAAAGCCTGATCTTTATGTTTTAAAGTATATAGAAAAGTCATCTATTCATCTATTATACTAAGAAAAAATCTTGCTTTCCCCATACTAGGTTCAGGTGAGGAGCCCAAAAGGTCCATGTGTAACAGTTCCAATAAACCAGATGTTTGAACATTTTCTAATTCACTAAAACCTTCCCTTTTGCTTTTAGAAAAAGGGCAGGCCTCACAAGATTCAATTATACCCTCTAGTTTTTCTAAACCATAAACATTTTTAGATATTGAAAAGCTTAATAATTTTTTACAATTTAAATGAACATAATGTGCATGCCACATCATCATATTAGATGATTTTGTATTTTGAGCCTCAGGAACATTAATTCTTTTACAATTAGCTGAAAGAGTATAAAATTTGTTACATAATGGAGCACATAAAAATACATCATTACTATTTTTAGTAATATAAGGATTATTACAATCAAAAGTTATTTTAAAGTCATTTCTAGCTAAGCACCTCACTGAGATCAAATTTCTTGTCATCTTTGGAGCATAGAAAACGTCCTTTAAAAATAAAGTTTTAACTACAGTATAGGGATGCACTGAATAGTGATTTTGGCCGAATGCCAAATACTCGGCCGACAGGTGAACCGAATACCGAATATTCGGCTAGCCAAATAGTAATTGTTGGGCCGAATGCCGAATATTCGGCTTTCCAAATACTTCTTATATTTCAAAATTTAAAGGTATTAAAATGTTACTTTTTAAAACAGTTTTGCATAATATTTAATAAAAGAAACTTACATTTTGATAAACAAGAGCTTTTTATAAGAGCATTTAGTATTGAAAAAAATCTGCCTTGAGTTATTTAAGAAGTGCAATTATGAAACTTTAATTAATAAAATTTTCTAGGAATCAAAAAAACATTTTAAAATCAAATAATGAAAAAAATGACCGAAGGAAAATTTTACAGTCTGTTATTTGTTTTTTAAATAACTCAAGGCAGATTTTTTTCAATATAAAATACAAATACTTTCAACTTAATTCTGAATAAAGGTATGTTTGGCTCATAGTTCTTTTCTTATGAATGGTGGTATTTTCCACCCTTCCCATCATACCATATTTTACAGAAATCAAAGCATGTGAGTTGAAAATATGTTATCTTATTTATTGTTAATGTAATAAACAAACACACAAGTTTTGACCTAGAGTGAGATGAAATACAGTGTACTTATGACTCAATAAGTTGATTATGATTATGGTTTCATGAACAAAAATTGTCTGCCTTGATAGCTATTACTAATCTCAAAAGTTTTTATTTTTTATTTTAAAGGACTTTTATTCAGGGAAAAGCAAGAAACAAATTATTTACTAAACAAAATTTAGAAACTTGTATCAGCACATAATTTATTCCAAAGGAGAATCCTAATAAGTCACCATTTTAATCCTTCTCATGGTTAATTTTCTTAAGTTATACTTTACAAACAGCAAATAAATAATGTGAAAACATTCTATTTTATTTAAAAATGATTTTGTTTCTAATTATTTTAAATATAAATTAAAAAATTGATAGTTAAAAGTAGAAATATTGAAAAGTTTTTAAAAGGTTTTATTAAGTATTGGATTCGGTCGAATACTTTGATATTCGGCCATGCCGAATAGTTTCATATTCGGCTCAACCGAATAGTTTAATATTCGGCCTAACCGAAAATTCGGTAACATGGCCGAATACCAAATAGATACCGAATATTCGGTGCATCCCTACTACAGTACCTGTATTAAACACCAACTGTATGTCACCGATACCAAGGATATCTCTACTCCCAGTAGCAATGGCAGCTTTTGCTTTAAGGCTCCTAAAATTCAGGAACACATCTTATTGGAGAAGTGGTCGGTGGCTGCAGAGTCCAAAACAAACTCGAGACTTGTATGCTCACTCATCATGGCTGCTGCAAAGTGGGATTGTATTCCTCTAGATAGTTGATGGTATTGTTTTCTACATTTTGGCTTCACACGGCAGTTCTTAATTAGGTGAGCTTTCAGACCACATCTGCAACATCGTCGCCTTCCGTCATCTTTATTAGAATATTCCTTGTGTCGGCAGTTGAGACCAAAGCTTGGTTTGCAGGAAGGATATCACTAATTTGTAAATTTTTATTCTTCTGACGGTCATATTCTGCTAACAAATGACTTCAGATTCCTTTCACAGTAAACTCGGCATCAGGTAATCTGTATAACTGTGATACTAAGCTTTCATAAGTGTCAGGCAGATTCTTTAATATCTGGAAAGCTACTTCGTCATCTTCAACTTTCTTCCCTGTTTGTTCAAGTTCTTTAGCAGTTTGAGTTATTCTATTCAGATAATTACTCATAGATTCATTTGGGTCATATTTTGTGTTCATGAAATTTCTTCTTAATCTGGCTACTTTTGCTCTTGAAACTGGTTCAAACACAGACTTCAATAATTTCCATGCTTCCAAAGGTGTTTAGGCTTCATAAACTATACTCTTCAAATCTTCTCTAATGCTTAAACATATAATAGCTAGAGCCTTTCCCTCCTTCAATTTGTCCTTTACTGTATCAGCTGATGCTTCAGGTGGCTTTTCTTCATCAACTTCTTTGTCAGATGTATAATTCTGCAAGTCCTGATTTATTAGGTAGAGGTCAATACTGTACTTCCATTCTTTATAATTTTTATGGTTTAACTTGCCAAAAGAAAAAGTATTTTCATTATATGCAGCCATCTTCAACTTTATACACCTTCAGAACAAAATGGATAAGTCCTTGAAAATATCCAAACAGCTGGCAAACAAAGACTTGGTAATAACCACGCTCTGTTACCAGTGTTGGGGGAGGAGAAGTGAATGTATCATTTGCCAGCTGTAGTTAAAGATGTAGATGTGTAAAATCTCAGGGAAAACTAGTAAAGTAAACTAAACTCATAACAAACATAACAGTTTAAAAACATAACTAAAAAGGTTATAGATTTCTTAAATTTAATTAGCCTAAATGGCTTAGACATTTAACTACTCCAAAATCATAACACTGGTTACTGCTGGCCAGGCAAGTACACCCTGCTAAATCTGCTGCATCACTATTTATGCAGGTAAAACATTACAGTCACAGTTAATACAAAACATTAGCATAATTTAAGAAAAGGTTATGGTCACAAATAAATAAAACAACAGTTTAAGAATCAAGTTTAACAAGAAAACATTAACTCTGGTCTTTGGCTACCAACCAATCTACCATAACTAAAAACTGTTGACATGGCATTAAGTTTGCAAGCTAGGAATGTGAAATTACTTCACTCACAAATAAACCATTTAGTAAATATTTCTGCATTAATTATAAAATAAAAAGTCCTTTATATTTAAGAAAGGTAATATATATATATGAATAATTAATTTAACTTTGAAAAATATATGAGTAAAAGTTTGTTTACATTTTTTCAATTACTAACTAGCCATGTCATAACTTTTAAATCTTTTCTTCAAACATTAATAAACTTTAAATATAACAAATAAACTTTCAAATAACTTGTTAAACATTATGAGGATGAGTGAAAAAGAGGGGGGGAAACTTATTGGGATTTAATTGAACTTTGAAGTTAAAAGTTTTATTAGAAAAATGCCAACAGACTCCACATCAGCAACCTTTTCTTACGGATCTTTGCCTTCCATCACATGACAGAGGGCAGATTTAGTGTACCAAATCAGTTTTTCTCCCACCGAAACTCACATTCTTATGTTTGTCTTCAGTTGACTGCACTACTGCTTTTCACTTTGTGAAATCTGAAAGTTGCCAATAAAGCGATCACTGCCAAAAAAGGCATCTTTTTGCCAAAGATTTTGTACTCAAAACCTTGCCGAGAGAACAATGGAACGTGGCATCTACTTATATGAGAAATCTGTGGTTTCTGTTTAGCACGTCAATTGTGATTACCACAGAAATTTCACCTGCGGTGTTTATGACCAGAAAAGTAATAAAAAATCACATGATGCTATAGTAAAAATGAAAATTAGTAGCTTCATGATTAATATTCACAATGTCATTAAATATCAGTTTTAGACTTCTATTTGTACATGTCATAAAATGCATGAAATCTTAACTCTAAAACCTTTCCTTTTTTAAATATATATTTTTTGTCGTGCATATTAAATACATCCTTGTATCTAATTTCACAATTAGATACATACTTGTATCTCGACCTCTTACATCTGTGTCTAAATTGCTTTTACTCCCAATAAAGCATTTGAAAATATTGTATTTCAAATAGTGTCCTGTGAAATCAAAAATTGGAGAATGCTAAAAAATGCTCAAATTTTTTGTAACATTCATGTTAATTTTTTATGTTCTAAATTTAAACTGATTAACTTATCATATTCCTTTTAAAGAATAATATCATGAAAGTAATGTATCTATAAAGTATAATTAAATATCAAGAATAATTAGTTTTAGTAAAATTTAAAAATATGGATTTTAAAATATTTTTTCCTTTTGAAATGCTTAGCCCCTTTATTATTTTGGCACCTGTGTGTGCCATACATATGGCACAAAGGTCGTCACGCCCCTAAGCTGCAAACCCAGATAGCAAGCAAGGTTCCAAAAACTGTCACTTTTGTCTTTCTTTCCATTATTCTGCAAAGGTACACTATCTTACCATTATCAAAGGTGTAAGTAAATGTTTTCAATATTCAGTTTTGCAGTTAGCCACAAGGAAACCACTTTTCATTAGTCATTGATGTATGTATTCGAAATAGAATCAGTTTGTCTGCATGTGCATAAACTGTGCTTGTCTTTCTAGAAAAAGCTATGGTGGCTGTTATTCCTGATCTGAAGGATACAAGTTCGTTTTATGCAAGATTTTACAAAAAATTCCATAAGTTCATTATTAATTATTTAAGTATTTCTTCTGTAATGTCTTTTTTATTGATGATTAAGATCTTATTCATAAATTTATCATGTATTTTGGTTAGTTGCACAACAGATAAAAAAAAAAGTTCATTACTCAAAGCTGCTTTTCTTTGGTTGTGCATTCTAAATTTTTAAATTACAGTTACTTCTACAAATATGATATAGATAAAACATTTTACAGAGTACTGTTTCTTAACCATCCGGAATTTTTAAAAGAGCGTTTTTATTTTAATAAATATATAATAGTCCAAGAGCCAACTGCACAAAATCCTATGTTATCGAGCACAAGAAAAAATCCTTTATATTATGGTAGAGTAGTCATAGGGGAATCTAATGATCCATGTCTGCCAGAAAGGAAGTGGTACATAAGCCAAAAATGAATATCACTAGTGGTTGACTCGTAGACTTAGCATTATGTTTTCCTGCACCCAGTTTTCCATGTTTTCATGCTTTTGATTGTGTGGAAAACACAATAATAGACCTACAACTGTGCCACTAGTGGCATCAATTTTTCGCTTATACACAACTTCACTTCTGGCAGACACGGATCATTAGATTCCCCTACGACTACTCTTCCATAATATAAGGGATTTTTTCTTGTGCTCTGTGACTTAGGGTTTTGTGCAGTCGGCTCTTGGACTATGTTAGTTCCATAGTTTATATAATGTGTATAAGTAAACTCGAACAATAAATGCAAATTTTAAAAATATTTAAGAGCTTTTAGTAATATAGTGTTATATACATAGCTTCCAACTACTACTGAAAATTAGGAGTTGCTACAATTTGAACCTATATACTATGTTGCTTTGAAAATCTAACTTAAAGTATGTTTTTTTTGCAACAAACAGAAACTCTTTTATTTTTTCCTTAGTTTGTTCAGTGCAGCATATTTTGGTTGACGCTAAATTGCACAACGCTTAGGGATAAACAAACTGAAGCTCCTCCCACACTAATCAGGGAGTGCCATCTACCAACGAATCCTTTAAAAATACGTCATGCAGGGCTCTTTAAATTAATTTTAAATTTCTTTTTGCTTCAATGAATTGAAAGCATTATTCACTATATTCAGGGTCTGATGCACAGGTCTCTGGAGCCTCGGCCCACCAATTTCAGGGGCCGAAAAATTATGTGGCTTAATTTTTTTTTTCTTAATTAAATACTTTTCAAAAATGTTGTTTTATAAAATATGATGCATAAAATTTAAATTTTCAGAATGACTCAATGCAATTTAATATTTTGAAAAATTGATAAGTACTGTGAAACCTCGATTCTATGTTCTTGGAATTTGCATTTTCTTGCATGTAAATTTTCTCACACTTTGTTTTTCCATTGTTTGCATTTTATATTTTGGGCCCTGACATAAAAACAAAGTTTTGCTGCAATAAAAAAACCTCCTTATTTAATTTTTCTGTAAAAGTCCTTTTCAATTTAAGAATACCGAAATTTTAAAAATGTGCATATCCAAAAAATCAAATTAAGAGAAAATTTCAAAATTTTCATACTGTACCTATTGTTTTCAATATAAATGAGCATTTCACAATGTCAGAATTATAGTTTAAAATGATTTCTAGCCTGTTCAGGGAAAACACAATTTTTATAATTTTGGATAAGGCGAGTTTGAATAGCTCATTTTGGGTTGGCGGATGATGGTAACTTATCATGTTCCTGACCTCTTTGTAGCATATCCTTTTTATTTGTATCGGCAGGGATGTAGTGGAGGGTATATGCCATATACCTTCTGGATTTTTCAAAGAAACACCATATACCCTCTGTTTTTCAAGAAAGCTATAGTATGCACATTCTAGGGTATACCCTCTTCCTTGAGCGTATATCCTCTGCTTAGAGTATATATCCTCTGTTATTTTTATGACTATGCCCCTGTGTATCGGCAATAGCATGCTTTATCTTGGAATGGCTCAATTTTGAATAGTGACTGTTTTTGGTCTTTTCCGGTCTTTCTGGTCTCATCTGGTGACTTTCAGAGTTCAACTATGTTTTTTTGCATTGTTTTTAAATGTGTCTTTCCATGAGTTTTATTTTGGTTTGATGGATCATTTGAGACTCTACAGGTCTCAAAGCAACCCCTCCCCCCCTTCAAAGTTCAAAGGCGAGTTTGAAAAGACGTCCTCATTTATTCTTCATCATAAACTGTGGATTATTGATGTTTGTGAACTATACAAATGCTTATTTGAAAAAGTGGTTGGTAATTCATTTTCTTGATTATCCTTGTAAGTTTTTTTTTTTTTTTTTTTTTTTTTTTTTTTTGTAAACTTGAAACTTTCACCCAAACAACTTTGTCAACTCTTCAAATAAATTTCCTTTTTTAAAGCGTCGCCAGGAATGAGGAAGTAGGGGTAGGGGGGCAACTTTTTAACTGGCCCTGGGCCCAACTTCAGCTGGATCAGGCTCTGACTATATTCTTAAAATAATAATTATATTCTTTCTAAGACTATCCATAACATTTTCATTTTATATGACATGACATCATGAGCTAGTAAATTTAAGATGATTTTTTTTAAGTAAAATGAATAAAAAATAAAAAGAGAGCGAAAGAAGGTGTAGGGGTATATTTTGATACCTAATATTTAATTTCTGTACTTTAACATTGAAGTTATGTTTTATATCTTTTGACTTAGGACCAGCCTCTGTTAATATTAGCCTTTCTTTCTTTTTTTTTTTTTTTTAATTAGTTTATGATGCTAGGCAGTAAATTGAAAAATTTACAGCTTGTCACAGATAAATCCATATTTAATTATTATTATTATTTAAGAATTCAAAGAAGAGCTTTATTTTATTCAACATTTTTACATCTTGTTAATAAAACAAGAAAACTAATTTAAAGAAACCTCTATAATTTTATATTTCATAGTGATATTTTGAATTGATATTTAATAAAAGAAAAATGGAAATAAATTTGAAAGAAATATATTAAATAATTTCTTATAATTTTAGCTATCAGTTACTTTCCAATACTTTTAGCCAAATCTTACTTAAATTTGTAAATGATTTTTTTAACCCCTTTCTGACACGGGCAAAATCTGTAGTAAGATGAGAAATTTTTGACTGATACCGGAATTCACAAGTGAATATTTTAGATATTTTGAATTCCTTAATTTAAGCTTTTATTGCAAAAGCAAAATTTTACTAAAATATTGGTGTCGTTTGTAAGTTAGGAATTAAAATTAGGTATCCCTGTACCAGCACAGTGTGCCGGAAAGAGTTAAAAAATAACAACAAAGATGCACAATTTATTTTACTTATTTTTTATAAATAACAATTTAAGGACATGCTACATAAAAATACTCTTACATTTTGACATAAAAAAAGTAGTAAAAAGGTTTTTGTTAAATCCAAATTAATTTTACATTTTTTCTTCATAGTAATTCATTAAAAACATTTTTCATAATATTTTTAAACTTCCCTTAAGTTATCAATGGAATTTAAATCAGGATTCCTGAACAGTCATTGAAAAATGTCAATATTTTTCTTATAGAACTAAAGTTTTTTCTCACGATTTGTGTGGATAGGTGTATTATCTCACCCTTATGTCTGTTTTTTTTCTGCCAGAAGTGTTTCAACAAATGAAAGATGGTCAGAAAGAGTTGGTATATGTGTCTATGAATTAAACTTTCCTGAAAGATATACAAATAACACCATGTCGTTGAATGAAAAACAGCCCATTGTAATGAAACTGCCACCTAACTGATGTTTTTATAAAATCTCTTTTTCTTTTCTCAAATCATCCCAATAATGTCTCTAGGCATCAGGATCATTTAAGTTTCACTTCTTTTCATCAGAGAAATATTATAAACTCTTTCTGACCATCTTTAATTTGTTTCAATACTTCTGACAGAAAAAATAAATAAATAAATAAACAGATATAACAGCAAGATAATGCACTTATTCGCATAAGTCTTGAAAATAAAAATTAGTTCTATAAGAAAAATATTGAAGTTTTGCAATGGCAGCTCAGAAATCCTGATTTAAATTTTATCAATAACTTATGTAGAAATCTAATAAGACGAGTTTATAAAAATGGAAGGCATTTTTCTTCAGTGTAGGAACTGATATCAACAATTGAAGATGAATTTTACAAATACAATCCTGAACTGTTCCAAAAATTAATGATGTCGAGGAATGATTGAATATTTGCAATCTTTAAACTCATAGGTGAGTGCATAACACATTAAATATTTGTTTCTTCGATTGAATTTATTTTGCTGTCCTTAAAGTTTTTAGACAGGCAGAAACAGGGATTTTTTATATAATTGCTTTATTTTTGTAATAAAATACTCACGGTTGAATTTGTTGACGTTTTTTTAGCATCTTAATGATACAGATTATAAGGAAAAAAGTTTAATTCAGGGGTGATTCTGTGTGAAATTTTTTTTTCGGAAATTCGCATCGCATTTTCGGAAATCGGCGGGCCTCCAGCGATCTTCGGACAAAATCGGCGTTTTCCCGCTATCTTCAGACGAAATCAACAATATTTTAGCAAAATCGGCGATTTATTGCGATCTTTTGCCAAAATCGGCGGTTTTTCCGCGATCTTTTGACGAAAGCGGCGTTTTTCCATGTTTTTTTAAGTGAAATCGGCGTTTTTTCGACGATCTTTAGACAAAATTTGCTTTTTTACGCGATTTTTTCTCGTAAACGGCGTTTTATTCCCGCGATCTTTTGACGAAATCGGCGTTTTTCCAGTGATCTTTTGATTAAATCGGCGTATTTTTTCAAATATTCTTTTGACAAAATATTTTTAAGCGGTCTTTTATCGAAAACTGTGTTTTTTCCCGAGATCTTTTAACGAAATCGGCCTTATATCCGCAATCTTTTGACGAAATCGGCGTTTTCCCGCAGTCTTCAGAAGAAATCAACGTTTTATCTGCGATATTTTGTGAAATTGCCTTTTTTCCGCGATCCGCACGGGAAATTCGCGTTTTTCATCGATCTTTTGACAAAGTTCGTTTACAAAAACATTGACGAAATCGTCGTTTTTACATGAAATATTGACGAAATGTATGCTATTTCGGCGATCCTATCACGAAATTTGCATTTCTACGCAATTGTTTTTTCCGCGCGCAAAAGCATACAAGTTGGCAACTATGCGGAACTGATAACCCAATTTCAAATTTTCGGAAGAGGATGCCTTAAATTTTCGGACGAGAATCACCCCTGGTTTAATTTGTTTTAAATTTATAAAAAAAATTAATATATTTTGTTGTCTTTATAGTTTTTACACGCACTGTATATAACATGCTTTTAAATAGTTATTTATCAGAAATAAGTTAAATAAATTGTACATTTTTGTTGCTGTATTTTACTTGAAAAATAATTTATTTTCTCTTAATTTATAGATAATTTTTTATAAATACTTTTTTATAAATTTGTCTATTTAATTTATAAAAATCATTTGCTTTTTTAAGGTATTGGAAAGTAATTGACAGCTAAAATTATCAGCAATTATTTGTTAATATATTTCATTTCATATTTATCTCCATAAAATTATAGGGGCTTCTTTAAATAAACTTTTCTTCTTTCTTAACGAGATTAAAAAATAATGAATAAAAGAAAAGCTTTTCGTTGAATTCTTTTAAATAATAATAATAATTAAGTATGGATTTTTCTATGACCAGCCGTATTTTTTTCAATTTACTGCATGACTTCATAATTTAGTAAATCTGAAATTAACAAATAAATAAAACATTAAAAGAGTCCTAAGTCAAGATACAAAACATTACTTCAATGTTAAAGCATTTAAATTAAATATTTGGCTTTAAAATGTACCCCCCTCTCTCTTTTTATTAATTTTACTTAAAGTTTTTGTGTTCCTAAGCTTTGTGCGATTTACCGTCGACCGCAAGATCCAAAAGTTAAAAAAAAAATTGATCATAGTATGAAAATCGGTACATTAAAAAATGCTCAATGAAAGAAAAAAAAAAATGCGTTTGTGTAAATATTTATACATTGATTCTTTAGAGACATGGGTGCCATTTTCAGAGTTTCTTGAAGAAGGAGGTTCTTTGAGATGCAGGGTTTGAAACTTTGTGCGGAATCGTGCGATTTGCACAAAAATAAAGTCTTGTATAATGAAAAAGGCTATGCTGTATTTCCCGAGCAAATTCTTTCACCGACCTATGATTTTCCTGCGAGTAAGTTTTAAGATTTCTTGGAAGTCGGTTTTAATGGAATTTTCTTAAATCCATTCGTGAATCGGTCGCAGAAAAAATTGAGAATTTTTCAGACGACCGTGGGAAAAATATCGGGTATTTTGTCAATAACTCAGAAATAAATAGTGATTATCTTCAGTTCAGAGTTCATAAAGAAATCTCCGAATATCGTCAAAAGATAGTGCAAAAATCACAAATTCCAATAAACTATCAAAAGAAAAATTCACCAATGGGTCACGCAAAACTGTTGCAAATTTTGCTGATCGGTTGCGGTAAACTATGAAAGATGATTGTGCAAAAAAGATCAATTTCTTATACCCTGTTCACACCACAAACATAAGATATCTAAAGATCGCCGTGTTTGAAGTGGACCCTCCCGGAATTGGATGCCTGTTCACATTGAAAAATTTACCTAAGGCACGCCACACACTAGGGAGACATGCGTCAAAAATCGTGCAACATGACGCAGTGAAACCGGTTTTTTCTTTGTTATCAGGGTGAAATTGTCGCATGTCTCATGTTTTTTCGCTCAATGTCTCACAGGTGTGTGGCGTGCCTTAGATATCTCAGCGAATGTCACTGTATCTCTGAACTGAACAAATGTAGCGTATGCGCATGCGCTTGAAATAAAGACAGCCACAACAGCCAATCAGTAAAAGCGAAGCTTTGTAGCCAATGAGAGTAGGTGGTTGTTCCTCTATCTAGCCCGAGGGAGTTGACTCTCTCTGAGAGAGTTCCAGGCCTAATACCCTGTTCACACCACAAACATAAGATATCTTAAGATCGCCGTGTTTGAAGTGGACCCTCCCGGAATTGGATGCCTGTTCACATTGAAAAACAGGTCTGAAATGGCACCCCTTGTTTGTTTTGTATATATGATTTAAAAAAGGTATGATTTGTTATTGATAGCATTATTCTGCTATCAAAAAGGTCATAGAATAAACGCGAATTTTGTCAAAGAATTTCTAAAAATACGTGAATTTCGTTAAAGGGTCAAAGAATAAATGCGAATATACTCAAAAGGACGCTAAATAAAACCATTTTTCATCGAAGAATCGCAAAAAATGTTCTATATAACAGGGATTTTTTTCAAGATGTAAAAATATTCTTTGACGTTATTCTGGAGAGTAAATTTTTTTTATAAAAGTGCTAAAAATACAAGCATAAATGGTGGTGCCTAAAAAAATCTGAGCTTTATGAACGAAGAAGAGAGAAGCAATCGATCAACAAGATTTTTGCATGTCTGATCAATGAAATTCACGATTTTCTGTGTTCAATCAATGAAATTTATAATTCTACGCCTGATCGAACAAATTTGTGCTTTTACAAAATTCACAATTTTTACGAAGCTAATCGAGAAAATTAACGATCTTCCCTTATATGGTCAACAAAATTCGCAATTCTTACAAAAACGATCGAGGAATTCACGATTTTTCCATGCCTAATCAACAAAATTCAAGAATTTAAAAAAGCTGATCAAGGAATATTGTGATTTTTACATAGCTGGTCGATGAAATATGCTATTTTTCTTCACAAGATCAACGAAATTTGTGACTTTCCTTCGCATGATAAATGAAATTCATGATTTTTAAGGAGTCGAACGACGAGATTTGCGATTTTCTTCGCACAATCAATGCAATTAGACTTCCTTCGCATGATCGATGAAATTCCCGATTTTTCTTTGCATGATCGACGAAATTTGGTGGTTTTCTTCGTATGATTGAAGAAATTACTGATCGACAAAATTCGCAATTTTTACGAAACCAATTGTGAAAATTCACGATCCTTTCATGACATGATCAACAAATTTCACAATGTTTACAAAGCTGATCAGCGACATTCTCAATTTTTACGAAGCTGATCAGCGAAATTCACGATTTTTACTAAGGGAATCGACAAACTTCACGATTTTATGAAGACAATCGACAGAATTCGTGATTTTTCTCAAGCTGATTGACAAAATTCATGATTTTTACATAGCCGATTGATAAAATATGCAATTTTTCCTAACTTGATCAAGAAAATTCACGATTCTTTCGAACTGGATCAACAAAGTTTGCGATTTTTACAAAGTTGGTGAATGAAATTCACAATATTTACAAAGCTGAAAAAATTTAGACTTTTCCGCACCTCATCAATGAAATTCATGATTTTTTCTCTCCTAATCGGCAAAATTCTTAAATTTTACAAAGTCGATAGAGAAAATTCCTGATCTTTCTGCACCTTATCAACACAACTCGCTAATTTTTTGAAGCCGATAGATGGTATTCACGATATTTAGAAAGCTGATTGACGAAGTTCTCAATTTTTATGAAGTCCATGAACGAAATTCGCAATATTTTATCGTTCAAGATCAATTACATTCCCGATTTTTCTGAGCTTGCTGGACGAAATTCGCAATTTTAATGAAATTAGCGAAATTTATAAAGCCAATTGACAAAATTCCCAATTTTTCTTCATATGATCGACAAATTTTGCGATTTTTGTGCACTTGATCAACGAAATTTGAGATTTTATTAGAACCTGATTGGCTTAATTAGCAATTTTTCCACATGCGATCAACAAATTTCGCAATATTCTTGTTTCAGACCAAAGAAATTTGCAATTTTTCGATATCTGATCAAAAAAAAAAAAAAGCGATTTTTCGGTTTCCGATTGACAAAACTTCAGCTATCCAATGCAAAGAGAATTATTTAAAAATGTCAAAATGTGAAAGAGTTATTAGATTGATAGATCTGATTGAAAAATCCCGGCCGGCTATTGCCCAATCAGCTTAAATGGTAAAGCATTGGCCTTGTAAGCTAAGGATCTGGGTTCAATTCCCGACCTAGGCAATTTTTCACTCAGTTGGAAATATTCAATTCCTATGAGTTATTAGAAAAATGCCTCCCTATAGGAATAGCATTAGCTTATGAGTGTTTTTTGGGGCAAAGACAAGACCCTTAATCATAAAATTCTTGAAATTTGAATTAAGTAAAGTATAAATCTTAAACATGCACAGTTGGAAAAATATGTTGGGCAAGATACACTTAAAAAAACAGCAATTATGATAATGGAAAATACAAGGAAAACGATATTTCTTATTTTGATTTTGTCATACAAAAGTAGGCTTAAAAAATTGTGAATATATGAGATTATTATACACTATAAAAATAAAAATACAAACCAGGCCTTTTTTTAAAAAATTATTATTACAAGAGGAAAAATATCGTTAAAAAAAGTTATACACAAAAAGTTAGTGGCCACAACAAAAAAATCTAGTTGACACATGCATGTCTGCCATGAATCTGTACCTATGATATATATATGTAAATATGTATATATATGTGTGAATTATACATACTTATCGAATATTTTTATTACAAAATATAATTTTAAACAGGAAACATTTTATTTGATAGGTTTGTTTAACTTTTTGATAGCAATATTATTAAGATACATGAGTTTTTTGAAAGATATTAAAGAGAAATTAGTAAAATCCTTCAAAATATAAATTATTTAAAGAGTTTGCATTATATGAACATTAAATTATTTTTCAAGATAAGACATTTGCATTTTTTTTAATAAGCTATATATAATATTTTCTCATTTTTTAATCTTCTGAATATTAGAGTTTGATTTTTTTTCTCTCTAAACATCCATAGTTTGAAACCATTTTATTATTCAATATTTCATCAATAGATGGTGCTGGTGCTTATATCATTGTTATGTTAAAGCAGCACCAGGGGGCGCTGTTTACACATTGTTTATGTTTATTGCTTGCTGTTTCTTGTTTATTTAATACTCATTCATAAGGATTTTTTATTGCTAAAGAATTATTGATGTTATATTAATAATATTTATTTTCATTTATTTATTTTTATCAGTTTTTAAGCTTTTTCACAGGTAGTAAGTATCATGGGAATTGTATTCAGATTGTCCTTGCCTAATTTTTATTTACTTTAAATTCAATTTTTGCTCTGTATAAACATCTATAAAATTTAGAGTAATCAAAATCTCAAAAATTATATTCTTTACTTGAAGTCTTTTTTTAAACTTTTCATAAATTTTCTTTTTGATAAGTAAAGTTTGGAATAAAAAGTAGTTTGATAACACAGAGTTTTTGTTATGTATGTATTGATATTCCTTTATGAAGTTTCAGCTTTCTCCCATCCTTTATTAATTTCTAACACCATATTTAATAACATCTTTTAAATTTTCTCCCCCCCCCCCTCTCCCAGAGTTACTTATGAATTTGATTATTTATATGTGCAATAAAAGTAAACAAATCAAGGTTGGCAGGTTTTTTAAGTTATAAATAACATAGAATCTTGATCCATCACTTTTTAAGGGTTTCAAAAAAAAAAAAAAAACATTATATAATCGCATTTTACTATTTTGAGCTTCATATATTTGATTTATATAACTTAAGGATTTTGGATTGAAATTTTTAGTCTAACATAGTGAAACTATTTTGAATTTTAAGTTTTTAATGTCATTTTTGAAAATTTTGTCTTCTGATTACAATGATTTATCCATTCAACATTCTACAATTTTTTAATATTTAGTGATTTTTAGCAAAATTTTTAATGAAATTTTTTGACATTTCAAAAATGATTTCAATTTCAAACTTGCAGTCTAATATAATAAATTTCAACATCTACAATTTTTTTATTTGAGCAATATTTTTAATACATTTTTTAGTCATTTGAAATTTTTTGCACTGATTTTCAAGTGTACAACAACCTTTTGAGTAATTTCTTACATTCAAATGTAAATTATATAAATAACAGGTAATATTAGGAAAATAGTGTTACATATTTAAATTCTAATGTAATTTAATTGTAATGAAAATTTTATTTTGGCTGTTATAATTTGAGTTTGGCTGAAAGAATTTTAATGATTTATATATAGTAGATAATTTCTCGTGGCAATTTCAGTATGTAACATAACATTATGCATTGATTATTTATACGATTCCAGTAAAAATTTCTATAATCAGATGAACTTGATTATGAAAATTTAATCTTTTTAAAAGATTTTGTGAAATGGATTTCGAGGGATCTTATACTGTTAGCTAGATATTTTTCAGGAAATACTCCCAGGAAAATTTTATTATCATATTGTTCTGCGTTGCTTCATTATAGAGTCATGGAGGAGGAGGAGGGGATTCTGTAATCAGGTGATCAATTTTATCAAATATTTGTCTTTTTAAATAGTTCTACTAAACGGCTTTTGAAGGGAATTGCACTGATAATTTACAAAAATAGTTTTTAGTATATAATATATTGTTCTTAAATTGGTTACTTATAAAGCAATTCTTGATTTATATTTGACGCCAAACTCAGCTATTATTTAATAGTATAGATGTCAGGGTAATATCTGTTTAAACCATAAAAACTTTCATACAAAATTCTTTGTTTTAGATTTCTCACTACAGGTATCTTTGATGCACCACATTTGTGCGATTGCAACAAAGTGGGGATATTATGCCTCACATAGTAGCCCAGTTATTTTGTTTCAACAAATTATTAAAAAAACGAAATAGTTGCATAGGCGTAACCAGTCTTTTGAACGGGGGGAGGGGGTGCCCAAATTCTTTAGCCCGGACCTGGAACTTCATTATTGTATGAACGCACCTCATTTGCTACGCTTAGACTGCAATTTCTGACTTGTTTAGTTAAAGATTGTTTTTCCTCAAATTGTTATGAGATTTGTTGTTATATATTTAATATTTTGAACCATAAATTTTGAACAAAAGCAGCTTTTGGTAAAAAAGTTATGAACAGTTAGTTAAATTTGCACCATATTGAACAAATGACAACCTGAAATTAAAAAAATTTGAAAGACAAGAACAATGTAAGGAAATAAGCATAACTAACAAAAATTAACTTACACAGTAGTTTTAGGGCTCTGTTCATGTGATGAAAAAACTCCAGTACCTTATTCTTTTAATATTTAGCTAATTTAAACCACTTGCAAAGAATAAATTTAAACCCCCACCCCCTCGAAAAAAAAATAAGTATATTTCAAATTTTAAGGGAGCAATGACCCTACCCTTCTTTGTCATGTCCATAGTAATAGTATTTTATAGTATGACTTAGTAGCAAAAAAAATCCTGAATATTTGCTTTTGCTTCCCCCCTCCCCCCAATGAAACAAAATTTTTACACTGAAGAATAAAATAACAAAATTTCTATAAAAAATTGGAGTTATTAGACTTCATACAATTAATTTTAGTTACACACACATTCATGAATTTTTTTTGAGAAAATTGTGAAAGTTATCAATAAAATTTATTTACAATATTTTTTTCCTCCTGAAAAATTATGAATTTTTCACAAAATGTTATATAAAAAATATTTTATTTATTTAAAAATTCTGAATGAAAATTATTATTCATTCCTTTTTGTGTGAGTGTGTGTACTCATGAATGATTAAAAAAGAAAAAAACTTATTCTGTAAGAAGATATATCAATTTTAGATATTAAATTTTAAAATAAAAAATTTATTAGTTTTAAAAATTGTTTTTTAACTGCTTAAATTTAGATTAGAAAAATATGTAAATTTAGAAAATAATAATAAAACATACAATAAATAACATATACATGCATATTTCATCATAGACCACCTTAACTTAAATTACTGAATAAAAAAATTTTCATTTTTTTTTTTTCAAAATTCCTTTTAAGGCTATTCACAAATCCAAAAAAGTTACTTTTTGACACATTTATATATATATATATATATATATATATATATACTAGAAGCGATCAAATGAAAAGGTGCGAAACGCCCTAACTACCAAACCGGTTGAAATTTGAATATGCCGCTTTGAATAAAGTAGTGAGACAACGAGAGATGCGATTGGAGTATCCAGCGTAGTTGTGAACATGCGTAGGTGCTTGTGCATGAAGGGGGAGAGAAGCAGATAGCAAGTGAGCTCCGTCCAATTGACGCGGCTGTGTCTGTGAGGCCATCATGGCTTTCCATTGCAAAATCTGATAATTAATGAGCAGCGAGGTGTTATCAGATTTCTTACTGCATAAGACTTTGATCAGACACCTCGCTGCCCTTTAATCATCTGATTTTGCAATGGGAAGGCCATGATGGCCTCACAGACACAGCCGCGTCAATTGGATGGAGCTCACTTGCTGTCTGCTTCTCTCCCCCTTCATGCACAAGCACCTACGCATGTTCACAACTACGCTGGATACTCCAATCGCATCTCTTGATGTCTCACTACTTTATTCCAAAGCGGCATATTGAAATTTCAACTGGTTTGGTAGTTAGGGCGTTTCGTACCTTTTCATTTGATCGCCCTTAGTATATATATATATTTTTCTTTTTGTTGGAAAATGCATAGACATATTTTAAAATTCTCTTCTCTCGAAAAAGCATGAAACCGGCAGGTGTTGTTATTTTATTTTAAAACTTGTAATCTAAAGACGTTTTCCATATTTTTGTAAATGCAATTTTCATAAAATACTATCAAAATTTATGTTTTGAAAAAAAAAAAAAATCGGATGTGAAGACGATATAGGTGAAAAACCTGCGGTCATGTACAAAAGTCATTTAAAACTCGATAACTGCTTATTTACCAAAAAAGTGAAATATGCAAATTGTTTCAATCAACGTCTTTTTTGCCTTAATTTTGTGCCTTTAACAATTTTACCTTATCCACCTTTCCTTTTGTGTCTTTGAATTTAAAAAAAAAGCCATAAAATATGTCAGAAAGTTTCGCATTTGTTAAGCACGGATTTCAGAACTGAACCGCTGTAAGAGAGTATAATAAACTTCTTACTTTCTTTGGTTACTGTGCCTTCTGGAGATTTGACATTATGTTGGACAGTTACTTTCTCTTTAAAAATATCCTGAATTGTCTTGCATATATATACAGTATAGGATCCGTTATCCAGAATGCTTGGGACCCAGAGCATTCTGGATAAGGGGTTTTTCCGTAATTCAGAACACTTTACCGTAAGTATAAAATATGCACAAAATAATTTCATAAACAGGAAAATATGAATACTAATACATGTAAATACCTTAATTTATAGATTAATTTACACAAAATAAAAAAATAATTATAATAAAGGAAAAAAATACACATATGAAATTTAATTTTGAGATTCTGAAACAATCTTTTGATTGGGATTTAGCAAATATTTCTATGATAGTCTTTTGCTTACAGTGTGTCTCTTGCACTAATTGTTCTTGTATTTTGTACTGAGACATGATTTGCTGCTCATGGAAGTAGCTCCTTTGTTGCATGCCTGAAATTAATTGTTTGTTATAAAATACTAATTTTTCATTCGATACCTTTTCAACTGATTCATTCTGCTTCTCATCATCACTTTCATCAGATATATTGTTTGTCATCATTTCACAAATCTCACTGTCAGTCATGTGATTAGTGGCAGGAATGTTTTCATCGGTTTCTAAACAATCTTCCACTGCTTCTTGATTAAGCAATTTAGCTTCTGGACAATTAAAGCCTTTGGCATATGCCAACAGATCAGTAATAATTTGCTTTTCTTTTGAAATCTTGAAGCCTTGAAAGGCTCATTTTCGTCATCGAAAAATAATGCAGGTGTGGCCACAGATTGTACCATCCATGGATAAGTGTATTCTTATCCACAGCCTGCCATGCTTTAGCAGCACTCCACAAAGCATCTTTGATTGTGAAGCTTCTCTGGAAATTTTTTATCCCAATTCCTTTGTTGCACTTTGTGAGCATTTTTTTAAGAAGTCATTTTTATAGTGAGTTTTTAAAGATCTGTTGGATAATGTGTTTGCCTCCAAATTGTACCTATTTCTAAGAATTCTGCTTCAGGATGGGCTGTTTTTCTTTTTCTTTTTTTTTTGTGTGTGATCTTTTGAAGAAATTTGCCTTTTTCCGCGATTTTTTGACGAAAGTTGCCGTTTTTCGTGATCTTTTGTTGAAATTTGCCGTTTTTCGCGAATCTTTTGTAAAAATTTGCCGTTTTATCGCGATTTTTTGGACCATATTTGTTATTTTTTCACGATCTTTTGGGGGATTTTGCGACGGAATTACCTATTTTTTCGCAAATCTTTTGACATAATTTGCCGAAAAATAGTCGGTATTTCGTGATTTTTAATGAAATTTGTCGTTTTTTTTGCGATTTTTTGGACGCGTAAGAGCTATTTTTTCGCGTCCCGTCGCCGATCTTTTGTGTAATTTACGCGCTATAGTGCGCCCACGGCATCGCTGAAAAAAAAAAACTAATCACTCTTAATCTAATCACCCTAAAACTAATCAATCTAATATCGTGATTATCGCTGAAAATTAGCTAATTTTTAACGAATTTTGCCGTTTTTAAATGTTTTTTTGACGAAATCTGCCGTTTTTCGGGGGGGGGGGGGTTTCCGACAAATTTGCTGTTTTTTTTTTCATGATTTTTGAAGAAATTTGTCTTTAATCGCGATTTTTTGACGAAAGTTGCCGTTTTTTGCGATTGACAATTTGACGAGATATGCGTCCCTTGGACGCGTAAGATCTATGTTTTCGCGTCCCGTCGCTGATCTTTTGTGTAATTTACACGCTATAGCGCGTTCGCGGCATCGCTG
Source organism: Maratus speculifer (assembly GCA_964019185.1). Lineage (NCBI taxonomy): Eukaryota > Metazoa > Arthropoda > Arachnida > Araneae > Salticidae > Maratus > Maratus speculifer. The sequence goes on along the minus strand of OZ025293.1, from coordinate 134,829,711 downwards.
AAAAAAAAAAAAAACTAATCACTCTAAAACTAATCAATCTAATATCGTGATTAACGCTGAAAATTAGCTGATTTTTAACGAATTTTGCCGTTTTTCCATGATTTTTTGACGAAATTTGCCGTTTTTCGCGAATCTTTTGTCAAAATTTGCCGTTTTATCGCGATCTTTTGGACCATATTTGTTATTTTTTCGCGATCTTTTGAGGGAAATCTGTCTTTTTTATGGAGGATTTTGTAACGGAATTACCCATTTTCTCGCAAATCTTTTGATATAATTTGCCGAAAAATAGTAGGTATTTCGTGATTTTTAACAAAATTTGTCGTTTTTTCGCAATTCTTTGACGAGATTACGCGTTTCTTGGGACGCGTAAGAGCTATTTTTTCGCATCCCGTCGCCGATCTTTTGCGCAATTTACATTCTATAGCACGTCCGCGGCATCGCTGGGAAAATAAATAAAAAAAAAAAAAAAAAAAAAGGTACCGATTTGCATTCCGGTTTTCGGAGCGTTCCGGATACCGGGACGCCGGATAACGGATCCTATACTGTATATATTTTTTTTTTCAGATTTTTCTAAAGCTTGTTTTTCTTTTTCTAGCCATCCCATATTTTTAAATATATGTGATAAAGAGCAAAGTTTATTTACAAATTAAATATAATTTTTTTGGCCCATTTCAGAATGATACAAGCCGAGAGAATGAAAACTGAATAAAACAGATTTTTCTCTTCTCGAAACCCTATAATGTGATTGTCAGGTTTTAAATTTTTTTATTTAAAAGATAAAAATTACTAAGCATAGCTTCTATATCTAAATGCAAATGCTTTTGTTTTTCTCAAATACCCTCAGTGGGGGGAAAAAAAAATCTATTCTCAGTCTGAGCATATAATGTAATGGCGGCTTGCAAATGTTGGATTAACGGTGTGATTAGTAGTGTCTGGCACCTGCATATCGAACATTTGGAAACCTAATATATTCTACTTTATAAAATATTGATAAATCAAGTGCACATGTAATGTGAAAATATTAATTATCAGTTTTGCATCATGATACTTGAGAAATTGTTGTTGTTATCCACAGAAGTGATGTATGAGAAAGATATATGACAGGATATATGAAAAATAAAAATAGTTAATTGTTTTCAATATTTTTTTAATTCTGATTATTTTACTTCGATTTTAAAATTCTTCTTGTATCTGCATGAGGAGGGCACCCCTCCCCCCTTGGTTACTTGCATGAGTTGAAAATAAATTATTGAATAACAATTGCAATTTAAAAAAAAGCAATTCTAAATAGTAAACATAATAATAAATATAAAAATCAAAATAAATCGTAAATATTAACACTTAAAGCAATATTTAAAAAAAAAAAAGAAAAAAAATTACCAAACTGGCGGGAGAAAAAAATCGAGCCAACATAGAGCATTATTTCTGCCCCATTTCTCTTACAAATGTCTTAGAAACCCACTATGTGGAAATGTTTTTCCGTACATTTACGTAGCCCAGCCTATTTCTCACCAATAGCATTTTGATCCTGGCAGTATCAGATTTATTTTTCGCACAGGAAAATTAGAAAAATTATTTTGATGATGAAATAGAGTCTTTTGCTTTACAGTGTTATTTCTGATTTTCATTCTTTCATTTTTTTAATGAAATGTGTAAAAGTTATATATTTTATATTTTTGCAGTATGTTTATTCTACATGAATATATTTTAAATAAAATGAGTGAAATGTTTATATTTTAAATGAAACAAATGTAATAAGAATCTTGGTGGTTAGAACAATTTTTTGCGATTTATCACATGCATCCAAATAACATAAAAATACTGCTTTACCTTGCAATTGTTGTAGCAAACTATCACTAAAATAATTTATAAAATATACTAGTGCTCCCCAGAAAAGGGCTGTCCCGAAAACTGAAAATAATGACACAAATATTAAATATCATGATAGTATTTCTTAGATGCTTAAGCTAAAATATTGTGACAATGAAAGATGTATTCATATCTAGCTGTAACTACTGATCCTGATTGGAAAGTAGATATATTTCATATCATATGTATTATATAATAGGTTTATCTTACCAAGCATGGTTTTGCACTACCTAACTTAAAAAAGGCTTTATATTGGTTTGAAATATTTAAAGAAGTCCTATTCTATACTCGAGTCTTCAGCAAATTGGGGAAATTTTGAACAAAGTTTTTTTTGGCTATCTTACGTTATTTTCAGATTATACCAAAATCCTGCCAAATGCAATAGCGGATATAGGGGGGGCATCGCCCCCCCCCCCTGAGCCCAGTAAAGGGTCTGAAAAAGATGCCCGCACGGAAAAAGGATTGGACTTGAACTCGAGACCGAGACGGGCCGTGCCATTTTTAAGTCACGGAACTAGGTCATGTCTTTACACTTTCAGAACCGGGGCAGATCGAGTCTTACTTTTTCCTGTAGAGCGGGATCGAGCCACACACTTCTTTTCAGGGCAGGCCTGGCGTGGATTTCGTTCTTCCTTGAGGTAAACGCTCGATCTAAGATCGAACCAGACCATAAGGAAGGAGAAGCAATGGCAGATTCAAGGAAAAATGTGCCTTGGCATTTTTCAAGGTGAAAGAGCGATCTCCCCCCCCCCCCCTCTTGGGCTAATAAAAGTTTCGTAAAAAGACATGCATCCTCACAGGAAATGAATTGAAGCTTAACTTGAGTCCGGGGCGGGCCGCACCTTTTTAATTTTGCGAGGCTCTGGCTGGGTCAGGTCTTCTCGTTTTCAGAACCTGGCAGTATTGTGATCATTATTTTTCTGCAGATTTCGGTCGGGCCCAATGGCGGGTCTGAGGGGGCGATCGTCTTCACTTCTTGGGCAATAAACGTTTCCCAAAAATACATGCATCCTTGCAAGAAATGAGTTAGATCCTAACTAGAATTTAGCGCCCCCCCCCCCCCCAAGCCGCGCCTTTTGAAGTTCGCGAGGCTTGGATTGTATCTTGTCTTACTGCATTCAGAACTTGGCCGTCATTTATTCGATACTATCATGATCATTATTTTTCTGCTGATTTGGATTGGGTCTGACTTATTTTTCTTCCAGATCGAGTCTGGCCTGGTGTCATTCTTCTTAGATGTCTGCATTACAAATGACACAGGTCCAGACTTAGCCTGTGTCCGATATGAGATCGTGCTCTGTTTTTATGTTGGTCTACTGATTCGGACTCATTTTTTCTGAAATCTGAAAATTTTATTTATCGATGAATAAAAAAATTTTAAAAACTTTTTTTCCTCTTAAAAATTAGCACTTATTCCTTTTCAAATCAATGTCTTGCTATTTTGATAAAAATGAAAAAGATGCAAATTTTTTTTTTTTTTTTTAGTATTTGAATGCTATTAAAAAAACAAAAAAAAAAAATTAGTCACATCTACATCTGTAGATTTATGTTCAAGCATTGCCGACGACCGCCGATCTGGTGCCTATGAAAAAAAGGCGGGAATAATGAATTTGTGTTTAGTTTGATTTTTGTTTGTGGCAAAGATTATTTTGCAATTGGATCTTTTATTATTATTATTTAGACATGTAATGTGAAAAAGAATATTTTCTTTTGATTTTATTTTGCTGTTACCGAATAATTTAAATTTCTAGTGTATGCAATATATACAAGTCGTAATCGCTTTTCATATGGAAATAGCTGTAGTAATTATCATTTCTTTTGGGATCTCTGCTGATGCGGTAGCGGTAAGTAAATGTATTTACTATATTCTTGCGATCGAGTAGTGTTTCCTCTGTTCCTAAAAAAGTGTTGAACTTTAAAATTTTTAATTTGAGGTTATTTTTTGGGTCATGCTATAACGAAGGCTTGTTATGAAGAATGAAATGGTTATAGTTAAAAATGTGCATTTTTTACAGAAAATTTAAAAATGTTGTTTGATTTGACAGATAATAGACAGTATTTTCTACAGGTTCCATGCATTTATTCATGAAACACACTTCACTAACATGTCCAATGTGTATAATATTTTTTAACTAAAACAGAGACAACATATGAAAATCCTTTTATGCGTATATTTTTATTTTACATCAGACTGTTCTTTTGATAATATTAAATTTAATTTTTCGTTTAACAGCCTTTTTTTAATATAAAAAATAGCTTTAAAATTATAATTACTTTTGGAACATTTTTTAAGTATTATGCAATTTTTTCTACTGTACAATTTCACTATCGGGTTTTGCTCTTGATGCCGCAAAATGTTTCTGCCTCAGGCAGGATCAGTCTGTGGAATAATAGCCCAAATTTATCTCTAGTCCGCACTGATCAAAATTTCCATGGTCGGGGTTCGGCTCGGAATGTTAAATTTCGATTCGTGTCCGACCGAGCCTAGTCGTATGCATGTGACCGGGCCTGTCCGAGTCGGCAAAATGGTTCCGAATTTTCTAATGGACCAGCAAAATTGGAATAATTTTTCCAACAGGCCGGGCCAATAAACAAAATAAACGGGGTGAGCTGGCAAAAAAATTGAAGGGCCATATGGGCCGAGCCAAAAAAAAAAAAAAATGCGAGATTACTGGCCCTTTGTAAAAAAATTATTATGGAACCTTAAAATATGAGCTATTTTCAATTATATGGGTTTAATGAGAATAAGTATAAATGTGCGTCATCAGTCGAGACTAGTTTGGCAACATCAATACAGAAATCTAACTTTTACAGTGTAGAGATCAGCATCGCAAACTTATGTTGTGTATAACCCGGGTTTATTTATTTTTTTTTTTTTTAGCAGGCTCGTACCGGCCCGAGATCAGGCTTGCATTGTTTTTCTATATATAGACAAGCCGGGCTGGAACTAGACTTAATTGTTCTCAAAATGTGTAGGATAGACAATATGCAGTGCCGTGCGAAACGTGAGGCGAAGGATGCGATCTGCTCGGGCATGGAAATTTAGGGGGTGCCAACTTTATGCTACCAGTGTAATTTTTGGTCTGTTACAACAAAAAGTTTGGTCGGAGGGGGGGGGGGCACATTTTGCTTTGTACCGAGTGCAGTTTTCTCTTTGCACGTCAAATGATTGCAGATTTTTCTACCTTCTCATGCTGTCACTTCCAGAAATTCTATTCAAAACGATAATTTTCACAGTATTTTCTTAAACTGCTTATCAAAAAATGGATTACGCCATAGTTTCTGAATAAAAACACCTGCTAATCCTGCTAATATGATCCACAACATAAACATTAGTTAACCTGACCCGCAGCAAAAACTAGAAGTCAACTGGACCCAAACCCGACCCACAGCAAAAACTAGAAGTCAACCGGATCCAGACCTGACCCACAGCTAAAACTAGGTCAACCGGACCCAGATCCGACCCACAGCAAAAAATAAAAGCAACATGTCCCACAGTGAAAAAATTAGCCCCGACCCCCGCATTAAAGTCAAGTCTCCAAATTTCTAAAATCGCCCCCCCCCCCACCTTGAGGACTCTCCAGATCCGCCCCTGGCCAAATGCACCCTTTATTACAAACCTGAATGTATGAAGTATTTTTATTAGAAATCATGCTAAGCATTATGATTCTCTATTTAATGAAAGTTAATCTATTCCTTTATTTAAAAAAAGATAATAAATTATTCATAACATTGCAAAACTTGGCGAAAAGTTTGCCAATCTGTATGATTTAGCGAAATTGGTCAACAGAATAATTAAATGGTACTGGGAAAGCTTACATTCTGCGTAAGCGAAGCCATGGGTAAAAGCTAGTATATATATACTTACACACACATATATATATGTATAAATATATATACATTTTTTGTTGATTTCTTCCATTTCTTTCCAGTTTCTTCCACTGGCTTGGAAGAAACCAACCCTCTGAGCAACATATATATTTATAGATATTAAATTCACCCTTTTTTTTACTGCTTCAAGATAGAATTTGTATGAAATATTAAATATATAGTTTATTTGCTGCTGTAACATTTTAATGTGTAAGCATTTTACTATAAACAAAAAATAAGTTCATGATAAATATGATATTACAAGCAATTTTTCTCATGTCAACACCTGAATTAGCCAAAAAATTTATTTTAAGGAATAATTTCACAACTTTTAAAAGTTTTATTCAACTGTATTTTGAAGCTAATTTTACCTTTAATATTATAAAATATAAGTTGTTATATTGAAAAATGAAAATTAAGTACACTCTTAACTTTTATCATTACAGGTGTTTATATCTAATAAAAATTCTTTAACTTGTATTTTTTAAAGATTTTTTGGGGGAAATTTTCTCGCTCTAATCTTTTGGCAAGACATTTTCGTAAATATTTATGCTAAATTTTACACTTAAATATTTTATTTTGCGATTGACAACAAAGCACACCATTAACTGAAAGATGTACTTATTAAATGTGTGAAAATACATTTTATAATAAAATAAATCTGCAGAATAAAAGGACAAAAGTAAAATATAAACATATTATGATTCTATCTTGTTATAATAGTGCTGCTACTTCAGAAATAAAATAAAATGCAGCATAAACACACAAAAGAATACAAAGATGAGTAGCGTTATTTATTTATTTATTGTTGTTAGTAGGTGTAACGTGAATAAAATTTAAAAACGGACGCAAAAATAAGTCAACATCGTAATGAAATCCAGTAAACACAATGACAACAGCGTCTTGCCACTGCACTGAGCTCCATATATAATACGGAGGGCCTACTCGCCGAGCCAGCCAAACCACTCTCTGCCGGGACCGCATCACACTTTTCAATGCACGCAAGTAATGAGTCCTCCATTTTTTTTAATATTACAAACATTTTTTTAAGCTTTTTCGCAAACTTTTTATTATTTTTGTTTATTTCTATATGTTTTTGATATTTTTATGAGCAATATTTAACAAATGTTTCATTAATTTTTGTTGAGTTTAACTAAAATTTCCTTTTTAACTAATATCAAATTAAAAATTTGCGATGAATTTTAGTAAAATCAATAGATTTTTAATAAAAGAATACATATCAGTGAAAATTGTAGCGATTTTGTCCTAATTTTAAAAGAAAATTCAATTTGAAAATATCTACCCCATACAATCCTATGGGAGGAAATCTAGGTTTCGCCAAAGATATTCGTCGGAAAATCTTTGGCATTGTATTCATGGGCAGACCGCTGGATTCAATGTATATGAATAGGGAGTTAGCCCCACAGATTTAGTATTTAGACACAGATACGACAGAGATGCGAAAAACCGTACCGGCACGATTCTAGCGCCACTATTGGGAACAGGCGGGAACTTCATAAACTGCAAGTTAAACTGTCACTGCGAGTGTCACTGTCTCTATCGTATCGTCTAGCACGTTTACCGTCGCGTTTATCTGTTAGAAATTTTGATAATGTATTTGATTTTTTTTGCAAAAGCTCTTTTCAGAGCTACATTTCTTGTAATAATTATTCTTTATTTACAAGTGCTCATTTTTTTGCAATGTCCAAAAATCTGATACATTGCCAAGCACTATCATGTGCAAATAAATACCAACAGGAACAGTAATTTATCTTTCTTCACTTTTCCTACCGGAAATAAAAGAAGGTGATAAATTTTTTTTTTATTATAAAATATAAATTTTTTTAATCTAGCTTTATTTTATTTTTTAATATAGATTTCTTAAACTTTTTTTACGTAATTTTAATCTATTTTTATGTATCTTTTTTTATACATGTTTTTGATGCACATCTCGATTTACATTTTCTTTCCGAAAATTTAACTACGCACATTTTGTGTTCTTGAAAATATTTAAAATTTTCAAAAATAATTTTTGTTCCTTTTTTTAAAGAAAAAATCCTTAGTTTTTCTCTGTTATTTACTAAAAAAAGATTTTGCTCAATTTGTTACTTTTTTATAACAATAAATAATCGATCATTAAAAAATAGAAAAATTCACCCCCTCTAAAGGTTAAAATTCGCGGTCGCCACCGGCCACAGGGCGACTAAATGTAAAAAATTGGCGACTTTATGTTATGCACTTGATCGCCATTTTGGCGATCAATCATTTTGGAAAATTAAAAAAAAGTCGGTCATAAATCCGAAAATTAGGACATAAAATGTATCGCAAATTTTGACAAAAGGTTGCCGAAAATAACCAATTTTGCCAATCGTTCGAAGAACAATCGCTAATTTCATCAAAAGATCGCGGAAAAACGCGAATTTAATCAAAAAAGTTCGACAAATATCGATAAAAAATCGCGGAATAAAAGTAATTTTCATCGAGAAATGATGAAAATACGACAAATTTCATCAAAATATCGCAAAAAAAGTAGATTTCGTCAAAATATTACGAAAAACCGCAGATTTCATCATAAAATCGCGTAAAAACGTCAGATTTCGTCAAAAGATCGCGAAAAAACGGCAGATTTCGTCAAGAAAAAATCGCGAAAATCGGCCAATTTCGTCAAAAAATCACGAGCTTATTTCGCCGAAAGATCGCGAAAAAACGGCAGATTTCTTCAAAAGATCACGAAAAATCGGTATATTTCGCCATAAGATCGCGAAAAAACGGCAGAATTCGTTAAAAAAGCGCGAAAAAAACGCAGATTTGGTAAAAAAAAAAAAAAAAAACACGAACAGAATATTTCGTCAAAGAATTGCGAAAAAACGGCAGATTTCATTAAAAAATCTCGAAAAAACGGTAATCTTTATCAATAATTGCAAGAAAATAAAAAGCTAATTTCATCAAAAAATCGCGGAAAAACGGCAGATCTCGTCAAAAGATCACGAAAAATCGGCATATTTCGTCAAAAGATCGCGAAAAATCGGCATATTTCGTCAAAAAATCGCGAAAAAATGGTAAATTTAGTAAAAAAAGAAAAAAAAAACACACGAAAAAAACGAAATATTTTATCAAAAAAATCTCGAAAAAATGGTGTAATCCTTCTCAATAATTGCAGAAAAAAAAAAAAAAGCTAATTGCATCAAAATATCACGAAAAAACGGCAGATTTCGTCAAAAGATCGCAGAAAAAAGGTAGATCTCCTCAAAAAATTGTGAAAAAACTGCAAATTCCATCAAAAAAAAAAAAAATTAGTTTAAAAATGCAGAAAAACAATAAATTTTGTCCAAAAATCGTGAATATACGAAAAATTTCGTCAAAAAATTGAGAAAAAAACAGCAAATTTCTTCAAAATCCATTGCCCAATAGCGGAAAATATTACTAAATTCATCAAGTGGTAAAAAAAAATCCCCATTTTCTTTATCTGTAATGGGGGAAAAATCTAAGTTTGAATGAAGTTATGGTTTTCTTTACATATAAAATAATTATTATTTAATATTCTGATTAGAATTTATAAGATATTTTCTTCTTGGTGGCATCTAGGATAGTAATTAGTGGCCACTAACTTGACAATAGTGGCTACTAAACATTCAGCCTCTACTGGTCACTGGCTACTAATACAAATAGTGAATTTTAACCTTTAACCCCCTCCCCATACCCGAAATTAGTATTTCCTCTCATTCCCCCTTTTCAAATCTACCACAAAACATATCTTTAAAATTCCTTTAGTTAATATTATTGTATGTGCTGCATTGTTATAAATAAATGATCATACACTTTGTTTTTTAATCACCTCCATTTTTAATTGGCATTTTCCCTTTGGCTTCCTTTCCTCTAATCTAACGAATAAAATCTAAAATCTTTAAAATTGTTCAGTTTTATTTTTTTCTGTCCTATTTATCAATATTTAATAATAAATAAGTAATCTATCAAATTTCATAACTCCATAAGAATTTTTGTACCTGCCTTCCGCCTCTCAAGGTCAAAGTTAAAAAAAAATAATAAAACCTTTTTAAAAAATAAATTCCTTTCAATAATAAAATTAGTCACATGGCAAAATCTGCCTCCCCCTCTCTTTTAGCCTTTTGAATGTTTAAAAGTTATGTTTACAGAAATGAATTTTTAGGTCCTTAAATTTTTGTTGTTTTGGTCTTTATCGAGTACACTGTAAAACATTTGTGTAACGTTACTCCATAAAACTGGTGGCAGCTTTGATGCCTCCAATTTGGTGGAGTATTTTAACCGATATAATTGGTGTAAAATTGCAATGTTACACCAGTAATGCATGTTTTTATTACACCATTATGTAAATGAAAAATTACTCAATGAAATATAAATCGTAGCTGCAACCAATTTTATGGAGTAACGTTACCACAAATGTTTTACAGTGTATGCGGCCACTGACTACTTGACTGAGTGTCGAGTAGTTGTGTAACAAGGGGGGGGGGAAACACTGATGAGCACACAATGTGAACTTAGGTGTACATATATAAAATTATACCTGCGTGTACATATATACTATACATATATATAGTATTAGTATACATAAATTAAGTCAATAGATTTGAAATTTATTTGTGCACCTTTTAAAGGCAATTTTTCACAGTTCAAAACTAATAAAAAAAGAGAATTGATACATAACAAGTACAATTTAAAAAAATATTTTTTAACCCTCCAATTTATTCTGACCTTTGAAATCTGTGTCAAAAATAAAAATGAACAAAACGATTCATATTTATTTTGTAACTGTACAAAAATTACATCATGAGAAGATAATACTAATGTTGACAAACCAAACGAGAAGATGCCAGCAAAAAGTTAATCTATTTTCTGGTAATGTTTTAAGGAAATTGCGAATGAGCAAAAAGATTGTGGCACTAGTACTAGTTTAAAATCTCCACATGAAGAATAAGTACAAAAAAATACAAGTTTCTTAACATAAGATTATGTAAAACTGACGCTCCATTTGCATGGTTGGAATAAAAAAAAAAAAATACTTTTCCGATTATGTGCAGTTTTGCAAAAATTCTGGTGTGAAGGGTCGGGAAAGCTCCCCCCCCCCCCCCCAAAAAAAAAAAAAAAAAAAGCTGTTCTTGGGCCCCTTACAACTTTAATCAGGTTCAGTGCACAACATTTTTAACCCTCTTTAGCGCATAATAAAAAAAAATCTATTTATACACTTGATATTAATAAATGTTTGTTTAAATTGCTCCTGTCCTCCCTTTCTTATTTCATTATTACTAATAAAAACTAATCAATTTTATAAATTCACTCATCTATAACTTCTAATATAAAAATTATAATTTCAATTCACTAGAATTATTTAAAACTTGAAACATAGATTTACATATTTATATATATATATATTTTTTTTTAGATTGGAAAAATGGATGTCTAAGATTCAGATGAAACCATTTTCTAGAACTTGGCAGTACTTATGCTCCAATCACTTTCGAATGGAAGCATTCACTAACACTATGAAGAGGCGCTTCCAGAATCTGTGCCTACAATTCAAGTAATTGATGTCCACCGAAAAACCCAGCTGAACGCACTACCATCTGCTGTCCAACTAAGCCCATCGTCGTCTGCTGTCCAACTGAGCACACCGTCGTCTGCTGCCCAACTGAGCACACCGTCGTCTGCTGTCCAACTGAGCCCATCGCCATCTGCTGTCCAACTGAGCCCATCGCCGTCTGCTGTCCAACTGAGCCCACCGCCGTCTGCTGTCCAACTGAGCTCATTGCCATTTGCAGTTTCATTCAGAACACCAAAAGATAAAAGTTTTCCTTACAAACTTACACCAAAAAGCAGAAAATTGAATTGGTATAAATCTTTAATTTACCGATTGAAGAAGCGGCTGTACTTCAAAAATTCCCCAAACATATCTAAAGAATCTGCTTTGAATGTGCTTTGAAAAGATTTACATCCTGCTTTGTTTAGCATTCTGGAAGTGCAATTAAGAAATAAAGGTCCTGCAAAAGGAAGGCGTTGAACAGCTTCTGACAAAGCATTTGCTTTCAACATTTATTTAGCATCTACTGCAGCATACAAGGTGTTAAAACGTTTTCTTCCATCTTGCATATATTTTCAAAGATTACATTAACAGAACTTCATTATCGCTATTAATACTTTTACAAAACATAGTGTCTGTTCTAGACATCTTGAGAACAACTAAGTTCAATACTGCTTAATTTTTTTTTATTGGTCGGGCCCGTTAATTTTTTTTTTTGCCGGATTGGCCCATTTATTTTGTTTGTCGGCCCGTTTGAATTTTCGTCTTCATTCCGTCGGCCCAGCCCGTGCAAACCTCTGCAACCGGCATCACTGAATTTCTACAAAACATGGATTTTTATGTCAATTTGGTTAAAAATTGTTCCGTACAAGGAAGTTTGATTATTTAAGTTGATTATTTCTGGAATAATTATTTTAGCTTTTTTTTTTTCATGTTTATAATCTTTATTTTTTAAAGGAGGTTACTTTCCAATCTTGGACTAAAGATTTATTTTTAACACATGGAAAAACACGTGTGCAATTTTGTTTTGTTAAATATAACAAAAATGTATTTTTTTACTGTATTAAACAATAATTTTTTTTTTACTAAAACGAATTTTCCCGGAGTTTTAAATGGGTACCCGATTTTACCTAACCAGTGCCGCAAAACTGGATTCATTAAAAAAAAAAGATGCTTCATATGCAGTTTTTTTCTTTTTTTTAAGTAAATCAATATTTAAAGGGTTCAAATCAGGGCTGGCAAGTTTCTGCCGGGGTGGTTAAAACCAGTGGTTATAACTGGTTAAAACCTGCATGGCAGAAACTAGTTTCTGTTTAGTTAATGCCGGTTTTAACTGGTTATAACCACTGGTTTTAGTGTGTGGCAAAAACTGGCAGAAACTAAGAAATAATACTAATAAAAACTTTAATCTGCAATGATTTATAATTCACGCATGTATTTAATATATAAAAAATTTAAAAAAACAAATAAAATAAAGATTATGAATGTTATTCAAAGTAGCAAAAAATAATTTTCTGTCACTTGAAAAACAGGAATTTTCATAGCGATATTCTGATGCTGTATAAGTTTAATTATTGATATATGTTTATGGTTGAATTTCTATTTTGAATATTTTAAAAACAGAAATTTATAAAAAATCCTGTTATATTTTAACATTTCCTTTCAGAATATTTTTAAATAAATAATATACCTGAATAACTTAAAAATTATCTACTACTGCATACAAAGAGAAATGGTTCATGTGAAAATATATAAGTAAACAATTGTTGCACAAAAATAACAGAAAAAAAATGTAATGAAATATCTTGTACAATTATTTTACAATATTGAAAGAACAAATTTATTTTTGTGGGGAAAGTAATATACTAAGAGGATTCTATAATGTAGGATTAATTTTGCTAACCTTTCTTAACATACTTTTTTAATGTGTTGTTTTAAATGAAAAAAAAGTTTGGAAATATATTTCAAGACTAGCATTAGTTGCCAGTAATGTCATTGAGAATATAAAATTTAAAAAATTCTCATTTACCAGTATTTGTTTTTAAAGGCCCATAGAAGACAAGGCATTTCTTAGGACTTCCTTGGAGAAATATGTTTCTGGGAAAGGAGTCTATTTTGTTATAAGAGGTTATTATATAGAACACAAAATTTTGATTAATATCAAAAAATAATTTCCTTGTCTTTTCTTTATGCTTATATGTCAATTTTAATCCCATATACTTAGAATGAAATAAATAAGCTAGGATAAAAACTAGCACTCCATTAAAGAGATTTGAATCTTGCATTTGTGAGTTTCTATAATATTTCCAGCATTAAATAAATGTAAGCAAATTTTATGAGCTGCAGTAGAGTAATCATGTTTTTTTACTTTCATTTAAAACAACAGTAATAGATTTTAACATTTGTAACAAGTATTTAACTTTTTTACAGATGTTTATTTCCAATTTTAACAACTGCTATGTCCTTAATATGATTTTCTTGACTTTCAATTCAACTGACAAAACAATTGTTGCTGATTCTTCATGAAAGATTCAAAATTATCAAATTCTAATACAAATTTGTTTATTTTTTACTAAAAATTATTCAGAATATTTTATTTGTTATTTATCCTGACTAATAAAATGTATATAAGCAATTTAATGCTACTAAAGTCTCAGATTATACCATGAAATGAGTTTATGCCAGTTTCTGTCGATAAAAACCGGTTATAACCACTTTTTGCCAGCAAAAACCCAGCCCTGGTTCAAATACATTTAAAAAATTTGTCAGGCATCATTTATACTGTACTTAATTATCAAAATTAATTGTTTGTTTAGTCACTATTTGGTCACTTTTTTGAAGGAACTTCAGTCACTATTTTCACTATTTTTGAGGCTACAAGTTGCGCTGAGCCCTGCTCTCCCCATTTAACATTTTGGGAAGAAATGCTACCTTTTGTTGAAAGTTGGTCTTTCAAAAAAGAAGATGGCAAAGCTGTTCATGTTCATTGTAAAAATGGATGGATCATCACAATTAAATCGGTAATAAATTTATGTCAAAATTTATTAGAAGAACATAATTATGCATTTGTTTTAACTAAACATTTTAATCAAGATGCATTGGAAAATACATTTTCTGTAATAAGATCGAAAAGGGGTAATGATGAAAACCCAGACTGTTCACAATTAGTAAGTTGTTTGCAAGCCATTATGGTGAATAACATCTTCACAATGTCCAAAGCTACTTAATTGTGAAAAAGACTTTGATGAAGTTCTTCTATCATTAAAAGATAGAAGTCCGTCAAAATTTTCCACTTTGACATCATTATTCAGTGATCATGTTAAAATAAATCCTGATGTTCCCTTAAATGAAATCCCAAGCTTGCTCTCAGATACCATAAGAGAAAATGTCATTTTTTATATTGCTGAATATGTTGCAAGAAAAGTAATTTCAAAGTTAAATTGTGAAAATACCTTAATTGATAGTGCAAATGTCAATTCTTTATTGACTCAATTTAAAGATTAAAAACCCAGTGATGCATTATTCAACATTGCTCATAAAATGTATGATGTTGACATTTCTCATATGCTTTGGTACCCAAATGTCATTCAAAATATGGTGAAATTTCATGGCCAAGTAATTGATTTTAATGCATTAAATGTTCATGAAATTCACAAAGAAAGGGTGCAACAGATTATTAGTATATTAATTTCTAAAGTTCAGATCTATAAGCACATCAAAAAAGTTAATCAGGATTTAAAACTAGAATATCGTTCTAAATCAATAAAAAAGTAGTTTTTTTTTCCCAAGATTTATGGGTCATTCAATGTCAAATCAACCAAAAAAATTCAATATTCAACCTGACCCTTTCAGATTTCAATGAAACTGCTAGGGATCACTCTCTATGATGATACAAATTACAGCATATTTTTATTTTTTGTTTATCGCTTTAAATTTTTATACAATTAATTATTTAAATTTTGAAAAATTATCATTTTTTGACTTGCATAAATATTTTCAATTTTAAATTTCTCAAGTTCTATCAAACATAGAAAATTTTATGACCTCTCATTTCAAAGAGGAGTTTATAAGGTTTAATTTGATATGCAAGTCAACTATGTATAATTAAAATAATTTTTTTTTAAATTTTAGATTAAAAAAAAATTTTATATAGTCATTTTTAAAATTTTTGAAAAAATTGTATGTTTGTTGTAATATTATAAGCTTTAAATTCTGAAATTTTTAGAGTGGAATCTCAATGGGATCATGAGTTATGAAATAAAAACTGAAAATTACCATACAAATCATAAATAAATAACAAAATAGACTTAATTAAATTGCTATTTTAATGGTAATTTTTGCTTTTATTTAATAACTCCTGATCCCATTGAGATCCCACTCTAAAAATTTCAGAATTTAAAGCTTATAATATTACAACAAACATACAATTTTTTCAAAATTTTTAAAAATGACTATCTAAAAAATTTTCAAATTTAAAATTTTCAAATTTTTTACATTTTATTTATTTTAACTATACATAGTCGACTTGCATATCAAATTAAACCTTATAAACTCCTCTTTGAAATGAGTGGTCATAAAATTTTCTATGTTTGATAGAACTTGAGAAATTCAAAATTGAAAATATTTATGCAAGTCAAAAAATGATGATTTTTCAAAATTTAAATAATTAATTGTATAAAAATTTAAAGCGATAAACAAAAAATAAAAATATGCTCTAATTTATATCATCATAGAGAATGATCCCTAGCCGTTTCATTGAAATCAGAAAGGGTCAGGTTGAGTCACTGGTTGATTTGGCATGGAATGACCCTTATATAGATTTCCATCTCTAAAGTTAATGGAAGGTAACAATATGTTAATTCTATATTTCCATCACAGTGATAAGGTAATAAATTATATCTTTCCCAACATTACTCTGATAATTAGTTATTTTATGAAAGGGATACTTCACAAAATCTCATTACAAAATGTTTAGCTTTAAACAGTGGCGCAGCGAGGGGGGGGGGGTTGGGGGTTACCCCCCCCCCCCCCAAAGCCATGACAAAAATACAAAAATTTCCATTTTTATGAACCAAATCATAAAAAACAAAACTAATGTTAGAATTTCATTTGTTTTGTTCTCGAAATCTGCCGCTTTATTGAATCAAATTTTATTTAAAAATTTGACTCGTTTAAGCGGCAGTAATGTATTTTCTTTGAAAAATGGGGAAAGCACATAGCAACAGTATCAGTATCGAAAACTGGTCACTCAATTTGGGAAAGGCCGGCATTCATTTATACTATTGGGAATCAGCCGAAGGCTAAAAGGAATGGTCATTTCCTGTCGCTGTCAATGCCGTCTCAGGATTTTCAATACTGCACCATTGGGGGGGGGGGGGTTCTTAATTAGTTGCATCTGTTTCTTGCTCTTTTTTTGGAAACGGGACTGGTCTCTCGAATTCCAGGAAAAACGCAAGCTCGCATTCTTTGAAGGATAGACTTAATTCCACAAACATTCTGTTGTTAGTTGCTGTAGTACAAAGGTTTCCTTTATTGTGCGTTTGCTATGGATATTAAATCCTCTTCAGAGAAGAAAATTATGAAAAAGATGGATATAAGAGATCATTTTTTTAATCTTTCGAGTTCTTTCAAGCTTTCTTGAAATCCAGGTATGTTTGGAAAGTATATAATTCGTTTATATTTATGTTTCTGGAAAGATATTAACAGCGCCGTGCGAAAGGGAGGGGGGAGGGCAGTCGCCCCAGGCGCAGAGATTTAGGGAGAGAAAAATTTCTAACTACTTTCTACTTACTACTATTTTAAAGAGACTACTTTCAGACATTTTTTTTAATTAATATTAATTCTCATTTAAAAAACGCCCGAAATAGGCAAGTGGGTAAACGGGGAAAAAGTTACCGGAAAAAAAAAAGTGACATAAACTACAAAAGCGGAAAAAAAAAGGGACATAGAATTGATTTTGGGAATTTATTATTGATTTTGGGAATTCATTATTGATTTTGAGGATTCATTGGTTAAGTATTTAAAGGGGATCAGGGGGAGACTCTTAATTTAGGTAAATGGGTTTTTCGTGCTGAATTAACTGTTTTGGTTCAGTTTTTGGACATATGATAGCCCTCCCCCCCCCCCCATCCGCAACCTCTCAAATTAAATTAATAGTTTTTTACGCAGATTTATCCGATACGCTTGGAATTTCGGACATAAGTTCATTAAGATATGTTATCTCTATGTATGTATCTCTGATTAGTTAAAGGGTTCTTTTGCTTATTATAAAGGGAGGATGGTCAATTCTTCCCCCCCCCACACACACACAAATTAGATAGATCGGTTTTTATGCAAAATTATCCAATGTATTTCAAATTTTAGATATAGATTCTTTCTGATAAGGTGAATCCCTGAATAGTTTTAAGAGTTTAATTACTAAGTATAAAGGGGAGGGGGACGGGGGATAATCCCTCTTAAATTAAATAAATAGCTTTTCATGCAGATTTATCCGATTTGCTTCGAATTTTGGACGTAGGTTCATTATGATAAAACGTATCTCTGATTAGTTACGGGGTTCTTTTTCTTATTATAAACGGGGGGGGGCAAGCAATTATTTCCCCCTCAAATTAGATAAATCTGTTTTTATGCAGAATTATCCGATGTATTTCAAATTTTAAATATAGGTTCTTTCTGATAAGGTGAATCCCTGAATAGTTTTAAGGTTTTAATGGATAAGCATAAAGGCAAAAACAGAGGATAACTCCCCTTAAATTAAATAAATAGCTTTTATGAAGAATTGTGCGATTTGCTTCAAATTTTGGATGTAGGTTCTTTATGATAAGGCGTATTCCGGATTAGTTATGAGGTTCTTTTGCTAAGTATAAATAGGGAAACGGACGATTATCCCCCCCCCTCCTTAAATTAGATAAATTGTTTTTTATGCATAATTATCCGATATATTTAAAATTTTTGACATAGGCTTTTTCCTCATAAAGTGGATCCTTAAAAAAAAGGACTTAATGGCTAAGTATAGAGGAGGGAACTGGGGCTAACCCCACTTAAATTACATAAATGGCTTTTTATGCAGAATTATCAGATTTGCTTCAAATTTTTGATGTAGTTTCATTATGGTAAGGCGTATAAGGTAATGAATATAGTTAAAATAGGGAGGGATGCAGCAGTGCATTCAGGAAACTCTTTCGGGGAAAGAAGCTAGCTTTCCCCATTCGACGAAGGGGGATGTCCGGTAGATATTGCGGGCGGCTAGTCTCTTAGGAAATTGTCGATCAGGGGATTTCCCGGTAAAGGTTTGCCGCAAAAATATTCAAGTAACATAAAAAAGCGAGTTTAACGCAACTGAACGCAAATAACAAATAAAAACAATTTTTCTTTCTTTTTTAATTTAATGATTGAAAACTATTATGTCAGAAAACATTATAACACATTTTACCTTTTTTCTTATAATAATTAATTTCCATTCATTTTGCATTTAAAACTGGTTTATTTATTTATTTTTTTATTTGTGAAAAAAGTAATATACTAAATCATTTGTTGTAATTGTCATTTTAATTTACGCCAAATATTTATCATTTAAAACTGGATTTTTACTAATTAATGTCCCATATCACGCATCACAAAATATAATATAAAACATTAAAAATATATATGTTAGAAAATTTTAATGTACAAACTATATTGTGTGTCACGAACTAGTGACTTCATTAATTTGTAGTAATAAAAATAGTTTTTTTTTTTTTAATTTCTAGCTTATGTTAGTAATTAGAAAGTTAATTGTTTAAAAACCTGTAGTTCTTGATAAATCTTCAGGTTTGAACGCTTAAAAAATTAAAAACAAATTTAAATTAAAAAAAAAAAAGATTTTAAGAAAAACATGATATTTTTTTCTTTGTTACGATATTTATAAAATACTGAAAAATGCTATGCAGCAACATAAATCACAGTTTTAAATGCAAACAGGTATTGAGGATATATAAACAAACACTTAAAACTATTCAGGGATTCACTTTATGAAAAGAACCTATAGCCAAAATTTAAAATACATCGGATAATTGTGCATAAAAACAATTTATCTAATATAAGGGGTAAATAATCGCGACCCCCCTTTTTAATTAGTAAAAGAACCCCATAACTAATCAAGGATACCCCTTATCTTAATGAACCTACATTCAAAATTTGAAGCAAATCAGATAATTCTGCGTAAAAAGCCATTTATTTAATTTAAGAGAGGTTATGCCTCATGCACCCTCTATACTTAACCATTAAACTCCCAAAATTCTTGAGGCATTATATACTGTGACGATGTACTGACAACTTTAATCGTGGCAGAAGATGGATAGTGAAGTCTTATTGTGAAAAGGTATGCAGAGTTGAAAGTATCTTCATTCAAAAACTGTTAAGAACCTCAAGGAACATGCCTAGAAAATAATTGCACTGGTCTAGTGGCAATGAGCTGAGGGGGACACTGGGATTGTTGAGCATCCAGAGGGAAAGAAAGTAGTTGGAAGAGAGACATGTGCTGGTAATGTACAAGAAAGTACATTGATGTAAGATGGCTGAGGCTTGCTAAGCGAAATGTAATACTGGAGTGTGACTCCTATGTAGCTGTAATGTCGTTTTATTTATTTTTTTAATAATTGATCTATGGTTCTAATAAAGAACTTGGGGAATTAAAAATGTGTTATTGATGAACTTAACAAATAAACCAACTTAGTAAAGAGAAACTCAGGGCACGACACCACAATACTATATATAAGCCTTATCAGAAAGAACCTATATCCAAAATTTGACACACGTTGGATAATTCTGCTTAAAAACCATTCATCTTATTTAGGGCGGAGGGGGAGGGATAATCGTCCGTTCCCAAAACTAATCAGGCAAGCATCTTTTCAGTATGAACGTATATCCAAAAGTTGAATCAAAGCAGTTAATTCAGCATGAAAAAAACCATTCACTTAAATTAAGAGCCAGCTCCCGACCTCCCCCCCCCCCCCATCATACTTAGCCAATAAATCCCCAAAATCAAAAATAAATCCGCAAAATAAATTCCTTGTAACTTTTTTTTCCGGTAACATTTTTATCTTGTCCCTTTTTTTCGCGGAAATATCTCAGATAAAACGCTGATTTCGTCTGAAGACCGCGGGGAAAACGTTGATTTCGTCTAAAGATTTCTGATATAATGCCGATTTCGTTAAAAAATCGGGGAAAAAACGCCGTTTTCGATAAAAGATTGTTTAAAAACATTTTGTCAAAAGATCATTGAAAAAAAAAGGCCGCTTTCATCAAAAGATCACGGAAAAAAAGCCGATTTCGTCTTAAGACCGCAGGTATTAAAACGCCTTTTTCACGAAAAGATGGCGTAAAATTGCAAATTTTGTATAAAGATCGTCGAAAAAAATGCCGATTTCGACAAAAGATCGCAAAAAATCGCCGATTTTGCTAAAATATCACAGATGAATCACTGATTTCTTCTAGAGTCGCGGAAAACCGCCGATTATCACGAAAGATCGCAATAAATCACCGATTTTGCTAAAATATCGCAAATAAAACGCTGATTTCGTCTGAAGGTCGCGGAAAAACGCCCATTTCGTCTGAAGATCGCGGATAAACCCTCTTCACATGGGGGGGGGGGGGTTAACTGTATGCGCGTGCAAACAACGAGATTGCTCTTTATTGGCACATCAGTACAATTTTTGCTGCAGTGGCGTTGATACACCACCGCAGCATAAATTGTGCTGTACCAAATTTTGTAATAGTGAAACATAAATTTAGCATTTTGTATATAGATAAAGTCATGATTTAAGGCTAGAACAAAATGCCTCTTGCTACAAAATATCTGATTCGCAAAAGTAATAACTGTCAGATTGTAACAGAAATTAAATTTATCTCATATTTAACTGATTGATAAACAAATCTTATTACGTTAAAAAAATATTTAATTTTTAACGAAGGTTGAACTTTTTGCAGCATTGCAGAAACTCTATTTCGTGCGTAGCAAAAAAAAAATTCTTAGTTTTCAGTTACCAATTTCTAGAGCATCAATGGTGATAAGTGGAATGAAAGGGGTTATTCTGAACTAATTATGCCAAAAATAATCATAAACTCTAGGAATCAGACTGAGCATAATGTTTTTTAATTATTATTGTGTATAAATTATGCTTTCGAAGTCATCTACATTTAAAAAATTATATCAACTTTGAATTTTCAATTAGTAACACCCATTTTTGACATTTTGAGTTTCTTAAATCCAAATGGACCAGGAAATGATTGTATATCCATATTATCTTGAATCTTGATACAGCTGGAAGAGCATGATTTTGAGGATGATATAATTGAACCCATTTCAAAAACATTAATTTATATCTTCATGAAAGTCATCTGATTTTTATACTAAATTGACCCAAACATATATTACAGGTTTCTTTCTCTATTCAAAAAAGTTTTTTTTAATTATTTAAACTATTAATAAATTTATATTAAAATCAATGTGAAATATAAAAGCAGTAATTCTTGATTACGCCCATTAATAACTACTTTGCGTATAAAAACAGCAAAAAATGTTGATTTTCTTAAAAATTTCAAAACAAATAAATCTTTTTTCCTTATAAAAGGTATCAAGTTGAAAAGCTAATAAAAAAATCAACAAAACTGTAAGTATTTTATTACGAAAATAAAGTAATTGTAAAAAAAAAAAAAAAAAACACCATTTTTGCCTGTGTAAAAAATAATAAAACACAAATAAATTCAACAGAGTAACCAAAGGAACTAATATTTCATATATTATGCAACCACCTCTGAAGTTTAATGATTGCAAATATTCCACCATTCCTTGACGTCATTCATTTTTGCACTGTTCGGGATTGTGTTTGTGCTATTCATCCTTAATCATAGACTTGGGTTCTGATGATGAGAAAAAATGCCTTCCTTTTTGATAAACTCAATCTTCTAGATCTCACCATAAGTTATTGATAGGATTTAAAACTGGATTTCTGAGCGCCCATTGCAAGACTTCAATATTTTTCTTGTGGAACTAATGTTTTGTGGAAAGGCACATTATCTCATTGTTATAGCCATCCTTTTTTTTTTTTTTTTTTTTCCCTGCCAAAATTGTATCAACAAATGAGAGATGGCCAGAAAGAGTTTGTACATGTGTCTTTCAATTAAATTTTGCTAAAAACATATACAAATGGCTCCACATCTTTGAACAAAAAGCAGCCCCATGTTGCAATTTATCCACCACCTAACTGATGTTTTAATAAAATCTTTTTTTTTTTCTTAAATCATCTCAATAATATTTTCAACCTCACAAGTGATGACTTGGGACAACAAACTGCTGCAGGTTACTTTCTCTGATGAAAATAAGTGAAACTTGAATGGCCCTGATATTATAAAAATTTAATTAAATCCAATTGATTTTTTAAATCGCCAGATTATAAAACATTCACATTTTATATAAACATTTTAATAAAATTTTTTAATTTTATTTAAGAAAGGTTTTATAATAAAAATAAATGACATTGACATGTTTCAGAACCGTCAAACAAGTTCCATAATCATAATATAAATAAAATTTCAAAATATTTCACAGTCAATACAAATGACTCGCGACAATGAGATAACAAAAAACACACGCTCTTTTGTAAAAAATTAAAATATAGACCATGATCTAAAATGTAAATAAAAATAAAATTTCAAAACTATTGTGACAATTTGAAAAAAAGAAAAAGAGATCTTCTCAAAACAGTTAATTGACGTAATCATTGCAGCATTAGACTGCCTTTCGTTCAGTGACGTTGAGCCACTTGTGTATATTTCCGAAAATTTTAATTCAAACATATATATACAAACTCTTTTTGACCATCTTTCATTTGTTACAACACTTCTAACATGAAAAAAAAAAAAAAGAAAGGATTAACAGCAAGATAATGCACCTATCCACACAAGCTGTAAAGGCATTCAGAATTCTCTAAGGTGGGACTTTCCTCAATAATATACTTTATACAATAATTTTTTAAACATGCCAGTTTTGAGGCAATATAATGTAAAGTGAACATCCAAAACAATGCAACTTGGATCAAATTCCCAACAAAAATTCTATGTATTGCTGACAATTTGCACAATGTTGAATTAAAACTGAACATCCTAAAGAATCTAAGCATAGGAAAAATCAGTCCTCTAGATTAAAGGATAAAGACGTGCCATCAGCAATGCCCTTCGAAATTTTTTAAGATAAACTAAAAAGCTTTTATATGCGAACATTTAAAAAAAATTAGAGGGAAAAAAAAGATTTTTTTTTTAATTTACCTAATTTTTCTTTTATATATTAAACTTATATCTCAAATAAATATAACTGAAGTAAACTTGTTTTTGTTTATATGTGTTTTCTTTTTCTTGATTTTTATAATTTTTTTTATATGTAACAAAAGCATTGACTGGGAGGAGTTTCCTGTGTGAGCGGCCGAACACTGTGTGCCAGGCGCTACCCGCGCTAGAAACTCTCCAAGCGTTATGCCTTTATTCACATATAATTTCAAACATATTCTTCTGTTGCCATTGTCACATCTCACTTTTTTTTAATGGGAGATCTTCTTGAAGAGAAATCTTTAGCATGCAGGGTCACAGTTGATGCCGGGATTTGTCTATGCCTGTGATGATTCTCATGGGGGAGTGCCGATTCTGCCAAAAGGGTGCAATTTGGACGAATTTCTTTTGCAGTAGCTTTTATCCCAATACACTGTTGGCACAGCTGACACAATTCCTGTGTAGCGGTTTAAATTCTAAAAAAAAAAAAAATTAAGTAAACAGATAAATATATTTTGAAAAATTAAAGAAAATGTATTACTTACTTCTAAATTTGACTGCAACACTTACCTGAAAGAGATCTTTAAGGCTTTCATGCTTTGCCCTAATATCGAATTCTAGACCCAACATTTCACAAACTTCTAGAAAATTTTTCAATATTTAATTTATACATACTTTTTCCCTTAAATGAAACTTTTTCGAAAATTTACTAAAAAAAAATCATACTTATTGATATTGATAACAATAGCTTTTTTTTTAAAATCAAATTTAACTTCTTGAAATTCATCTTTGTGAGCCTGGTAGAACTGTTCATTCAGAAAAAAAATTTAACAAACTGGATCCCGATTGACAGTTCACCTTATACAATTCGGCAGGAAAGTGTTCTTCATTTGTTGTTATTATTTCCATCCATCATTTCTCTCATAACTCTGTCAATCTCAATATTATGGAAACCAACAGATGTTACATCATAATATGTAAGAAAAGCATGCGGATAGCTTGTCCTAGCTGAAATGTTAGCTGTTGTCCTCATTTGTATTAATATTCATAGGAACCCCATTAAATAAATCAACTACACCCGAAGCGAATGTAGTTTTCCCAGAATTAACCGTCCCCTGTAGTGCAACCCATCTATGTTTAGGCTTTCCAATCTGATAAGCATAAAGCAATTTACTTAACAATGGTAGTAGTTTAAAGAGTATTTTTATATGAATTAAATTTTAACAAAATACTTTCATATAATAAGGGTACTAGATAAACTACAGGGCTGAACAAAAGTATTCAAGTATGTTTTGATCTATTAATATTAATTGTTGAAAGAAAATTTTCAACTAGATAGGCGTTTTCTTGCAAGACTAAATTTACTCATGTAGTATATATATATCAATCGGCAAATCAAATATTCGGCTGTTCAAAAGTATTAGAATACATATTTGGCTGTGAACAGTAACACCTTATTTCTATAGATAATGATGTTTTGTTAATGATTTCAGGAAGAGGAAGTGTAAGAAAGTGTTCCATAATCTATGCTTAAGGCATAATTTTTCTTACTTGTTTAACTTAAATGAGTTCAGAAAATTCATAAACTGTGTTATATTTATTTGGTACTTATTCAATTTCATTTAATTTAAATAAAACTTTTAGCAAATAAAATACTTATTTGAGTAGAAAAAAAAGGGGGGGAAAGTTGGCAGATATATGTTTTCATATTAATAGGTCTGCAAAATTGACTGTTTTAAAAGTAAAAAAACTTTAATAAAATATTTTTAAATATATATTTTCCGTGAAGGATTGTGAATATATCTTGCAGGAACTAGAAGGAAATATTGTAGTTGCGTATTGATTGAAAAGAAAGAAAAAAAAAATCGACAAGCATGTACAGTGAAACTCCAAATAAGGGACACTCCGAATAACGGACACCTCTATTTAAGGGACAAAAGTTCCGGTCCCAGTCCCTTGATATAGGACGAGTAATGTATTTACCTCTGAATAAGGGACACCTGAAAATGCGATGAAAGGAGCTGGTTTTTGCATTTCAGATAATGAAGTAGCCAGTGATGAAAATAAAAATACAGATTTTTGAGAGCTTATCAAACAGACAGGCAGTCATGTTGATATGACTCAATTGATGTGCATTTATTTACCCACAATTAGTGTTTTTATCCCCATCAAAAGTAATGCTGAAAATTGTAAGGATGACTATGAAACTGAAGAAGAAATGGAAATTGTGAAATAAAGAACTTTACAGATGTTTTAAAATATGTAAAGTTCAATACTTTTTTAGTAAATGTTGCTGATAATGAAGGATTGAAATTTATATGCATGGTAAATAAACACTTGAAAGATTTGTAATGAAAAATTGAAATCTGCAAAAGAATCACTTTTGATTGATTAAGTAAGATTCTTTTAAATGTTAATGCACTTTTTGCATGTATGAAATATTTGTGTAAAAAATGTAAATCAATAATTCTACAAATCTTTTAATGAAGTAATCGATTAAAAATTTCAATGAATTAAATATCTATTTGTTGTGTTTGATTAACGTAATTCATAGCCTTCTGGTACATTTAAACATCACCTTTAATTTAATGTTATATTTTATGTCTATCTGAAAGATTAATTTAAAAAAAGAAAAAACTCCGAATAAGGGACACCTCTATTTAAGGGACAAAAGTTCCGGTCCCATGGGTGTCCCTTATTTGGAGGTTTCACTGTATATCACAAATATTTTTCAAAATATACGTCTTTTTTATAAAATGTTCTAGTATACTTATCATAATGATAAATAAGCTTTAATATAAAAATATACAAACAGTTTACAAGTATTTGAAAAGCAGGCATGATTCTAGCACTAGAAATAATACTATTCACGTAACAGACAAAAAATTATACGAAATATTGAACAAGAAGTAATCGGACAGATTATTAAATAGAAAACAATTACAAAACACTTACGTAATATATTTCTTTTATTTACATTCAAGTCTGGATAGCGCAAAGATTTCTGAATTTTCTATTAAAAACAAATGATTAAGGCTAATTTAAATAAAGCATTTGGCATTTAAATCAAATGCGATAAAGCAACCAAAATGGTAACCATACATTCACTTGAAATATGCCAATAATATGTGCGTGAAGTTGCGCAGATAGAAGATTTTGGGCGGTAATGTCCCTGACGTCATGTTGGAATGCCCTATTATTACGTTTCATTACTGGTTTGGATATATGAAATTCAATCTCGCCGAATATCCTCCATGGTGCATAGAAAACTCGTCATGTGAATGAATCAAATCCGGCCTTTGTTTACATATATCCAACGCTCGAACGCCGGAAAAAAATGACTTTATATCTCAGAAGATATTACAATTAGGGAAAAACCGTAAGCAAAAAAAGCGTTTATCTTTTAAAGCTCTTTCTAATGACATAACATTTAGGTTAGTGCAATTAAAAAAAAAACACCAAAATTTCTAAAACATGGCCGTCAGAATTTCTTCTTTAGCGGATGAGTACAACCCCGGAATCGTTCTACATACAGGGACAGACAGAGAGAGAGAGTCACAATGGCTATTATTATAGAGGATTAAGCATAAATTGCACAAGAGGAAAAATAATGATTTGAAGTGATTATTGATATATCTTTATTGTTGTCGTAATTGAAAATAAAGTAAATCTATAATAGCAGTTTTATTATAACGTTTTACCATTTGCTTTATTTATATTAAAGTGTACACATATATAAATTAATTTATATAAGTCGATCGTATAACATAAAATCTAGAGAAGTAATGTCGTTATGTTTAACCACCTGTTTCGAGATGTTTTATTAATAACACACATTACTATTTTATTATAATTCTATTGATAATTTTTATTATAATGAAACATCGATTATAAAAGCACTTTGTTATTATTTTGTTGTTAGTGTTTCATTATTTTGAGTGTAAAATCCATAGGGGCTTCTCGTAACTAGAGAATTTTTCTAGGGGGGGCCACGGCCCCATCTATTTGATAATTTTTAAACAATAATTGTAAAAACTATTATTGTTTGCAAAACAATAATAGTGTAGCAATGTTGTTTTATAGTAAACTGTTTGATAATTTCCAAACAATAATAGTATTAGTAACTAGTCGGATGTGGCAGTCCCAAAACTTTCTTTTTCTGATTTATTTTAAGATTCACCTTTGCTCTCAAACGCACCAAACTGGGAAATTCTCTTATTTAGAAACTATATTAGGTGCCATGACTGCGATTTTTTGATAAATGCAGAAAATATTACAAAAAATGCAGTCAAAGCTCGTCTTTTGAACTGAATTTTACAAAGCGAGAGATCTAGGAACGAAAAAAAGGGTCATGCTGAGAAAATAATTGTCGATAAATCAAATTCTAATGAATTCAGAGAAAAATGAAGTCATACGGCATCTTATAACATATCTTCAAAGTATATATCACCAAGTTTCATGTTTTTACTTTTAAAAATGAATCTGAAAATGCATAGGAAAATTTTGAGCTGTTGAGAGAGAAAAAACATTTTTTCGAATACACCCTTAATGTGTGAAAATTTACTACCTCAGTGTCAAAATTAAATGGCAATTTATGAACATTGTGAAGATTTTAAAGACATGAAATTCCTTGCATTAGTTCTTAAAATAAGACTATTGAGGAAATGTGAAAGTATACAACATCAGTGCTCCCAAATGGTCCCCTTTTTCCCACAAAAGTCCCCTTTTTAGAAAAAGGTCCCCTTTAGTCCCCTTTTTTGTATTTTGGTCCCCCAAGTCCCCTTTTCTGTGTCTGAAAAAAATCACCAAAAAAGAAAACTGAAAAATCACTAAAATCTTAAAAATCCAAGAAGACAAAATTTATTAAAGTGGACATAAAAACATTATAATGGGTATAAAAAAGCATCGTAACTGATATTCTTTCATGAATCTAAATGTTAAAAAATCACCACAGAATACAGGCAAATTTTAAGAATCTCATTAAAATTCTTAAAAAATTGCTGATCACGAAAGTAAATATATAAAGCTACTGCTTGACCAGTCTTCAATAACGGGCCTTGACATGCTTCCCCGCCCCCCCCCCCCCCCCTCCCAAAAAAAAAAAAAAAAAGGCAGTGGCTTTTGCACAAAAATACTTCGCTTTTGAAATAACCAGCCCAAGCACCCAATCTGAATACTATAGAAAATCTTTGGAATGAACTTTAGAAACATGTTTGAAATTATTAAAACTCCAATTCAGCATGGCTGGAATTTTCCCAAAAATTTCAAGATGGGTAGAAAAACATACCACAGACGATTTTCAACTGTTCATTGAATCGATGCCAAGTCACTGCACCTCGGTACATTTTGCTAAAGGTATGACAACAACATACTAATTGTAAATCTAGTTGATCACAGTGATTTTCTGTTATAACACAATTTTTTCCCAAACTTTCCAAGATGGCCGATAACTTTTGAAAGCATGTGTTTTTCTTTGCAATTAATTTTGTCAGTTGTATTTATTGATATTCATTTGTTATTCCATAAATAAATTCCTAACTATTATTTCAATAAATTGTACAGGGTTGGAAAAAAACCCTGGTTTTTTTGGTTTAAACCGGGTTTTTTAAAACATCCTTATTACATATACATGCATATTTATTGATAACAATAGACATTATTGGATTATAAGTTGTGTAACTCCATTTTAAAATAATTTAAATTAAATATTTACAGTGAATTTATGTAGAAAATTGAAGAAATTCATATTTTAACTTAAACAGTATTAGCAAACTGTCTTATGTTCTAAGAATAAACTGCTCTATACAGTGAAGCATTGATACTCTGAAAATCTACATAAACAATATTTTGATTACTAATAATAAACATTTGAAAGTAGTTTGATAAATAAAATATTCTTCTCCATAGTTATTCAAATAATAAATTTCAAATACTTCTTGGGATTTTGTTTCTGGAGTGACAGTTTGAAGTCAAAATTTTTGGTCATAGATTCAGCAGATAACTAACAGAAAAAAACAAAAAAAAAAATTCTATAAGTAGCACCCAATCTTTGAAAACTCTGTTATTTGACTTCATATTTTGATTTTAATGCTTAAGATAACCTCCCCAATTAAGATTGGGGGTTTCTTGAAATCTTATAGATTGTGCTATGCTATAAATTGCATTAAATATTCTGCATTTTTCAAAAAATTCAGATATTTTATATTAAATATTGAATATTTTTAATCTATTTTATATTTGATCAATTGACATGTTTGAAGCTTTTTCTTTAGAGAAATAAATATGTTCACCAATGCATACTGATTTTAATCCTATACATAAAAAATGACCTAAACCCATTAATATCCAATGCTTATTGCTAAAATAAAGTTTTAAAATTAGAAATTATTCATATCTAGTAATCTGAAACGTGTAAATTATGAAGAAAAAGTGAAAATGTCATTAGATTTCTCCTAAAAAAACCAATTGCTTTTTTTTTTTTTTTTTGAGGAAAAAACCAGTTGGTTTAAACCGTGGTTTAAATCATGGTTAAAACCAATTGATTTAAACCTTGCCAACCCTGAAATTGTATGAGATTCCTCTTTATACAGGTATACTTTCAAAATAACGAAAATTTTTATGCTGGCCGAAAACTTTTGACCGCCACTATAAATTATTGTTGATTAGTTTTTGGTATAAATTTCTCTACATGTGGCGCTTCTATGCAGCATTTTTCACGATTTCTGCAATCGCTCAATCTCCAAAACCAATGTAAAGAATTTTACCGAACTTCAGATTCAGTTAGTCCTTGACATAAATTGACATTTTTTATACTTTGGTATAAATTGCTCGACAAGTGGCACTGTTAATCTGCATTTGTTGCAATTTCCGCACTAGTTCTATATCCAGAATTAATGCACCGAATTCCATCAAACTTTAGATTCAATTAGTCCTTAAGATGAATTGACCTTTTTTACATTTTGATGTAAATTTATTTACAGGTAGTGCTGCTATGATGCATTTTTTTTTTTTTTTTTTTCTTCTGCTATAAATCTAATTTAATGCACAAATTTTTGTCTAACTTAGGATTCAGCTAGACGTTAACACAAGTTGTTACTGATTAAGTTTTGATGTTAATCTTTCAACAGATGGTGCTCCTAAGCTGCATTTTGTGGGATTTGCTTAAACTTAGCAATATTCATATTTGAAGAACTAATGCATAAAATTTCATATCTTTAGAATTCTCATGATGGGCATACATTGCAATTTAATTTTGAGATTGTGATAGCGAATTTTGAAGTATTAATATGCATGAGGTAGAAGAAAGTTTTGGGATTGCCACATCCAATTAGTTTGACAAAGATTGTTCCTGGGGGTACAGAATATTTACATGTACTGCATTTATAGATTTTAAACTTGTGCATATATGCCTATTTTTCAACACTAATTCTGAATGTGTAATTTTTGAAAAAATTAAGATTTTATTTTATTCAAATATCGCTTTTTAAAAAGAAAAAGGAATGCTTTGGTATGACATGTTATTTAAATCTAAGTGTTTCTCCACTAATTATCATTATTTTATGTCTGATTTGTTATTATAGGCTATATAAAATGAACTTATTGGCCCCTTTTATTTATGAGTGGTAGTAGTTAGCACTAATCCAAATATTAATTTTAGCCAAAAAAAAAAAAAAAAAAAAAGAAGAAGAAGAAGAACGAATTTAAGAAAAGTAATCAAGTCATCGATTTTAAAATCTCGGATATTTTTTATAACACACAAAAGTTTTTAAGAAGTGCGTGTTGGGGCAGTGGGATTAAATTTCTAACTTTCTTTTTTAAATTGCCAGGGTCTAACTTAAGTATTTCAAGCAATTTTCTAACTCAACTCCTAATTAAACTACAGCGAGATTCAATCTCATTTAAAGGGTTGACCGAAGGAGGTATCTCATTGACCCCCACATCGGCAGAAAAATAAATATCAGGTTTTCAAACTAACATCAGAAACTTTCATGGAATAGGACTTTGGCTGAAGCTCAAGTTCAGTGCGGCCTGGGTCATGCCGGTACCGGCTCTAAAAGTCAGAAGACCTGACCCCGCCCGACCCTAGGGTGAGTGATCGCCCCTTCGCCATTGCCTGATTCATTTAAGATTCAGCCCAAGTCCTATTCCATGAAGGTTTCTGATGTTATTTTAAAAACCTTTGTGGTCCCAAGGGGGTGGCGATCGCCCCATTGCCCCCCCCCCCTTAGATCCACCATTGGTTTTTATTATAACTGATCACTATTATTTTTTACCTGTAACGAGAATTATCAAGGTGAATGCCGAAATATTGAAGTTTATTTTTATTATTTAAGTATATTTTTCAGTAGGATAGTTAAATGTGTTTAAATAAAATTGTGTACATTGTTTATTGAAATCTTATAAAGATAAACATCTGACATATTTTCTGGGGTTATTTTAAAAATTTACTTTCTTATTTAGGGAAATTTGTGCTATATTTTTACACACATATGATCCTTTTTTTGGTTTGTTTTCAATAAAAATGGTCCCCCAAAGTCCTCTTTTTAAGCAAAAATGGTCCCCCAAAGTCCCCTTTTTTAAATAAAAATGGTCCCCTTTCCCCCTTTTTGAGGACTAAAATATGTTGGGAGCCCTGAAGTTTCTAAGTTTTTTTGAAGATGAAGAAATTAAATGATAATTATCAAACGTGGGAAATAGTCTAGGAATTAAGTGCTCAAAAAGGACAAATAAATGCAAGGTTTGGTGTAGTTTTGATTTTCGGTTCCCTTTATGTTTTTTGGGTCGCTGAACACGAATCTGGCATTATTCAACAAAATTTCTCCCCGGAAACACGTTTTTTAACTGGATAACGGATCCTATACTGTATTCTGTATCTTGGTAAAATAGACTTTTCACTGCAGTATGTAATATAAAAATTTTAATAGCAATTATAATGTTTATTCTACTTGAAATTCATAAGTACAGTAGACTCCCTCAAATCTGCGAACCAGAAATCCGCAACTCTCTAAAATCTGCACATATTTGATGGATGTAAACAATGAAACTTTCAGTTCAGATATCGGGACAAAATTTGATTTTTTTAGTTTTGCATCAATTCCATATACTTTTTATTTTGAAATTTTCTTAATAATACTCTATTCATGTCTTTTTCATGAAGGAAGAATAAATTTTTTGGGAAAAAATTCAAGATATTGCTGATATCACTGGTAATCACAATCTTCTTACCTAATATATTTATGCATTAATCAAGATTTTTTGGTTATTAAGCCTGGCTAAACTTGAAAAAAAAATTCTTATTTTTTGATTTTGATGTGAATTAGTAATGTACTTTTATGAGGCAAGTTTTGTTGAATAATTTTGGAAAAATACATCTAATCCTTATAATGAATATTTAATCATATACTATTGATTAACTTGACCTTTACTATTAGTACTTTTATCATTTTAAAAACTATCTAAATTTTTACTTGTTTTAATATTTTATTATATTGTAAGCATTCATTATAGTTCCGACTGCGCTATTAATTGTACTCAAATTATTGTTTTAAAAATGTAAACAAAGCAACGACCAGAAATCTGCAAAATTCTAAAATCCGCACAACCTCTGGTCCCAAGCTGTGCAGATTTGAGGAAGTCTACTGTATTATTGCTCAAATGTCGTTCGTGCAGTTTTCAGATTTTTTGCTTTTTTGTCAATCTCATCCCTATATTTTGCAGACTGAAATAGAAGCTGTGATTACTATCCAGAAAGCATGGAAACTATACTTAAGTAAGAAAAGAATAAATGCAAGGAACAATGCTGCAATAAAAATACAAACTTCCTGGCGAATGTATTCTGCAAAGAAAGAACTGATGAGATTAAAAGTAAGGAAAGAATTAGCTTCCAAGATCAAGAGTATCATTTGTATCCGAGTAAATTTTTAATTTTAAACTACTAAACATATATCTGAATTAAAATTTAAAAAGAGGCCTTTAATAAACAAATTGTTAATATTACAAAATTAAAAAAAATAATAAAAAATTACTTTAAATATTTTAAGTAGGATTGGGGTTTTGACGTCGAAAATTAGTTGTCAGCATGGCATTGGTAAAAACCTTTTTTTACCAATTTTATTCCATCAAAAATCTATCATTTTCGCTTTTCCTCCAATTTGTAATGTAAGTGCAGCATACTATTAATTTCTAAATTAATGTTCCCTTGTTGTTCTTGTTATTATTTTCAATTACATTTGTTAAATTTATTAAAAAGATGGATTTCCTAAATGGGGAAAAATTTAAAAATACAAAAGTAAAAGGAAAGAATATTGGTCATAATCACTGTTAATATAGATTCTACTAACTGCAATGAACATTAATATTAAATGATAATAAAAAGTTATTATAGTTATTAAATAACATTCAATGTACATTTTTTAACAAAATATTTAAATTATTTTAGCGATGCAAAAATGTTGTTATATAGTATGACAATAGATGTCAAGGGCTGGTCATTGAATAAATTTAAATGTTATTAGATATAATATTTCAAAATGCTTATGTACTTCAAAAATGCAATTAAACAGGCATTTTTAATTTCAGTTCAGTATGCAGAATCTTAAAATTTTGATACAAATCTGCAAGACCCTATTTCAAATGAAAGCTCTTAGACTTAAAATTTAATAAATAACAAAACAATATTTAAGAAAAATCAGAATGTAATAATAATTTATATATTTATACACCATAATTTAGTGAAAATATATATGAATCTGATAGACCATTCCAGCAGCTATATTTTTAGATATAAATTTTTACTTGAATAGTCCTGAAATATATTTTTAATTGAAATTTTTTAAAGCTACCATAAAGTCAGACTATTTATGTTCAGGATTCATTGATTTTAATCAGCTTGATTTAAATGAATTTTTCTTTTTAAGTTATTTTTTAATAAATTTAAGATGTAAACAAACATATTAATATACTTTAATTCAGTTTTACATAATACAGATAATCAAACTGTTTTTAGAAAGATAAAGCTTAATCTTGATCAAAAAGTAAAATACAATGTAAAGTTTTGAAGAAAAAAAAAAAAAAAAGATGTTATCGAATTATAAAAAAAAAATCTTACAACTGTAAGAAAGACCAAGCAAGAATACATTACATATTTGACTATTTACTCATTAATATTTAGAAAAACTTCTGCAAAATGAGGTAAAATAGAATTTTATGCCTGTAAATGGTTTCCTTTTAACAAAATATCCCCTTTAATTCACATACATACAATTTGGTCCATTTGTTCCTTTCAATGTCAGGGAAATAAATTTTTTTACGAATGAAGAAAAACTGTCAAAAATACACACAAATTAAGTTAAAAAAATTACTGAGGACAAAATTTACTATATTGGGCAACATTACAACCAAAATTCATGTAGGGATGTCAAAGAATTGTCACAGAATGCAAAAAAGTATTAAACTCATTGAAAATCGCATTAAAATTCAAGATGACAAAATTCATTAAATTAGCTAGAAAAAACTGAATTTCAAATATTCTCTGCAAAAAGGAAGAAAAAAAAACTCATTACATAATTAGAAACAAAAATTTTTCTAAAATTGGAGTAAGTTTTATTGAAGTGAAAACATAATTTATTAAACTGGGCTAAGATACTGAAACTGAATTCCTTTAACACACAATAAAAATTTGCTTCAAAACATGAAAAAATGCGGAAATTTGCATAAAAAAAATTCATGAAAAATGAAATAAAAAAAAAAAAAATCCCTGTACGCATTCTAAATTTAGTGCTTTATTGAAAAGTAGTTAATTTATATGTTTATTGAAAAGAGGACATAGTTTTCTGCATTTGGTTAAAAATTTGAAACACCAGGCTCTTTTCACTAATGTTCAAAATCACTGTAAAACATGAAAGTGCTAAAAAAATTGCATAAAACATTAAATAAAAATACAATCATTTAATAAAAAAAATCTAAACTTGCTTCAAAGTGCATAATTTTAGACACATGGCTACTTTTTTCGCTCAATTTTGTAAATCTACATACAATGGTCTCTTAAGCTCAAACTTCTATTTTTATCAGTGGCAACTCTGGGGGTTACACCCAAATAACTCAGGGGTTAACTTAGTTAGGGGCATTTCGTGTTAAACCAGATCTAAAATAAAATCTGAAAATTACTATACAAATTATGAATAATTAACAAAATAGATAGAATTAAATTATTTTAATAGTGATTTTTAGCTTTTATTTCATAACTCCTGATCCCATTGAGATCCCACTCTAAAAATTTCAGAATTTTAAGTTTATAATATTACAACAAACATAATATTTTTTCAAAATGTTTAAAAATGACTAAGTAAAATTTTTTTAAATTTTATTTATGCATAGTCAACTTGCATATCAAATTAAATCTTATAAACTCCTCTTTAAAATGTGTGATCATAAAATTTTCTACATTTGATAGAACTTGAGAAATTCAAAATTAAAAACATGTAAGCAAACTAAAAAAAGGTGATTTTTCAAAATTTAAATAATTAACTACATGAAACTTTAATTGCCCCCCCCCCCCCATAAAAAAAAAAAAAATCATTTGGGTCATTCTAAGCAAAATGAGCTATGCATTCTATGCAAAATAATAGATTACAGGACAGATTGTTTAAGTATGTAAACTCACTTTAAAAGTTGATACAAAATAGAGTTCTTGTTTACATGCTTTAAATTTCAATCTGTATTATTAGTGTTAGGAATGAAAAAACTATATCATAAATTATTTTCAGATAAGAATGGATACTAAGTAAGAGATTGGAGTAATTTAGAATTTGAATTTTTATTCCTTACTGAGAAAAAAATATAGAAAAGGAAAATTTTTAAGAAGAAAATTCAATATTTCTTTTGCTCATAAAAAGTTTAGGACAGGTGTTATGACTTCAAAACTATTTGACATTTTAGATAAAAATATATATTTTGAACACAAGAAGTTTCATATATGCCTTTTTTATTCCTTAATGTGAAAAAAAAAATTAATAAGGAAAAAAAAGATGGGAAAAGGCAATATTTCTATTGCTCTTTCAGTCATGAAGGAAATCTCTTATATCATTTCAAATTACTTGATATCAAAGATAAAAGTGTCTATTTTAAATATTCAAATGCTACTTCCCGCCTTTTCTTCTTTTCTTTTCTTTTTTCTTTTCAGACTTATATTAAAAGCAATGAGAATTGAAGAATTAATTATCTAGTATTGTTAAAATCTTATAGATGGTAGCACTATTTTTAAATTGAAATCGTACAATATTTTTTAAAAAGCACGCTAATTCAAAGGAAATTTTGCGTGCAAAAAGACCTTTTTGAAATCTTTTTTTTTTTTTTTTCAAAGTTAGGAATCAAAAGGCATTATTCATTCAGAACTCATATTAAACATTTTCGAGCATATTATGGACTTATTAATCTTTATGTCTGTGCAATATTGTTCATGACGAACCTGTCCTTTATTCATTATTTGAGCATAAATAAGAGAAAAAATGCAATTTTGTAATTTTTTTAAAGTTTCAGTGCTCCCAAATGGTCCCCTTTTTCCCACAAAAGTCCCCTTTTTAGAAAAAGGTCCCCTTTAGTCCCCTTTTTTGTATTTTGGTCCCCCAAGTCCCCTTTTCTGTGTCTGAAAAAAATCACCAAAAAAGAAAACTGAAAAATCACTAAAATCTTAAAAATCCAAGAAGACAAAATTTATTAAAGTGGACATAAAAACATTATAATGGGTATAAAAAAGCATCGTAACTGATATTCTTTCATGAATCTAAATGTTAAAAAATCACCACAGAATACAGGCAAATTTTAAGAATCTCATTAAAATTCTTAAAAAATTGCTGATCACGAAAGTAAATATATAAAGCTACTGCTTGACCAGTCTTCAATAACGGGCCTTGACATGCTTCCCCGCCCCCCCCCCCCCCCAAAAAAAAAAAAAAGGCAGTGGCTTTTGCACAAAAATACTTCGCTTTTGAAATAACCAGCCCAAGCACCCAATCTGAATACTATAGAAAATCTTTGGAATGAACTTTAGAAACATGTTTGAAATTATTAAAACTCCAATTCAGCATGGCTGGAATTTTCCCAAAAATTTCAAGATGGGTAGAAAAACATACCACAGACGATTTTCAACTGTTCATTGAATCGATGCCAAGTCACTGCACCTCGGTACATTTTGCTAAAGGTATGACAACAACATACTAATTGTAAATCTAGTTGATCACAGTGATTTTCTGTTATAACACAATTTTTTCCCAAACTTTCCAAGATGGCCGATAACTTTTGAAAGCATGTGTTTTTCTTTGCAATTAATTTTGTCAGTTGTATTTATTGATATTCATTTGTTATTCCATAAATAAATTCCTAACTATTATTTCAATAAATTGTACAGGGTTGGAAAAAAACCCTGGTTTTTTTGGTTTAAACCGGGTTTTTTAAAACATCCTTATTACATATACATGCATATTTATTGATAACAATAGACATTATTGGATTATAAGTTGTGTAACTCCATTTTAAAATAATTTAAATTAAATATTTACAGTGAATTTATGTAGAAAATTGAAGAAATTCATATTTTAACTTAAACAGTATTAGCAAACTGTCTTATGTTCTAAGAATAAACTGCTCTATACAGTGAAGCATTGATACTCTGAAAATCTACATAAACAATATTTTGATTACTAATAATAAACATTTGAAAGTAGTTTGATAAATAAAATATTCTTCTCCATAGTTATTCAAATAATAAATTTCAAATACTTCTTGGGATTTTGTTTCTGGAGTGACAGTTTGAAGTCAAAATTTTTGGTCATAGATTCAGCAGATAACTAACAGAAAAAAACAAAAAAAAAAAATTCTATAAGTAGCACCCAATCTTTGAAAACTCTGTTATTTGACTTCATATTTTGATTTTAATGCTTAAGATAACCTCCCCAATTAAGATTGGGGGTTTCTTGAAATCTTATAGATTGTGCTATGCTATAAATTGCATTAAATATTCTGCATTTTTCAAAAAATTCAGATATTTTATATTAAATATTGAATATTTTTAATCTATTTTATATTTGATCAATTGACATGTTTGAAGCTTTTTCTTTAGAGAAATAAATATGTTCACCAATGCATACTGATTTTAATCCTATACATAAAAAATGACCTAAACCCATTAATATCCAATGCTTATTGCTAAAATAAAGTTTTAAAATTAGAAATTATTCATATCTAGTAATCTGAAACGTGTAAATTATGAAGAAAAAGTGAAAATGTCATTAGATTTCTCCTAAAAAAACCAATTGCTTTTTTTTTTTTTTTGAGGAAAAAACCAGTTGGTTTAAACCGTGGTTTAAATCATGGTTAAAACCAATTGATTTAAACCTTGCCAACCCTGAAATTGTATGAGATTCCTCTTTATACAGGTATACTTTCAAAATAACGAAAATTTTTATGCTGGCCGAAAACTTTTGACCGCCACTATAAATTATTGTTGATTAGTTTTTGGTATAAATTTCTCTACATGTGGCGCTTCTATGCAGCATTTTTCACGATTTCTGCAATCGCTCAATCTCCAAAACCAATGTAAAGAATTTTACCGAACTTCAGATTCAGTTAGTCCTTGACATAAATTGACATTTTTTATACTTTGGTATAAATTGCTCGACAAGTGGCACTGTTAATCTGCATTTGTTGCAATTTCCGCACTAGTTCTATATCCAGAATTAATGCACCGAATTCCATCAAACTTTAGATTCAATTAGTCCTTAAGATGAATTGACCTTTTTTACATTTTGATGTAAATTTATTTACAGGTAGTGCTGCTATGATGCATTTTTTTTTTTTTTTTTTTCTTCTGCTATAAATCTAATTTAATGCACAAATTTTTGTCTAACTTAGGATTCAGCTAGACGTTAACACAAGTTGTTACTGATTAAGTTTTGATGTTAATCTTTCAACAGATGGTGCTCCTAAGCTGCATTTTGTGGGATTTGCTTAAACTTAGCAATATTCATATTTGAAGAACTAATGCATAAAATTTCATATCTTTAGAATTCTCATGATGGGCATACATTGCAATTTAATTTTGAGATTGTGATAGCGAATTTTGAAGTATTAATATGCATGAGGTAGAAGAAAGTTTTGGGATTGCCACATCCAATTAGTTTGACAAAGATTGTTCCTGGGGGTACAGAATATTTACATGTACTGCATTTATAGATTTTAAACTTGTGCATATATGCCTATTTTTCAACACTAATTCTGAATGTGTAATTTTTGAAAAAATTAAGATTTTATTTTATTCAAATATCGCTTTTTAAAAAGAAAAAGGAATGCTTTGGTATGACATGTTATTTAAATCTAAGTGTTTCTCCACTAATTATCATTATTTTATGTCTGATTTGTTATTATAGGCTATATAAAATGAACTTATTGGCCCCTTTTATTTATGAGTGGTAGTAGTTAGCACTAATCCAAATATTAATTTTAGCCAAAAAAAAAAAAAAAAAAAAAAAAAGAAGAAGAAGAAGAACGAATTTAAGAAAAGTAATCAAGTCATCGATTTTAAAATCTCGGATATTTTTTATAACACACAAAAGTTTTTAAGAAGTGCGTGTTGGGGCAGTGGGATTAAATTTCTAACTTTCTTTTTTAAATTGCCAGGGTCTAACTTAAGTATTTCAAGCAATTTTCTAACTCAACTCCTAATTAAACTACAGCGAGATTCAATCTCATTTAAAGGGTTGACCGAAGGAGGTATCTCATTGACCCCCACATCGGCAGAAAAATAAATATCAGGTTTTCAAACTAACATCAGAAACTTTCATGGAATAGGACTTGGGCTGAAGCTCAAGTTCAGTGCGGCCTGGGTCATGCCGGTACCGGCTCTAAAAGTCAGAAGACCTGACCCCGCCCGACCCTAGGGTGAGTGATCGCCCCTTCGCCATTGCCTGATTCATGAATTGGTGCGGCCCGGGTCGGGCCGCGCCGTGCCGAACTTAAGATTCAGCCCAAGTCCTATTCCATGAAGGTTTCTGATGTTATTTTAAAAACCTTTGTGGTCCCAAGGGGGTGGCGATCGCCCCATTGCCCCCCCCCCTTAGATCCACCATTGGTTTTTATTATAACTGATCACTATTATTTTTTACCTGTAACGAGAATTATCAAGGTGAATGCCGAAATATTGAAGTTTATTTTTCTTATTTAAGTATATTTTTCAGTAGGATAGTTAAATGTGTTTAAATAAAATTGTGTACATTGTTTATTGAAATCTTATAAAGATAAACATCTGACATATTTTCTGGGGTTATTTTAAAAATTTACTTTCTTATTTAGGGAAATTTGTGCTATATTTTTACACACATATGATCCTTTTTTTGGTTTCTGTTTTCAATAAAAATGGTCCCCCAAAGTCCTCTTTTTAAGCAAAAATGGTCCCCCAAAGTCCCCTTTTTTAAATAAAAATGGTCCCCTTTCCCCCTTTTTGAGGACTAAAATATGTTGGGAGCCCTGAACATAAAAGCACCACCTGTAGGGCGATTTATACGAAAACATAAGCAGCAACAATATTTATCAAGCTATACCTGAATCTGAAGTTTAGTGAAGTTCGCTGATTAGTTCTTGAAATAGAGGTATAGCAGGAATTGAGAAAAATTCAGCATTGCAGCGCCACATATTGGGAGATTGACAACAAAACATGAACTAGTTCATTTCACGGATTTACTGAACTTAAAGTTTGATGAAAATTCGTGCACCTGAGAACCCGAGATAGAGCTATTGCGCAAATCGTGAAAAATGCAACATAGCAGTGCCACCTGTTGAGCAATTTACATCAAAATTCAAACAACATCGATTCATTTTGAGGACTAACTGAATCTGAAGTTTAATGGAAATACGTGCATTAGTTATGGATATATAGCTGTTGCGTAAATCGTAAAAAATGCACCATAGCAGCGCACCTGTCGAGCGATTTGCACCAAAAGCTAATCAGTATTAATCTATATCAAGAACTAAATGATTATAATTTTAAATTAAATTCCGTGCGATAGTTCTTGAGATAGAGATATTGCAAAAATCGTGAAAAATGTAGCATACCAGCGCCATCTGTTGAGCGATTTACACAGAAACGAATACAATATCAATTCATGTTAAGTACTGACTAAATATGAAGTTTGGTTGATATCCGTGCCTTAGTTCTTTAGATATAACTGTTGCGTTAATCGTAAAAAAAAGCAGCGTAGAAGCGCCATCTGTTAAGTGATTTGCAACAAAAACTAATCAGTCTCAATTTGTATTAGGGACTATCTGAATATAAATTTTTATTACATTCCGTGCAATAGTTCTTGAGATAGAGCGTCCACAAAAAATTTATGTCACATGTAGACAGAGTCACAGATTCACATATACAGAGACAGACATTTTGTAAAAACTTGTTCTTACTAAAAACTAGGAAACTCTGATCCTTAAAACGGGTAAATCCGTCAAAAATTGGAATTCGAAAATTTTCACGAATTTAATATTTTCTTCCGTAAAGATAGAAGAAAGTAAAAATAGTTTTGTTTGAACTGATAATACTCAAAGGAAAGCTCACTTGTTAATAAATTCCTGAAAATGTATAATCTATCAAAGAAACTAATTGGTTGAAACTTTTTTCTGTTTTTAGCTGCTATCAGATTCACAAAATTTACAAGCAACAAACTTTTCAGCCGATTTTACCCCCAACTTTTTCCCATTCAAAGAGAGAAAAAGGTCACAATTATTTGCGAAAAAGTTGGAGGAATAACAGGAAAACCAATACTACTAATACCAGCCGTTAATATTTATTGCCTATTCCTATCAATCGCTTATTTCTGTTTCATTGAAATGCTCGATATTCGATGAAAAGTCTCGGCTAGCGGAGACTTTTTTGGAACTGCAGAAAAAAGTTTTGGGACATTGCTGTTTGCTATCACACTGGCTGTTGTGAGGATATTTCACAAAAAGTTGGAGGAAATCAAGTGTTGGCTCAAAAATCTTTCGAAATGTTGATGAATCTGACAGCGGATTTATACATCAAGTTTTCGATTCAAAACAGTGGCTGGGAGAGAGGGAGAAAATTCTTAATGCAGTGGCACAGCCAGAATTCGGCTCTTGGGGGGGGGGGGAGATAGAGTTGCTTATAAACAACAGTCGCCATTTTTTTTATAAATAAATAAATTAATGAGTTATAAACAATTTTGATCGTATGACAACCATTTTTCCTCCTTTTTGTCGCTACCACGTCGTAAATTCGTTTCAAATCATCCACCGTTAGAAACATCTCCTGAAAGATCTTATAAGAGAATGAAGAACATTTCTCTCTTACATAGCTTTTTAATCCTGAACCTCGGAAAAAAGTGACATAAATTACAAAAGCGGAAAAAAGTGACTCAGAAAAAAAGTTACAGAAAAAAGGGACAATGAATAAAGTTACCGGAAAAAAAGAGTGACAAGGAATTGATTTGGGGGATTTATTATTGATTTTGGGGTTTTATTGGTTAAGCATGAAAGGGGGGTCGGCTCTTAATTTAGGTAAATGGGTTTTTCATACTAAATTTTGGTTAAATTTTTGGATATACGTTCATTCTGAAAAGACACTTGTTTGATTAGTTTTGGGAACGGACGATTACTCCCCCCCCCCCTCTGTCCTAAATAAGATGAATGGGTTTTTAAGCAGAATTATGCAACGTGTGTCGAATTTTGAATATAGATTCTTTCTGGTAAGGCTTATATATAGTATTGTGGTGTCGTGTCCTCAGTTCTCTTTATTCAGTTGGTTTATTTGTTAAGTGCATCAATAACACATTTTTAGTTCCTCAAGTTTTTTATTAGAACTATAGATCAATTAATAAAAATAAATAAAATGACATTACAACTACATAGGAGCCACACTCCAATATTATATTTCACTTAGCACGTTTAAGCCACCTTACATCTATGTACTCTTTGGTACATTACCATCACATGACTCTCTTCCACCTTCCTTCCCTCTGTACGCTCAATAATCCCAAAGTCCCCCTCAGCTCATTGCCACTAGACCACTGAAATCCTTTTCTGGACATTAGGTCAATTGCAGCTATTCTTCTCAGCTTTTGAATGAAGATACTTTCACCCCTGCATACATTTTCACAATGGGACTTCGCTATCTATCTTCTACCCAGATTAAAGTTGTCAGTACGTCGTCGCAGTATATAATGCCTGAAGAATTTTGGGAGTTTAATGGTAAAGTATAGAGGGGGAACGGGGGATAACCTCTCTTAAGTTAAATAAATGGCTTTTTACGCTGAATTATCCGATTTGCTTAAAAATTTGAATGTAGGTTCATTATGATAAGGGGTATCCCTGATTAATTATAAGGTTGTTTTGCTAATTAAAGAGTGGGAGGGCGGGTGATTATTACCCCCTTAAATTAGATAAATTGTTTTTTATGCACAATCATACGATGAATTTCAAATTTTGGATATAGATTCTAGGTCTGCACGGGCCCGGGCATGGCCCATGGCCCGTACACGGCCCGGCAGAATTAGAATAATTTTTCAACGGTCCGGCCGGCAAAAAAAATTGAACGGGCCATACCCGGCCGATAAAAAAATTTTGCGGGCCTCTAGTTTGACGACACCAATACAGAAGTGTAACTTGTATAATGGAGATCGGAACATGACAGTTACATGGTGTGTAACTCGAGCTTAGTATTTTTTTTTTTTTAGCAGACTCGCGATGGGCCGAGATCAAGCTTGTATTCTTTTTCTACATATAG
The DNA here is from genome assembly GCA_964019185.1 of Maratus speculifer. Classification (NCBI taxonomy): domain Eukaryota; kingdom Metazoa; phylum Arthropoda; class Arachnida; order Araneae; family Salticidae; genus Maratus; species Maratus speculifer. Next base: position 134,785,336 of record OZ025293.1, on the reverse strand, counting down.
ACGAGCCGGGCCGTAACTACACTTAATTGTTCTCATCATGTGTAGGGCTAACATGATTTGCAAAATTATAAATAGCGCTAAAGAAGTCATGTTAACGTAATCTTTTGATATATACTTCTGGGTGTTTCTTAAATTCACTTCTCAATAACGTCAATGTTTGACACATCTTCTGACTAATTTTTAATTTTAAAAAATATAAAATTGACAAGCCTGAGCATTGAAGTGATTTGGAATCGAATAGCCGTTTTCATTTTTGGTAAATAAGATACTAGCACAATCTTGTTGAGATATAAGAAATTCTTGTCAAATGGTAGCCGATTTTTCTCCTTTTCCATGCTGCCGCTTCCGGAAATTCTATTCAAAACTCTAACTTTGGCAGTATTTTCTTAAATTGCTTCTATCAAAAAATAGATAACGCCATTCGATTATATAGCTTCAGAATAGAAACACTTGCTAATCTTATGCATTTCCGGAAAAAAAAATGAATTCAGAAATGTTTCAGAAAGTATCTCTTTTGGATATGAAAATGAATTTGGATTTGGAATCTTTAATAAAATGATATAGAAATATTTTCATAAAATTTCTTTTATAACCACTAAGCAAAAAAATAAAGCAGGACGCGTTTCGAGCTACAACAATAACAGCTTGTCATCAGCTGAGCCAACACGAGACCGTAAGGGGGCAGAGTAGCTCGAAAAGCATCCTGCTTTGTTTTTTCGTTTGGTGACTTTTACAAAGTGTATTATTCTAATTATACATTATCGCCAGTGTTATCGGTGTTTTTTCACCACTTTTATTACACAGTTTCAAAAGTTACGATGTTTTTAACTTTCTTTTGTTTTCTTTTATTCTAAACCAGATTAATTTTTTAATGAATCTTTATTTGAATGTTGAAAGTCTAAGAATCTAAGTAATCATTAATGTTGCTAATGTGTATTTCCTGTAAAATACACTGTAAAATCATTCCAGAGATATGTATGCAATATTCTTTAAAGGAATTTTAATTACAAAATAAAAATCTGAATTTTTTAGAAATAGTAGAAATTGTGTCGGGCCATAACGGGCCGGGCCTGTTTTCACTGATTTCTGTACGGGCCGAGTCGGGCCTAAAAATGAAAAATATAAACGGGCTGGGCTGGGCTGTACTGAGAAAACTTTTCTAATCCGGCCCGGGCCGGATTTTCTATTTAATATTTTTTATTTAAATTTGTTTTTTAATTTTTTTTAAGCTTGCAAATACTTGCTTAGATCTTGATTAGTTGAAGATCTATCAAGAACTACAGGTTTTTAAACAATTAACTGTCTAATTACTAACACAAGCTAGTAATAAAAAACTATTTTTATTACTATAAATTAATGAATTCACTAGTTCATTCGTTCGTGACATACATGGTAGTTTGTACATTAAAATGTTCTAACATATATTTTTTTAAATGTTTTACTTACCCATCATACGTAGTATAGGGTAAGTCTTGCAATCGTTTTGAAAATCGAAAAAAAAATTTTGACGAATTTACACGTTTCAGATACTGGAGATTCCGAAAAACATATTTTTAGAAAAAAAATTTTGCCGTCCGTCCGTCTGTCTGTCTGTAACCGCTCTATCGCCCGAACAAATTGAGATAGAGACTTGAAATTTTGTATGTACTTAGTATGTAAGAATGGGAAGAAGCCTATTTAATATCATTAACCTCGATTATTCGGAACTATTTTTTCCGGACTCTCGAAAAATTTGTTCTGATGAAAGGTATATAAAAATTTTCGAAATTTTTTATTTTAAGGACTGGACGTAAAAGGCAATACAATAACACAAATTTTGCATAAAAAACGAGGTCGATCGGATTATTAGTTGTCGAGATATGTGTAATCCTGTTTTCGAAATTCTTCAATTTTTCATGACCCTGTATTTCATTCAAATTTCAATTCACAGGTATATTTTTATTGGAAATGAGACGCTTAATCCAACACAGTAAAATTTTAGTTAATATGATTATTATTTTTTGAGTTAAAAGGATGTTTCTTTTACGCAATCCAGTACTACTTGAGTATTTTGGCGTTTTATATAATTAGTCAAAATTGGCTCATCAGCAATTCATTAATGGAGCATTATTGTATGTTAAAATTATTTATTTATGCGTTTAAATTTTATTTTGGAGTTGCCATAGACATGCGTTTTATTTTCATATTTTATATTATGATGGGTAAGTATTACGGTGCCCCCCCCCCCCCAACGACTAGTTATATTATATTTTGCGATGTGTAATATGGGGCAACAATTAGTAAAAATCCAGTTTTAAATGATAAATATTCGGCGTAAATTAAAATTACTATTACAACAAATGATTTAGCATATTACTTTTTCACAAGTAATAAATAAATAAATAAATAAATCAGTTTTAAATGCAAAATGAATCGTAATTTATAATTATAAGGAAAAAGGTAAAATGTTTTGTTTTCTGGTATAATTGTTTTCAATCATTAAATTAAAAAATAAAGAAAATTTCTTTTTATTTGTTATTTGCGTTCAGTTGCATTCAACTCGCTTTTTTATATTACTTGTGCATTTTTGCGGCAAACCTTTACCGAGAAATCCCCTGATCGTCAAATTTCCTAAGAGACTAGCCGCCCGCGATATGTACCGGACATCCCCCTCCGTCAAATGGGGAAAGCAAGCTTCTTTCAATAATTGCCCGTTCCCCCATCTATACTTAGCAAAATAATCTCATAACTAATCAGGGATAGGCCTTATCACAATGAACGTACATCCAAAATTTGAAGCAAATCGGATAATTCTGCGTAAAAAGCCTTTTATTTAATTTAAGGGGGGGGGTTATCCTCTGTTTCTCCTTCTATACTCAGCCATTAAATCCTTGAAACTATTCAGGGATTCACCTTATCAGAAAGAACCTATATTTAAAATTTGAAATACATCGGATAATTCTGGATAAAAACCAACTTATCTAATTTGAGAGGGAAAAAATTGCTTGTCCCTCCTCTTTTTAATAAGCAAAAGAACCTCCATAATTAATCAAAGATACGTCTTATCATAATGAACCTATGTCTAAAATTCGAGGTAAATCGGATAATTCTACGTAAAAAGGCATTTATTTAACTTAAGACGGATTATCCCCCGTCCCCTTCTTTATGCTTAGTTATTAAACCCTTAAAACTATTCAGGGATTTACCTTCTCAGAAAGAACCTATATTTAAAATTTGAAATACATCGGAAAATTCTGGATAAAAACCGATTTATCTGATTTGAGGGGGAGATAATTGCCCGTTCCCCCTTCATAATAAGCAAAAGAACCCCATAACTAATCAGAGATACGTCTTATCATAATGAACCTATGTCAAAAATTCCAAGCAAATAGGATAATTCTGCTTAAAAAACTATTAATTTAATTTAAGAGAGGTTTCCCCCGTCCCCTTTTTTCTTAACCATTAAACTCTCAAAACTCTTCAGGCATTATATATTATATATAATCCTTATCAGAAAGAACCTATATCCAAAAAATAACACACGTTGCATAATTCTGCAAAAAAACCCGTTTATCTTATTTAGGGCGGATGGGATGGGGGGTGGCAATTATATGTCCAAAAATTGAACCAAAACAGTTAATTCAGCATGAAAAGCACATTTACCTAAATTAAGAGCCTCCCCCCGATTCCCCTATGTATTTAACCAATGAAACCCCTAAATCAATAATGAATCCCCAAAATCAATTCCTTGTCTCTTTTTTTCTGGTAACTTTATTCCTTGTCCCTTTTTTCTGTAACTTTTTTTCCGAGTCACTTTTTTCCGCTTTTGTAGTTTGTCACTTTTTTCCGATAATTTTTTTCCGGTCTCTTTTTTTCCGTTTACCCACTTGCCTGTTTCGTACGTTTTTTAAATAAGAATTAATAAAACAAGTTGGAAATAACACGTGAAGCGTAGCAAATGAGGTGCGTTCATACGATAACGAAGTTTTTAAAATATTCAGATCTTGCTGTTATCGTAGACAGTTCTTCGGATATAGTATAGTGGTCGAAATCTTTTTTTGTGCTCCTGTAATTATACATGGGCATACAACTTTTATTACATCTCAGCGATGTATACCATATTCATAAAATGTGAAATAGTTGAATATAATTAAAACACACCCCAAACAATATGTCCTCGTAATCATTATGTAGGGGAATATTTTTGAGTGGCTGTGTAAATTAATAATAAATATTTTTTGTAGCATAGATTGCAAAGTCGGACTGACAGGCTGAGAGACGAATATAGGTGCTAGTTATTTATATAATTACGGACGCACTTAAAATTATTCAGATCTTGATGTAATAGTACACAGTATTTCGGATACAGTATAGTAGCCAAAATCTTTTGTCTGTCCCTGTAAATACTATCTGCTGTCTTTTATACAGAAAATAACTTGTAACATCATAAAATTTTAAATAGTTAATTGCAATTAAAATGAGCACCAAACAATGTTCTCCCTATACCATTATGTAATAGAATACTTTTGTCTGGCCCTGTAAATCAATAACAAATGTTCTTTGCACCACAGATTATGCAAAATATATATTATAATATGTACTTTATAGATGCATATCAACTTTATTATGTTCGAATGAATGTAACATCATTAAAATGCACTCAAAACTTTTCCCCCATTGACCGGAATATAACGGAATACTTTTGATTGTACCTGTAATTAATGTGTCCATCCGGTTTTCATAAAATTTGAAATGACTCGACAAAATTATGTAATAATTAAGCATTTTAAATTTAGAACGATTCAGTTGTGTAAACTACCCAACGTTGCGTTGTTATACGAGGATGGACGGACAAACAGACTTAACGACAACTATAGGTGCTACGTATTTACATAATTACGAACGCACCTAAAAATTGTTTGAAAGTAGTCCCTTTGGATTTGAGAACAAACTTAACAAAAGGATAATAAACGAAAACTATAACGTTAAGTTAATATCTTTCCAGAAACATAAATATAAATGAATTATATACTTTCCAAACATACCTGGATTAAATTAATTCTTGAAGGAATTCGAAGATTAAAAAAATATGATCTCGTATATCTATCTTTTTCACAGTTTTCTTCTCTGAAGAGGATTTAATATCAGTCATAGCGAAACGCACAATAAAAGAAACTAATGCCTTAGCACTACAGCAACTAACAACTGAATTGTTTGTGGAATTAAGTCTAGCCTTCAAAGCATGCGAGCATGTGTTTTTCCTGGTCCCGTCTGGTCCCCCTGTGTGTCCAGTCCCGTTTCCAAGAAAAAAAAAAAAGAAAAAAAAAAGAGCAACAAACAGATGTAACTAATTAAGACTCCCAACGGTGCAACATTGAAAAACCCCAGACAGTGACAGGAAATGACCATTCCTTTTAGCCTTCGGCTGATTTCCAATAGTACAAATAAATGCCTTTCTCTTTCAAAATGAGTGACCGGTTTTCGTTAAAAGCTTACCATGTGCTGTTGGGGGCGATCGGTGAGTAAGAAATAACTGTAAAAAAGCGGGAAAAGAGACTAAATCTGAAAAATATAGACTTAAGACAAATGCAAAAAATAGCCAGTTTAGCGTCCCACTCTGAGGCATGTGTAATCTGTCTAAAAAATAAAATTTTAACGTTCTAACATTACCCAGGGCTCGAAAATTCTAAAAATTTTAAGGTTCCCAGCCGGGAACCTATATGAAAAATATAGGTTCCCAGTTGAAAAGTGTAAGTTCTCGGAAAAATTTATGTGCGAGTATTTTAACGAAATTTGCTATTTTTTCGTGATGTTTTAACGAAACCTGATAATTTATCGAAATATTAAAAAAAAAACGAAATTTGCCGTTTTTGCGATTTTTTAATGAAATTTGCGTTGTTTTGCGCGATTTTTTGATGAAATCTGTTGTCTTTTAGGTATTTTGGGGCGAAATTTGTCGTTTTTTAAATATTTTTTGACGAAATTTGTTATTTTCCATGATTTTTTAAACAAAATTTGCCGCCTTATTCGCGATTTCTTAACGAAATTTGCCGGTTTTTTCGCGATTTCTTGACGAAATTTGCCGGTTTTTCGACAAAATTTGTCATTTTAAGCAGTTTTTTTTAACGAAATTTGCCGTTTTTTTTAATTTATTGACGAAATATCTGCCGTTTTATCGCGATGTTTTAACAAAACCTGTCGTTTAAGAAAGAAAAAAAAACAAAACAAAATTTGCCCCTTTTTGCGATTTTTTAATGAAATTCGCGTTGTTTCGCGCAATCTTGACGAAATCTGCTGACTTTTAGGTATTTTTGGACGAAATTTGTTAATTTCCATGATTTTTTTTAAACGAAATTTGCCTTTTTTTCGGGATTTCTGAATGAAATTTTCCATTTTTTTCCGCGATTTTTTGTCAAAATCTTACGTTTTATCGCGATGTTTAGCGAAACCTGCCGTTTTAACGCGATGTTTAAACAAAACTTGTTATTTTTCAACATTTTTTGTCAAAATTTGACGATCTTTTAATGAAATTTGCGTTTTTTCCTGCGATCCTTTGATGAAATTCAGGCTTTTCCCGTTATATTTTGACAAAATTATGCATGCCACGCCCCGTTTAAAAGCTTTCTTTTGCGTCCCGTCACCGATTTTTTGCTTAATTTATGCGTCATAATGCGTCCGCCGCATCGCTGGCAGACACGGCGAAAGGTTATTATTATTATTATTATTATACCACAGACCAGGCCCCTACCTGCCGGGCAATATGCCTAGGTTAACGAGTTTTTTTACCTGGCTGCGGGGCAGAAGCCGCTTGATTGCACAAGCTGAGATCTACCTGAATGTATCTGTATCGCTATTATTTAATATTAGTTACTATCCTGGCCTGTTCTAGGTTACTTTTAATTATCTGATTGGGTTCATTCGTACGATGTTGTAATTGGAAGGGAATAAAAAGGAAGGGGGTAACGCTAATTCTTCCACAGAGCTCATACGAGCTGCCTATACGACAACCGATACTCGAGTTTGATCTCGTAATTTAGAGCCTTGATCGGATGACGAGATCTTCACCTGACAAGGCACCCCCAGAGGTATAATTCACAGGTAACTTGGAGGACTTTGCACCCACGACGGATTTTACATGCACCAGGTGCCGTTAGCGTACATGGTGGGTTTTTAGCTAGCGGTGAGCCTCAAACCCACGATCTTTACGTCTATAAGCATGACGCTCTGCCATCTGGGCCACCGCTGCCCATATATTCCTATTTGTCTTATATTCGTTTTCTCATATCTTGGTAGTTGATGTCACATGTATTGGTTGTTGTAGTTACAATCGGGATTACCAGTTGATATTTTCTCTATTAGTTGTAATTAGTTGATATTTTCAATTTGTTCACTGGTAAGGTATCGTTTTCTTGGTGCGCTATAGGGTGGAGCCTGTTGGTCGGCTTTTAGTTCGTCTATTATTTTAAGAGATGTCTGTTTCTACATAAAGTAGCACTTACACTTTTCTTTGTTGGCTTTTGCTTATTTCTGTGATATTAAGCTCGATGGCTATCAGTTCATCCATTTAATTTGTTATCATGGCTGTTATCACTTCGTTTGTATTCATGAATGGGCTCGTGGGCCATCAGTTCATCTCTAAAAGACTACCACTTTACTACAGCGCAGATAGCTCGATTTTTATGGTGCATTTGAATGTCATTTATTTATATTTTAAATTTTTTTTGTGCACACAGTGCTTTTTTATTTGGTGCAGAAAAAGTAGTTCTTTTAAAGCCCCCCCTTTTTTTATTTGGTGCAGAAAAAGTAGTTTTTTTAAAGCCCCCCCCCCTTTTTTTTTGTTTAAAAAAAAGTAAAGTTCTTTTAATGCCTTTTTTTTGTTTTGTTGCAGAGATAGTAAACTTCTTTTAGTGCTCTCTTATTTTTTTTTTTTTCCGTGGAAGTAATGGTCTTCTAATGTTCCTTATTTTTCGGGGGTGGCGGGATTGAGTAACACGGGGTTCTATTTATTGCTTTTTAATTTTTTGTAATACTCTGCATTACAACTCATACTCATGTAATGATGTGTGGATGGGGAGAGAGGCTTGGTTAGTTTTGCCACAATTTAGTGCGAAATTAGGTCTATGTTATTTATAAGCCATCTGATCACTGCTTTGCCTTTTGCTTGTAGGTGTTTATTTTGGGCTAGCTGTTTGTGCCAAAGTTGCTCGTTGTTTGGTGTTATGTTGACCAGGTGGAGTGTTTGCGTGAGTGGGCAAGCTGTGAGGTAATGTTTGCTTGTACCTATTAACCCGCACTCGCATTCTGGTGTTTCTACCAAAGCAAATCTATGTAGATATGCTGGAAAGGCGCCATGACCTGTGTAGATTTGAGAAAGTAGCTTGCAGCTTATTAATCTGTGTTTATCAGCTTTAGGGAAGTATTTGTGTGTCAGCCAGCTCTTGTCCCCGTAGTCCCACTCGAACTGCCATTGTTTTATTGTTAGCTCTTTAAGTATCCTCTTTAGTGTTGTTATTGGTTTCTCTATATGATAAGGGATTGCATTGTAAGGGTTTAGCGCTGCTTGTTTGGCTAATGCATCAGCATTCTCGTTTCCTTCGATACCAATGTGGGCCTTGATCCAGCTGATTTTAAATTTATTATTTGAATTTTTAATTGTTTGTTGTATTGTATCTATTATTTCATTTACATTAAATGGTTTACTTAATGCTTGTATGGCTGACATGCAGTCCGAGCGTATACTGTAATTCTGACCTGTGGTATTACCCCATTCTGCTGCTTTCAGTATGGCCAGTAGTTCGGCTTGGAAAACACTGTTGCACTTTCTTAGTGGCATTGACCATGTCTTGATTTTTTGCTCATTTTTGTATGCTACGAAAGCCGAACCCGTAGCACCTGATTCCAATTTAGAACCATCTGTGTATATGGCTATGTCTCTTTCATTGTATCCTAACCGTGGTTCTACTGTTTCTGCTGGATGTTTGCTCCAGAAATTGATCTTTTTGGCATAATCTGTGTGATGTATAGTAACGTTGTGTATGTTTATTGTTCTGCGTAATCTCGTGACTGTGCCGTAAGCTGCTTCGTATTGTACTTGGAGGTGAATTGGAATCAAGCCTGAGAGAACCTGAAGTGCCGCCGTTGAGGTTGTCCTATAAGCCCTGACAATGGCCAAAGCAAAGTGCCTTTGGCAGCTAGATAAAACCTCCTTGCTGCGAATATTCAAGTTGTGTCCCCATATTGAGGCAGCGTAGGTCAGTGTTTTCTCCACTACTGTTCTATACCAAATTTTAATTATGTTGGGTTGTAGACCCCATCCTTTAGAGACCATTCGCCCCATCATCCAAAATGATTTTCTAACTTTCTTTGTTTGTTGTTGGCATTGCGGGAGCCAGTTAAGATTCTTGTGTATCATTACCCCTAAGTATTTAATTTGTTCTTTGGCCTCTAACTTTTTACCATTGAATTCTATGCCCTCCGGCCGGGAACCTGAGTGAAAAAATACACGTTCCCAGAAAGGATTTCTGGGTTCCCCGGGATCCCGGGAACGCTATTTTTCGAGCCCTGCATTACCACAAGAGTTTAAAATTCTAGGGGGGGGGGCACTGGGTTGTCTGGGGTGGGCCCCCCCCCCCCGCTAGTTACGCCTATGGTAAAATCATTGTTTCATTATTTTGAGTGTAAAATCATTATTTGTTTCACTATTTTGAGTGTAAAATCATTATTCATTTCATTATTTTGAGTAAAATAAATTGTCTTTATTTCTTAAAATCGTCAAAATTAAGGAAAATATAATTTTTCAAAATTACCCATGATCACTCATTCTATTGTTGATGTCTAATGTACTTTGAACAAATAAATTACACAGGTCATTGAATAAATTAATATATATTTATATGCTACTTTTTCCTCCATTTTTTTTTTTTCGAAAATAGTTTATTTATTCATATTTTTTGAAAATGTTTTCCAAATGTTCTTACGGAACGTCTCGATGTTTTTATTAAAAAGCATTTTTAAACCTTAAAGTTTAAAAAATTATATAAATTTATATCATTTTTCGCACATCGAAGCATATTTTTATTTCATAATAATAACTTTTTTATATAATCAAGTTGCATTTTTCTCTCTTTTTAAAGTAAATAAAATTAAAATTTGTTAAAAATAGCTATATAAATATTTGTTCTAAGAACAAAAACAAAACAATGAATTTTTCAACCCCTTCCCTCCTTAAAATTAAAAACATACTTTGCTACATGTTAAATAGTATTCATGTTCTAAAATAATATTCTAAAAACAAAACAAAAGAAAAAAAAACTTAAAAAAAAATCTTATATTCTGTCATATGTTAAATAATATTCATATATAAACTAAAATTTTCAGGATATGATTTTGCCCCACCAGTGGCCGAGAGGTTGGGACCTCTCAACTGGTAGACGGCAGGTGCTGGGTTCGAACCCAATCGCGGCTGTCGGCCTAACCGTTCGGAGTTTTCGTGGTTTTCTTCGAACCTTGCGTAAATACGGGTTAGGTTCCCTTAGAAAGACCCCCACGAAGGGCACTCCCTCCTTGGTCCTATATCCCTAGCGCAGATAATCGGACGTCAAAAATCAACCAACCAACCAACCAACCAACCAACCAACCAGGATATGATTTTATAAATCCTTATTTTTTAAATCTGTTGCAGATAATTTTGTTCTTATCGCATTAACTCCTTTTCCTACAGTAATTATACAATTAAAAATTGTCTACTAACACAGCTAATTGCCTAAAAAAATTATTGCTATGTGTTAATTTTTTATGTTAAATGAATAAGTTTAAATTAGCTATTTATGAGCAATATTTTTATTTAGTCTTGGAAGTAATAGATGTTTGCTGTCGCCATCTATTTATGATAATAAGCATTAATGTTAATATTTATATTTTAGTGATATTATTAAAAAAAAATCTTTAAAGTGTTTTCAAATTTCTACTCACGATTTACTTTTCGGGGTTCAGAAACTAGAAATATTAGTAAGTGCTTAAACAAACAATGTAAAATAATTTGGTACACCATGAATACAGAGTTATGTTTAAAATGTTATATTTTAGTAGGATTTAAAAAAAAAAAAAAAAAAAAAAAAAAAAAAAAAAAAAATTAAATTTTCTTTTAAACATATGAGGTACTGTAAAACAGTGGTTCATACAGCTTATTTGCAAGTGTTTGTGGAATTTGATGCTTTTTTCTTATGAATTTGATTCTTTTTTCATGTGTTTTTAACCCTTTAAGCGTCCTGCAGAATTTTGCATGAAAGTTTAATGATACATAAAATAAGAGCTACCGAATATATTGATATGGGAATTTGCATTTTATAAAATTAGATATTTATTTATAATATGCAATTCAAAAAATTAACATTAATATAAATTTTGAGTTAAATAAGCCTTTGAATCCAAAAACTATGTGACGGAAGAACCCGGTTAGGTTGCTTAAAGGGTTAATATTTGTTTGTGCTTTTCTTATTCATATTTTGGGCAAAGATGTCATATATGCATCACACTGGCAATTTTATATCTTGCATGATAACCTGTCTACTATTGTTTTTTAATTAACTGTTGATTTACATTTATTTTCTTTTTTAAAGTGACACAAATTGTTTTCTTCTATAATTATTAATTAAATTTTATTTATTATTAATTTCCTTTTTAAAATAATAGAAAACAACTAATATAAATGAAGGTTTCACCAAATTGGCTTTAGGAAAAAAAAATTGCACCAATGTGTTGTGTGTAGGACATCTGTGCCTTATTTTAGGCAATTTCCTCTAACACCAGAACACATGAATTAAGTAAGAATTAGTTAATTTTATGTACATGTATAAATATGCCATGGTTATTTGTGTTAAAAAGACATAGTTTTTGATTGTTGCTTATATTCTTCTATAATTAACTGCTAAAACATAAATTCTGTATTGTATAATTAGCTACTAAAATATAAATTTTGTCTTTTATAATTACCTGCTAAAACGTAAATTTTATTTTTAGAAATTTAATTGTATCCTTTATCAAACATTGTCAAATTGTTATTGTTTATCAACAATACACATCAATTAAATATGAATTTCTAGTTATTTGTATTTATTACCATGGATTATGGAATTGTTCATTTTTTGTATAAATTCTTTTATCATCAGTTTTGAAATTGCAATTATTATTTAAACAACAAATCTAATTAACACAAAAGTTCTTATGTTAAGAGTAATTGGATTTGAAAAATCCTGGGTCTTTTTTTACAAAAGCGGGTTTCCATTTATAATAAGTCATATTTTTAGACGCAAAAATTAAACTTGTTTATTTGGAAAAAAAAATTAAATGCAATAATTATTGTTTTAATAATAATGAATAGTTAAAACCAATATTAATTTAATATTAATATATGAACTATGGAAATAGTGATTCATGGAAGCTTGTCATGAGGAGTTTAAAGTTTTTCTTGGTTGTCATTATTCTATTTTTCAATTACAAATCCATGAGATCTGGTAAAACTATGTGTACCTGTACGAAAGCAGATTCAGCGTCACATCATCGAAGCCTAATCAGGGGAGACTCCCTGCTCGGCAACTGGTGAGACCGAGACCCCTGCTTGATTTACCGCCAGCCGAAACTGAGAATCCCCTATGAAGGTGACATCTGGCAAAGATCTTAGAGAGGGAAAAAGCAGGGGTGATTCTGGATGAAATTTTTTTTTCGGATATTCACATCGCATCTTCGGAAATCGGCGGGAAGAGGGGGGGGGGGTCGTGAGTTCCTCCCCCCCCCTCCAGCGATCTTCGGACAAAATCGGCGTTTTCCCGCTATCTTCAGACGAAATCAGCAATATTTCAGCCACATGGGCGATTTATTGCAATCTTTTGCCAAAATCGGCGGTTTTTCCGCGATATTTTGACGAAATCGGCGTTTTACCATGTTTTTTTAAAGTGAAATCGGCGTTTTTTCGACGATTTTTTTTTTTTTTTTTTTTTTGCGCGATTTTTTTCTCGAAAACGGCGTTTTATTCCCGCGATATTTTGACGAAATCGGCGTTTTTCCCGTGATCTTTTGATGAAATCGGCGTATTTTTTCAAATATTCTTTTGACAAAATATTTTTAAGCGATCTTTTATCGAAAACGGCGTTTTTTCCCGCGATCTTTTAACGAAATCGGCGTTATATCCGCAACCTTTAGACGAAATCGGCGTTTTCCCGTTGTCTTCAGAAGAAATCAGCCTTTTATCTGCGATATTTGGTGAAATTGCCGTTTTTTCCGCGATCCGCACAGGAAATTCGCGTTTTTCATCGATCTTTTGACAAAGTTCGTTTATAAAAACATTGACGAAATCGTCGTTTTTCCACGAAATATTGACAAAATGTATGCTATTTCGGCGATCCTATCATGAAATTTGCATTTCTACGCAATTGTTTTTTCCGCGCGCAAACCGTACAAGTTGGCAACTATACGGAACTGATAACCCAATTTCAAATTTTCGGAAGAGGATGCCTTAAATTTTCGGAAATTTCGGACGAGAATCACCCCTGGGAAAAAGATAGAAAGCTCTCATTGGCCCAATGTAAACGCAGACTTCTCTCATCGCTACGTAACCTACGCTACTTTGAGCAGTGCTAGAAAAGAAACTTTACAGGGATAAAGCGCAGCGACGAGCACGTGATGGGAGAAGGAGGGGGGGGGGAAGACCTGCGCATTTCGATCTGATAGTATTTTCAGATTCCTGCTTGTTTTCAGACTTATAAGGAAGTGATTCAAGAACATTATTTTTTTTTTTTATCTTAGTAATAAAAGTATATATATATTGCATTATTATTATTATTTAATGAGTGTTTATTATTTTTTGTTTCATTAAGGGGAAATGTATGTATAGATATGAAAGAACTGATGCTATTCTCTTAAAGGAAAGAAAAATATTTAACAATTGAAAACTATTGTTTTCTTTTGAGACATCATTTTAACTCATTTGTAAATGGAATAAAAAATTTTTTTGTTTCATTTAAGTTTTTTTTTTTTTTCATTTGTGATAGCAATGAATTCTTTGCAATTAATCATTTTCACTCAAATTATGAGGACGTTAAAATGTAAGCGACAGATTTTTATGCATTTATATGTAATTTAAATATTAACACAAGTTTCCATTTTTATTAAAAAACTGTGATAAAATCATTATTTTTATTTGTAATAAAAAAGAATATTAATAATATTCTATACAATATTATTATACTATATAATACTATTATAATAATTAAAGAATGACACTATTACGTTGTTACATTATATTAAATTATTGCACATTATCAGCGATGTCTTTCACAAGATTAGAAAAATGAGAATAATAATAATAATAATAATAATGCTATTCTATATAATACTACTATACTATATAATACTATTCTATATATCACTACTATAATAATTAAAGAATAATAATACTATTGCGTTGTTATATTATTACACTATTGTACATTATCAGCGATATATTTTTCACAAGATCAGATCTGATCTCAGAAAAATGGACTCTTCACAATGCATACTAATATAAAAATACGTAATAATAATGTATTAATAATATAGGGCATAATTTATATTTTAACTACACAATAGTGCGATAATATTCTTTAAATTAAAATGCAAACTTATGGGAACATTTAAATAAATAACATATACATAAGCATCTGTCACTTACCCTGTTTTAAAAAGCTGAAAATGTTTAAAAATATCCATTGCTTTTATGAGCCGGCAAGATGGCTGACCCACGCGCCACGCCAACGCCACCAAAACAAGCAAGTGTTGAAGTTCTTGATCGGAGAAAAAACGCGGCGCGTCTGCGCGCGCATATCAACGGAGACATATCTTTCGTCCTTGGCGCGCGCGTGCACGCACTGCTTCGTGCTTCATCCTGTAATGTTTGCTTTCCTACTATGCATGGTAGCACAGGATTACAAAGGTGCCAACAGATGGCATAGTTATGTGTTTTCGAAGCTGAGGTTCTTGTACCATGTACTTTCTTTGCATCTGGTAAAGATGCCAAAGCAATGGTCTCCAGCTTGTTGATAAAATTTTTTGAAAAGTGGGCAGCATCTAAAGAGTCCCCCGAAAAGTAACTGGTAAAGATTTGTTTATTATTATATACTACTTTAATAACATTAATATAATTTAGTGAGTTCATGTACAAATTAAATGACATGTTTTCGTTGTAAAATTCATCCCTTTTTTTTTATTTGGGGGGGGGGGGAGCATATTATACACGATTAAATTTTGTACATACTTTTACAATATATTAACTGTAATACTGAGATTTTTTTTCTTTTTTTCCTCGGGATGTTAGTGCTACTTTCAAATTGTAACATTTACCTTATTTAATTATAAATTATATAAAGTGAATATTATTGTTCAGAGAGAGTAGTATTGTGAAATAAGTGTGGGGGGGAAACTATATTAACTAGTTTACTTAATTATAAATTCTTTTGTTGGATTTTTCTTGACTCCTAAAATTTTCATTTTTACACCTTCTATTGACAAGTTTGTTTGTATTAAAAACTAAATAAAATTTTCCCATCTTCTTTTTTTTTTTTGGGGGGGGGGGGGTATCTTATTGAATGATAAAAGATAAATTTACATGAAAAAATGATTTGAAAATTAGTAAAATTTATTTCAAAATAATTTTCATTTATAAATTATTTTGCTACTTTTTATTTTATAACTCTTGCTCTTACGTATGAATATTGTATTACCAGTTGTGTTGAAATACATCATTTTGCTAGCCAGTGGCAAAGGATTTTCTGGCAAGGCGAGTTCATGTTTAGTTTTTGAAAAACTGTAGGTAATAGAGACATTATCAGAGATACTTTCTTAATCTAGATATTTTAACTTTCCAAATTATTACAGTGTAAATAACTTAGTAATTGGTACTAAGCTCTATCTTATATTAAGCTTACTGTGGCGACCATCTTGCGCGGTCAGTAAAACGAGTTTCTCGCAGGAAGCGACTGAGGTACCCTTTTGCTCGGCGGATAAGACGCTCGCTTACTGACCGTGGGATCTCCGGTTCGAACCCTGCCCGGGTACCGTCACCTGCATTGGTGACCTTGGACAAACCTTCGCTCTAGTTCAACAGATGGCAGCACTGAAAACACCCCCAGCATCCAAAGCCTGCGAAACGCTCGCAGCACGAAAGCCTCTGTAACACTCAGAGCACACGACCAAAGCCTGTGTAACGCTCACAGCAAGCAAAGCCTGCCACGCCGCGCATCATCGAGGGCTCACACGTGCAATCGGCGGCAGCACGACAACGACAACGCATCTGGCACGCGCCAGCGCAACACGAGTGCATATCGCTCGTCCAACGTCAACGCGACGTTCTTCTCACTGGGGGTGGAGTACTGTGGCGACCATCTTGCGCGGTCAGTAAAACGAGTTTCTCGCAGGAAGCGACTGAGGTACCCTTTTGCTCGGCGGATAAGACGCTCGCTTACTGACCGTGGGATCTCCGGTTCGAACCCTGCCCGGGTACCGTCACCTGCACTTACCTCTGTTGTATATATTTCTGAATATTATAGAAAAAAAGAATTATGGAAATGCATTGTAGTTAACAGTAAGTTTGGCTGCAATTGAATGCGATTTTGTCATAACTATTTTCAATTGTGTGTGTTTTGCATCTCGCTGGCTGTGAAATAAATACTTCGCTGGTAAGATTTTTGAAAAATTCCCCACCCTTGTGTATTACTATTGATCATTAATCATGCTTCTTGTTAAAATAAGTACATGAATAATTTGTACTGTAGTGCTTACAAATGGCATTAAAACACATAGTTAAAGTTTAAAAATAAAATTTGAAATATGATCTATAACATTGTGTTTTGTATTTGAACTGAAAGTATGTTTAAGTAATATAGCATGGCATATGACAATCAGTAGGGGGGGGGGGGCATATGGGAAGTGTGACACTTTGTGACAAATGGGGGGAGACAAGGAAAAAAAATTCAACATCATTTATGGATAGCCCCCAAATAAAATAAGGTGTAGTTTTTATATTTTTAAATATGTCACAGTTATTTGTATTAAAGCATAAGGAATTTTGTATTATCTTACAGTATTCTGTAACTAGCCACTAAGCTATAAATTTAGATTTTAGAAATTTAATTGTATTCTTTATTATCAAATATTTCATGTGCATATATAACTATTAAATATGGTTTTATTGATACTTATATTCATGAACATCGATTATGAAATTATTTGGTTTATGTGTAAAATTTATCATCAGTTCTGCAATTGTAATTATTTTCAGATGGTATCATTAAAACAAGAATGAAAGCAGAAAGTTCCCAAAAAAGATGCATAATCATGTTGATGTTATTATATTTTTTTTCAACAATTGAGCAGAAATTGTTTAATATGTTTAAATTTGCACAAAGCTGTATAATATTAAAAAGATAATGTTTGTGAATGATGCATTGTCTATCTAGGCATATTCCGATTTAAAAAATATATAAAATTCACAGCAAATTTTGTTATTATATAGATACTACTTCAATAAAATAAGTTCACAAACAATTATCGAAAATTTTCTTGTTTTCTAGGAAAAGCATTCTTCTCCCACCTTTTTTTTGTGTGTGTGATTATTCTGTGCAAATTAAGTGGCATGTTTTTGTTTACTTACTCGTCTAACCACAGCTTTATAGAAACATAAGATCAAATACTATCAATTTAAGAAAATAAGACAATTTCATCACATTTTATCGGTTACAACTTGATTAACTTTAGGTAATATAAACATATCATAATCTACATGAATTCAGTGGTTTTTTGAAAGCATTTGAGGTTTCATATAGAAGTAAAAAATATCTTGTATAAAATGCATCCCTTATTTTATTATATTTGTTAATTTATTTTTTTAAATTGGGGAGGGTGGGAACATTATACATGTTTAAATATTGTGTATATTAACTGTACTACTGGTAGTTGTGTCTTTTTATTCTGTTTTAATATTAACAATATTATTAAATAGCAATACTTGCCTTACTTAATTTGCAATTAGATACCTCAAATTCACCTTACAACTTTGCTGTGTCATCGAATTCACCATATTTAATTGCAAATTAAATAGAATGAATGTTATTGTCCAGAAAGAGGTAGTATTTTAAAATTGGAGGGGGGGTTATATAACATGCTACATTAACTGATTTACTATATTATAATTTTTCTTTGAGATCTTATTTGAATGATTTTGATATATATTTGAATAACAAAAATAGACTGGAAGGCAGCAGCACAAACAATTGCCTCATCGAGTTTATGGTTGAAATTCTAGGATTAGTTAAATCTTGATTTGCATTATAAAATGCAATCAGTTTGCCACGTCCTATCTTGGTGGAAAACACTTAAAAACCCAATTTTAACAGTTGAATTGTAGGCTTACCACTATGCTGTCCTGCACCCAAAAATATGAAATAATGGAGGATTGCGAATGGAAAAACATAATGGATCCCTTGAGTCAACCACTAAAATCGGGTTATTAGGTTGTTTTCCATCAGGATATGATTTAGCAGATCGATTGCATTGTAATATGCAAATCGAGATTCAACTAATCCTGGATTTTCATCTATGAACTCCTAAGGTGATTGTCTGTGCAGACACTTCCTGGACTAAAAAATAAATGCACATTAAGATTAAATAACATTAAATATTATATTTAATATTAGTAATTTCCTTAACTTAATGTATGTAAATTTTAAAAAACTGGATAAATAAGGTGAGATTCTTTATCTGGATATTTCACTTTTATTATTTTGTCATTTGCTTATCATTATCCTTTTGTATAATTTTTAGAACAGAACTCCGAAAGTCAAGGAAAACTCCTAATTTCTGACAAAAATTCAGAGCATCTTCAGTGAAGAGCACTGATCTTCTGCAGCCTCAGAATTGACTTATAATAATAATAATAATAATAAAGTCACTGATCCACTGCATAAAATTCTATTAAATCCTTTTTAACTCTTTGAGCTACCCCTCCTCCTGCATATAAACTAAACTTACTTTGTAATTATCCAAAATTTTGAAGATAATGTAAAATTATAATTTATTAAAAATTGAATAAAATCATGATTTGAAATTTGTTGTAGTGTCTCAGGGCCAAGAAAATTTACATTTGTCTGTTGGTGAAGGCAAAAATGTTACCGGTCCTGCAGATCACTAAGGTTTTTTAATTAGTTGTCCGATTGAATTTTTGGCTGCTTCGGACCAGTAGACCACTAAGGATTTCAAACACTGTCAAGGTTAAGGTATGATAATATTTGTTTGAGAATTAAACCAACCAATATAAGATTTTTTTTTTATGTAACTAATTTTGTAGATTTATAGTAAATTTTTGAAACAGTGTTAGTTGCTTAACCTCGTCCTCTGAGCTGCAGCCAGCTATCAAGGATTCAGTTTAGCATAGAGTCTGCAATCTCACTGTCTGCTAATCCAATGCTTTAAATCTTGAAATTTTTAACGTTATCCAAGTTCTGAATGTACAATTTTTGAGGTCACGCAGTACTTTATTTTTCCTATGTATATTTGATTTGTGTGTTTATATTTGTCTTTTTTGTTTTCTAGAGAAAAAAGAATGAATCAAGAAGAGGGAGAGACTTAACTGAAGTTCCTGACAAAATTATATTGATGTATTATTGATAAATTATGTCAATTCTTTATATGTAAATGAATAGAATTTTATAAACTGAATATTTCATTTGTTTTTGAGAATATTTCCTTGGTACAGAGAAATAATTTTCATTGCTTCAGTGAGACTTCAGTTATTAAAAATTATAAAGGGAAAAGAATAATTAATTTAAATGAGTTAAATTATAACTTAAAAAATTTAAGATTAGTTTAGTATTTACTGTGTTGCTCATAGATAAATATTTCGCTGGCTTAAGAAAATAAATTAATAAAAAATAGAAGGAAGTGTTTGACTTATTGTAATTTGTAAAATTTATGTTGTTAAATAAGTAACAAATGTAAAATACTTTTATGTAAAAGAGCTGGGAAAATCACAATTGAATTTATAAAAAAGTTTCTTTTTGAACTTTCTTTCTTAAAAAATTTTCCGATAATAGATCAAATAGCTTCTGCAGGCATCAAACTTAATTCTGGGGAGGATTTTTAAAAATCTGCAAATATTCTCTGAATAATAATCAAAATTCAAAGAAATAAGTTTAATAAATGAAATAATTAAGTATTTAATAAAGTACTAATATAAAAAATCTGCAATCTTCTACTGTCATAAAATGTATGTTGAAATGGAATTCCACATATTCGATTCAATATTTATTGTAAGTAAACAGATTTGTATATACAATAAATAATTAAGTGATCCTGAATTTTGAACTGGATTCAAAAGGTAAGTAATTAGTATAATCAAATTTACTATGCATGAGCATAGACATAGAGTTGTGTATTCTTAAGTCCCATTAGCAATTTTTTAAATACTTTTTTATCCTATGTATTGAAAAAAAGCTTTTTTTATTTTTATTTTTTTTCCCAGAGATATATAACACTAGAAAAAAAAATCGCTCTGCTTATTTTTATTTCAAATGCTCAATCAATAATTTTCAAGACTCTGTGCTTGTGTGTGTGTAAGGATGAATTTCAAATATTAAATACATGAAAATTTTCACATTTCTAACTGAGTGATTCTATGTGTTATCAGCAGTGAGAAATGCTCCAATGTACTCGAATTGTGCTTAGTTATGAATGTGAAAATTTTCAGTAATTTTAGGTGTAATTTCACAGTTGATAATTAAAATTTTTCACTCTGGAAAGTTTTAAGTAAGAGATTACTTTGTTCATGTATAAACACCTGTGTGCTATTGTTAATCCTATGAGAGAAAATTCTTGACTATCTCATTTGCATTTCCATATTTTAGATTTTAACTGTGGACAGTCTGTACAGAGACTAAGTTTTCTAATTTGTTTACAATTTTTCCCCAATGAAAAAAACCTTTCATTTCAGACTTTTGAAAATAAAAATATCTTAATTAAAAAAAAATGTAAACAGGATTGAAAAAGTAAAAAAAGGCCTTGGTAGAAATCAACCTCAGGTATCCAATGCAAAAAAGAAAGAAAAAATGCAAATAAGATTTAAAAAAAAAAAAAAATCCGCAGAGGATTAACATTAGCAATCAGGTGTTTCTGCATAGGTAATATAACCTTTAAATATAATTTAGGATTTTTTTAAGTATTAAAGTTAAATCTAGTAATGTTGTGAATTGATACAAATTCAATACCTATTTTATACATACATAGTAAAAGATTATAGGAATGTTATTAAAAAAATAAATAAATAAAATGCCTAAAAACAGGCTAATTTTTTATAATTTAAAAAAATAATTCATATTCAAGTATTCAGTTATCTAATAAATATATGAATTAAAATAAACTACTTTATAAATATGTGACTAACAAAACACTATAATTTTTAATTGTAGATAGTATTTGACTAAAATTTAGTTTTCCATAAAAATACGCAAAACAAACAAAAAAAAAAGGTAAACACAAATCAGAAAAATTGTAAGTTCAGTTATTTTGCTTAAAATCCCCTTTTTCTGTTATACATAAGATTTATAAAACACCTCATTTTAATTTAAAAAGTAAAATATATTCAAATTTTATCATTTAGTTAATAAATATATTAATTAAAATAAGCAAATTCATAAAAATGTGACTAAAAAATAAACTATTTTTCAATATATAGATAATATTGGACGAAAATTTAGTTTTCTGTAAAAACATACACAAATGAGTAAAAAAAAAAAAAAGCATACATAGCTCAGAAAAGTTTTAAGTTCAATTATTTTGCTGAAAATATCTTTCTTCCATCAAATAAGGTTTTAAGATTTATAAGAAACCTCATTTTCATTTTTTTCCTGCATGCTTGTTATAAAAGCCTTTTATCTATCTTTCATTGTAACTCCTATAACTATCCTTTTCTTTCTTCCTTTTCGCATGCTTATTCTGAAACACTTACGGACAAGCTCTGATTGCGTCAACTAGCAACCTGTTCTAACCCTTTTCAAAATCTTTACAAACTTTGCATGAAAAGCCTTAAAAAAGCATTCAGACATTTACATAGTATGGTTGAAAAAAGCTATTAAAAAGCAAAAAATGCTATCTGGGTTGATACAAATTCAATACCTATTTTATACATACATAGTAAAAGATTATAGGAATGTTATTAAAAAAATAAATAAATAAAATGCTTAAAAACAGGCTAATTTTTTATAATTTAAAAAATAATTCATATTCAAATATTCAGTTATCTAATAAATATATGAATTAAAATAAACTACTTTATAAATATGTGACTAACAAAACACTATAATTTTCAATTATAAATAGTATTTGACTAAAATTTAGTTTTCCATAAAAATATGCAAAACGAACAAAAAAAAAAAAAAGGTAAACACAAATCAGAAAAATTGTAAGTTCTGTTATTTTGTTTAAAATCCCCTTTTTCTATCAAATATATATATATATATATATAAGATTTATAAAACACCTCATTTTAATTTAAAAAGTAAAAAATGCTATCTGGGTTGCTTATAAGGAAAGGGCAGCTGACGTCACTGTGGACGAATTACTGTGGATAATACCCTGTTCACACTACGGATAGTTAAGATATCTCAGGCCTGGAACTCTCTTAGGGAGGCCACACACCTGTGAAACATTGAGCGAAAAAACATGAGACATGCGACAATTTCACCCTGATAACAAAGGAAAAACCGGTTTGACTGCGACATGTTGCACGATTTTTGACGCATGTCTCGCTAGTGTGTGGCGTGCCTCGCGTATTTTTTTTTCCCAACCGGGTTTTGCCATCTTGTAATTTAATTGGTCAGAGATGGCTGCGTCAAAGAGACTTTTGTTGGCGGGAAGGTATTGTGCTTGGCGAAAATCCTAAGAGTAGAGAATTTAGATAGGATGGGCGGAGAAAGGGAATAATTTTTTGAAATTTCAATAGAGTTTTTGTTTAAAATAGGAATCAATGGAAAAATGATTTTTACAGAAAGAAAATTATTTCCATTAACTTATGAAAAAGCGGGGGGGGGGAGGGGGGATCATCTGTGTTTCGACAGCATTCTGCTACTTTTTAAAGAATGGCTATGTAGATTAAAAGATGACAAAGTGAAAATTTCTGAAGATAGGAGATTTATATAAGATTATTTAATGTAACCACAAATTAGCAATATTATAAAAAGTTTAAGAAAAAAAAATTCCAAAAAATTTTAATCAAAATTATAATGAATGCTTGGAATATACTAAAAACTAAAACATTAAAATAATTAAGTAAAGTAATAAAAATTAGCATAATTTTAAACAGAATTAAATTATTATAAGTAAATAATTAATAACTTATAAATAATAAATTTGTAATTTTTTTAATTTAACATATTCTTTAAATTTATATTATATTTTTTTTATTTTAAATTTTCTATAAATTTATAATTTTGTTTAATTATAAATTTATTTAATTGAAATTGTAATTACTTAAATAAATTATAAATTTTACCTTTCTTAATGATTTTTTAATAATTCTTATAATTACGAAACTCTGTATGCTCTAAGGATTATTTGGTTGGAGAGAAGGAAATAAAATTGATGTTAATAAAATTGATAATGATGTTATTTAAAGAAAAATAACCTAATGCTTACAAAACTCGAATATAGTGTAAAATATAACACAGTATTTAGCCATTTAAAAATAGACCTCTTCTAAACAAAGCATCTTACAAAATTCGAATATGTTGTTGAAATATACCACAGTATTTATCCAGTTAAAAAAGGAACATCTTCTAGAAACCCCTATCATTTTCTTTCACTGAAAAAAGTTGAAGATCCAGTTATATAATTGTTTAAAACTGTTATATTTGTTGGATATTAAAAAATTACTTTAATGATGGTAAGTTTTTTTCCTTAGCTTAGTATCTTCATTCCATTAGAATCTGTTTCAACTTTGAAACAAATGCGTGAATGACTGTAAATTCTTGCATTATAGAGTTTTAAAAATAACTTTGTTTACCAAACTTAAGTTACCACTCTCAATGTAATTACTTTACTCAAATAGAAAAAAAACAACTCTAATTAATCTGAAATTACGAAATAAAACTCACTATAAAAAAAATAGTCATTGTTAAATATAGTCAATTAACTATGTTATCAATTAGAAACCTATCTAGAAAACATCGCCACGGACCAATGCAGTATTGTAACTTTTCGATCTGCTTTCGAAGCGCGCTTCGTAAAATACCATGTTTAAACTTTGTACACGGTTGTACTTTGTAGTACGGAATCTCTTCTATGCGAGTAAAACTCGCAATTCTCAGATTGTTTTTAAATTGTATGTTATAATATTTATATTATAATATCTTTATGCAATGTTACATAACATTTACAATTATTGTGATTGTCAAAGAAATATTTCAAAAATAAGCTTCGATATCTTATTTTATTTTTTTCTAACACCAACTTTGACAGTATTTTCTAAAATATCTTCTGCTTTTACCAAAAAATTGAAAACACCATTCGATTACATAGTTTATTAATAAGAACAATTGTCTCAGGACGAGCCGATCGAAAATAGAAATACGAAAAACAGAGAAAATTATACAAAAAGCATTATTACAGTGATCCTTTCCCTTGGAATATTTCCAAATTCATAGGAGATCTGCTGGCCATAAAAACGTACACAAAATATTTAATTCAATTCTCTACATAACTTCAAATATTTTTCGATGGTACAATAATGAAAATAGCATGGAAATCATTTTTACAGCGCCCTTCGTCCGATAGATTTTTTTTTTTTTTTCAAATTCAGGTTTGACCTGCCTGCCATACCCAAAAATTATCATGCACAAAAAATGTGATTCAATTCTATGCATATTTTCATACACTTTTCGATGGTACAATGGAAACACACGGACATACGGACACACATAGTGGCGTATCTAGACTTCTCATTTCGGAGGGTGCTGAGTTATAGTAAAATTTTCTAAGAGGGAATCATATGAAAGATAATTTTTCCGCGTTAAACAGATTTTTTCATAACAGGTAATGCATAAATTATACCGATCCTGCTAAGATTGAATTGCATGGGACTGCAAATATTTTGTTTTAAAAAAGCTTTAGTCTTAATTAGTAAAGTTTTTATGACCTGTAAAGATAGCCTGCGTATAACGGAAATTTGGCTGAAACAGTTTTCTTGTGATCTTTGCGAAATAATACTTTTTTAATAAAAACCTGCCTGAAACGAAAAGTTATTCTGCTCCTTAAAAAGTCTATCTTCGCAGATATCATTACATCTTTATAAACTTTTATAATTATATTTCATGTTTTTTTTTTTTTTTTTTCAAGTTTCGGAAGGGGCTGCAGTCCCATCAGCCCACCCCCTGAATACGCCACTTAACACACACACACACACGGATTGACATAGATTTTCTAAAAACATGCTTTTTGGATCTCTAAAAAGTGCAAATCGGTCAAAAACTGGAATTCGAATAATATTTCGATCACAATACTTTCTTCTATTAAAGATACAACAAAGAAAAAATAAACATAACTTACCGAGATTCATTCTAAAAAAATTATTGAAAAAAAAAAAAGAAAGAAAGAAAAAAAAATCTGAAAATTTTAGGAAATTGTCTTTGATAAGGGTCATTCCTCTTTAATTTCATAAGACATAGAATTTGTGAAAAAAAAATCTCACACTATAGACGGAATTTTCTGTAAAGCTCAGGCCGAGGGCGCTAGTGTAACCGCTTTCAGCTGATACTTCCGCTTGTTGTATAAAATATACGGGATTTGAGTAGGCTGTTTAAAAAAAAGTTAAATAACTAATTCGACTCTTGTCAGTTTTCATTTTTTCCCCTGGTAATTCGTAAATAAGTAAATACTTATGTACATGGTTTATTTATATTATAATAAAGTGTTTATGTATATTTTTAAAGGAGTAAAAAACTTAGAATACTACCTCGGAATCTGATTAATTACATTAACCCTTACTTTTGGCGGTTGTGCTCGGCGACATTTGTTTATTTACAAATCTGAGATAATAAACACGCACACTTTACGGTTCGAGAATTTGCAGAAGATACATTATTTGTTTATTTACTTATTTCTTCTTTTTGTCTGATTACAAATAAATTGTATTTGCAAAAATAAAATCTTATTCTACAATAGAGAAATATATATCTATGCATATAAAATTAAATTGCATATCTTTTAATTTATTTTTGGTTAATATTCCTGCAGTTTAAATGTATTCATGATTTTTTTTTCTTTACAATTTGATTACCAAAAATGTTTTCATTTAATTATTCATTTTTCTCGTTTGTAATCAAATTTTAAAAAGGTTATCTTACACGTAATTCTTACCTACCGTTTGCACAAAAAAATAATGTGTTGACTTTTAGGTTGCCCTTGATTGTGTTTTCATTTTTATAATGTGAAACCATGCCTAGTGAAATAATAACATTATTAAAATTTCGTTTAATAGTGTTTTATTTAAAATACCCTCCTCCCTTAGCAACTTCTAAAACACAGATTGCTCTAATTAAAAAGCATATATTCTTCTTGATATTTTTTAAACTTAATGAATTTGTAAGATGCACATCAAATTCATAAAAATC
The DNA here is from genome assembly GCA_964019185.1 of Maratus speculifer. Lineage (NCBI taxonomy): Eukaryota > Metazoa > Arthropoda > Arachnida > Araneae > Salticidae > Maratus > Maratus speculifer. The sequence goes on along the minus strand of OZ025293.1, from coordinate 134,758,673 downwards.
TAGTGAAAGAAATCAGGATTTTATTTATTAAAAAGCATTAGAAATTGAGAAAGTCATTTTTCTGGCTTTGCTTTTGGATAAATCACCCTTCTAATGATTGTTTGTTATTAATTTTGTTGTGTGAAGTGACTAAATAAATGTTGCGTATTTAAAAAGCATACAATTAATAGCGGAAAAAAAAACTAAGGAAAGATCATTCCATATATAAAATGCTAGTTCGATTTTTTACCACAGACATAGAGTTCTTATGTCGGACTCTTTGATTATTTGAAATTTTATCAGACATCACATTTCGATTTCACACACAAAAACAAGAGAACATAAGCAACATTTTCTCAAAAGCAGTAACTTGTCAGTTTTGATTTTTCCCTTGATTGATAATTTTTATTACATTTCATATATTAAAAAATAAAGTTTTCAGTTTTTCTATTTAGTTTTCAAATTCTCTCTCTCTTTTTGTGTGTTTGTGTAACAGACTGCAGAATATGGAATTATCCTAGAAACTAAAGAAGGTGTATTGATTGAACAGCCGTTAAGATTTTTTGAAACTGCTGAAGAAGATGACAGAAAGAAAAAAAAAATCAAGAGAATGTCCTTGCTGCTCGGTGTTTTTATATTTAATCGCCTATGCAGTAAGGAACTTCCCTTAGACAAACACCTGGTGCTTAAGTCTCCTTGCTGAAAATTAGCATAGGAATATTATTGCTGAAGTTGAGACACCATACAATGACAAATGCGTCATAAGCTTTTTTTCGCCATGAATAAAATATTTCAGGTATTTATTTTTGAACTAGCTTTCATTTATCATTATTTTAACATCAGTAAATTTTTATTAAGTATCTAGCATCTGATTTATTTATAAAAACATAGTTATCTAAAAGTTGCATTCAATGTTTAACAAAGTTTCATTCTAAATATTTTATTAACAAATCATGTAAAACACAAGATTTACTTTGTGCAAAGGCATCTTCAGTAAAGTTTTCTCCGATTTACTTTTCATTTCTATATTTCATCATAAGTTACTTTGTTAGGAAATTCCTTTATGTATATATAAGCTGCTTTAAAAAAATAATAATAAATTACTGATTCTGTGTTTGCCAATTTCATTTTTTTTCTGAAAAACGATAAATAAGTATCAATACTTATGTACATGGCATATTTGCGTTATAAAAATGTTTTCATATATATTTTTATGAGAATAAAAATGTCTACCTCTGAATTAGATTATTTACATTAATCCTTATTTTTGAAGGTTACGCTTAGCAACGTTTGTTTGTTTACAAATCTGATAGTATTATATATACACTTTACGACTGGAGAATTTGCAGAAAATACATTATTGATTTATTTATTAATTTTTTCTTTTTGTCCAATTACAAATTAATTGTAATTGTAAATTCTTATGCAACAATTGCAATATCTGTTTTACCTTTTATGATGTGAAACCATGCCTAAGAAATAGTAGATTATTAAAATGTCGTTTAATAGTGTTTTGTTTTATTTAAAGCACCCTCCAGTCATGATAATTTCTAAAATACAATTTGCCATTAAGTATATCTTCTTGATATTTTTAAAATTTGATGTATTTCTAAGAATGCACATGAAATTTATAAAAATCTCATTCTTACATGGTTGCATTTCTCCATCTTTTTTATTTTTATTTATTTATTTATTTTTTGGGGTAAATTGGTGATATTGTACTATTGTTAAAAAAGAGGAAGGGAACATCTCTTACTTTTTAATCGTAATAATGTCGTAGACAGATAGTACTGCTATGTGAAAGGTACTGCTTGACTGGGTATTATGTCTACTTTTCGAATCTGAATACAAATTTTAAAAAAGATGTTCTTTACACACTAAAATTTATATGAACTTTGTATTTTTATACAATTTTTAGTTCCACTTATCACAATAACCTGTAGAAATAATCAATTGTATATATCTTTTCATAAATCTTCATAGAATTATATGAGTGAAAAATTTGAGGATTTTAATGTAAACTCACAGGACAAATTTTTATTTATTATCTTTCCAAAAAACCATGCGGCAGGTTTTTCTTACATTATTAAAATTAATAGATCCATAGATATTTTAGGAATTGTTTTCAGTTTAACAATATTTTTTAAATTATGAAAATTACTAATAAAATCTGTAAATTTGTTTTCCACTAAAAGTTATGTATAATGATTTTGATAATAAATTGGATATTTCAGATACATATTATTAAAAGATATTTTCCAACCTGAAAAATTTATATTTACTGTAAACAAAATTCAGTGTCAAAAGGCATCTCTCTCATCCCTTCTTGCTAGTTTGGTCATTAAAAAGTATCAATCTCAGTTTTTTCCCCCTTTCTTTCTCTCACATTTTACTTAGCTATTTATTTACAAACTCAATATTTTACTGTAAATGACTGATGAATTTCGCTATATTTTCCCACTGCCCAAGTTCCCTCAAACTTAAAATTTTTTCAGACCAAGTGACTATTTTTAAAAATTTATTTTTGCCATGGTGGACAAAATCAGCGATATTTTTTCTATGGCCGATTTCCGTATTTTGTGAACTTCTTTTTCTAATTTCTTTTCTCTCTTTTGCTGAAACAAGAAATTTCTGAAAGGGCAGTAATGGTCACTAGAGTCTGAGCTCTATCTAATTAGCCTGGAATCAACATTAAACAAAATGAGATTAGATCTTGTGTTGCACATTGAAAAAAAAACAAAAAAAAAACATGTTTTTTTTACAATCAATGGTTCAGCATTAGATTTTTTTTCATTTTGCGAAATCATCGCACATTTTGTAATCAATGGGCTTGATAATCATACTTCTTTTTTCATTTAAAAGATAATCTTTCATACGATGTTTCTGTTTGGATTCGGTTTTTTTCCCCATATCTGATAATTTGCATCTGTCCATTTTGTAACTTTTTATTTTCTTCTTTATTAAAAATGACATTTATTTCCTATTCAAATAAAAATTCTTCTAAATTTAAAGAATTTCGCATAATAATAATAATAAATAAATAAATAAATAAAATGAGGACATCCATTGTCCAAAGCAAGATGTTTAAATGTTTCTCATTGAGTTAATGAAAATCAGTAAAAACATTATTTTTATGATGATCAAAACATGACTCATGTAATAAGAGTCACACATTACATATGTCATGGATTTCCTGGACCAATAATAAACAAAATAAAATGCAGACACCACAAGGCCCATTCTCAACCGATAGCATCAACCGCTTTCCAAATAATTGAAAAAAAAAGGCAAACTTTAAGGAAACACATTTAAAAACAATGAATAGTTTATGTGCATAGTTCACAGAAATTAGGACATGACCTTTTTAAATAAACCACTTCTCATGGAATAGAAGAAACCTACTGATTATGCCCTTTTCAGAATTTCATATGGGTTTAAAATTCCATTGCATAGAAGAACATAATTCAATTAGCTAAAATGTCAGAAATTACAATATTGACGATAATTCCACTAAGTGGTATGCAATCACCGCAGGATATTGACAATACAATCATCTAAATGTATTATTCTTGCAAGTAAATTAAAAATGAATGCCTTTCAGATTTAAAAAATAAATAAGTAAATAAATAAAATAAAATAAAAAAGTGTAACTTACAAAAGATTCTAAACCGCACAAAATCGAATAAAATCTAAATTAAAATATTCATTTAGCAACTCAATTATTAATTGTTCATAACACTGAATGAAAATTGAAAAATAGATATGATATATATAAGGCTTGATTCTTTTCGTTTGTTTTAATTAAAATAGACATTTTGGATAATTATCTTGAGTTGTTGATTTAAATTATTTTAATGGAATTTTGTCATGCTGGTATAAATTAAATATTTAAATGGCATGTAAAAAATAATAGTTTTTTTTTTTTTCTTCCTTCTCATATAGTTTAACATCCCTGCATTTACAAATGTTATGAGGAAAACTCTCTCTGCCTGGGAAAACCTGAATTTCAAGCCCTGATAGTCAAAGATATATAGTTTCTCTAAATTATATTCCAATACGTCTAAAAGTTGCAATGGTGTGTGAAACATGTTTGCAATTTATTATTTGAGATGGCATTGTATAAAGAAATAAACAAACATTCACCATAACTAAACACATATTTAGTACCGGATATCTGAATCCGGCAGGCAAATTGGATATCCGGCAAAATCAGTATCCAGTGCATCCCTATTTTTTTCATTGGATAGCTGATCTGTATGTAGGCCATTATTTACTTTTTCAATTTCAATGATTTTTTTTTTTTTTTTTTTATAAGGATACTTTTATTTTTGAAACCGGTTACGAAAATAAGTGTCCTCATTAAAAATACCTGTAAACAAAATTGAAAAAGTAAAAACCAACCTTTGTACTGATTGATCTCAACTATTCAATGAAAACGAATTATTTAAAAATATGTACATTTAAGTATGATACTTTTAAAAATTTATTCCATAGGATTAGTAACAGTGACTGGATCTTTTCGCTTGACTGAAGTAGCCTCTTAAATAATTGAGTAAATCTTCTAATGTAGATTCAGAAAGCCACAAAAAATGCTTAAAAACATGAAATTTTCATAAAATCATAATTTAGACATAAAAGGGTTCAGAGGTACATCGCCCTTAATTGTTTTATATTCATTTTCCAATGATCACAAACAGAGTTATTACTGCTGCTCGCCATAGCAACAAACTGTTCCATTTGGTGAGTAAAAGAATAATCAGACTCGCCAAATTGTGAGTTCTCAATTTCTACACCTTTTTTTTTTTTTACACAATGTTTAGCTTATATTTTGGCAATAGTAAATCAACAATAGCTATGTTTAATTTTTATTTAATCTACTAAAAGAATGCTTGAAGCATTCATGCCTTTTGAGTTAGGAGACATTTAGAAAGTTCTCATTTGTAATAGCTTCTATAGAAGATAGTCAAAATGCTATTTGATAAGCAGTTACAAAAAAAATAAGGTTTTTTCAGAACATTCAGAATAAAAGTATACAATAAAGGGTTAAGGATGCATTTTTCAGTGTTACACGCCAAATCTGTTTTACTAATATTCCTTTTCATTTGGCAAATATTTTTTATTTCTTATTCGCCAAATTGCTAATGTTGCTCAAATGTTAGCAAGAACCCTGATCACAAAGTATTTTCCATTTAAGAAAGTTCTGTCATAGAGAAATTATACATTAGTTAGATTCCTTTATAGACAGGTCCATTTTACAAGTTTTTACAATATTTAGTTCGCTTAAATACTGTATTTGTTGCTAAAAGATGTGAGCCTCTCCCAAAAAATTTAGAGCCCCTGCCCTCCCTCCCTGAAATTATTCGCTGATTACGGCTCTGAAGCATACCCAGAAATACTTGCGAGTACAAAAAAAAAAAAAAAAAAAAAAAAAACTAAGCTTTTTTTACAGGGTTTATTTGGAATTTATTGCTTCATATAATGTCGAACTTCAGCAATGCAGCAGATAAATTAACAAGCAAATGCCCATCAATTGAGAGATTTTGCTCAAAAGTGGATAAAAGCAAAATTGCTGTTTAAAATATCAATGATAAGTAAAAGTTTGTTTAATCTATCAGGATTCAATTGATTTTGAGGTAGATGTGATTTGTTGCAATTGAAATGAATAAATTTTCAGATTTCCTCTAAAGAAATCTCTATTCATTTTGTCCAGTATTAAGGGAAAACCAAGTTCATGATTAATATCTTAAAACTGGGCAAATACACTAAAGACATATTATACCCAAAAACTGTTTTATACCTTGGATGTAAAATTCATAGATTTCAGTGATGTCTTTGGACTTCTAAAATTTTGGGTCCCCACAAACAATAAGTCATATTTAAAATGCATAAAATGAACTTGTTCATTTGGAAAAGAAAAATGAAATGCATAAATTGTTTTAATAATAAGAAATATCACTATTGTCTGCATTTTTTTTTTTAAAAAGGGGTAGGTCGGTTTTATGGAAAAAAACATTTTTGCTGAAAAAGATACTTTCATTGAGTAAAAAAGTACTTTTTGTTCAATGAATGGGTGCTAGTCACATTCACTCAAATAAATGGAGCAACCAAAAACAGATTTTGGAGCAGAAAAATCTACTCTTTTTTTTTTTTCATCCTTTGGACAGAATTTGCGTTTTTTTTTTTTCCCTTTTGGACGAAATTTGCAGTTTTTTTCCACGATCTTTGGTCAAAATCTACCAATTTTGATAACATTCTCTACCAATTATTGATAACATTAGGCATTAGAGCATTAATATTATTTTGATAGTATTTTCAAAGAAAAAATTGAATATGTTGCCAAAAGATAACAAACGACAGTAGTTTGTAGAATGCATATGAGGATAGAACAAGAAAATTTGATTTCACCTTTAGGGCTTGAGGATTCTGCAAAGCTAGCTCTAACTCTTGTAAAATGTTTTTTAAATTATAACAAAATATTTTTTCCATTTAACCTTTTGAAATTTACATACATGAAATAAGTTATGTATGTTCGTGCAAAAAAATATAATAAGTATTTAAAAAAAGGCTAATGCATTTTCACAAATAAAACTTGCAAGCAACTTGTGCATGCTACTTTTTAACATTAATAGACGTACATAAAGGGGTGTAGTCAGAAAAATAACAGAGGATATATATGCTGTAAGCAGAGGGTATACCCTAGAGTGTGTATACTATAGCTTTCTTGAGAAACAGAGGATATACGGTGTTTGTAATTATATGAAATGTACTCTGTACATTTATTCTAAAAGAAGAAGAAAAAAAAATTCTCTTTCACACTTAAAAAAAATTTTGACACAATGGTTTTGCTTTATCTATCAATATATGCTAGAAAAGCAATGCCTTTTATGCCTGCACCCTAAGGCAGCTACCTTACATATGGTGCCATCTCTAAGACTTTTATGATGTGACAATCACACAAAAGATATTACAATATCATAATTTTTAATGTCCCTATACCTATCTTCATAATGTCCTAATCAGCAAACTTATAATATTTTTTAATAAAAAAAAAGTATTTACTAACAAAGTATAACTTAAAATAAACTATAGAAATTAATAGCAGTGTTATAGTAATAAAAATCTCAGAGAATACATGCGATAGGCTGAGTTCAGAATGTTCATGGCTCGAGCTATTAGGGTATCACTATAGCTATTTTTGAAAAACAGAGGGTATACGAAGCTTCTTTAAAAATTTGAAAAGGTATATGGCATATACCTCCGTATACCCTCCACCACATCTCCGATTAATAATAAATCAGAGAAAATTATTGAGGGTACTTTTATACACAGTAAGTCTTTTGTGTTTTACATGATTTGTAAAGTATTTAAAATGAAACTTTATTAAACATTGTATGCAACTTTTAGATAGCTGTTTTTATAAATAAAAAAATTATATGCTATATAGTTAAAAAATTTTACATATATTAAAATAATGATAAATAAAACGAAATTAAAAAAGATCAATTGTGAATCAAAAGTAAACCTGGAGAAAAAATACCTGAAATATTCTACTAACAGTGAAAAAAAGCTTATGACGCATTTGTCATTGTATGGTGTCTCAACTTCAGCGATAATATTCCTATGCTAATTTTCAGCAAGGAGACTTAAGCACCAGATGTTTGTCTAAGGGAAGTTCCTTACTGCATAGGCGATTAATTAAAAAAACACCGAGCAGCAAGGACATTCTCTTGAATTTTTTTTTCTTTCTGTCATCATCTTCAGCAGTTTAAAAAAATCTTTATTGGCTGTTCATGTTCAATCAATACATCTTCTTTAGTTTCAAAGATAATTCCAAAATATATTCTGCAATCTGTTAAAAAAAGAAATATAATATACAGAAAATTTGAAAATTTCACTTCAATACATCAATAACGTAAACATGCAATTTCATGATATATTAATTTCAAAGGATTTTTTGAATAGTTAAAAAAAAAATTACAATTTTTATGTTATGTTTTTCTAGAAAAGTAAAGAAGTTCTAAAAGTTTTGCAAGCTTACAGGCATACCTACAGATTTAAAAATACTGTAGCATGGGCAAATTTTTTGTACAATAGACGGATAGAAAAATTAGGTGTAGGTATCTCACATCATATCTCACATATATATAAAAAAAAAAACCTATGATGTATTTGATCGATATTAAGAGAGTACTAGTCTACAGCTTTAAAGTATGGTTTAGGGGGATCACTATTTTGAATTGTTGTTTTAATTTTCTCACTAAATAAAGATCTATTTCCTCAAAAAAAAGTGTCAAGTTGAATTTTACTGCCTGAGTATGTTTTAAATCATAATCATTAGTTTCAATAAGTCACATGCACAACTCTGCGTTATTTTTATGAATTCTAGCTTTGTGATTTACAAGAAAGTAAACAAATACCTATATTCAATAAAAATTCCATTCTTTCTACATAAATAAACTGTAGAATAGTTAACATACATTGAAATGTAGATATTTGTAGGGGACACAATTATAGAAGATATCATGTACTTTAAGTAATTTCTCTCCGTACAACCACTTGTAGATAGGTACAAGCTTCATATAAAATAAATAAAAAAAAATACAAAATAAACCAATTCAAACTTATATAATTTTTAAATCAGATACTAATATTTTAAGTGTTTCCACAACAATATTACCGGTGCTAGGAAGCTAGAATCTTAATTAAAATTTCTGTTTAAAAATGTTTCTAAAAAATAATATGGTACATCGTAATTTACAAAATAATTGTAGATTTTTTTAAATTAATAAAAGTTACACATGTAATCACAAAATTAGAAGTTTATGAAGCATTTATTTTTCATAAAATGTTTAAAAAAGCACTGAAAACAACCTCATCCATTGTTTTAAAAATCTGATATAATTTTAAAGTATAAAAACAAAACGAAAGGAATTTGTAATATTTAAAATAAAAAGATGAATAAACGCCATATATATATTTACAAATTGATTTTTATGAACAGCCAAGTAAAGTTTATTCTTTTTATTTTTACTGGCTATTTGCAAATAATTTTGAATCATCAAATATAAATTATTAATTCACGGTATAAAAAGTAAACAAACACATACTGCTATATCGTAGAAGGAATTAAACACTTTCACGGTCGCCAAAAAAACGCGATAAACCTTCATTTATGGCACCCATTCTGCCAAAAGGACGAAAATAAATATTTATTTAAACAATATTGCGTAAAAAAAATGTTATAGACTCACTTTTTAAAGATTTCATAGTTTTAAAGAAAAACATAAAAAAAAAACATTGAAGATGCAAACTGATTCCAAATTCGTTTGAAGAAAAGAAAGAAATGGAACGTTTACCAATGATTTCCAATGAACCGGAAGTAGTACCTGTGGTTCCGGTTAGGCGGGTTTTTGTTTATGTTGACACTGAGAATTCGGTCTAGAAAATTAAAACAAAGAAGTGTTTTTCGCCAAGCACGATTCCCGCCAAGAAGTATCGAATTCATGCCGAAAGCTCTGGCCAATCAGATTGCGAGACACAGTTTGGATGGCAAAACCTAGTTGGGAAAAAAAATTATGCGCGTGCCTCAGAGAGTTCCACAAACTCTCTCAGAGAGTTTCAACTCTCTCGGGCTAGATACAGGAACAACCACCTACTCTCATTGGCTACAAAGTTTCGCTTTTACTGATTGGCTGTTGTGGCCATCTGTATTTCAAGCGCATGCGCATACGCTACATTTGTTCAGTTCAGAGATACAGTGACATTCGCTGAGATATCTTAGGTAAATTTTTCAATGTGAACAGGCATCCAATTCCGGGAGGGTCCACTTCAAACACGGCGATCTTAAGGTGCGTTTTCACGATCACGGGCCGCTCTAATTACCTAAAAAACCTTACCTTACCCAAAACCTAACCTAAGAGCGTTTTCACTGGTTACAGATAAATCCTTATGCCAACCAATCAAAGGCAAGTCTTCACTGCGCAAGCGTCTACTTTAGGGCTTTAACAGTCTACAGACCGATCAGCTGATATAAAATTATAAACAAATAACTTTTGTTTACGTTCATAATGATAATCGTGCCGATCCAGTGGCGTGGTCGGTAGCGTGAGCTCCTCCCACACCGCTGGACCCTGGTTCGAGTCCAGCTAGCGGCATGGGTGTGCGGGTGTTGTCCTTGTGATGTGTATTAAAATGTATGTAATGGATTTCTTGTAATAATAAAGTGTTCTGTATTTGTTTCTGTGGTTTATGGATCATTCGAGGTAACAGCCATTGTAGCTATAAACCTCAAAAGCATTGTTCACTCAAACTCAAAAATGATAATCGTAAATATTTCGTATAAAAAATAATAGAAAGTTTTGACTGTTTTCTCTTACTAAAACAGCTTTAAATAATGCTCCAAAAATCATTTTTTATCCAAGTTTCAAAATGAAAATACATAAAAGCACAGTTACTATGATTAATATATTAAAAGCACATAAGTAAATTTTCACTTATGGAAAAGTGATAAGTTACACACTTTGATCAGGTTATTTCATGTGCGCAAATGACATAAATTTGTCAAAAATGTTGGGAAAATTGTTCAATTTGTACAAATGGCATAATAATGATAACACTAATTAATATATCTCTATCCATAACATGTCAATAAAACACACTGTGTTTGGTATTTCTTTTCAATTAGTTTAAAAATTAAACGTTATTACTAAATAAGTATAAAAGTTTTAAAAATATATTTTTTAAACATTCTTATATAAACTTAAAATACTTATAAATATCATGACCAGTTACAAGACGGTAATTCATGATGCATCAAAAACTCTTCTTCACTATTTGGCATGACTCTAATTATGGAAAATTCACCACTATGACTTGGTAGAAAGCATGAACTGCTGAATTTATTAAAGGAGTTATTTTTTCTTTCTTTTTTTCTGATATGACAACAGAAAAGGTAAATTAAAACTATTTCTTAAACTATGAATTGAGAATTTTTAAACTATTTTTTTAAGTTTGACTGTAATTTACTTAATGCTAAATTATTAATTGATAAAAACAGATACAAAAATTATTTCTTTATTTTTGTAAATAAAAATTATCTCATTATTTTTATTTCATTTCTTGCCTTCAAATTATTTAAAATATTTTGTTGTTAGAGTTTCACTGCAAGTTGGCATATTTTAATGGCACGGTTTGATGCATAATTAACTCTGCTTGTTGTTATTGTAACCTTAAAAAATATTTGGTTCTTTATAACAAGTGGTTAACAGAAAAATGTTTTAAAATTCACTTATTACTTTATATTAAATTCCTAAAAAAAAAAAAAATATTGCCGAGTGAAGCACATGGGTATAGATATTTTTAGACGTGTTCCTAGAACAGCCAAGACACTTGATTTTGGCGATTTTTTAACATGTACCAAGCACCCACGAGCGGCAACTGAGATTTCAGCAACTCTGAAATTCTCCCCAATCGCAATGCACATATTTTGGCTGACAATTAGCGATTTGCACAGTTTCAGTGATGACTCCTTTAATAAAATAAACATTTTACAAACAGTTTACAACTAGTTAACTTCTTTTACCACAAATTTTCACTATGCAAACATTTTTCTCGATATTTTTCAATCTTTAAAATTTTGCAGCTCCCCATTTTCTGATTTTAAGAATTTTTTTTCATGTTAAATATACAGAATTTTATATACACCAGTTTCTAAAACAAAAAAATACAATAACCATCAAATAAAATTCACTTACCTTTGCTTCTCATTATCATTAAAGAATCTTACAAAAAGAATCCTGTATTTACTTACTTATTATTTTTATTTAAGAAAAAAAAATCACACATTCCAAACTAAAAATTAATTAAAAATTTTAAGATTTTCTCCAAACAAGCCAACATCAAATCATTGTTTTCATCTAATGACCAGTATTCTGGTGGAATTTGCAAATAGAGAAATAGTAAACGACATTGAACAATCAGAATTCAGCATTTTTACAAAGCTTTCTATTTTCTAAGAGAAAATTTTCTGATAGGTCAATCTTGTTTCGCCAACAACACAAATTCTATCTAGATAAATGCTATAAAAAATGTTTTTGTTCCTTAAAAAAATCAGCATAAAAATGACAAGAAATGAATTTTAAAAACACACTGTGTACATTCATGGGAATTTGTTTAAATTGAAAATTTTTTTATTTATGTAATTTACAGATATTGTTTATTTCAGTAAACAGTCACAAACTTATTGTCAACATTGTGCTAAAAGGGGGGGGGGGATACAGTCCCATGGGGTGCAGAAACTTAGGGGATGCCAAATTTGTACTACGAATGTCGTTTTGGAGGCTTTAGTGTCAAATTAGAAGAAGGGGGGGGGGCGAATTGAAACTTTGCCCCGGGTGAAGTTTTCTCTTAATCTTCTTCGCCTCTGCTAGCAACAAGCAAATATATATAGTTTTAACACATTTTGCAAAGTAAACAATCAATGATTGAAATTAACAATTAATAATTTTTAAAGTTTTGATTTGATATCATAATGTTATTTAAACTGCCTTCCAACATCAGAAATAAATTTCAATACCTCTTAAGGAAAACTCTACTATTAAAAATTACAGAAAAGGAATTTCTAAATTTTGCCACATACATTTGTACAAAGTTATATAGTTTTACGACTTCTGTTTATGAATTTAACAAATATATTTTATTTCTAAAATTTATTAGGATATTTATCAAACATATCAATTTCTATAATTTTAAACTAAAGCACTTATGAGCGCTATGTGACCATTAAAACGAAGGAAAAAAAAAATTGCTGGATGTATGAATTTTGCTGTTTATCAGGCTCTAAAATCCACGAAATTCATCAAACATGCATTGACTAACAACACTAAAATTGAAAAATTAATCTCTGGATGCACAAAAGTCGCATCGAAGAAGTTTCTAAAATGAGCAAAACTGCAGTTATTAACCACAACAGGTATCAAATTATTAAAATGTCTATAAATTTCTACAAAAATATGCAATAAAATTTTGAAATATTTTTTTCTAATATTTATAGTACAAAATTAGGTACTTCAAGGTTATCCTGTCGGCCAATTTCGCCAAACTATACAAACTGCCAAACATTACATGTTGACATAATTTTTATTTTAAATAACAAAAAAACAAATAATTAGTAGAATATTAATGAAAATATTAATAAAAAGTCGAAACAAAAATCACTTAATGACATTTTAAACACGTGAATCTTATTTAATGTTATCGAATGTGATATTTAAGATCATCCATTATTGGCATTTAATCTTATAGTTTGGCGATATTTTTTTGGTCGATGGGATAACCTAGAAGTACCCAAAATTATTATGCAAATTTTTAAGTAAGGAAAAAAGTATTTCTGATATAGGAATTTGCTTTCAATAACATCAATATGTCATTCAATCTTTTAATGTTATTGACAAATCAATTTAAACCATTGAATATTTATTTCGAAAAAAGCATACACTCAATATATTTGTCTGCTGTACCGCACATATATTTCCAAATTTATATTACTATTTATTGAGTAAGCAATATCTTTAAAATGCATGAATAAAAAACCAGAAAATATAGTCATGCACATATAATGCAATCTTGTTTTTAAATATAAATAATACAAAACTGCCATAATAATAGCATTTCATGAAAGCCAATCAAACAAAAGACAAGAAACCAGCCAATCCAATTAAATTAATCCGAATTCCTGTCAAATAATTGTAGGCATGGAAAAAATTCAGGAAATGAACCAGTAACAAGAAAAAGCCATTTATCGTCTCGCCAAATTCAAAGATGCTAAGTGTCTCAGCTGTTTTAGGATTCAGCCATTTCTTTAAGCTATAACGTATTTAGTAGTAAACCAATTATAAAATCACAGCTTTACTATACTTAAAGCAAGTTAGATAAAATAAATAAAAAGAAAAAACAAATTCACAGGATTAATAAAAATACAACCCACACTGTTTTTTTTTTAAATAACAAAATGAAAATGATATCGGGGAGGGGGGGGGGAGGCCCAGTATCATACAATCAATATCAATGAAAATGTGAAAAAACGTACGATAACAATAAACACATACTTTTCCTAAGCTAGATTACTTGCTGATTAACACAGTGTTTCTCATTTTACAGAAAAAAAGTATTGTTTGTATATAGAGATGCACCGAATATTTGGCTTGGCCAAATTTAATGCAATTCAGTATACCAAATATGGTGTGTCTGCCAGATCAAATACTTAAAAAAATATTTTAACAAAACTTAAAGTAACTTTTTATTATTTTATAAGACTTTAAAACAACTCCTATTTTTAACTGTTTATTAATAAAACTATTTAGAAATAGAATTATATTTATATAAAAGAGAATGCTTTATTTGTTATTTGAAAAGTAACCTCAAAGACAATTTACCAAAAATGATAATTTTATTTTTTTCCTGACAAACAAACAATATATGACAGTAAAACTCTAAAATTTCACTTTGATATCAAAATATTTGTTTCAGACTAAAAGAAAATTTTATTCATTTGTTTTAATTCAGAGAGGAAACTATCCTCTTCTTAAGTAACAATTCAAAGGATAGATTTCTTTTTTTTGTAAAAAGATCTTGTTTATCAATATGGAAGATTTTATTTTATGTTAAATATGTACCTAAAATTATTTTAACTTTTTATTTTTTCAAATTCTGAAATTTAAGAGTATTCCGATAAGCCAAACATTTGGTGTTTGGTTTACCTGTTGGCTGAATTTTCTGCATTTGGTTAAAATCACAATATGGTGCATCTTTTCTTGCATATATGATTCAAATCGTAACGGGCAAAACTTGGAAATTTCATTACTGGTCAGTTAAATCAGTTTTATAAACGAGCACTTCTTTATTTAAAAATAGGTAGTTTTTTACTTTTTTGTAATGAAAGCTACCTAATACCAAACAATAAATTTTTGTTAAAACTTCTATTAATTTAAAAATTGAATAGCACAAATTTAATATGCTAATATAAACATATTGCAACCAGAAAATAATATAACATGATGGAATACAAGAAAATTTTACTTTCTCCTTGTAGCTACTGACAGCCAATTTTTTTTATAGCCACTTCTTTTCATTCACTTTTCTTGTGTGTGTTTTCTTGTTAGCAAGAATCCAAATGCGATCTAGCCTGCAAGCATGCCATCCCAAAAGGCCAAAGATTATTTCTAACCTATAGCCTTTCAAGCGACATTCCAACGGACCAACGCAAAACTATCAAATAAGCTCAAACAGTAGCACTTTAAATTGGCTGGATTTGCGAGAAGAACGCATCACATCTATTTGCAGCATCTTTGTTGCATTTCCATCATCAATGTAGCATATGAAGCATCTAGCAAATTAAAATAAAGAAACGAATCAAATATGTGCATACATATATATAAATAAGTTCTTGAAAAGCAAATATTTACTAATGAATAACTAACAAAACCTATGAATAACTAACTAATGAAACCATTAGACAAAACAGAAATAATAATTAAGCTTCTATTTCACCTAAATATTTATAACAGAACATTAGTTATGAAAAAACACTTTTAGAATGCTATAAATATTAAAATAAATTTATTGCATGGCAGTCCTCCCCACTTAATCGGGTAACGGATAATCGAATACCCCGCTTATTCGAATAGAACTCTCCGGAACCGAATTTATCACCATTGGATCTGTGTTATTTTTACCCGCTTAAACAGAATAAATTTCACGAACCTCCCCGCTTATTCGAATATCATCTGGGTGACCCATGTCTGAAAACAGGCACGAAAAACACTTTTGATCTTGAATTTGTCTTCACCTTTTGTCATTTTCGGTTCATTTATACTGAAGGAAAATTTCCAGTACTTCATGCAATGATTTTGGCCGGCAAGTTGCATCGGATAGGTCAAATGATCGCCCCCTCCTTTCTCTGCGAATGAGTAAAATATGTTGGCCAATGTGGATTATTTTTGCTTTTTGTAAGTTTAGTCGTATTTTTGTTAGGAAAAAAAGTTTTCTATGAATTTTAAATGGAAAGCTTTAAACCTTGCTGATAAACTATAGTTTTCGAAACGTTAAATAAAAAAAACAGAAGTCCTGGTAGCAAAAGGCTTTAAGGTTGTTCTTAAATCAAAAAGAGCAACTTTATTAAATAAATTTCAGTTTATTTTTGCATGGAATTGTATGAAACTATCAGGTATTGTTGTTCAGAATCTATCAAATCGCATTCAATTTCCTGTTTTTTTTTTTTTTTTTTTTTTTTTTTTCTATGAGTACAGTAGATTTTTTAAAAAATAATGTCAAAGTGGACTTTTTAAACTAACTTTTAGCAGAATACAAGAAAAAACAATCCAAATTGTAGGGAAAATCGCCTTGTCACGTGATCAAATAAGCTTATAACTCGATAGGTAATGGATCGATCAAAAAGTAGAACCTGAGTTAGATTCCTGATCTCTTCCATGGTCAGGCTTTGCAATTTGATATCTTTCCTTTAAAAAATGAATTCGTAAATATGTCAAAACGTGTTCTGCTTGTTGAGCAAAGCAGTTGAGAACAGCCTTAAAATATCGTAGACATAAGTTTCCAATATGAAACGCAATGCCAAAAAAATCCTAAAGGAACAGAGATAAAATGGAAATTTGGATCTGAAGAGGGAATATAATCCCGATTTTGATAACATTGATCAATATGCGCTGGAATGGGTTTAAAATTTTTCATTAACCCGCGAGAACTCGCGCATGAGATTTTCTTTCTCCATCGTACCTTTTTTATGACAATTTTTAAGACTATTTTTCATTTTAATAAAATTACAAAATGTGATTTCGATTACTTTACTTCTTTTTTGAATAAAAATACTAAGCCAAACAAAAAATTTGATATTAAGTGACTGTAAAGTAAAAGAAAAGAGTTGGGCACCGTGAGAGAAATTCTCATAGCGAGTTCTTCCGGGTTAATAAATGGCGCTATGATTATGCAAAAAAACATGTGCTAGCGCACAAAAACGTTCCCACGTTTTTTGTGCGTAATTCCAGTAAACGAAAAAATTCCACGTAAACAAACCACTTTAAACGACGTTTTTAAAGCTGTGTAAATAACATACATTACAAATAGACAGTTTTAACCAAATTCCGATTAATTACATGAAGTATAATATAAATCATACAGCTATATGTACTGATATTAAATTATTACGCACTTACTTTATATTAGTATTTATTTTACTAATTTACGTTATTATAGTAACGATTTTATTATGCTATTAATTAATTGTACTGTAGATGGTTGTTTTACCTTTTTATTATACATTAAAGATTACATTTCTATATTCCCTGTTTAATCAAATACCCCGCTTAATCGAATATTTTTTTCTGGAACCATCAATATTCGTTTAAACGGGGCCGACTGTATATCATAAAGGATATGATAGCTGCAAAACCATTCTTTTGTTTTTATTACATTTTCATCCAGTTTTAGGCTAAGGTTGTAATATAAATTCAGAAAAAACAACTCTTAACACTTTAGAAATTTTAAATCAAAGTATCTCATGCATAATTATATTTAAAAATTTAAAGCAACAAAAATACACAATTGATTAAAATTGTAAATATGAATTTTTTTATTTGAGTACTACTTAAAATCAAATACAGGAAAAAATAGCTGATTACATATTTTTTTAAAAATAGTAGCAGTGTAACAAAAACTTCAGTAAAGAATTTTATTTTTCCTAAGCAAAAATTTATAAAACTACACATTTCTACTTTGATTAGGCCTAAGTTCATTTAACTGTCAAGAGATTTTAATAAAACTACATTTAAATACAGAAATAGTTATATTAATCCTTTAAAAGTTAGGGATGTTTGTCCAACTGGTACATATTTAAAGTTATTCTGATGAACTTTAATTTTTTCAGAAAAAGATTGTTTATAATATACATGAAAGACTCACTTCTAGTTATAAAAAATGCTTCTATCATCATAATGAATTATTACCTTACCATTAATTTTCTTAAACATTATTTGCAACACTCCAGTTTGTTTACTTACACATACAATGTGACAGTTTGCTTATTTAGATCTTTTTTTCTTTTGCAAGTTACATGCTTTATAAATCACTGTTTAATTTAATTTTCAAAAAGATAAAGTCTTAACATATTTTTTTTTCCTTTTTTCTGCATTAACAATTATTAACAAAATAATAAAGACTAAAAATAAATCGAAAAATCAAAATTCGAAAATTCTTGTTTATAATTTTAAAATCGATACTTTCTCATCGAAGAAATAAAGTGTAGTATGTTACAAATTCAATGGATTTAGATTCATTAGTAGGATATATTAAGAGAAAACTAAACAATTTTAAAACAAAGTTAGGATATCCTTAATTCTGATCAAATTTACAGGATTAATAGATAAACTCTAGTGAATTAAAACTTAAGTGCCTATCTTACCGGAATAGCACATGAAAACATTGTTCAATCAGTAACAAACCATGCATGAAAATACATACTAATTCTTAGAAATAATCAGATAAAAAGAAGCTATACATAATATTGCACCTTAAAATGAAAATTCCATGAGGATTTACAACTTTGTAGGTTATAAATCTTCATAGAATTTTCAGCATGAATCCAAGAACAAAAAGAATCTGTGGGTGAGATGCAATAGGAAAATAAAGAAAAGAAAAAATTCTAGAATAGCAGTTTTTTTGGATGACTATGTTCATAAGTAAATCTCTGCAAAGTGATATATTTTGCAATTAAATATTTCTTTCTTATAATAGAAATATAATTTGCAATTAAATATTTCTTTCTTATAATAGAGTAAGAAAATATCTAGTACAGTGGCTTATTTATTTTAGAGAAAATTCTTTCACATGCTTGCAATATGCATAATCAAGTATATTAACAAAACTGGATTGCAGCTTGCCTTTAACTAAGCTAACAAAATTTTTCTTAACATTTGCAATTATTTTAAATGAACAAAAATATTTTATTCAAAATTAATCGGAAATACTCTACTAAACAACCGAATATAATCAGCGAAGCAAGTAATTAATTTTAAGAAACAAATATTTATAAACAAGTACTTTTATTCTTTGTACTGTTAACTTTCAATAAAATAGTTTTGAGAACAGTACATTACATCATTATAGCAGCACATTAATCTTTATTATTCGAAACGAAATCCATGAAATACGAACTATATAAGTATTGTTTTAATATTAATAAAATACATCCCAACGATTACCAAAGACAGATATGTACAAGATTTTTACAAAATGAAAAGACATTAATAAAACCTACCATCTTCTTTCAATCCTAAAAAATAGATTCTGCTTGAATCAACAGAGAGCAATTCGAAATAAAAATAATTCTGTAAAATGAAATTTCATTACATTTCTCCACCGCCATTATTTGGCAAAATACTCTTTTCTGATTGGCTGCGCTTAGGTAATTTCTGCTTAGGTTTGAACACGAATGGAACCTAAAAAATCGCGTTCTAAATTAATTCGTAAATTTTACCTAAGCACAAGATTTTAGGTAGTTAGAACGCGATTTTTTAGGTTCGATTCGTGTTCAAACCTAAGTACTAACTACCTAAGCGCAGCCAATCAGAAAAGAGAATTTTGCTAAGTAATGGCGGTGAAGAAATGTAGCAATGAAATTTTCATTTTACATATAGTTATTTTTATTTCGAATTATTCTTTTGCGTCAAGCAGTAATTATTTTTTATGATTGAAAGAAAAAAGTAAGTTTTATCAACGTTTTTCATTTTGTAGATGCATATACATATCTATCTGTCTTTTGTAATCATTCAGATGCATTTTATAATATTAAAATAATATTTATAATGTATATAGTTCGTTTCGAGTAGCAATGAAGATATAATGTACTGTTCTCAAAATTATTTTATCGAAAGTTAACAGTACAAAGAATAAAAGTATTTGTTTATAAATATTTGTTTCTTAAAATTAATTACTTGCTTCAGTGATTATATTCGGTTGTTTGGTAGAGTATTTCCAATTAATTTTGAATTAAATATCTGTTTGTTCATTTAATAATCGTAAATGTTAAGGAATATTTGGTTAGCCTAGCTCGTAGGTTTTTAAATCGTTAAATTAGTTAAATGCTAGCTACAATCAAGCTTTGTTAATATACTTGCATATTTATGCAGGCATGTAAAAGAATTTTCTCTAAAATAAATAAGCCGCTGTATTTGATATTTCCCTATTTTATTTTAAGAAAGTAATATTTAATTGCAAAATAGTTTGCTCTTCATCCCTTTAGAGATTTAATTTACAGCATAAAAAGTTGTAAATCCTCATAGAATTTTCATTTTAAATCATGTATAGCTTCTTTTTATCTGATTATTTCTAAGAATTTGTATGTATTATGCATGGTTTGCTACTATTTGAGCAAAGTTTCCATGTATTAGTCCAGTATGATAAGCGTTTTAGTTTTATTTCACTAGAATTTATCCATTAATCCTATAACTTTGATCAGAATTGAGGCTCCCTTAATTTTGTTTTAAAATTGTTTGATATTTTCTTAGTGTGTCCTAATGAATCTGAAAGTTATCCCTATGAAATTTATAATATACATTTTATTTATTTGATGAGAAAGTAGCAAACTTAGAATTATAAACAAGGTTTGTCAAATTTTGACCTTTTCGATTGCTTTTTAATCTTTACTATTTTGTTAATACTTAAAAATGTAGAAAAAAGGAAAACATTATGTGAAGTCTTTGTTTATCTTTTAAAAAATTACATTGAAAACAGCGATTTATAAAGCATGCAACTTGCAAAAGAAAAGCTATCAAAATAAACTGTCATATTGCATACCTAAATAAACAAAATGCCACATTGTATATCTAAGTAAACAAACTGGCATGTTGTAAATGATGTTTAAGAAAATTAATGGTAAAGTAATGTTTCATTATGATGTTAGAAGGATTTTTGTAACTAAAAGCGAGTCTTTCATGCATACAATAAACTTAATATTTCAAACAAGTATACTTAAATTTCTTAGCTGATTAATAGTTAATTATTTATTAGTAAATATTCGCTTTTCAAGAACTTTTATATGTATATGTATGCACATATTTGATTAGTTTCTTTCTTTTAATTTTCTAGTTGCTTCAGATGCTACAGTTATGATGGAAATGTAACAAGAATAATACGAATAGGTGAAAAGCTGTGCGATAAAGTGCTACTCTTGCAGTTTGTTGGATACTTATGCATTGGCCAGTTGGAATGCGCTCAAAAGGCTATAGGTTAGAAATAATCTTTGGCCTTTTGAGATGTAAACTTGCTAGCTAGATTGCATTTGGATTCTTCCTGGAAGCTACACACTTCCTCTTTTTATTTTGCTGAAGATTGCATTTGCTGTATTGACTCCTATGAAAAGTAAGCCACTTATTGCTTTAAAAAAAAATTCGAAAGCAACTCTTAACATAAAATTGGTTGCCTGTAAAGTCGGTATACGGGCGAAAGTTTTACGTGACAACGACTTTGAGTTGTAAAATAATTTTAATGTGAATATTCATTCGTATAGTAGGAAGAAGGATGAAATAATAGTAACAATTTAAAACATTTATTTATACAAAGAATTATATTTAAAACATTAATTTATACAAAGAATCTCTCACTGAATTTCATATTAACAAAATTTTATTTTTACCTTTACACATACATATGTATTTATATACAAATATACATACAATAACTTGCAATACACTGTGTTTGTTAAACACATTTTACTTCATGTTTATTGATGTCAAATGTTGAATTTTGTAAACAGCATATTAAAGAATTTTTCAATGAGCAGAATATGTAAAAATAAAGTAAAATGGCTTTCACTAATCACATATTATTAGTTTTCCATAATATACCACCGAATTACGAAATAAACTACACTTATTTTCTTTGTACTTTATACTAATAACTAATACATAACGTATTTCGTCTTAGTTTGATACTATCTAAAATTCCTATTAAGCACCGCCCCTTCCTTGCAGCGAATTCACATTCACGTTCAGAAAATGGTCCCACAAGTGACCGGAAAAAGTTAAGAGAAAAGTGAGCGCGTATCGTGAGCGGAGCGTAACGTAACGTAACGCAGTTTCTTGAAGTGTCTCCCGGCAAACCAATTTACAAGACGTTGTCACGTCAAAAAAGAGTTCTATTGCTTTGTTTAAAAGTTCTTGCTTATATAAGTGTAAATTCAATTTAATCTCTCTGATTTAAGGCATTAATTTTACAGGAATTTAGTAAATATAAATTGTGTAAATTGCAGCAATTACTTAGATTAAAATAAAAATTTTAATATCAAATTGAATTATTGTTTAAGAAAACATACAAACAATAAGCATTAAATAAAATAAAGCACATTTTTATTAGCATAGTCACATAGCACAGAATATGTGAAAACAAATACAGTAGACTCCCTCAAATCTGCACTCTTAAAATCCACAACTCTCTAAAATCCGCACATATTTTACAGATGTAAACAATGAAACATTCAGTTCAGATGTAGGTACAAATTTTGACTTTTTTAATTTTATATCAATGCCATATGTTTTGTAATTTGTAATTTTTATTAAAGTTATTGAATTCATGTTTTTTCATGAAGAAAGAATAATTTATTTCTGAAAAAATTAAGATATTGCTGATATCATTGGTAATCACAATCTTACTATACATATTTATGTATTAATCAAGCTTTTTTAGTTAATAAGTCTGGCTAAACCTGAAATAAAGCTTCATTATTTTATGATCTTGATGTGAATTAATACTGTACCTTTATGAGGCAAGTTTCATTGAATAATTTAAGAAAAATACATTTCATATTTATAATGAATATTTAATTATACATTATTGATTATTAATTTGACCTTTGCTTTTGTATTTTTATCATTTTAAAAACTATCTAAATTTTTATTATCTTAGTTTATTACTTATTTTAATATTTTAGCATATTGTAAGCATTCATTAAACTTTTGATTTCATTATTAATTATATTCAAATTTCTTTTTTAAAAATGTAAACAAAGCAATGACCAGAAATCCGCAAAATTCTAAAATCCACAAAACCTCTAGTCCCAAGCTGTGCGGATTTGAGGGAGTCTACTCTATTACAAAAACATGTGGCAGCGACAGAAATATTTGGTTCTTTTCTTTTAATTGACCACTTTCCATTGAATGTAAATGTCAGCACACAGTTTGCAGAAACATATGGCTGTACGTATATAATAATATATCATGCATTCAGAATTTTTTGGTTTAAATTACAGATTTTTTAATTTACTTTCATTTTAGGAACCGGTTTGAAAAGTAATGTCCTTATAAGAAAAAGTAAAAGCTACAAGCAAAATTGAAAGTCAATATTGAACAGCTATCCAATAAAAATATATATATTATGCAAATACAATAGACTTCCTCAAATCTGCACATACAGTAAAGCATCGTTTATATGACAATCACTTATACGACGTTTACATTTAAACGACATTGTAATGTGGTCCCAATTCGTTCCTATTCATTTCAATGTAAAAATATATCTTTTATACGACGCCCAAAATCGTTTATACTTCGATTTTGTATAGGTTTTTTTTTTGTTCATTTTTCTTGTGTATTTTAAGAACGAGTGGAATTTTGCAGCTATGGATGACACCAAAGAGCGTATTTAAATGCATTCCACATTTTAAAAATGTGGGCTGCTGTTCGATTAGTCTGAAAAATCAGCTTATGTGAAACAGATTACACTGGGAGGGGTCATTCTTTTTTTCGGGGATGGTCACCATTCCGGACCTGTTTTAAATTGCAAATAGACTATCCTTCTAACTGTTATCAGTATTAGCGACTTTTAGTTGGCTACGCGGGGTTTTTGTCTTTGACTTTAAATGGAAAGGAAATGATGTACTGCAAATGAGGAACCTTTCGGTGAAACATAAACATAAGTGAAACATAAATAAAGGTACGCAAATGTAATTTGCTTACTAACTCCCCCCTCCCCCCCCCTTTTTTTTGTTTAATTTACAAATTTATGCAAATCAGCACGTTAAACATTAAAATTAAGTGAAAACAACATTAATTCTAGTTTTAGATGTGAAAATCGATTATACGTCATCGTTTATACGACGTTTTTCAGTAGTCCCTTCGGCATCGTATAAACAATGCTCCACTGTAACTTAGATGTAAACAATGAAATATTCAGTTCAAATATAGGGACAAAATTAGACTTTTTTAGCTTTATATCAATTCCATATGTATTTTAATTTGTAATTTTATTTAATATCACTGAATTCATGTTTTTTCATGAAGGAAGAATAAATTTATTTCTAAAAAAATTCACGCTATTGCTGATATCACTAATAATCATTTGTACTATTCAATTTTTGGTTTAATATTAATAGAAGTTTTAACAAAAAATTATTGTTTAGTATTTTTAAATTTAAAAAGTGTCTGTTTATAAAACTGCTTTTACTTGCCAGTAATGAAATTTCCCAGTTTTGCCTTTTATCATTTGAATCATATACGCAAGAAAAGATGCACCGAATTGTGATTTTAGCCAAATGCCAAATATTCAGCCAACAGATAAACTAAACACCGAATGTTTGGCTTATCCGAATACTCTTAAATTTCAGAGTTTGAAGATAATAAAAAGTTAAAATAATTTTACATAATATTTAACATAAAAACTTCCATATTGATAAACAAGATCTTTTTACAAGAAAAAAAAATATGCTTTGAATTGTTACTTAAGAAGAGGATAGTTTCCTCTGTGAACTAAAACAAATGAATATAATTTTCTCATATTCTGAAACAAATATTTTGACATCAAAGTGAAATTTTAAAGAAATTTGAAAAAAAAAAAAAATGTCATATACTGTTTATTTGTTAGAAAAAACTAAAATCATTATTAGTTAATTGTCTTTGGGGTTACTTTTCGAATAGTAAATAAGAAGCATTCTCTTTTATGTAAATATAATTCTATTTTTAAATTTGTTGTTAAAAGTTGCTTTAAGGTTTTAAAAAATATTTTCTTAGAATACGGTTTGGCTGATATACCATATTTGGTATACTGAAGTGTGTTAAATTTGGCCATGCCAAGTATTTCACATGTTGAATAGTCTGATATTTGGTAGTATAGTCAAATACGAAATATTCGGTGCATCGCTAAATACAAGCAATATTTTTTTTTCTGTAAAATGGGAAAAGCTGTGTTAACCAGCAAGTAATCTAGCTTAGGAGAAGTATGTGTTTATTGTTATTGTATGTTTTTCATACTTTTTTTAATATTGATTGTATGATATTGAACCCCCTGCCCCCCACCACTATCGCTTTCATTTTGTTATTTCAAAAAATCAGTGTGGTTTGTATTTTTATTAACCCTTTGAATTTGTTTCAGCAAATTTCGTGCATCCAGTGATTATGTTTTACTTCATTTTAATGGGCATGTAACACTCATAAGTGCTTTAGTTTAAAATTATAGAAATTGATATGCTTGATAAATATCCTAAATAAGTTTTAGAAATAAAATATATTTATTAAATTCATGAACAGAAGTCATAAAATCTATATAACTTTATGCAAATGTATGCGGCAAAATTTAAAAATTCCTTTTCTGTGATTTTTATTAGTACAGTGTTTTCCTTAAAAGGTATTGAACTTTATTTCTGATGTAGGAAGGCAGTTTAAATAACATTATGATATAAGATCAGTATTTAAAAATTATTGATTGTTACTTTCAATCGTTGATTGTTTACTTTGCAAAATGCGTTACAACTATATCTATTCACTAGCCATAAGCAGGGGCGAATAAAACTAAGAGAAAGCTGCACCCGGAAATGCGCCTCCACCCCCTTTTCCTTAACTTGATACTAAAGCCCTCAAAACGACATTGGTAGAATAAATTTGGCATCCCCTAAGTTTCTGCACCCTGTGGGACTGCCTTCTGCTCCCTTTAGCAAATGCTGACAATAAGTTCACAATTATTTTGGTAACTGTTTATTGTAATAAACAATATCTGTAAATTACATAAATAAAAAATTCCCCATTTTAAACAAATTCCCATGAATGTACGCAGTGTGCTTTTAAAATTCACTTTTTTTAATTTTTATTGTGCTTAAATGGTTCTTTTATCCTGTTTTTTTTTAAGGAACAAAAGTAGTTTTCATGGCCGGGATCTAGATAGAATTTGTGTTATTGGCAAAACAAGATTGACCTGTCAGAAAATTTTATCATTTAGAAAATGGAAAGCTTTGTAAAAATGCCGAATTCTGATTGTTTATTGATGTTTTACTATCTTTTTATTTGCAAATTCCACGAGAATGCTGGACATTAGATGAAAACAACGCATTGATGTTAGCTTATTTAGAGAAAAGCTTCAAATTTTTTAATTACTGAATCATCTGCTGCATGACATGATATCTGGAAGCTGAAGGAATTTTTTGTTTGTTTGCTAGATTTTTAGTTTGGAACATGTGATTTGTTTTCTTGAATAAAAGTAATAAGTAGAATAAATAAAAGATTCTTTTTGTAAGATTCTTTAATGTTAATGAAGAAGCAAAGGTAGGTGAATTTTAATTGATTTTATTTTATGGTTATTGTATTTTTTTTTTTTTTTTTTTTTTAGAAACTGGTGTATATAAAGTTCTGTAGATGGGTCATTCCACGTGAAATCAACCAATTTAAGGAAAACTTGTTGCATCATAGTCACAGATTTTTTTTTAATTTTTATCATAGACAGACATAGTACTGAAACCCTCAAATCTGAAATTTAAAAGTAATTTTCACAATATTGGCCGAGATATGGCCATTTGAAAACTGGCCATTTTTACAAAATGGTGGCCATCTTGGAATTGTATCACTGTCTAAATATGGCCATAACTTGACAACTAATGGCTCAAAGTTTATATATCTGGTACCAATTTGAAGCTATTTGTACAAAGAATGAATATTTCACATCAAAATAATAATAAATTTTCATTTTTTTACTTTTTATTATGTGCAAAGTGAAAATTTCACCCCAAAAAAGGGCAGATTGTAATGGCTCATAAAAAAAATGAATCATCATGAATTTTTCTGAAACTTGGTAAAAACGTTGCTCCATCTGTGTGCTTTAAATAAAAAAAAATTGGAAAGGTAAAATTTGTTGTTTTAAAATAAATGGTTTTTTACAGATAAGGTGTCATTAACCAAATAATGATATTTTTAGAATCTGTGAGCATTCCTGATTAAAAAAATAATGGTTAAAATAAAATTTTCTAACATCTAAATTAATGTAAAAGTATAATCAAAACCTCATTTGTACTAATTTTGTAGAAATCTGCCTCCAGCCCCCCTCCCCCCACCCCCCAAAAAAATTAGACAATTCAAAAAATTTTACACTGAAAAAGATAAGATAATAAATAAGGAATATAATGTATAATTATAAAATACCTATAAATGCAATGCATACATATGGTGATTTACTTCACATATAGGGGCAAGTGGGGTAGAATGGGACAGTAGGTTTTTCTCTTTATGTATCATTCTAAATATTTCATCAATCACATATTAGATGAAGTAATGGTACCCCAATCTTCAGTTGAAAAAAGTAGCTAATTTACACAAGCTTGCAATTATATAAAGAAAAAGATTATTTCAAGAATCAAAACATGAATTCAAAATTTTAAATTTTGAATTCAAAACATGATGTAAAAATTTCATTATGTTTCTATAAGCTGATGTAATATTGCATCATGTTCTATATAAGCTGATGCAATTTAAAGAAAAGATTGCTACTGTACCTTCATCTGCTTCTTAATTGGCTATAATCAAAGTATGATGCTATCTTGCATCATGTTCTATATGAGCTGATGCAATTTAAAGAAAAGATTGCTGCTTTACTTCATCTGCTTCTTAATTGGCTATAATTAAAGTATGATGTAATCTTGCATCATAATGTCCAAGAAACTTGAGTAATTCCTTTTAAATACCATATACCACTTCTAAAGTTTTCAATGAAGTGTATTTAGACATACAATAATTATTTTGTACTTATTATACAGTGGAGATGGAGTGTTTTGTATGTAAAAAACTCAATGTTTCTCTGAGTACTGATGTTATTTCTGTTCTTCAATTATCCCCACAGGATTTACATTTATTAAAAAAAAGGTTACATTATATAATCCCAGATGAAAAAAGTTTTTTGCATGCGAATATATGCAAGGTTCACAAGGATAAATTTCTAAAATTTTATAGTTTAAATCAGAGACAGTGTTGTGATCCATTTAATAAACATCCAAATAGTAACAGAGCAAAATCACTGAAAACAATTTCTTTAGATATGTCTATGACAAATCCAAACATCCTCATTCCAGGAAAAAAATTATGTACTTCCTGCTATTCATCAATAAATAAGATGATTTCTATCGTTGACATGAAAAGCATCTCTGATCCAGAATTTAGTGAACCCACAGTAGTAATGGAACAATTAAACAAAAGCTGTGAAATGTTAGAGTTATCGCCAATAAAAATGAATAGGCGTAGCTCAAAGAGGAAACTTGGTTATTTGCAGACAAAAGTTACAAAAATTTTGAATGAAATGAAATAAAAAGTACTGTAAAAATAAATATTTAGTGTAAATAACTGCAAATTGATATTTCTTTATTGAATTATATAATATAAACACAATACTTTAATTTAGATGCTAGAAAATTTCATTTTAACCAATATTTCTTAAATTAAGAATACTTACAGATTTTAAAATAATCATTATTTGGGTCAATGACATCTTATATGTAGAAAACCATTTTTAAAACAACAAATTTTACCTCTCTAATTTTACAGTATAATGTTCCATATATAGAGAAACTGTTACATCTATGCATAATCAAATCATTATACAGAAAGCGTAAAAAGTATATGAACTAAATTTACTTTTCATTTTTGAAATAATCTTTTTCTTTATATAATTGCAAGCTTATGTAAATCAGCTACTTTTTTTCAACTGAAGATTGGGGTACCATTACTTCACCTAATGTGTGATTGATGAAATATTTAGAATGATACTTAAAGAGAAAAACCTACTGTCCCATTCCACCCCACTAGCCCCTATATGTGAAGTAAATTATCATATATATATGCACTGCATTTATAGGTATTTTATAATTATACATTATATTCCTTAATTATTTTCTTATCTTTTTTCAGTGTAAAATTTTTTGAATTGTCTAATTTTTTTTTTTTTTGGGGGGGGGGGGGGCTGGGGGCAGATTTCTACAAAATTAGTACAAATGAGGTTTTGATTATACTTTTACATTAATTTAGATGTTAGAAAATTTTATTTTAACCATTATTTTTTGAATCAGGAATGCTTACAGATTCTAAAAATATCATTATTTGGTTAATGACACCTTATGTGTAAAAAACCATTTATTTTAAAACAACAAATTTTACCTTTCCAATTTTTTTTTTATTTAAAGCACACAGATGGAGCAACGTTTTTACCAAGTTTCAGAAAAATTCATGATGATTCATTTTTTTTATGAGCCATTACAATCTGCCCTTTTTTGCGGTGAAATTTTCACTTTGCACGTAATAAAAAGTAAAAAAATGAAAATTTATTATTGTTTTGATGTGAAATATTCATTCTTTGTACAAATAGCTTCAAATTGGTACCAGATATATAAAATTTGAGCCATTAGTTGTCAAGTTATGGCCATATTTAGACAGTGATACAATTCCAAGATGGCTGCCATTTCGTAAAAATGGCCAGTTTTCAAATGGCCATATCTCGGCCAATATTGTGAAAATTACTTTTAAATTTCAGATTTGAGGGTTTCATTACTATGTCTATCTATGATAAAATTAAAAAAAAAATCTGTGACTATGATGCAACACCCATTGGTTGAATTCATGTGGAATGACCCAGATTAAACATGAAAAAAATTCTTAAAATCAGAAAATGGAGATCTGCAAATTTTTAAAAATTGAAAACTATCGAGAAAACTGTTTGCAAAGAGAAAATTCATGGTAAAAGAAGTTAACTAGTTGTAAATTATTTGTGAAAGTTTATTTTATTAAAGCAGTCATCTCTGAAGCTGTGCATATCGCTAATTGTCAGCCAAAACATGCGCGTTGTGATTGGGGAGAATTTCAGAGTTGCTGAAAACTCCGTTGGCCCTCGTGGGTGCTTGGCGCACAGAGCCCGATCAAGCTGAAGTTGGGCCCAGGGCCTGTTAAAAAATTGGGCCTCCCCTACCTACCCATTTTCGACGACACTTTCACACAAAAAAGATTTATTTGATGAGTTGACAAAGTTGTTTGGGTTAAAAGTGCCTAGGATAAAAACTTCTAAAAATTTTATTGAACCATTCAGACTATTTAAATTTTATGTTTCATATTTTACAAAACAATATTATTCGAAAAGTATTTGATTAAGAAAAAAAAAAATCAGCCACATAATTTCTGGGCCCCTGAAATTGGTGGGCCCAGGGCCGAGGCCCCGGAGGCCTGTGCATTAATCAGGCCCTGTTGGCGCATGTTAAAAAAATTGCCAAAATCAAGTGTCTTGGCTGTTCTAAGAACATGCTAAAAAAAAAAAAAAAAAAAATCTATATCTGTGTGCTTCTCTTGGCAATTTTTTTTAGGAATTTATTTTAAGTAATAAGTGAATTTTAAAACATTTTTCTGTTAACCACTTGTTAAAAAAGCAAATATTTTTTAAGGTTACAATAACAACAAGCAGAGTTAATTGTGCATCAAACCGTGCCATTAAAATATGCCAACTGGCAGTGAAACTGTAACAACAAAATATTTTAAATAATTTGAAGGCAAGAAAGGAAACATAAATAAAAATAATGAAATAATTTTTATTTACAAAAATAAAGAAATAATTTTTGTATCTGTTTTTATCAACTAATAATTTAGCATTAAGTAAATTACAATTAAACTTTGAAAAAATAATTTAAAAACTTTCATAGTTTAAAAAATGTTTTTTAGTTTTTTACCTTTTCTGTTGTCATATCAGAAAAAAGAAAGAAAAAACAATTCTTTTAATAAATTCAGCAGTTTATGCTTTCTACTAGGGCATTATGGTGAATTTTTCATAATTAGAGGCATGCCAAATTAATGAAGAGAGGTTTTTTGATCCATCATGAATTACTGTCTTGAAATTAGGCATTATATTTATAAATATTTTAAGTTTATAAAAGAATGGTTGAAAAAATACATATTTTTCTACTTTTATATTTATTTAGTAATAACGTTTAATTTTTAAACAAACTGAAAAGAAATACCTAACACAATGTATTTTATTGACATGTTATGGATAGAGATATATTAATTAGTGTAATCATTATTATGCCATTTGTACAAATTGAACAATTTTCCCAACATTTTCGAACAATTTATGTCATTTGCGCACATGAAATAACATGATCAAAGTGTGTAACACATCACTTTTTCATAAGTGAAAGTTTACTTATGTGTTTTTCAATACATTAATCATAATAACTGTGTGCTTTTATGTATTTTCATTTTGAAACTTGGATAAAAAATGATATTTGGAGCATTATTTAAAGCTGTTTTAGTAAGAAAAAACAGTCAAAACTTTTTATTATTTTTTATACGAAATATTTACGATTATCACGATGAACGTAAACCATGAAGATAGATATAGTAGAAGGAGAACAAAGACGGCGCTTCCACTTTCGTCCCTAAAGTCTTTCCGAGTTTGGTTGGCATTTCCGGCAGTTTGGGAGCAGATGAGGTCTAGCGCCCCCTACATCCCTCTAGCAGACTAGTCGAGAGACCAGTCAAACAAGTCATGTGATCGAAAGTCAGTGCAGCATCACTAGCGCCACGCCATGCACCGGGAAATACTTTGGGGCTAAGTTCTGTTGGGAAAAGCCTATCTTCTCGGTTCTCCTTCTATTATTCTATCTTCATGACGTAAACAAAAGTTATTTGTTTATAATTTTATATCAGCTGATCGGTCTGTAGACTGTTAAAGCCCTAAAGTAGACGCTTGCGCAGTGATGACTTGGCTTTGATTGGTTGGCATAAGGATTTATCTGTAACCAGTGAAAACGCTCTTAGGTTAGGTTTTGGGTAAGCTAAGATTTTTTAGGTAGTTAGAGCGACCCGTGAAAACGCACCTTTAGATATCTTAAGTTTGTGGTGTGAACAGGGTATAAGGGAGTAAAACCTGTCCGTTCTTTAACGACTGACACTGTACGGATGAGCTCCGGGAATTTGATTGGTTTAAATTTGGCAATGTATAAGTAAGTATGATATGATTGGGCTACATCATCGCTATGACAAAAAATGTAGCGGTGGATTGGTTGACAGAAGTGTTTGTTTGTAAACATGCCCTTTCCTTATTGAGCTCAAACCAATTAGTAGGCCTCCCTTCCTAGCTGAACCTGTGTTAACTTCTTGGGACGAGCGACACGTATACGTGCCGCAAAATGATTTAAGATTCCTTGTTTATTCCCACCGGTAAAATTATACATTAAAATTTGGCTTATTCAATAGGAGCATTTTCTCGATTTAAGAAGGAACAAATTTCTGCTTTTTAAAACTGGTGACAAAACATTAAAAATTTCGTAAAAGGCTCCCTTCGCGAAGGGGTTAAATATTCATAATTAGATCTTGAGGGAAAACGAGCAGTAGCGTGGAAATTTTAATGTTACGAAAAGTCGGAACGATTCCATCATTGAACATGACCCAAGAAAAAGACCTAAATGAAGCTAGACAGAGACATTATTTGATCAGTTTAAGTCAGCACAATACCTCAGCGTATATTGCGTCTGCACGGGCCCGGGCCGGGCCGGCGGAATCGTTTCAAATTTTCTAACGGGCCGGGTCGACAAATAACATAAACGGGCCGGGCCGGCAAAAAAATTGAACGGGCCGAGCCGATTAAAAAAATTTTTCTGAAGATTTGAGCTGGAACGATAAAATATGAGCTATTTTCAATGGTTTTAACGAGAATAAGTATAAATGTGCGTCACGAGCCATACTAGTTTGACAGCATCAATATAAAAATGTACATTGTAGAGATCAGCATCGGAATATTACATTGTGTGCAACTCGCTTTAATATTTTTTTAGCTGACTCATGCCGGTCCGAGATCAAGCTTGCATTATTTTTCTACATATAGACTGGCCGGACCGGAACTAGACTTAATTGTTCTCAAGTTCTGTAGGGCAGAAAACATGAATTTTAAAATTATTAACAGTGATAAAGAACTTATGTTAGCTTTATCTTCGGATATATACTTCTTGATGGTTTTTGAATTAATTTCTCAATAATGCGAAAGTTTGACACATTTTCTGATTAATTTTAAATTGTAAAAGTATAAAAGTGATAAGCTTAACTATTGAAGGAATTTAAAATCAAATAGCGTTTTTTTTTTTTTTTTTTTTTTTTTTTTTTGTAAATAAAATACTTGTATGATCTTGTTGAGATGTAATAGTTTCTCAAACGATTATAGGTTTTTCTCTCTTCCCATGCTATCGCTTCCGGAAATTCTATTCAAATCGCTAATTATGACAGTATTTTATTTGCTTGTGGTATTCTTAAATTGCTTGTATCAAAAAATGGATAACGCCACTCGATTATATAGTTTTTGAATAAAGATACCTGCTAATCTTATGCATTTCTGAGAAAAAAAAGTGAATTTAGAAATGTATCAGAAAGGAGCTTCTTTGAATTTAAGAATGAATTTGGATTTAAAACCTTTAATAAAATGATATAGTAATATTTTTGTAAATCTTCTTTTATCAAACATCTTCAAAAGTAAGATGTTTTTAGCTTTCTTTTTTTTTTTTTTTTTTTTTTTTTTTTTTTTTATTCTAAGCCATATTACATTTTTAATGAATTTTTATTTGAATGTTAAAAGAACAAAAATCTAAGTAATCATTAATGTTGGTAATGTGTATTTCCTGTAAAATATATTGTAAAATCATTCCATAGATATGTATGCAGTATTCTTTAAAAAAATCTTAATTATATGATAAAAATCTGATTTTTTTTTTTTTAGAAATCGTAGAAATTGTAACGGGCCAAAACGGGCCTGTTTCCATTGATTTCTGTACGGGCCGGGCCGGGCCGGGCCGGGCCTAAAATATAAAAATTTAAACGGGCCGGGCCGGGCCGAAATAAATTTCCTACGGGCCGGGCCCGGGCCTGGGAATTCCGGCCCGTGCAGATCTCTAGCCTATATCTGAAAAATGGTTCCATCCCACAGGATAAGTAGTAACAATCTAACAGCGCTTGGTACAAAGAGTGTTCGTGAGACATGGATCGTTAGATTTCCGTATTACTACACTTCTATAAAATAAAGATTAATTTTTTTTTCTTGTGCTCAATACCTTATGTTTTTCTTCTATCGGCTCTTGGACTATCACAAATTGTGGCAGTTATTTAAAAAAATTCTTGCAGAAGGTTAGGTTAAATATCAAGAGTGTTTTTTTAGAATGGTGTTTAAAATAGAAGCAATACATGGCATTACTACAGCAACAGATGCTAAATGGTGGGCCGATTTTTTGTTTATTTTCTCTCTCAGTTTTGTTGCGATAGAAGCAGATTAAATATTTGGACTGGTTATCAATTGTCAATTAAATTTTGATCTTAGGGGCCAACTGCACATGTTTAATCTTTTTCTTTCACATCAATATTGAGAAGAGAGGCTAAAAAGGCCCTAATGTAAAGCTAACACTGCCATCTACCATCGTTATTTTAAACTAAAATCGAGAATCACGGTACAAAAACCCCTGCTGTATTACATTCTTACATAATACTTCTCCGGGCAATTATTTTTACAGCTGTCACCGTTTGCAAGTTATTGAATTTTAAAATCAGTCAGTCAAATTTTGGACACTCGGTAGATGCATATACATATACAAATACATATTTTTAAAGGTATCACATTTTTAAAAGTTAGTCGGCAAAATCGTCATACACGCCCCCCTAATGAATTCTGCTTAGCAGCCTTCGATACAGGATAACAGTCCCTTTAATTTTCCTTTAACTAATGTTAAAGTCTCATTGAAATTGTCCCTTTATTATAAATGTATTTAAAAGTTTTAGATAATCAAATTCGTATAATATTTACTTCGTCATATAAGACAGAAAACAAATGTCACAGGAAATCTGAAATAGTGCTAAAGAATAATTATTCTCAACAAATTTAAAACACATGTAATGCAAAGAGCCTTCATGGCGTTATCCTGAATGGAGAAATTACATCATTTCTCCACCAGTTGGCGTATTCGAGAGCTTGAATCGCCAATCGTGTTTTTGGGAAGGACGTAGAAGGGGACTCCGCGGCCGAGTGGTCAAAGCACCACACCGCTAATCGCCATCGAGCGTAGAAGGTTGAAGTTTCAAATCCCACTGGCCGTGTTCAAAAGCGGCTTTTTTTGTGCGCACGCGCTCAGAAGATTCTGCTTGGAGTAGGTGCTATCGAAGAAGAGAATTTTAAAGTTATTCAATTATTGTATTATTTTTATGGTTCAGAATTGGTAAATACAAATACTATATCCCTTTATCCTTTCAAAACATGATTCTCGTAACGGAAATACATACCTGTGACCTCTCAAATAAAATTTAAAATATTCCAGGAAGTATCACGTGACCTATTTCATGTAATTTATCCCCATTAGCATTTAAAATATGACAACCAACCCTGCTCAAAAGCTGACGCGCGTTACGCGAAAAAAAACTGCTGGGCGATTTGATCACGTGATTGTTCATTTTGTGCTTATCTGTTATTGGTCGAAGTGTCTAGGCTGCCGGCTGGCAGCCGGCACTGCAGCCACAGCCAGGGCCCGCTTATGAATTAGAAGTAGGGGAAGCCCGGCGTCCAATTGGGGGCCCCCTATTAATCAACTATTTTTTTAAACTTATTTATTTAATAATCTATTTTTCACATGCTTAGATGATATGAAATTTTGCTATCAAAATTTCGATAAATAACATTTTTAATATTAAACTCAAACGATTATATGTTTATTATACATATGAAAAAGTATTTTATTAGATACATAATTAAATATAACAAATTAATTTTGTAAGAAACAAATATGAAACTATAATTAAGAATATTTCAACTTCAAAATATCTTTTTATGATTTTCAAATTACAACATAATAAGAAAAACAAAATCCTTATGCAAAAAAATCCATTATTTTTTTTTATCATGAATTTTTTTTCATCTAAAAGTTAAGTTTGAAAAGTAAATTTTGGGGCCCTTTTAAAAATCAATGGGTAAGCACGGGCTTCACGGGCCTATTCGGTAAACAGGCCCTGGCCACAGCACTAAAAATACGGCTGGCTGCGCATGCCTAGTACACTGAGCTCGACATATAACAGGAGATCCGGCTTCCTATTTCCCAACGTTATCTCTCGCGGTCAGCGCGGATGAATACAGTGGCGGCACTTTTAGCTGAGTTTTGGTTCGTATACTAGGCAGAAAGCGCTGTTTCGCTCATTGCCTACTATGTGAGCAGTTTATTTATTTTCTAATTTCTTTTAATTTTCTTGATATAATTATTAACCATATATCATGGTGAGCAGTTGTTCTGTTTACGGCTGTAAAAACCGTTGGACAAAAGAGGGAAATTTGCAATTTCACAGGTAAAATGCCTTTTTTTTTTTACTCCTATGCACATGTTAACCAGCCACAAGTGTGATACAGTCGAACCTCGTTAATGTGAATCTCAAGTGGTATCGAAATTTTGTTCATATTAACAGTAATTCATGTTATTAGTATTAAACATTTGTATTCATTTTCGTAGGGGACTGTAAAAACAGTTTATGTTAAATGTAATCCACGTTAAACGTGTTTTTGTTAACGAGGTTTGACTATGTGCAAACTTTGTGAATGATAATTTTTTGTTTTGATTTATTTTAATTTCAAGTATCATTTTTTGTCTAGTGTTTAATACAAAGATTACTAAAATACTTATTGGAAAATATTTTGAGAAAATGCTTTAACATATATATTGGATAAATATTTAATAAAAATACATAAATATTTAAATTAATATTTAGTTAGATAGTTGGTGTAAAACATTATTCCATTATTGTTATTATTATTATTATTATTATTTTAATGTATCATCGTAATTCTATAAATTCATTTATTGTAACAATTATTGTTATAATTTTTTAGATGCATTTTAAAATTTTCTGAAAAATAGTGTTAAGGAAGGGGGGGGGGTATATTCCCTTCCTAAATGTTTGAAAATGTACGAATTTTGCTAACTTTTGGCAAATTTTAAGCATTTGACTTCCTTTAATGAAAATCCTAATTATTATCATGGGAGAGCCCCTGAAAAAATGTCCTGGGGCAATTGCCCCATATGCCCCTGCATAAGTCGAGTACATACATCTTCAAAATGCAATCTGTCTTTTGATTTTCTCAGTACCACAAAACTAATTTCTTGTATTATCCTCATGGTTGAGAGTATACTTTAATTTATCATCGAAAGGCTACTTTTAACAGCTGCCTTGACCTATAATTCTTTAAAAAAAAAAAAAACTTAAATCCAAAAAAGAAGATACTTTTACATAAAATGACAACAAATTATTGCTAAAATATTAACATATTATGCGGGGAGGGGGGGGGGGATATTGAATATTTGGAACATTCTCATAGTTTTTAGGATAACTGCTTCCTCTTCCCTCTAGATTTTGTTTTACGGCGATAATAATGCGCATTGAAACTATGAAAACATATGTATAAATACATTTATTATATTAAAAATTACCTTATGTTTTAATACTTCTGAAATTTTTGTGTTACTTAAAACCCCTTGATTAAAATTTGAAGCTTTATTTTGTTGAAATTAATTTGTAAATTGTTCTTTAAAACTATAAACATAATGATAAAAACAAAGTATTCTTTCGTTCAGAAATGATAAAATAAAAATACATATTCGGATAATAAAAAAGCCGGATAATTAAATGCCAATTTCAAAACAACATTATCTGCCGATTTCGAATGGATGTGAAAGATGGGGTTTATAAACAATTTAATTAAAAATATTTCTGCTAAATAAGTACTAATCGGGTAGTTCCTGTTCTTATAGATCACTTACTCTCATTGTTTTTATAATTTACTTAATTAGTGAAGAATAAATTGGGATAATAATAAAGAGATTTCTCCTATGTCTAACATTGAAAAAGCGGACTATTTTTTCTCTCTTGCCTACTATGCTTCTCCGGGTTGTAATTCGGCTAGCAGACGACTGACCGCAGAGTCGGACCTCCTGTTATATGTCGAGCTCAGTGGCCTAGTAAGCGTCCATATTCCCCGCCTTTATTAGCCCGCGTCATCAAAGCTTGCGCGTCATTTCATTTATTTAACGGCTGACGGCCTCCTCGTGCGGTGGTGTGTGAGCGTGTAGAAATAATATTCTTTGTAAAGGAGTAAATATATAATAAATGTGTTTTTTTTTAATTATTTTTTGTTTAATGATCTCTAAGTTAAAGAGATTCCATTCATTTAAGTGATTACGGCTTGAAGATTGAGAAAAAGCTGAGAGCTTGAGCCTGCAGATTACCTGAATTACCGTGGTATATCAGATCAAATCATCAGATATATTAAGAGCAATTGCCAGGAGAAAATCTCTAGTGCATAGTGCTCTACCTATTACTAGGTGGCCGTGCACTGGGGCAAATCTCCTAGATACTTTGCTTTTAAAACAATTTGAAAAAAAAAAAGAGTAAGTAGTTTTATTTTCTATTTCTTAAACTGCCTTTTAAGTTCTCTACTCCCCTTTTTAATTTCTTATTATTTTTACTCGCCTACCTTTTTTTTGTCCTGAAGATTTATTCCCCTTTGGAAAATTTTCAAATGTACATTCCAATGATTTTAAAATAGTAAAAAGAAAAAGGGTCTATTTTTTGCATTAAAACATTTGCTTGTATAGTAAAAATCCACTCAATATTCTCTTTAAATGCTTTGAAAATTGAAAGAATGAATTTCAAAATAAAAAGAACTGCTCTTAAGAATCTGAAAAATATCTATAAGCATCTGAAGAAAACCCTAGAAGATCCAAAACATGCCCTTTCTAGCCGGCTGTACTCTTTTAAACCCAAAGGAAATTATATTATAACCATGTATGGAATTAACAGAAATATTTGACTATTCAGGGATCTTTTTTTAGGAATATAAGTCTAAATATAAATTAGGAACAACTGCACAAAAATTATAATTACTATGGAAATAAAAACAATGCAACATTGGTATGATATATTAGATGACAATTTATAAATCTAATGAGGGGGGGGGGGTGAAATTTCTTTTAAACCACCTTAAAAGTATTGTGTAGATATTTAAGCGATTTATTATATTAAGTGTAACACAAGTATTTATATTTACTTACCCATACACTATACATTTATTTAAATAAAGAAAGAAGCTAAAAATTTACATGGCTTTTTTCCTCACCCCTGCACAGGGAAAAAAATAAATGCTTGAATATTTTATTCTTATAGATCAATATTCATTTAGAAAAGTGAAAGATAAACCTTGTTAGTTAACAAATAGACAATAACAAACTAAATTCTAGCATAAGTACACATTGAATAAAATTGCAATAAATGGTACTTTTACAATTATATTCATTAAAGTTTTTCTTTCTTTCTTTTCTTTTTTTTTAATGTAAATTTTCTTTTCAAAGACTAGGAATGTGGGAGGAGTGTATGCGCTTAATGATTACTCAGATTAAACTTTTTGTAAAGAAAACGTGAAAATCTTGCTGAGTAGAGAAAATATGTTAAGT
The DNA here is from genome assembly GCA_964019185.1 of Maratus speculifer. Lineage (NCBI taxonomy): Eukaryota > Metazoa > Arthropoda > Arachnida > Araneae > Salticidae > Maratus > Maratus speculifer. The sequence continues at coordinate 134,718,889 of OZ025293.1, read as the reverse complement.
TCCGAAAAAATATTATATAACATTTCTAACAATTACATGTTCCTTTTTTTTTTTTTTTTTACTATACTCTAACTAAGATCATTAATCTTCAGAGAAAATGTTTAAAAAGTTAGAAATAAGTATAACAAGTGTAAGATGCATACTTTGCTTTTTTTCCCCCCTACTCTTTCTTATATTTTACACTGAAGAAAAATTTTCTACAGTTGGCAAAATAATTATTTGTACACTCTAATATTTTCAATTTTTTACTAAATAAAAACAGATATTTATACACGAATGGTTTTAATAGAGTGTTTTTACTGTGCTTTTTAAATTCACGACAGAAATTTTCTATCAAGGTGTAAAATAAATTTTATAACTGGAAAAGTTTAAAATTTTCTTGCAAAAAAAGTATTTGTACATTTCCACAGCAAGATTCGCACTGTGTTTATAATGTTTGTGGTTTAAAGTTGTAACATAATTTGGTATTTTTAATAATTATTAACTTCATACTATGTTTGTCTGGCATTTAATTTAATTTGCTCTTGAAGTATTTGAGAATTGTACTTAAAACTAGAGAGGTACCTTTGAACATAAGAAATCATATCTTTGAGCTTAATAAAAATAAAAATCAGACCAAGAAATCAAAAAAGCTATTAAATTACCATTTACAACTATTGGATACATGATGAGAAAGTATGAAGAAATTGGAGGCATCGAAATTCAATGAAAACCAGGACTTCTCAGCAAATTAACAATGAGGGAAAAAAGGAGTGTTGTTAAAACAGCTTTAAAAAATTCTATGGGTTCAGTTCAAAAATTTGCTGGAGACCTTGCGACATCTTCTTACATCAGAGTATTACCTCAAACAATAAGAAATATTCTTCTCAATGCAGATTTAAAAGGAGGAACCTCAAGGCAAAATCCATTCATCAGTGAAACAAATAGTCGTAAATGCATAGAATTCGCTTTCACATACAGAAGCAAATCATTGGATTTTTGGAAAACAGTATTTTTTTCTGATAAGAGAAAATTCGGAATTTTCTTACCACCAAGCATTCGAAATGTTTGACGTAAAAATAAAATTGTTCTAGATCCAAAACATATACTCCAAACTGTCAAGCATGGTGGGAGGAATATTATGGTTTTGGGGTGTATAACTTCTAATGGAGCAGGACATTTGGAATTAAATGACTTTGGAATGACAGCTTTAACATACATTGATGTGTCGCGGTATAATTTATTAAACAGTGCTAAGAAATTACGTGTAGAGGAAGCTTTTCACTTTATGCAGGATAACAACCTAAGCATACTGCTGTGATCACCAGCACATGGTTACTCTACTATGCTCGAAGGCGACTGGTAACTCCTCTGCAATCTCTAAACTTGAGTCCAATAGAAAATTTGAGGATGCAATTGGATGCAAAAATCCGAAAAAAATATGTACCAGTGAAAAACAGTTTTAAAGAAGCTGTTATTGAATCATGGAATAAAATAAACCAGACCACTACAAAAAAGTTGGTGGAATCTATGTCACACCATCTAGAAGTAGTCATAAACGCTAAAGGAATTCACACAAAATATTATTTTGTATCATTTAACTAAATTTTTATTAATTATAGTACATTAGTGTAGTGTACAAATACTTTTTTTGCATTATATTTTTGTATATTTGTTTATTTTAATGTAAAAAATCAATTCGTTTTATTTTGTTTTTGCTTTTATATTATTAAAATGCATTACATTAATGTATTACAGTATTTTTTGCTTAAATCTTTTATTTAATTTCATTATAATTTAAAAAAATGAAGTGTACAAATACTTTTTTTGCCAACTGTATTTTGAAGTCTTCTGTTTTACTATTATCTTTCCAGAGATCAGTGTAGCTTCAAAAAAGTCGCCAAATAGGGCGATGAAACCCGTTTAAGGGAGCAACAAGGTCTTGGGGATGATCAGAGCGATAAATCGCCATGATTGGTGCTAGCATATCCAAGAAGCGCGACGTTGCGTTGGTTTTATGTTTCCTGTAAGGAGGAGGGGGTTAGGGAGTAGAATTTGGAGAGGAGATGAGACCTTTGCAAGCTTGGAATTTCGAAGATTGTTGATTGCATCGAATTTTCTTTTTCTACACAAATTAGATCTATTGGAATTCGGTTAAATTGCTGAATAAAATGTATCTTCAATCAAACAAAAAGACCCGTTCGCTAATGACACTCCTATAGAAGACATTTAATATATAAATAAAAGATACCTCGATCGCATTCCAATATTTTTAAATGATTTTTTAATTTTTATTTATTTTTACATTGGATAGATGAATTATTATTTACAATATTTATTTATATTAATATTAGTATCAAATGTAATATTAAGTGAAATATGAATAAGCTCAGCATAATTTTTGGAAAATATATTTATAATTTTAAGTAATAATTAATATACATTAAAACGAATACATATAAAGTGCATTCCCTCTATTAATGGTGGATCCAAGGGGGGTGTATGCTCTTCAAAAAGGAATGTACAGTTTAAATAAAAAGCGCTAAACAGGAACGCAAAATAAGGGGAAATTCCGCTTTACGCAGGTTTCAGTCTTATTTAGTATTCTAAATATTTTAAATTCTTTTGACTAGAACCATAAAATTTACCAATTAAAGCGATATTCCGTCATACGCAGGTTTTGTTTTCACAGGCTTTTTTTTATAAAGTAATGATTTTTTTTTTTTTTTTTTTTTTTTTTTTTTTTAATATTCTTAAGAAATACTTTCGCATTGGAGTTTTGAAGGAACGCAAATTAATTATCATTGTTCCGCAAAAAATCAAAAACCTTTGCTACCATCTCGCGTCTCGATGATATTAGAGGTCTGCACATTTCCAAGCCCGATCCATCGAAAAAAAATTCGACCCGGTCCGAACGAAAAAACATTGGCCTGTCCCGTATTAAAGTTAAAATTTCGGCCCGGCACCTTATTGAAGTTAAAATTTCGACCCGATATAAAAGCTAAAAACAAAGCCCGAGCTTGGCCCGGTCTGGAAAAATTTTTAATTACGGCCTGTACCCGGACCGCCCCCAGTAAATTTCTACAGAACGTTGATTTTATTCTTTCTGACCAAAAATAGGTTTCTTTTATTCATTTTTTTTTTTTTTTTTTTTTTTCAGGTTTTTTGTCTCCATTTATGCAGAAGTGCCGTTGGCAGCGATATTTATGCTTTTAATGAACCTTTGTTTCTTGTATGTAAATGTTTCAGTTAGCATTAGTATTATTAATCCATATTCCATGTAATGAAGACATAAAAATCTAAAAAAATGCATATAGTAAAAATAAAATCTTCTAAGACGGAATCTCATTGGAAAGAAAAAAAAATACGTTTTCTTTTAGCAGGTGCAAATTTTTATTTATTTTTTTTTTTTCCTCGGATATTACTGTATTTATTTTTCATGGATGAACAATTTAAAAGAAATTTCCGGTTTTCAGTTTAAATGAAAATTCCGTCACGGGCTGTTTTTTTTTTTTTTTTTTTTTTTTTTTTTTTTTTTTTCTTCCATGTGTTTTATTCTATTTAAATAAACCAAGAAATCTACGATTTTTCAAAAAGAATAAATTCTAATGTTTCATTTTAGGTAGATTTCGTAAGAAATACTACCTATTGCAATCGCACCAATTTTTTATCTATCTACCTATCTATCTATCTATATATCTCACTTTTTTATGGACACGATAACTTCTATAATTCTTCACCAAACTGGTACATAAAATCAAAGGGTATAAAATTTTGGCTAAGTTCGTTAATGGGCAAAATCGGACCAAGGGGGTCGGAATAGGGGGATGTTTTTGTGAAAACCGAAAAAACGCCATAACTTTTTAATTAAAGTAGATATCGAATCGGTTTAAAGTTTATATTACTTCTTAAAAATGGGCCAAAAGTATATGCATGACAGATTTTTGATAAATTTAGAAGTGGGCTCAAGGGGCGAAAAAAACAGGGATTTTGAGAGAAAAAAAATAATAACTTCGTCAATTTTCGAGATATCAAGTCCAACTAAATTTTTTGTAAATGTTCTTAAAATTATCTAAAACTTTTGTACTTACAAGTTTTTGATAGGACCAACTTTTACAGATGAAAAAAAAATTAAAAACGAAAAGAAAAAGGGCGCTGAAAAAAGAGAAAAATCCATAACTCCGTCAATTTTTAAGCTATCAAATCTGATTAAATTTATTTTACATCTTCTCAAAAATATCTACAACTTTTATATTGACAAGTTTTTCATAGGACCAATTCGTATAGCAAAAAGAAAAACAAAAATAGGAGTTGGAGAAAAAACCTCAAATCCAAACTGCTTATATTCTGACTCATTTTTAAATTCATTTTTGATTTTAAACGCATCCAAATGGTAGATCCTCTTATTTAGAAACTATAAAGTGATGCATTGGTCAATTTTCTGATAAAGACAGAATATATTTCAAAAAAGGGTATTTTGAACAGAATTTCCGAAAGTCATCGGGACTGAAAATTGAAGGAAGTTTCAAATAAGGAATTGCGTTTTTTTTTTTCTGACTCGTTTTTAAATCCATTTTTGCTCTCAAATGCATCCAATTTACAGATCCTCTTATTTAGGAACTATATAATGTGATGCATTGATCGGTTTTTTGATAAAGACAGAATATATTTTGAAAAAGGCTACCAAAAAGGGTATTTTGAACAGAATTTCCCGAATTCTTCGTGATTTGAAAATTTAAGGAAGTTTTCACATAGCAAATTGCGTTTTTTATGACTTGTTTTAAAATCCATTTTCGCTCTCAAACGCATCCAATTTACAGATCCTCTTATTTAGGAACTATATACTGTGACGCATTGGCCAGTTTTTTGATAAAGATAGAATATATTTTTAAAAATACTGTCAAAGTGAGTATTTCGCACAAAATTTTCCGAAACAATCATGATTAAAGAAATAAGGATGTATTCAAACAACAAATCGGTTATTTTATGTCTCATTTTTAAATTCAATTTTTTTCTTAAATGCATTCAACTGACAGTTTTTTGTTATTTAGGAACTGTATAATGTACTGTTTTGGTCGATTTTTTAATAAATTCAGAATCTATTTCAAAATATGTTGTCAAAATGGGCATTTGAGCTGAATTTTTCTTAAGATGATTCTGATAAAACCAGTTTTTGCAGAAAAATGAAATTAAAAATTTTTCATAAACGGCCAAATGAAGTTATTAAACTGAGTTTATCTTTAATCATATATGTTTTTTTTTTTTTTTTTTTTTTTTTTTTTTGTTGAAATGAGCACTCTTCGAAATCTACCTCCGCCTATAGGCCCAGCCGACAGGGATTTTTCAGAATAATGACGACTTAAAAGTATATGATTTTTTTGCAAAAATTTTTAGACCAAACCAAATTTACTGATTTTTGAACAGACTTGGCCACGTCGAAAAAAGGATTTTCATACGGGATGATTCAACCGGAACTGATTATTTTGGTCCGTGAAGATTAGGAAGAATGAAATTAGTCTCGGGTTCGTACGAAAAAAATAAGTTAGGCCCGGTCTGAATGCCGTTAATGGAAATCGGCCCGTGCAGATCGTTAGATGATATCAACATCAAGCTCTTCATATTTATAGTCAGCATAGTAATAATCAGTAAGACACTCAAAAAACACTTTTTTTTTTTTTTTTTTTTTTTTGTCAATTAGTTTAGTTATCTATAAAGTATTTTAAATCTCCTTTTAAGTAAAGTAAAAATTTATGTGCAGCAAACCATGTGAAAACGAAATATGTCTATAACAGAATCCTTTCTCAAACGGAATTTTATTTTCTTACAAGAAGAATGTGACTTGTTTTTAATAAATGATAAACCTGCTATGATTGAAATAGTCTAAAACTACTTCATTGTACCTTTCAATTCCGTCTTATCAGGTTTTCTTTATTACATTTATATATTTAATTATAAAATACAAATAAAATTCATCCTTCACAATCCTGGATGACACTTAATTTAATAATATTTATGTTACCATAGATGTCTGCACGGGCCGAAAGTTCCAGACCCGGCCCGTTATTAAAGTTAAAATTTCGGCCTGGCCCATAGAGAAAATTTAGCGGCCCGATATAATAGCTAAAAACAAGGCCCGAGCTCTGCCCGACCCGAAAAAAAAGTTGAAATTTCGGTTCGAACCCGGGTCGGTCCGAGTGAATTTCTACAAAACATTGATCTTTACTCTTGCGGAAAAATTCTGACCAAAAAAAAATCTTTTTTTTTTTTTTTTTTTTTTTTTCATGTTTATATTCTTAATTTATGCAGAAGTGTCGTAGACAGCGATATTTATGCTTTTAATGAACCTTTGTTTATTTTATGTAAATGTTTCAGTTATCGTTGGTATTATTAATTCATATTCCATATAATTGATACAAAAATCTAAAAAAAAAATGGTCTATGGCAAAAATAAAATCTTACACGGAATCGCACTGAAAGGAAATGCGTTCCCCTTTTAAAACATTTTTTTTCTTGCGTGTGACGGCATTTTAGCTTAGTGTTATTTTTTTAGTTCCGGAAATTTTATACAATGCAACTATAACAGACCTGCCTAAAATGGAATTTCCTCCCATCAATTAAAATTCCATATTACCAAGTTTTTGCTGTAGTTTAAAATTATTTTTCCATTGTAATTTCTTAAATCACACGATAAGACCACTTTTGCACTTCTAAATGCTGCAACTGAAGTACAATGGTAATATAGAGATCTGCACAGGCCGGGCCTCGGCCCGCAACTTTCCATTAACGGCATTCGGACCGGGCCTAACTTAATCTTTCCGTACGAAGCTGGAACTGATTTCATTGTTCCTAGTCTTCAGGGACCAAAATAATCAGTTCCGGTTAAATCATCCCGTATGAAGATCCTTTTCTCGAGTGTTCAAGTCTGTTCAAAAATCAGTAAAATTTGGCTTGGTCGAAAAATTTTTGCAAAAAAGGCATATACTTTTAAGTCGTCATTATGCTATAATTACACATTAGAGAGTGGCGCAGCCAGAATTCGGCTCTGGGGGGGTAGAGTTGCTTCAGGGGTGATTCTGGTTGAATTTTTTTTTTCGGAAATCGGCGGGGGGGGATTCCGCGAGTTAACCCCCCCCCCGCGAAGGAGGTTTATCCGCGATCTTCAGACGAAACGGGCGTTTTCCTGCGACCTTCAAATAAAATCAGCTATTTATTTGCGATATTTTAGCAAAATCGGCGTTTTTTCGCGATCTTTTGACGAAATCGGCGTTTTTCCGCGACCTCTAAACGAAATCAGCGATTTATCTGCAATATTTTAGCAAAATCGACGATTTATTGCGATCTTTTGTCGAAATCGGCGGTTTTTACGCGATCTTTTGACGAAATCGGTGTTTTTCAGTGTATTTATTTATGAAATCGGCGTTTTTTTTACCGATTTTTAGACAAAATTTGCAATTTTACGCGATCTTTTCTTGAAAACGGCGCTTTATCTCCGCTGTCTTTCGACAAAATCGGCGTTTTTTCCGTGATCGTTTGATGAAAGCGGCCTTTTTTTCAATGATCTTTTGACAAAATATTTTTAAGCAACCTTTTATCGAAAATGGCGTTTTTTTCCCGATTTTTTAACGAAATCGGCATTATATCAGAAATATTTAGACGAAATCGACGTTTTCCCGCGGTCTTCAGACGAAATCAGCGTTTTATCTGCGATAATTGGTGAAATTGCCTTTTTTTCCGCGATCCTTTTGACAAAGTTCGTTGGCAATAACATTGACGAAATTGTCTTTTTTTTCACGAAATATTGACGAAATGTGTGCTTTTTCGGCGATCCTTTCACGAAATTTATATTTCTCCGCGATTGTTTTATCCGCGCTCAAAACCGTACAAGTTGGCAACTATGCGGAACTGATAACCCAATTTCAAAATTACGGAAGAGGATGCCTTAAATTTTCGGACAAGAATCACCCCTGAGTTGCTTTATAGATAAACAAAGTAGCCATCTTTTTTTTCCTCTTTTTTTAAATAAATAAATTAGTTAACGAGTTATAAGCGATTTTGATCGCATGACAACCATTTTTTCTCCTTTTTGTTGCTACTACGTCGTAAATTCGTTTCAAATCATCCACTGTGAGAATCGTCTTCTGAAAGATCTTATCAAAGAATCAGTTACATAGCTTTTTAATAATGATATCTACTTGCCTGAATCTAGGAAAAAAGTGACAAACTACAAAAACGGAAAAAAATGACACGGAAAAAAGAGACAAGATAAACATGTTACTGGAAAAAAAAAGTGACAAGGAATTGATTTTGGGGATTTATGGACAAAGTAGGAAAGGGGGGGGGGTCGGCTCTTAATTTAAGTGAATGATCTTTTCATGCTGAATTAACTGTTTTGGTTAAATTTTTGGGTATACATTCATACTGAAAAGACGCTTGCCTGATTAGTTTTGGGAACGGACGATTACCCCCCCCCTCCGCCCTAAATAAGATGAATGATTTTTTTAAAGCAGAATTATCCAACGTGTGTCAAATTTTGGACATAGGTTCTTTCTAATAAGCCTTATATATAATATTGTGGTGTCGCGCCCTGAGTTTCTCCTTATTAAGTTGGTTTATTTGTTAAGTTCATCAATAACACATTTTTAATTCCTCAAGTTCTTTATTAGAACCATAAATCAATTATAAAAAAAATAAATAAAACGACATTACAACTACATAGGAGCCACACTCAAATTTTACATTTCGCTTAGCACGTCTAAGCCATCTTACATCAATGTACTTTCTTGTACATTACCAGCACATGTCTCTCTTCCAACTACCTTCCTTCCCTCTTGGTGCTCAATAATCCCAGTGTCCCCCCTCAGCTCATTGCCACTAGACCAGTGCAATCATTTTCTAGGCATGTCCCTTGAGATCAATAGCACCTATTCTTCTCAGCTTTTGAATGAAGATACTTTCACCCCTGCATATCTTTTCACAATAAGACTTCGCTATCTATCTTCTGCCACGATTAAAGTTGTCAGTGTGTCGTCAGAGTATATAATGCCTGAAGAATTTTGGGAGTTTCATGGTTAAGTATAGAGGGTGCATGGGGGGATATCCTCTCCTAAATTAAATAAATGGCTTTTTACGCAGAATTATCCGATTTGCTTCAAATTTTGAATGTAGGTTCATTAAGATAAGGGGTATCCCTGATTAGTTATGGGGTTCTTTTGCTAATAAAAAGGGGGCCGCGATTATTCCCCCCTTAAATTATATAAATTGTTTTTTATGCACAATTATCCGATATATTTCAAATTTTGGCTAAAGGTTCTTTCTCATAAAGTGAATCCCTGAATAGTTTTAATGGTTTGTTTATATATCCTCAAAAGCGGTTTGCATTTAAAACTGTGATTTATGTTTCTGCATAGCATTTTGCAGTATTCTATAAATATCGTAACAAAGAAAAAAATATCCTGTTTTTCTTAAAGTCGTTTTTTTATTTTATTTTATTTTATTTTATTTTATTTTATTTTATTTTATTTTTTTTTTAAGAGTTTAAACCTGAAGATCTATCAAGAACTACAGGTTTTTAAACAATTAACTTTCTAATTACTAACATAAGCTAGTATCCTGTTTTTCATTTTGTTCCCTGCATATCCTGTTTTTCTTAAAATCGTTTTTTTATTTTATTTTATTTTATTTTATTTTATTTTAAGAGTTTAAACCTGAAGATCTATCAAGAACTACAGGTTTTTAAACAATTAACTTTCTAATTACTAACATAAGCTAGTAATATAAAAACTATTTTTAATACTACAAATTAATGAATTCACTAGTTCATTCGTTCGTGGCATACAACATAGTTTGTACATTAAAATTTTCTAACATATATTTTTTTAATGTTTTATATTATACTAGCAGTTACCCGTGACTTCGTTCACATAACATTTAAAGAAGAAATAATTGATCAATCAAGCAAAAAATTTCGATGATGAAAAGCATGTGTAATTAACTTTTTATCGCGAATTTATGGTAAAAAAACTTCTGATAATCCCTAGTCGCTAATTTGTTTGCTGGTCAAAATTTTCCTTTCAGCGATTAATAATAATAGATAAAAAACATTCTTGAATTCTTTTGTTCAGCCCTGTAATTTTCCAAGTGCCTTTAATACACGAAAGTATCTTTCTAAAATTTATTTCAAACAAAAATATTTCTTATTACTACCTAAATTACATTTTCAGAAATTATCATCCGAAGACAACCTTGTATCCAGTTCTTTGCGGGACCCTGTTTATCATTTTATATATATACTAACAAACATTCTTAGTTTACTAAATGCAGTTCAAAATAAAAATGCATATTTTATTTAAAAACCACCTTTAAGTAAATTACGCTCATATTCAGTAACCTTTCCGAGATCTTTTGTGTAACCCTGTATATCTAAATTTAACTATTTATACTATTACCATTTATACTCTCCATTTAATATGCATACATTTAGCGAAAATTCAAAATGCATTTCATCCATGCAACAGTCATCATCCATGATATACAGTACTTCGGGTAGAATACATAATATTTGAAATATTTTGTGTGTCCCTGTAAATGCTATGCACTTCGTATTATGCATGAAATAACTTACATTAAGCCTCAGCAACATATATCAATTTGATTATACATGAAATCGTTTACCATAATTAAAATATGTCGGAAACTGTTCCTCCCTTTACTCCTATGCAATGGAATTCTTCTGTCTGACCCTGTAAATGAATAGTAAGTGCCCTTTTCACTACATACTTTACAAAATGCATATTTTAGTGCACTTTGTAAATGCATATAAATTTGAATATGTTCTACAGGCTGTAATATCGTTAAATTTAATTAAAACGATTTTTCCCCATAATGCCGTAATATAAGGAAATTTTTTGACTATCCCTGTAAATAAACTCATCATGATAGAAACTTCATTTTCAATAGGTATTCGTGCTAGGTAAACGTTAATAATGCCCAAAAATTTCATGGAAATCGGAGTATATTTACGAAAGTTGGAAAGCGACCAGACAGACAGATAAACCGAAAGCATAATAACTTTTCAACTTTGTTCGAAAGTGTTAAAAAATCGAGCCAAAAATATATTAATCAGTGATTTTATTTTCCACCTTTTCCCCACAAAAAATTTCTTTCATCGATAATTATGAGTTTTGAATAAAAATATTCATTTGTATGTAACTTATAACTTATTAATTAGTATAAGTAAAAAATATTTCTGATTTATTTTAAATATGACGTCATTATTTATCTCGCTCCATTAGCTACTGATATTCATACCCCTTGTATTTTTAACGACTGCTATAAAGTACCTGCTTTATTTCAACTATGACGTCACATTTTCATGAGTGAACCATTTTATTAAAAATATAATTCTTTTTCATTCTTTTTACTTTTAATTTATGTCACCATATTTTACACAAAAATTCCCATTAACTGAACAAATATCCTTGTTAAATGTATTATAAAAAATACACCTTTTATTTTTATTTCAAACATGACGTCATATTTATTTTCTTTTAAATTATTTTATTATAGTTTTTCGCGTGGAAGTTTTCTATTAAAAATTCATTGCCGCTGAAAAATTATTATTCCAATTTTTTATTTTCTTGGCAACAGGAAAGGAAAATGGTTAAATTTTATCTGAAAAATGCCTATTGATTTTGTATGAAAAATAATTAAATTTTGAATTATTAAGGAAAATATTTGAATAAAATAAATAAAAATTACCCTCTTATTTAATCCGGACTTCTAACTTTACGTCTGCAAAATTTCAAAGCAATCATTTCAGTAGTTACGGCGTGAAAGCGGAACAAACAAACAAACAAACAAACAAACTCACTTTCCGATTTATAATATTAGTAAGGATTATATTTTGTGATGTGTAATATGGGACATTAATTAGTAAAAATCCAGTTTTAAATGATAAATATTTGGCGTAAATTAAAATGACAATTACAACAAATAATTGAGTATATTACTTTTTTTCACAAATTAAAAACAGTTTTATATGGAAAATGAATGGAAATTAATTATTATAATAAAAAAGGTAAAATGTGTTATAATGTTTTCTGACATAATAGTTTTCAATCATTAAATTAAAGAATAAAAAAAAAAAATTGTTTTTATTTGTTATTTGCGTTCAGTTGCATTCAACTCGTTTTTTTTATGTTACTTGAGTATTTTTGCGGCAAACCTTTACTGGGAAATCCCTTGATCGGCAAATTTCCTAAGAGACTAGCCGCCCGCGATATCTACCGAACACCCCACTCCGTCGAATGGGGAAAAGCAAGCTTCTTTCCCCGAAAGGGTTTCCTGAATGGACTGCTGCATCCCTCCCTATTTTAATTATATTCATTAGCTTATACGCCTTACCATAATGATACTACATCCAAAATTTGAAACAAATTGGATAATTCTGCGTAAAGAGATATTTATGTAATTTAAGTGGGGTTATCCCCAATTCCCCCTCTATACTTAGCCATTAAGCCCTTAAAATCATTTAGGGATCCACTTTATGAGAAAAAAACCTCTATCAAAAATTGAAATACATCGGATAATTATGCATAAAAAGCAATTTATCTAATTTAAGGGGGAGGGATAATCATCCATTAGCTCTATTTATACTTAGCAAAAGAACCTCATAACTAATCCGAGATACACCTTATCATAAAGAACCTACATCCAAAATTTGAAGCAAATAGGATAATTCTGCATAAAAAGCTATTTATTTAATTTAAGGGGGGTTATCCTCTGCTTTTGCCTTTATACTTAGCCATTAAACCCTTAAAACTATTCAGGGATTCACCTTATCAAAAATAACCTATATTTGAAATTTGAAATACATCGGATAATTCTGCATAAAAACCGATTTATCTAATTTGAGGAGGAAATAATTGCTTGCCCCCCCCCCCTTTTATAATAAAGAAAAGAACCCCGTAACTAATCAGAGATGTTTTATCGTAATGAACCTACGTCCAAAATTCGAAGCAAATCGGATAATTCTGCGTAAAAAGCCATTTATTTAATTTAAGAGGGATTATCCATCGTCCTCCTCCCTTTTATACTTAGTCATTACACTCTTAAAACTATTCAGGGATTCACCTTATCAGAAAGAATCTATATCTAAAATTTGAAATAAATCGGAAAATTTTGCTTAAAAACCGATCTATCTAATTTGTGGGGGGGGGGAGTAATTGACCACCCTCCCTTTATAATAAGCAAAAGAACTCTCCCAACAAACACATAACTGATGGGCCACTAGAGGCATCGTTAGCGGTGGCCCAAAGTGTTTGATAACGGCCCGCCATCTTTGGCCGTAACGGCTCCGTCAAAAAACTGTCACGCCGGCCAGAATGCGGCCGCAAGATGAGGCCCACAAATGTGCCATAAACGTTTTTATCAAAAATATCAGACAGCCACAAACTGGCCACAATTATTCTTTTAAAGGCCATTAAAAATAAAGGCTGGCCAGGAGATCACCCTCACCCAGCCATTTGTGTTTGTAAGAATTAATATTTAAGCATAAATTCAAAATTTGTTCTATAAAAAATATTTGCTGGAAAATTATTTAAATGATAAACTGTCTTTGCATGTAAAACAAATGTATTAATAATCTTTATGTATACTTTTCAAAAAAGTTATAAATTTACAAATTTTTATCTTAAAATTTTTCAAAACATATAAGTTGAAAATGAATTTATTTGTTTATTATTTAATTATATGTTTTAAAATTTTACATTCGAGACACTTAAAAAAGCATATAAATTTACTTACCTTGAACTTTTGCAAAAATTTTCAAATCACAACACTTGGCATAATAAATTTATTAATTTGTTTATTTATTCAATTATGCATTTAAAAATAAAATTAATATGGTTTTTAAATCGTTTCATGTCATATAAAATTAAAATTATTAATTGAAAAAAAAATAAACTAATTAATTAATTCGCTATGCCAAGCATTCTTTTAAAATTTTTGAAAAAGTTCAAGATAAGTGAATTAGTAATTTTTAAGTTAACCTAAATGATAATTAATATATAGTATTTTTCAAGCAAAAGCATTTATCTTTTAAACAGTCTATCAATAAATATTCTTTATAGAATCGATTTTGAATTTATGCCTAAATAATATGTGTAATATTAAACTTAGTGATGTATGTTTTATTAAAAGATGTGCTTTTCTTTCTTTTTTTTCTTTTCTTTTCTTTCTTTCTTTTTTTTTCAAAACTTATTGAGAATTTTGTTGTCATTATTTTATTATATTTGCCCATTCATTAAAGTCTAATTAAATCATAAAGAAATAAGTGAAATATTTCTGAACCATCTTCATTTTATAAATACAAATTTTCACACAAGTATTATTAATAAAATAATAACAATAATAAATAATATAAAAATGCTATTTTAGGTTTACATATGTCCTTAATGACATTTTTTTAAAAATCCCTTTCCGTTTTTTTATTTTGTTTACCATCGAAAACCATTAGATTTCTCAAAGTTGATTAATCAAATTTCCAAATAATAATAATAATTTAAAGAAGAGTTTACGCAATGCATTCTAACATTTCTTCTGAAAAATAATTTTAGATTTTTTTTTTTTAAATATCTTGGTTATTTTAATGAGTTTTTCTTCACTCTAATTTTCCTTATATTGTATTAAAATTACTCAGTTGTTTAATTTAATGACATTTTCCATAAGGAAAAATTACAATCCTATATCAGAGTGGATAAAAAAAAATCTTTTTCTTTCAAAGTCGCATTTAAAAAAATAATTATAACATTAAATGAATTTATTTAAAATAATCTAGAAGAATTACGATAGTGATATAAATAAGTCGCAATGTTTAAAACTAGCTACTTTCTTTAAAATTACTAATTAAAACTTCAACAGTTGAGGGGAAAAAATAATAAAATCCATATAATGATAAAACTGAATGCAAATTTTCAAAGAGTAATAATAAAAAAAAACAATTATCCTACCAAACAAATATACCTTTAAAAAATTCGAGTAAATTTGCGAATTCTTACATTTTGCGTCGTATAAATTCATAAAATGACGACTTTTTAACTTTATATACTTATTTTTTATAATTCTATTATAAAAATACATTAAAATAGTACAGAAATATTTCAAATTAAACTTAATGAATAGGCAAAGAAAATATTCAGACTTACAATATTTTAGTGTAATCCCACTGCGAAATTTTTAATAATCGTGTAAAACTTTGATACAGAGTCCTCATAATCCAGTCAACATTCACGAAGTGATTTCATGCCATGAATGATACAGCAAAAATTTTGACCCCTGAATGTCACTGGTGGCGTCCTTGAAAAGATCCCTTCGAAACAAACCCTTTCTCATTCGTTCCCTCGCTCACGTGTAAAGGACCAGACACATAGCACTAACTTCTTGTGGTCAGGCTTCGCTATTTTTTATGTTTCGGGTCGGCGCTTTGATGTATAAATTGCGCTTTCATTGCTCTGAATCTGACCTTCAAGAAAGAAATTAAACTCGAAATCAGTGGACAGCTTTATGACTGAAGATTGGGGGAGATAAACTTTCCCTTCCTTTGTCGATTCGCAGGGACGTAGCTTTAGGGGGGGGGGGGGGAGGGGTGTAAAATACATTCACACACACACTCAATTACATATATTGATATAATATTTTTTTATAGTTATATAGTTAAAGGTACCTATAACTATATAACTGTCTATTAACTATAAATTTGTCTAAGACATGTCTTAGACAGATTTTACTGTAAATATGAATTATATCTTATAAAATATTCAAAGATATAATCTATATTTATATAAATAACTTTTAATAGTGTTTTGTTTTTACAAAAGATTTCGTTCAGCTTTTAGATGACTGCCAAATTCCCTGTTCAACAACGCTAAACATTTATACAATTTTTGAGTAATTTTAAAAGGGAAAAGGCATTAAACTGGCTAGTCTGATAACTAGAGCGATTTAAGTTTTCTATTTTCTTATAAATTAATAAATTATTTGATAGTAAGCGGTTGTGGTCACGTGACAACCGTTTTTCTTTCTGTCTCACAGTATCATCTTCAGAACATAGATTGAAAATGTCCAGTTAAACAATATTTGCTGTTTTTTTTTTTTTTTTTTTTTTTTCACCAAAAAATATAAACCATCTTTCGATTACACAGTTTCTTACTATCGCTCCTGCAATTTCATTCGTTTATGAACAAATATAATTTAAATAGATGCTGTTATTAGATGTTTCTTCAAATTGGAATTCGTTCAACGTTTAAAGGGTTTTTCTTTAAAATAAAATTTTTTGTTACTGTATCCAGTGTGACATATTGTGCTTTGTATATTAAGGAAAATATTTACAAGTGTATTTCATTCCAGAGAGTTTATAAAAAAACATAGATATAAACATTTAATACTTAATTTACAGAGAAGATAATTTTAAAATTATCTTCTGTAAATTAAATTATTCCTCCTATATAGGGAGAATTATTAGCACTATAATCTCTCCCTTGTCTCCGCGCTTGCAGATGCGAATAAATCAAAATACATTCTTTCTTTCTTTCTTTTCTTTTCTTTTTTTTTTTTTTTTTTTTGATAACATGATTTTTTATTTTTTAGAATGATCTTTCCTAAAAAAAAAAAAAAAAAGTTTTGTATTACTAATTAATGGGGGTGGGGACTGAACGTGGACTGTTTTAGGCACAATCTAAGGCGTTTTTCTGTTTTAATATTTATTTTAAATTATTTTACTATATTTTAAATATTTATTCATTTTTTTAAACTATTTTTTATGAATAGTGAATGTAAAAGTGTGCCGGTGAAGAAAAAACTTGGAATTCTGTATATATTTTGGGGACAATTCATTTTATATGTAAAAATATTTTCAAACTAAATAAAATATGTCATCTATTTTATTGTTTTAAATATAAATCTCGTAAATTATGCATATGCTTATTAAAACCCAGATATAAAGTAATTTTTGAAAGAAATGAAATTATACATTTTCTCTCTTATTTTTATTTTAAAATTTTTATACATTTTCTCTCTTAAAATAAAAATGCTGGTCAGTTTATATTAGCCCTCTGCTTTCTAGATGTTGGAGGGGCATTACCTTTTTGCCCGAAACCGACCTCTAAGAGTTTACCGGCAAAGTAAATACAACAGTTCTGTCATTGCCGAGCCGTTAACGGCTCGGCGATAGCTGCCGCAATTAGCGGCGGCTCACTTGCGGTACAGCATTGTTTTTGTACAAATGGCCTTAACTCCTTTTGGCCACGACGAAACCAGCTTAAGGCCTTAAGTCGAGTGTTAGTGGGGCTATAACTAATCAGAGATACGTTTTATCATAATGAACTTATGTCCGAAATTCCAACCGAATCTGATAAATCTGCGTAAAAAACTTAATTTGAGAAGTTACAGATGGGGGGGGAGGGTTATCATATGTCCAAAAACTGAACTAAAACAGTTAATTCTGCACGAAAAACCCATTTACTTAAATTAAGAGCCTCTCCCTGATATCCCCTAAATACTTAACCAATGAATCCTCAAAATCAATAATGAATTTCCAAAATCAATTCCTAGTCCCTTTTTTTTCGGTAATTTCTTTTCCGCTTTTGTAGTTTATGTCACTTTTTTTCCGATAATTGTTTTTCCGGTAACTTTTTTTTTTTTTTCCGTTTACCCACTTGCCTATGTCGGGCGTTTTTTAAATAACAATTAATATTAATTAAAAAAAATTGTCTGAAAGTAGTCACTTTAAAGTAGTTGTAAGTAGAAAGTAGTTTGAAATTTGGCGCCCCCTAAATCTCTGCGCCGGGGGCGACCGCCCTCTCCCCCCTTCCCCGTTTCGCACGGCGCCGTTAATATCTTTCCAGAGACATAAATATAAACGAATTATATACTTTCCAAACATACCTGGATTTTAAAAATGCTTGAAGGAATTCGAAAGATTTTAAAAAAGGATCTCTTATATCCATCTTTTTCATAATTTTCTTCTCTGAAGAGGATTTAATATCCATAGGAAAACACACAATAAAGGAAACTTTAGCACTACAGCAACTAACAACAGAATGTTTGTGGAATTAAGCCTATCCTTCAAAGCATGCGGAATCTAGGAAAAAAAGTGACAAGGAATTGATTTTGGGGATTTATTATTGATTTTGGGAATTCATTGGTTAAGTATGAAAGGGGGGGGGGGGTCGGGGGCGGTTCAAAATTTAGGTAGATGGATTTTTCATGCTGAATTAACTGTTCTGATTCAATTTTTGGATATACGTTCATACTGAAAAGTCATTTATCTGATTAGTTTTGGGAAGGGACAATTACACCACCCCCCTCCCCATCCGCCCTAAATTAGATAAATGGAGTTTTATGCAGAATCATCCAGAGTGTGTCAGATTTTGGATATGGGTTCTTTCTGATAAGACTTATATATTGTATATAATGCCTGAAGAGATTTTGGAGTTTAATAGTTAAGCATAGAGGGGGAACGTGGGAATAACCTCTCTTAAAATTAAATTAATAGCTTTTTACGCAGAATTATCCGATTTGCTTGGAATTCTGGATATAGGTTCATTATGATAAGACATATCTCTGATTAGTTATGGGGTTCTATTGCTTATTAATAAAGGCGGGGACGGGGAATTATCTCGCCTCAATTATTAGATAACTCGTTTTTTTATGCAGAATTATCCAATGTATTTCAAATTTTAAATGTAGGTTCTTTCTGATAAGATAAATCTCTGAATAGTTTTAAGGGTTTAATGGCTAAGTATAGAAGCGGAATAGAATATAACCCCCCCCCCTTAAATTAAATAAATTGCTTTAACACAGAATTATCGAATTTGCTTCAAATTTTGGATTATAGGTTCATTATGATAAGGCGTATCTCTGATTAGATCCCTTTTGCTAATTAAAAAGGAGGGGGCGGTTGATTATTACCCCCCTCCCCTTAAATTAGATAAATTTTTTTTATGTACACATAACCGATGTATTTCATATTTTGGATATAAGTTCTTTCTCAGAAAGTGAATCTCTGAATAGTTTTAAGGGTTTAATGGCTAAGTATAGAGAAAGGGAATGGAGGATAACCCTCTATAAATTAAATAAATGACTTTTTACGCAGAATTATCCGATTTGCTTTAATTTTGGATGGGGGTTCGTTATGATAAGGCGAATCCCTGATTAGTTGTGAGTTATCCCCCGTTCCTCTCTCTATACTTAGCCATTAAACCCTTAAAACTATTCAGGGATTCACTTTATCAGAAAGAACCTATATACAAAATTTGAAATACATCGGATAGTAGTGCAATATATATATATATATATATATATATATATATATATATATATATATATATTTAAGGAGGGGGATAAGTGCCCGCTCCCCCTTTTCAATTAGCAAAAGAACCCCATAGCTAATCAGGGATACGCCTTATTATAATGAATCTACATCCAAAATTGAAGCAAACCGGATAATTCTGCGTAAAAAGCCATTTATTTAATTTAAGGGTTATCCCCCGTTCCCCCATCTATATACTTAACCATTATACCCTTAAAACTATTCAGGGATTCACTTTATGAGAAAGAACCTATATCCATAATTTTAAATATATCGGATATTTGTGCATAAAAAAACAATTTATCTAATTTAAGGGGGAGGAATAATCACCCCCCATTTTAATTAACAAAAGAACCCCATAACTAATCAGAGATACGTCTTATCATAATGAACCCATATCCAAAATTCGAAGCAATTCGGATAATTCTGCGTAAAAAGCTATTAATTTAATTTAAGAGAGGTTTTTCCCCGTTCCCCCTCTATGCTTAACCATTAAACTCCCGAATCTCTTCAGGCATTATATACTATATATAAGTCTTATCAGAAAGAACCTATATCAAAAATCTGACACACTCTGGATGATTCTGCATAAAACCCCATTTATCTAATTTAGGGCGGATGGGGAAGGGGAGGGTGTAATCGACTCTTCCCAAATCAGGTAAATGTCTTTTCAGTATGAACGTATATCCAAAAATTGAATCAGAACAGTTAGTTCAGCATGAAAAACCCATCTACCTAAATTTTGAACCGACCCCTGACCCCCCTTTTATACTTAACCAATGAATCCCCAAAATGAATCCTTGTCATTTTTTTTCCGGTAACTTTTTTCCTTGTCACTTTTTTCCGCTTTTGTAGTTTATGTCACTTTTTTTTCCGTTTACCAAGCATGCGTTTTTGTGTTTTTCCTGGAATTCGAGAATCCAGTCCCATTTCCAAAAAAAGAGCAAGAAACAGATGTAACTAATTAAGACCCCCCCCCCCCCCTCATGGTGCAGTATTGAAAAACCCGAGATGACATTGGCAGTGACAGGAAATACACCATTCCTTTAAGCCTTCGGCTGATTTCCAATAGTATAAATGAATGCCGCCTTTTCCGAAATTGAGTGACCAGTTTTCGATACTGATACCGTTACCATGTGCTTTCCCCGTTTTTAAAAGAAAATACGATACTGTCGCTTAAACGAATCAAATTTTTAAATAAAATTTGATTCAATAAAGCGGCGGATTTCGAGAACAAAACAAATAAAATTCTAACTTTAGTTTCACTTTTTATGATTCGGTTCACAAAAATTGAAATTTCTGTATTTTTGTCATGGCTCTGGGGGAGGGGGGGTTGATGCTCTCTGCGCCACTGCATTATAATTTATTCTTTTTGAAGAATCGTAGATTCCTAGGCTTATTTAAATTGAATTAAACTGATGAAAAAAACTGCCTATGATGGAATTTTTTTACACAGAAAACTGAAAAATTCTTTTAACCCCTTGGGGACGAGTGACACGTATACATGCCGCAAAAAGTCTTAAGAATCCTTGTTTATTTGCACCATTCTTTCAGGAAAGTAATTATAATTTTAAATTTAAAATGTTTGTTTAAAATAAAAGAATAGCAAATGGCGCAAAAAGAATTAAGCAAATAAAAACAATTATTATTATTATTACAAAATGCCTAAACATGAATGAAGTCATATAGTAGATGCATAGATATACTAATTATTACATGTAAATAGTAGCAAAGATATTTTTTAAAACAAAATAAAATAATACTCCGTCAAAAGACATGTACTATTAATAGAACACCAAACCCGAAAGGGTCAAGATCCTCAGTCAAGTCCGGGTGTAAATATATATATATATATTTTTAGTCTCAGTTGGAAAATCAAAACTTTTATCATTATGTATTACATTTATATAAAATTTGGTCATGTTGTGTTAAAGCCCAAGCTAAGCCAACTTGAATGTGTCTGTTGCTTATATTGTAATTACAGTCAGATCTCTCTATCTAGATACCTGGTTTTCACTTCACATCACACCGTTTCTCATGTCAGTTTTTAAAAGTTCCCATTTTCTGTATACAATTTTAATGCAAATAAACTCCGGATTTTATGTCGCTGAATAGTTTTCAACTCAGAATATCCGGACGGTTTATGATAATTTACCATTTTTCATAATCCATGTGGCAAGCACGGAAATTAAGCAATAATTATTGTCTTAGCCAAACTTTTTACAAAAGTGTCTAAATACTCATTGACATAAAGGAGAAAATTTATTTCAATCCTTTATCTCAATAAGTAAATCCACACACTATGAATGACAGAATCAGTGAGGGAGAGATTTCTTCCTGCGCGAAACTCCAATCCATCCACAATTACTCATCCATTGTGTTTCACACTGAGAGTGCAATACGTATTCACTTAGGAAATGTTAAGCGTTTCATTTCCACACTTTATTCATAATGTTTAAATCTGTTTACAGCAAATCCCACCAGTGGCTGAGAGGTTCTGCTCTCGAAGCTGGTAGACGAGAGGTGCTTGGTTTTGAACCCAATCAAGCCCGTCGACCTAACCGTTCGGGGTTTTCCATGGTTTTCTTCGAAACTTGGATTTCTTTGCGTAAATACGGGTTAGGTTTCTTTAGAAAGACCCCCTACGGAGGCACTCCCCATAGGGCTTATATCCCTCCTGCAGATAATCGACCATTATACATAACACTAACACCAACACTGTTTAAAGCAAAGTGCAAGAAAATCTAAGACAGTTCAGAACAGTTTCAAACATGTTGGTTTCATCAAAGTTCACCAGATCTCAAATGTATAGAAAAGTCATCCCTTCAATACTGTTTAAAAAATTATAAATCGTGAAATGGACATAACGTGGAACGTCTAGATTCTAGATATGCATCGATTTTGATAAGAATGTCACCACATCATGAGATGTAATAATTTCTGAAATTGTAAAAGAAAAAAGAGACAGGAATTTCTTCAGACTCGGCGTTCAAAAATGATCAGGAGCTAGAACAAACAAGCCTCCAACTGCAACTCTATGTCAGGTTCTGAGACCACCTCTGCTGAAGATTGGAATTTCCGTTATTTCTCTATCTTAATATTTTGTGTATTGTACTGGCTGTGTACTAGAATTTTCAAGGTGACATTCTTTCTTTGTTGAAGGGAGAATTGACAGGTAATCCTGTACAGGTGGTGAGTGAGAAAGAGGAGATTGCTGAGAGGCGTGTTCATCCGTCAGGGATGTAGGTGGATGATGAGCAAACAAGCAACATGTCACTAATCAAGAAAGGAATGTGGAATGTGTCCAATGAATAAGCTCCAAAGGGGGTTGACATTGGGGAACACAGTGATTTGAGAAGAGCAAGTCTTTTCTCAGATTGGAGCAGTTGGTATCTGGGGTTCGTACCTAGAGAGTGTATAGGACAGAGGTCGTTGTAAAGAGTGCTCTGTGTTGTAGAGCGTAAGCAGTTCGTATCTGGAGAGCAAGGGACACAGACGTCCTGGTGTTGTGCTCTGGGGCGGATAGCATAGGCCGAGTATACATGTGTTGGGAGATTCGAAATTGATCTCCGATAAAGTGAATCTAACGTGCATTGAGTGTGAGGGAGAAGGTGTAATTTGAATGGTACACAGCCAACCTTTACTGTATTTAATTTAATGTTGAACCGGATCACCTATATCCGAGTTGTAATTGTATATAATTGTAAATAGCGTATTTAGTGTGTACATATATTCTAAATAAACTGTTAATTCAGTTACTTGACAGCGTCAGCGTTCATTTACACAATCCTCACAGGGGGTGACCGATATCACCTAATAATATCGGAGGTGGCAGCTATAACTACCACGGAATTTCTTCAAAGTTGTGCGGGCTGAGAGGAACGTCCGATAAATTGGTGGCAGCGGTGGGATAGAATCGCCTGAGACCAGTGACCAGCGAGCCGTGTTGCAGTGTGTTAGTGCCGGAGTACCAAGTGGAATTCTTGCGTGGTAATGCCGTATCGTTGAGTGTGTGCCAAAATGTTGTGCCTGTGCCGTATCAGTATTAGAGAGAACTGAACTAAATGTTGTGCCATATTATCGCTACATCGTGGAACTACCTGTGAATAGAAAAGTACCCCAGCAAATAAAGTATAAGGTAAGGTGTTTTGATCATTTCCTTCTGCTGACATCTCGAACCAAAATTTGTTGTTGTATAATTAATAGTAATTTAAGTAAATTGTCTAGATTATTTATGTGTTTTATCAATACTTCCTACCTATAAAGTATTAATGACCATATTTGCTATTGTTTTAAGGAAAGGTCATAATAACTTGAACTAGTATTGGCTTTCTATATATATATTTTTTACTAATTGTGTTAATAGTAGTTGGAAGGAATAATTAAATTTACTTAAAATTAAATTATTGTTAAAGTAATATCTAAATGAAGCAATATTTTTTAAGTTTGAAGAGTTGACAACAACATTTGCTTAGAATTTTAATTGGCCAATAGTAGTGAAAAAAAAGCTCAAAAGAGGGCCATAGTGAAAAAAAAAGGCTCAAAAGAGGGCCATAGTGAGAAAAAAAAAAGGCTCAAAAAAGGGCCATAGTGAGGAAAAAAAAAAGTGAAGATCTTGTGATCAAAACCAATATACTCAAGATCATATTTGTTTTAAGTGTGAGAACCAGCATTGAATTTGGAAATATTTTAGTGAGGATAATTGTAGAAATTTATATATGCAAGTTATACAATTTTTCTTTATGTGGATTTTTTGATTGACGTCAATACTTTTATTCAATTTCATCGTATCGGTATTATTATGTAAATTGTATGATATCATCTAAGTGTACAAATTGGAATCTATATTGCATAAAAATCGAATTACTGTTTTACCGTTTGTTTTATTGGAAGTATATTGTGTGATATCAATGGTTGAGAAAAATTAGATTAGTCAGTAGGTTAATCAGAAATGTAATGCATCGATTATCTGAATGTTATTAATTAGTATACTAAGTGGGGCATAACTGTACTAAGTTAGAAATCTAGGAAATATTAATTTGATAGGTTTAAATATTCTTGTGGGGGGGGGGGGTAATAACAATCGGTGAAAGTATGGCTTTCTTATTGAAACTAAAAAAGGTGGATCTTCAGGAGATAGCCGAAGAATTGGGTGTTGAATTCGCGGAAGATGATACCAGAATTCAGCTTAAGGCCCCTGTCCTCGTTCGAGGAAACGCTCGCTAATTAATGCTATTCCTATGGGGAAGCATTTTTCTAATAACTCTTTCGCATTTTGACATTTTTGAATATTTTTTTTTTTTTTTTTTGCATTGGATAGCTGAAGTGCATGCCGACAGCGCACCTTTTTTACTTTTTTGATTTTGGTTGCAGATATATTTTTTAAAAAGCACTTTCAGTTTCGAAACCGGTTTTGAAAGTGAAACTAACTTTGTAAAAAATATCTGCAACCAAAATCGAAAAAGTAAAAAAGGTGCGCTGTCGGCATGCACCTCAGGTATCCAATGCAAAAAAAAAATTATTCAAAAATGTCAAAATGCGAAAGCGTTATTAGAAAAATGCTTCCCCATAGGAATAGCATTAGCTCGCGAGCGTTTCCTCGAGCGAGGACAGGGGCCTTAAGAAAAAGATAATGGACAGTGATGAGTATGACGAAGAGGTTATTAAGGAATTATCTGACGCTATTGTTGCAGAACGATTAGAGAGCGAAGAAAAACAGGAAAGGTTAGAGCGTGAAGAAAAACAGGAAAAATTAGAGCTCGAAAAGCTAGAAAAACAGAAAAAGTTAGAACTCGAAAAGTTAGAAAAACAGGAAAGGTTAGAAAGAGAAAAATTAAGGATGGAACATGAATTAGAAATGGTGAGGTTAAGAGTTCAAGGATCGACAAATAATTTTAATGGGTCTAGGGAATCTAGTAATGAAAGTAACATCAAAAAATTGATCAAAAGTGTTAAATCTCTGTCCATCAAAGTACCAGAAGGGACAGAGGGATGGAAGTTATTTTTCAACAGTTTAGAAAGGGCATTCAAAACTAAAAATGTACCGGAAAACCAGCAGGCCGAAATTCTACTAAATGTGTTAGGAGATAAGGCGGATAATTTGTTAATTTATACCACTACGGAACAAATGGAGAATTATGAGGAATTAAAGGAGTTAGTTCTAAGGGAACATGAGCCGACACCGAAGGCGTGTTTGGAAAATTTTAAGAAGGCTAAGAGAAACCAGAACGAAACACACGTATTATTTGTATCGCGCTTAATAGCAACATGAAAAAATTATTGTAAGATTAGAGGTGCTGACTCTTATGAAAAGGTCAACCAGTTAATAGTTACTGATAAATTAGTAAGTACGTTAGATGAGGATACTGCGTCATATATTGGGTTAACTCACCAAGGTGAATGGTTAGAAGCTTCTAAAATTGCTAAAGAATGTGACAATTATTTTGACGCTAAACATAAGTCTTACGCCGTTACGTATAAGAGTTTTAAAGATAAAGATAGGCACGTAAACGGTGAAAAAATGAAACCGAGGGAGGATAGCAAAGTTAAGGTGCGTTTTCACGGGCCGCTCTAACTACCTAAAAAACCTTAGCTTACCCAAAACCTAACCTAAGAGCGTTTTCACTGGTTACAGATAAACCCTTAGGCCAACCAATCAAAGGCAAGTTTCTACTGCGCAAGCGTCACGGCTTTAACAACCTACAGAGACAGACCGATCAGCCGTCAATTAATTATAAACAAATAACTTTTGTTGCTCTTGTCATGATAATAATAAATATTTTGTACAAAACATTATACAAAATTTTGAATGTTTTTCCTAGTAATGGTCCTTAAATAATATCCCACAAATCATTGTTTATTCCAGCTTTTAATTGAAAATAAATAAAAATACTCAATTGCTATGAGTTATGGATATTTAAAAACAAAGAAGTAATTTTTCATTTTTAAGATAAAGTTCTAAATGAAACACTTTGTCTAGGTTATTATGTACATTTTAATTAAATATAAGTCAGTTGATTTTCACATTATAAGTGCATTGTGACATTAGAAAAGTCAACAAAATGTATAGGGCCTGCCCTGGATAAATATTTAATTTTATAACTTATTAGCACTTTAAAAAGTTCTTCCTGTCATCATACAAGTAGATTATTTTTTATAAATTGGATAACATAAAATTACATATTAGAGGCAAACAATTTGATTGGTGACGATACTATGAAGGCATAAAGTTTTAAAAACCATTGTTGATATTTGAATATAATTATTTATCACACATTAAGGTGTAATAGAGATAGATTACAAATTTAACGTGGCTTTTTAATTCCTTTTTAAATAAGTTAATTAGAATCATTTTTGTTAAATAAATCACAAATAAAACTTTAAGACAAGACATTGTAAAAATTTGGATGCTCAGGCCCACTTAGCAAGTGATATACATGCTGTTATTTCTGAATTGTTTTTAATAAATTACAAGAAAAATTTATATTTAAGAATGTTTATTTATTTTTTTAATATGGAAATATTTTTTCTATTTTAGTTTTTTACAAAAGTTCAAGCTACTAACATTTCATTATAATTAATGAAACATTTAGAGAAACAAAATTCCTAATAATGTTCATCTCTGTAACCAAAAAAAAAAAAAAAAAAAAAAAAAAGAGAGAGAGAGAGAAGAAATAGTAAAATTAAAGGAAAAAATATCGGTGAAAATACACCTTTAAAACTTCCATAAAATATTTATATTACAGCAAAAAGGAATCTATTTTAGAAATTAATGGTGGAACTAAAGGCCCATAAACTCATACAACTGTATGCCTATGTGAAACCTACATTTAGATATACTGACAACCAGGGCCATTGCTAAGACTTTTTATTGGTGTGGGAGAAGACCTTAAATTGCCAAGTCAAATTTTCATATTTGCCAATTCGTTTCATAATTTTGCCAAGTTACCACACTTAGAAAATGTAATACAGTTCTTATTTGTAAAAAGTTTAATAATATTCCCAATTAGAGTTGTAAATTTTGCAAGTTCTATCAAAAATAGGAAATATATTAAAGTTTTTATTAAAATGTCATTTAAATTTGCCAAGTGTAAACAACATTAGCGAATGTTTGGGAGGGGAGGCTCCCCCCCCCCCCCTTAGCGAGGCCCCTGCTGACAGCTTATCTTATCATACTATCACTACAATGTAAAATTATCGATAGTAGTTCATCTACTTTTTGTGATTCCTACTTACCAACGAAAAAAAAAATTCATTGTGCATAGATGTATACTACAATTTTATATACTTTATTTGTATATGGGTCATTTTCAAAAAACTTGTACATTTGGGAAATTTTTCACCAAAAAAAAATTTTTTTTTAATGCAACTAATAAAAATATTAGATGATACTAAAACATTTCTTGTATATAAAACTGAAGACAGCAGTTTACTTTTTGATTTGGAACGTCAAATAAAAAATAAAGTATGAACTTACAACAGTAAAATGTTCCCCTCTGTTACCATCAGTCAAAAATTTTTATTTAAAAAAATAAAACACCTAAAATAGTAAATATCACATTTCCTTTAATTACATGATTGCTACTTTCAGAAAATTCTAACTGTTGTTTTGTTATGATTATTTTTATTTTTGTAAAAAACAAAGAATTTCCTCCCTGTTACTTTTTTGGAAAAATCATAAGTTTTAATTAAATGTGCATTCACATTTTTTCAGTTAAATTATAAAAAAATATTACATAAAATAAATATTAGTTAAAGTTACACAATTAATTATTCAAAATGATGATTGATAAATTGTTTAGTGAAATAAACCAGCTTAAATTCACGGTAACAGAGTGGAAAAAAAGTAACCGAAGGGAATGCTGATTGATAGTGAAGATATTTGATGTGGAATATTTTTTATAAGTTTATATCATGTATTGTATACGATCTTAATGTTTCAAACATATCCAGCAAAAATTTAAGATTTTTACAAAAATTACTATTGGAAAATAGTGGTATTTGGTGGGGCATTCTCTTTTGTAAATTTATATCATGTGCTATGACAAACACACTGCTTAGTTTAAAAAAAAAAAACTCATCATATATTAGTCGAGGTAGTGGTGCTTTAAAGCAAAAATTTAAGATTTTTGCAAAAAATACTATTAAAAATAGTGGGATTAGACCAGGCAATTTTTTTATATAACTTTTTATTATGTGTTATAAGCTATCATGAAGTTTCAATGTTTCCAACAGATCATGGCAGAATTTAAGATATTTGCAAAAAAACTACTATTAGAAAATACTGGTATTTCACATGGCATTGTTTTTATAATTTTTTATCACATGTTATAATCTGTGTTTCAATTTATAACAGCTCACCTTAGATTTTCAAATTTTAACAAATTCGCGTGCCAACTGGATGACGCTTCAACCCAAGAAATAACGATTTTTACAAAAATTACTATTTGAAAATAGTAGTATTTGACGCGGTGTATCTTTTTTATAAATTCTTTTCTACTTAAATAATTATCTTTTCTTCTTTAATACATTTTTATCATGTGTTATAAGATATCCTAAAATTTGAAGCAGACCAAGCAAGAATTAAAGGCTTTGGCAAAAATTAATATTCGAAAATAATGGTATTTCACGCTGCATTTTTTTTTCATAAATAAGTAGTATTGATTCATAAATATAAATGACTACAATTAAAGAAGCATTTCGTTCGCGAAAATTAAAGCCTAATGTTTATGGCAACTAGCTCACCACAAAAACTACTATTTTATATTTAAAAAGAAAAATGCATATTTTTAATTCTGTTCTAAGAACATGAAACGAGAATGTGCAGCCTTCAAAAACAATGTTTAAATAAACTTGTTTTTTTAGTAGTTTCTTACTCTGTTGCACTTTGTTCCACTCTGTTCTGTTACCATAGGCATGGTAACAGAGGGGAAAAAACTACAAATAATTTTATCAGCACAAAGTGAATTAAAAACAAGAAAAACTAAGCCTATTTATTTAAGAAGCACCATTTGATCTTATGGTTAAAATTTTATAAAAGTATTAAAAAAATAAATTTCACATAAATAAGCTGGTAACAGAGGGGAAACTGAATAAAACATCCTTATCTTGTAAATGCTTTAGTTCAACACCACGGTGAAAATAACTTAATAATTTAAAAAATGGTGGCCTCATCTAAAAATAGACTGTTCAAAGAACTGCAGAAACTTGTGTTGAACACTTAGTAGTAATAATTTATTACAATAAATATGGTAACAGAGTGGAAGTAACAGAGGGGAAAAATTCTGGGGACAACAATAAATTGTTCCATTTTCATAAAAGAACAAGTTTTTAAAAATATATTATATGGTCTATGCTACAGATAAGATATACAACAAGTGTCACAACTGAAAAAATTAACACTTTTGACAATTGATTTATAATTTTTTAGCAGTTGAAAAAGTAAAAAGGGAAGAGGGGACATAGTATTTTAGCTATAGCTGACACATTGAAAGCATAACTACACTAATATTATTTTTAATTTCTGATAATATTTAGCCCACATTTACTCTAAACAGTCAGACAAGAAATGTAAATGCTTAAATTTTATCTTTAAAACTTTATTTTAGTTATTAAAAATTCTTAAAGTTGGGGGACATAGAATGTACAAGTTTTTTGAAAATGACCCATATAGAAAGATAAGTAGCTTCTTTACATCAAATTAATAATATAAATATTCAAAATTTTCTTGCATATAAGAAAATGGTGAATAGGTTGTCAGAAAATCATAGGTGTAACTAAAACTGTTTTCTGTGATGTGCACAGCCCCCCCCCCCCCAAGTTCTTTAGGTGCATTCAACGTCATTTTATTTGCTTCACGCTACAAAAAACTGATATTTCAATCGTCTTTTCTTTTCCAAGCATTTTGTGGTTATCAACAAGAGAAAGAGGTGGAGATTGATGTGTCAACAACATCGATAAAAAATCGTAAAATATCAAATGAACCACCTGGGGACATAAAAGCTTTTAATATCAAGAGTTTTGTTTGGACCTTTAAGATCCAAACTGAATATCTTTCTTGATCATGAAACTTTTCATGTTTTATGACTTTTGTCAGATGTCTTAGAAGTCACACTATACCAGTGAACTTTGATGACGTATCCATCTCCACTTCTTTCTTTTGCTGATGACCGCAGATCACTTGTAAACGAAAGACCAGTCGAAATTCATATAGTGTTTTGTTGGATAAGCAAATAAAATGAACTCCATATTGTTAAAAATCTCATGTAATAAATTTTTTAACTTTCTTTTCCAAGCTTTCTGCGGTCATTAACAAAACAAATAAATGGAGATGAACTTGTTGATAAAAACATCCTGGTCACTTCTGATCTTCTGACATCTTATGAAAATCATAAAACAGGAAAGAAATTTCCATACCACATCAATTGTTACAATGAAAAGAAAAGTAGTTTGGATCCAAACAGGCTAGTTTTCTTTTTTGTTGTAATGTATAGAACTGAACAGCATAACATACTCACAACAAAAGCTCAGTGCATCACCATAAAATATTTTTATGTGAAGGTTACTCTACGATAAAACATTTCTCATTTTCCCCTTTATTTAACCCTTTAATTGGCCTAACTGGGGTTTTCCATCACGTAACTTTCAGAAACGATGGCTGATTTAACATAAAATCAATATTTAAATTAACTTTTTGAAGCGAATAAGATAAATAAATATATAAGTTTGTCAAATAAAAATTTTCATACCAATACCCTTTATAAATACTATTTTATGAATTGTTAAACATGAATTGAACATTTTGCATGCCGCTTAAAGGGTTAAAATTCACTGGATTCATCAACACTGAAATATTTCTATAATTATGCAATAAAATCTCAAATATTTACATGAATAAAATTCTTAAAATTACATAACTTTTAAATTATGATGGTGAGATATCGTTGAAACAAGCTGACATATTGTTAAAAATAGGGTGTAAAATTTTCAAAAAAGACATATCAAAAATAATTTTTTTTTAAAATCAATCCTTAAATTTTAATAGTACAGGAAAGTGAGAAAGAATGGAACACTTTTTTACAAACATAAGAAAATCAACTTTATTTGTCAAAAAACACTTTTTAATATCTTTGAACAATATAGAAACATAATTTGCAGAAACAATTTTTCAATTAAAGAAAAGAGTTTCAAAATGTCTCCCATACCTTCCTACTAATAGAGAAAAAAATGCATGGCATGGGACAGCTATAAAACAAAACAATACAAAACAAATAATGACTAGGTATACAGTCTAAAAAACTTGCAGATTGATAATGTCTGTGCCACAGTATCAAATTCCAGTATCTTCATCACAGTAAAGAAAATTCAGGAATGTCAGTCACAGATGATATTAAAAGAATCACCAGAATTTATTTTAATTTTGAAATAAATGAATGTATTATCACTGTTATAATTGATATCTAAATTAAAATTGTATATAATTCATCATCTAAAAATATTTGCAATAGCAATTTGAAGAAATTGAACTTGTACCATTCCTCCCTTTAGTGGCATGTCCTATTTTTTCACACTACCCTCTATTGAATCAAACTTCTTGTTTAAACAAAAATATATTTCTATTAAACTTAGTTTGAATTATGGATAATATACAACATAACATTCGTTAGATAAAGAAACTATATAAACGGAAAGCATTAAAAGTATATGAAGGAAAGTTACTTCTGATTTTTGAATTTATTGTTTACTTTAATACAATTGTATGCTTATGCATACCAAAAACTTTTTACAACTGAAGATTGTGCTACCATTAGTTCATCTAATATGTGACTGGTGAAATGCTTAGAATACACAAAGAGAAAATCCTACTGCTCCACTCTCCCCTACATATTGTTGTAAAATTATGCTGAATTGTACAGTTGTAGTATGCTATTTTAAATTTAATTATCTCTAAAAGAATTCAGTATGAAAAAGATTTGATTAAAGAGAACATGCACAGCAAATACATTTACCTAAAATAATGCACAAACTAAATAAACTAAAGTTTTATTTTCTTTTTCAATGAAAAAATGATAAAAACAAAGTATTTGTCAAAAATATTTCTATCACATTTAAAAGGTATTTATAGGTATACACCTATTGGTCGTTTTGGCCGAATACTGAATTTCAAATCACGATCAATTCCAATCAGGAAATATTTAACTGACTAAATATTCCAGCATTAAAGAGTTTAAATATTCTATATTTAGCACAAATACTTCCATAAACCTCTTCCTTTTGAAATACATAACCATATACCAACATGAAATACTTCTTTTTTACAAGTAAACATTATACAACAAGGAATATATGCTTTCATTTATTATTCAAGAAGAGGATAGTCTTAAAAACTTTTAAATTAATAACATGTTAAATTCCATAGCTTCTTATATGAATTAAAATAAATTTTAAAAACTTTTGTTTTTGAATCAAATATTTTAAAATTGAAAAGAAAAAGATATTTTTAGACTTTTAAGTAAAATTGATGGTCATATGAGTGTTAATTTTTCATAAAATACTAAAGGAAGAAAAAAACCCCATTAAAAAGGTGGCAACTCAGCCAAAAGATCTTTATTGATGCTTTTGATTTATATATTAAGTTTTCAAATACACTTGAGAGGGTGATTGTTTTCAAAAGTTGTAAACATACAGAGTGTTCATAAAATTTTATAAAAGACTTTAATGAGATATAAGACAATCAAGATAAACATTTTTTGTACTGTAAAGCAGCATCGCAATTCACTTTTCTACCAAAAATGTAATAAGACTCAATAAAAAATATTAAGCGACTCACTGCAAGCTGAACTTGAGTTTTTGTACATAACCTTATCAATAATGAAGATATTTTATTGAGATTTTTCAACATATTAATCTTTTGTATGAAATATTTGTTTCTTAATTATTTGCTTAGTTGATTATATTCGATTGTTTGATAGGATACTTTTGATCTATTTTGAATTAAATATCTCTTTGTTCAGTTAAAATAATTGTAAGTGTTAAGAAATATATGTTTACGCTCATAGGTTTTTAAATCAAAAATTAACTGTACTCAAGCTTCAATACAGTTGTTAATAGTTCATGATTATGCATATTTATAAAGACATGCAATAAAATTAGTTATGTAAGAATATCTTCAGTTTGGCCCAATATTTGGAAGTATGACTTGACCAAACGAAGAGCATTTATTGTATCCTTAGTTTTTTAAAAGATATGTACAGCATTGGTAGAAACTTACATGGGTAAAAAAGTGCATTAGAACACATTACAATGCTTATCATTAGTAAACACCTCCCTCTAGTTAAACTTATGCAAAAAATATGTATGATAAATTTCCTTTTCTTACCAAGGTCCCTATAGTCGAAAAACGCTTGCATTTTGAATATATATAACATTTTCGGACAAACATATGAAATAAAATATTTACATGGAAACAAAACATTTTATTAGTATTGTTACCTAAAAAAGTAAAATAACATTTGAAAATCCCAAATGAACTTAGTATCAACATATTAATGTGCTATGAAACACATCCACCAACACAAATTGATAGTTGCAGCTTCAATGAAAAGTTTCCTGTGGCTTAAAAGATGTCTCAAGAGCTAGCAGGTTACGTAAACAGACAGAAAATCAAATAAAAAGTCTGCCTGAAAATGTACCCTGCTGTCAAATATTCCAACTGAAGACTTCTTCTGTATCTCAGATCCTTGACTTCTGAAGTGGCTTCATAATTCAATGTAGGTTCATAGCACTTTACTATAAATTAATATTTTGTTACTATGTTCATTTAGAATTAGCAAAAGATATTTTAAGTGTACATTTTTAGGTAACAGCTTTAAAAAGTTTTTCAAATTTCAGTAAATATTTTTATTTTACACTGCAGTATGAAGGCATATGGCATTGGAAATTATAAAATTAGTAAAGATATTATATGATGAAGTGATTCATAAAGACATTTTATTGATTACAAAAGTTATGGATAATAACATTTTGAATAAATTTTGTTGTTCGCACAATTTTAAACTACGATTTTATTGATAATATGTATAATTATGAATATTAACAATTGTATTGAAGCTTGAGTATAACTAATTTTCGATTTTAAAACTCAGATCAAAAGATCATACATCAAAAGTACCCTATCAAACAATCGAATATAATCAACTAAGCAAATAATTAACTTTAAGAAATAAATATTCATAAAAAAATAATTTTATTCTTTGCGCTGTTAACTTTCAATAAAATAACTTTGAGAACAGAGTATTATATCATCATTATTATAATGAAACGAAATCCTTGAACAAAGGGAGGATTTTCGTTCTGTGTATACCTGCCAACTTGGATATTTTTTTCGCCAAGGATTGGCGAAGACTGGGGGGTTTTGAGTGGTGTCGCCATCTAGCGTTTTTAATGACAAAAAAGTATGCTTTTGGTTGTTGACTTTGGTTTTTACCGTAATATAAGCCTGACACTTAGGAATGAAAATAAAAAAAAGCCTTTGCATGACTTTAATTTATTTTCATTCAAAAGTTTAGAGACATAAGCAAACATTATGGGAAAAAACAAAGTGCAAAATAAAAAACATACTGTTTTGCCAATAAAAATGGGTCCGACGACAATTTGAACAATAAAAAGTTTAACCAACCTTTTAAATAATATCCTTTCTTCACAGCTGAAAAATAAAATAAATGAAAGAAAGAAAGAAAAATTATTTTTACACGGTCAGTGAAAACTTAACTTCTTCAAAAATTAATTTTTAAAAAATCTTTTTTTTTTTTTTTTTTTTTTTTTTTTTTTACCGATTCAGTTTAAAATTAGAAGTAATATATATATATATATATATATATAGAAAAAATATATAGAATATATAAAAAAGAACATAATTTCCAAATAGGTGTGCTTCAAATTTACGAATTATGCTAAAACTAGAGGATAATAATTTAAGAAATTTGTACAAACTTAAAATTTCAAATTATGTTAAAGCTAAAAAATTATACATAAATTTTGAAGTAACGAGATTTTGATTTTAAAATATTAAAACTTTAAGCAGGGGGAAAGAGAGAAAATTAAAAAATTCTACTATGATAAAATTAAAAAATGATTCAGGAAATAATTAATAAAAAAATTATAAATATTTTTTCTTTTTTAAGTATAATTTAAAATTCTAAATTGAGATTTTTAATCGTTATTATTAAAGAATTAACTATTTTTTTAAAGCATCATTGCATTAAAATATTAAAAAAGAAGAACGAGTCTAATACACGTGCTGTCAAAAGTTACTTGACACATGTGCTAGACAAATTAAAAAGTTTAATTAATGCTAAGAAAAATAAATTAAATAGAGTTAAATATAAACTAGTAATGTAAAACGCCAGATTTAAAATTACATCACAGAGTACGGAATGTTGTAACAGAGCCTCAACTCGGCTTGAAGAGCGCCCTCAATGGGTGACTTAAAAACTAAACCATCGCGTGATTTCTGTTTAACTGTAACCCTATTCTGCTTGGCGCTTCTTGCTGGCTCTGTGATTACCTTTGCTGCACATGTGCTTATGCTATTTGAACTTAGATTTCCGCGCTTATATTCATTTGATTCGTAATTATTACTTTTATTATTCTTGAATTTTCAAGTTTAAATTATTAAATCGTTATGTTACGAAGAGACACTTGCATTGTTTGCAAGTCGAATACGTCAAAATTATTTTACATTCCGAAGGATCGGTAAGTTGTGATTTATTTTCGCGATTACTTTTCAAATTGCATAATGTATAAAATATTTTATATATATTCCATGTTGGTTTTAACAAAATTATCATTAAAATAACTATCATGCCATAATTCTCATGCAAATTATTTTTTATGTATAAATTTGATATATATTTTCTGTTGCTATGTAAATATGTTACTAAGTTTTTTCCCACAGAGGAAGGAAGGTAAAAGAAAATTCCTTCCTCTGTGTTTTATCTGATACAAGGCTTTCCTTGTTGTATATATTTTTTAGTTAAATAAATAAAAATATAAATATTAAACTGTTTTTGCTACTGCAGTATCTTTTTGTCATAGTTATTTTAAACTGTAGATTATCTGAAAATTTCCCACTTTTGCCATGAGTCGATGCATGATTTTTTCTTTCCTGTTTTGTGAAAAGTAAAAGTTATTTTTCTTAGGAATTAATTACATTTATTTAAAAAATACATATTTCATATAATTATTTAAATTTTGAAAAATCAACATTTTTTGGCTTGCTTACATGTTTTTAATTTTGAATTTCTCAAGTTCTATGAAATGTAGAAAATTTTATGACCACTTTTCAAAGAGGAGTTCATAAGGTTTAATTTCATATGCATGTTGACTATGTATAAATAAAATTTTGAAAATTTTTTTAGTCATTTTTAAAAAAGCTGAAAAAGTTGTATGTTTGTTGTAATATTATAAGTTTAAAATTCTAAAATTTTTAGAGTGGATCTCAATGGGATCAGGAGTTATTAAATAAAAGCAAAAATTACCATTAAAAAAGCAGTATAATTCTATCTATTTTGTCATTTATTTATGATTTGCATGGTAATTTTCAGCTTTTATTTAATGAATCCTGATCCCATTGAGATCCCACTCTAAAAATTGCAGAATTTTAAGCTTATAATGTTACAACAAACATACAATTTTTTCAAGATTTTTAAAAATGACTGTCTAAAAAATTTTCAAATTTAAAATTTAAAAAAAATTTAAATTTTATTTCTTTTAACTATACATATTCAACTTGCATATCAAGTTAAACCTTATGAACTCCTCCTTGAAATGAGTGGTCATAAAATTTTCTATGTTTGATAGAACTTGAGAAATTCAAAATTGAAAATATTTATGCACGTCAAGTCAAAAAATGATGATTTTTCAAAATTTAAATAATTAATTGTATGAAAATTTAAAGCAATAAATAGAAATATGCTCTAATTTATATCATCATAGAGAATGATTCCTGGCAATTTCATTGAAATCAGAAATGGTCAGGTTGAATATTGTTTTTTTTTTTTTGTTGTTGTTGATTTGACATGGAATGACCCCAAAGCAGCCAATTTGATATAGGCTTACCTTAAACAAAATAAATATTGTTACCCATCCATGAGCATGATAGTTTAATGTACAAACTATAAAAAAAAGGTATCTATTCCTGCTGGAAAATAATATATATTTACACATTGTAAACTGCTTCCTGCATTTGATTTTTTTAAAAAATATATATGTACATATAACTGTATATAGTACACGCTTTTAAATTGTATTAGTAATATACTTCTACAATTTTCTATACTGGTTATTCATAGGGTTTAAAAAAATCTTTTTTGAAAAAGCCCAACCCACTGCGCCCACTAGTCTAAAGTCTGGGTTTTTCCAGGTTTTTCTGAAAAAATCCTGGCTTTTTCAGGTTTTATAGATTTTTTTTTTCTTCAATTTTAAATTTTCATATACATAATAGCTAAATTCTTCACGTATCAGTGAAACCTGGGTATAATTTTGCATTAAGAATGAATCAACAAAATGTATATATTAAAAAATTAAGTTAATTTAAAAGGTAGATTTGTGTCTGATGACCAGTTTCTTGCATTAAGGATATATTTAGCCAGCTATAAATGGATTTTTAGAGTTAACGAAAAAGGTTCAGAATGTTTGAAAAAAATATACTTACTATTATATACAATTTGAAGTATTTACAATAATATATATAAATAAATGTTGATGAAATTACATTTTGCTTTTACAAAAATTTACTATCAGTAATAATTTTGCGAATGAAATTATCATTAAAATATTACATTAATATTAATGCTAAATCAGAATGAGTTAGTACTTTTTATTATAACTAATTAATAGAAAGAACCAAATAATTTTACATAGTTTCTTCATTAAATTAGGATTCCCACAATATGTATTATTTTGTTAGGAGTTTCAATTGTATAACATAACATAGAATAAATTATATATCAGTTTTTTTATGGGGGGGAAAAAGTTTGTGCTTGTGATACATAAAAATGAAGTTATAATTATTTCTTTTCAAAATTTTCATTGAGAGAATTGATATTTTTATCTCCTTGTGGTGGGGAAAACTTTACGAGTGGTGTATTGTCATTAAAAGATAAATTTTAATATCAGCATTAAGATCTTGATAATAATATTAAGAAATTAACCTTGCATAATTTAAAATTGAAATTTGACAAAACCCAGCTGGTTTTAAGAGTTTGGCAAAATCATAACAACCCTGCTTTAAGTTAAATATGCTAAATTTATATCTTTCATAAGTAGACCCCCCCCCTTTTCTTTCCAGCTAATTTATTTTTTTATCTTTTTATAAATGCTTATAAATTCCTCTTAAATCTGGTTCTTTTGACATATATTTAAATTGGCATTTAACTCATGGGTGAAAGTTTTCTGTCCACAGACGAAGTTCCGTCTTTTAAAAATTCCCGAGGACGGAAACGAGACGGTAAAATCTCCGAGGACGGAAGCACATCGCTGAAAACACACGCTTTTTGTCAAATGATCGTGAAAAAAACTATTTCTGTCAAAGGATTGCGAAAAAAATGTGATTTTCGTGAAACGATCGCGGAAAAGGTGCTATTTTTGTCAAAATTTTGCAAAATAAGACCTATTTTCTGTCAAAAACTTGCAGAAAAAATGCTATTCCTGTCAAAATATTGCAAAAAACACGCTAATTCCATCAAAGGATCGCGAAATCACGTCATCTCGGTCAAAGAATGTGAAATAGACACGATGTTTGTCAAAGAATAGCGAAAAGACGCTATTTCTGTCAAAAGATCATGAAAAGATGTCATCTCAGTGAAAGATAGCGAAATAGACGGGGTTTCTGTCAAAGGATCACAAAAAACTTCCACAATTTTCATCAAATGATTGCAGAGAAATGCGAATTTTATAAAAGGATCGTAGAAAAGGCGTGAATTTTGCCAAAGGATACCGAAAAAGTTGCTAATTTTGTCAAAAGATTGTGAAACAGATGCGATTTCTGTCAAATAAGTGCAAAAAAAAAAAAAAACCATGATTTTCATCAAATGATTCTAAAGGAGCAATTTCTGCTAAAGGATTGCAAAAAACGTGCGATTTCTATCAAAAGATCGCGAAAAACACAATTTCTGTCAAAAGATTGCAAAAGGGGGCGATTTTTGTAAAAGGATTGCAAAAAAACACAATTTTTGTCAAAGAACTGTGGAAAAGATGCAAATTTTGTCAAAAGATCCTATAAAAGACGTAGGTTTCATCGAAAAATTGCAAATTTCAACTAAAAACCATAGAAAAATTGCAAATTTCATCATAAGATCGCAGAAAATTCGCAAATGTTGCTATAGATCCGGAAAAAGACGAATTTCATCATAGAGTAGTGGAAAAGACACAAATTACATGCGTGCGTATATGCTCACTCAATTGAAGGGGGGATTCAAAATTTCAGTCTTGGCAAAATTTCAAACATGCACCCATGATTTACCTTTGCATTGATACCCTAGATTAAATAATACCATTTTAAAATCATGAAAAAATTTGAAAAAACCCACGATGGGGTTTATCATGGGTTTTTTCAAGTGAGCCCGCCCGAGAAAACCCGGGTAGGTTTTTTCGGTCTGGACCCACTTGGGCGAATCCTGGTTATACAACTATATTTATTTATACCTCAGTTTTCCAGGGTAATTCCTGTTCAATGACATTTCATAAAATTTCTGGATTTTTTTTTCTTTTTCCTTAATAAAGCCATAACCACAGACTTGAAAAACCTTGAAATGTCGAGAAATTTTGGGATTAAGAAATTAAGATTTCGGGAAAAATCAGGGAAAATTTATTGTCATTTTTCTGTCATGAAGCAGTTCCTTCAGGCAATTCACACACTGCCTCACCTCTGTTCGCTCTCGCTATCTTACGATGCCTTGTAGAGGTTTGCACTGGCTGAAATTTCCAGGCCAGAGCATCGGGCCCAGCCTGATTCATTAGAAGGAAAAAAAAAGATCCCAGCCCGAAAGAAAAAAAATTAAAAATTCATCCCAGCCCAAGTGAATTTCTTCAGAGCATTGATCTTTAATCTTGAGGAAGAATTCAGATTGAAAAAAAACTTATCATAGTCTTTTTTTTTTATTATTATTATTTTTTTTCATGTTTGTAATCTCCATTTATGCAGGATTGCCATAGGCTACTGTATTCATGCTTTTAATGAACCTTTGTTTGCTGTATGTCAGCAGTTCCCAAACTTTATTGTTACGCGGCCCACCTTTAAATTGAAAAAAATTTGCGACCCACCTAATATAATGGTGAGTGTATGGAAATTGCTGTATTATCTGTATAAGCTATCAGCTATCCTATCCTACAAAAAAGGCTAATTTTCGTATGAATGATACATTATGAATTAAAACAGGAATTGGTAATTCCAGTGTGCATAAGTGAAATAATAAACACAACACACAAATTACTAAGATAATAAAAAATGCATTACTATCAAATATAACTTTATAATCAGTGCCTTTACCGATGAAAACATTTATATCAAAGTTAAAATTTGTTAAGTTCAACCTTAATTAACTTTTAACACAGTACACAGTTTTCTCTATTTTCGTTTTTCAAAAAAAAAAAAAAAAAAAAAAGTGCAAAAAGCATGTTTACACGAGTATGTTGTGTTGAACTCCATCAAGGAATTCAAAGCTAATTTAGATGTTTCTGGATATTCTGTTTGTATATTTCTTCATATGGAAATTAAAGAATTTACCTTGAAATATTATTTGCTAGTGAAATTGTTATATATTTTTAACGGATTACATACAAAATGTTTTTTTGACAAACATCGATTGTTTCCATGATCCACTAAAATAGCCGCCGTGACCCATAGTTTTGGAACCATTGCTGTATGTAATTGTTTCAGTTACCATTATTATTATTAATCCATATTCCATGTAAAAGACAATAAATCTAAAAAATGGTACATGGTAAAAGTAAAATCTTCTAAGATGGAATCGCATTGAAAAGAAAAAAATATGTTCGCTTCTTAGAATTTGTAAATGTTTATTTTGCTTGGATGAACACATGGGTGCAAGTTTTCCATCCGCAGACGGAATTCGGTCTTGTAAAAATTCTTGAGGATGGAAAAATCTCCTATGACGAAAAATGATTGCAAAAAGGATGAGTATACCGCCAAGAGATCGTGGATAAAGACATGATTTTTCATCAAAAGATCATGAATAAAACGTGATTTTTGTCAAATGATCATGAAAATAGGCATTATTTCTGTCAAAAAATTGCACAAAATGCACTATTACATTTATAAAATCACTAAAGGGCGTGATTTTGTCAAAGATAGCAGAATAATTGCGATTCCTATCAACGGATCTCGAGAAAAACATTATTTCCGTCGAAGAATCACGAAAATGACAGTCTCTGTCAAAGAATTGCAGAAAAGACACGATTTCCCTCAAATGATCAATGCTATTTCTGTTAGAATCGCGGAAAAAATGAGATTTTTGTCAAAAGATTGAGGAAAAAGCATTTTCCATCAAGTGATCGTGATAAAAAAACACGATTTTTTTCAAAAGATTGCTCATAATACGGGATTTTTCTCAAAAGGTCGCAGAAAAAAGCCCTATTTCTGTCAAAAGATCGCAAAAAGACTCATTTTTCGTCAAAGAATAGCTAAATAAATGTGATTCCTGTCCAAGGATCGCGATTATGACACAATCGCTTTCAGACAATCGCGAAAAAGATGCAATTTTTGTCCAATGATAGCAGAAAAATGTTATTTTTGTCAGATTTGCTGAGAAAACACAATCTTTTGTCAAAGGAGCGAGTTTTGCCAAAAGATGGTTGAAAAGACGTGAATTTTTGTCAAAGGATCACAAAAACAAGATTTTTGGTCTAAGGATCACGATAGAGATACGTTTTTTATCAAAGGATCGCTAAACATATGCGATTTCTGTCAAAATATCGTGGAAAAAAGGGAATTTCACCAAACGGTCATGGGGGAAAAATTGATGCATGACAACTACAGTTATTAACTAATATAAAATTTAAACATTTTTTATCCCTCCAATTTATTCCAAACATCGAAATCTGTCTATCAAAAATAAAAAAGTTTATTGGTTAGTGTAACAATTAATTGAATAATGCAAACACTTCATGTTTATTTTGTAACTGTCTGTACCTTATTTTCTTCTGATTAAAAAAAAAAATCTATTGGCTTTGCAGTTTCTTTTCATTTTTCATGTGTACAGATTATGTTATTTTAAATTTGTTATTTTTTAAATATCTCAGCAAAGAACTAACCTTTTTCAATGAAAATTATAAATGTGTAAATTAAGATTGCCTTAAAAAGCAAGCTCTAAAATTGATGAGTTTAGATAATCTGGAACTTGAAAATCCACTAAGGAAACAAAAAATACACCACTCTAGTG
This sequence comes from Maratus speculifer, assembly GCA_964019185.1. Classification (NCBI taxonomy): domain Eukaryota; kingdom Metazoa; phylum Arthropoda; class Arachnida; order Araneae; family Salticidae; genus Maratus; species Maratus speculifer. Next base: position 134,676,085 of record OZ025293.1, on the reverse strand, counting down.
CCCCGCAGCAGATTGTGACACTATGGGTTTTTGATGGTTTAATCTGGTTTAAACCTTTGTCATGTCAAAAAACAACCCTGGAAAATTTTATGTTTTTATTTATTTATTTATTTATTTATTTTATTTTTATTTTTTTATTTTTTGAAGGATGCGACAATGGTTACAGAATGTTAACCAAGAAAAGTTGTTGGATGATTTCTCAATTGATTATATCCGAAACAATGGACGGATCTGTGCAGATCATTTTGAAGATAAGTACTTCATTAGTACATTAAGAGACAGACTCAACAAGATAGCTGTTCCATTTGACCCTCTTCCTTCATCATCTCGCAGTATTGGTATTTCATCATCTTCAATTCAGGCATTGCCCTCAACATCATCAAATCCAATTTCACTGAGTATATCATCTTCAATTCAAGCATTGCCCTCAACGTCATCAAATCAAATTTCACTGAATACATCATCTTCAATTCAAGCATTGCCCTCAACATCAAATCCAATTTCACTGAGTACTGCTCAAGATTTGAGCTCATTCAGTAACTTGGTGGAATTGGAAAATAAGACTTCAACACCCAAAGCTCTTGAACTAACCCCGAAGACAAAAACCATACGCAGATTGAGAAGTGACATTTCAAAATTGAAGAAAAAATTAGCTTTAAAAGATGACGAATTGAATGCTTTGGACTATATCAAGTCCAAAGTCACAGCTGTCCAATATGATTTCATCTGTGATCAGATTGAAAATAGCAAAAAAGATCCTAGAGGCAGGCGTTGGACAGCACGAGCTAAAGCTATGGCAATGCATATTTATCTTCATGGTAAAAGCTGCTATAATGCATTAAGGGATTATTTTGCATTCCCTTGCATTAACACCCTGAAAAACTCAGTTGGAATTGTTGCAAAAGATGTAGGATTTTGCCCTGTCTTAAAGAAAGCTCTGCAGGAGAAGTCAAAAAAATTTAAATCATGGGAAAATATTTGCACTTTGGTATTTGATGAAATGGCGATTAAAAAAGGGCTCCAACTTAATGCACAAGTTGATTATGTGGATGGCTGGGAATCGGCGGAGAGAGATGGACCGAAGCAGCTAGCAACCCAAGCACTTGTTTTCATGATAAGAGGAATTGTTCACAATTGGAAACAAGTAATTAAAATTTCAACAAATTTATATTATTATAGTTACTTTTAAATATTTTTATGATTGACCACAAACTTTTTTTTTTTTTAAGGTTATTGCCTACTACTTCAGGGCAAATACATCTCCTCCGTTTTGGTTTGAAAAATGTGTCCGCTCTATTCTTGATGATGTAGGATCCTGTGGATTTAAAGTCATTACAACAGTTTGTGATATGGGTAATTTCATTGATTTATTATTCTCTTTATTATATTTCTTATGTTCAGTGCTGGCAAATTTTTAACGAAGTGGGAAAAAACCACCCTAGCAAAAATACTTTTTACCACTGGCAAAAATTAGTATATTATAAAAGGGTTTTAAGCATTTTATTTTAATTACATGAGGCAAGGTCTAAGAGATACTGTTAAAAATTATAACATGCTCTGGTAATTGGTTAAATCTTTTACATGAAGATATAACTCCACAATTACAAAACATGTCACTAAAATGCAAAATTACTTTTGTGACCACCATGCTCCACATACTTACAGGGAAGGTCTCCATACTGGGTGTACTTAGATTATTAAGAAAAAAAAAAAAATACTAATTAAACTACTCATATACGTAATAAAGGATCAGTCAAATTTAGCAACAGAATTATAGTAGAAAGTCTGTAAAAAAAAAAAAAAAAAATATTTTTTTGAATATTTGGTATGAAAAAACAAATGGTTTCTGGGTTTAGAAGAACTGTCGCAGCTATCGCCAAGTATTGTACTGATAGATCTATAATAGCTACCATATATACTCGCGTATAAGTCGTGAAATTTTAGACAAAAAAGAATTTCAAAGTGTGGGGTTGACTTACACGCGAGACCTAAAAAAAAGAAAATTAAAAATGCTCCAAGGAGCAGTGCAAAAGCAGAATATGATTTTAATTGAGCATTAAAAAGTAATGGACAAGTGCTTCTGTTAATTACTGAGCATGAGGAAGGATAAGGGATCCCTTCTTGGTTACAACTCACTTCAATGCCAACTTTGAAAAAATCATATTTGCGCTTTTTCCGTGAAAACAAATCAGTCGCAGTTACTATAAAAATGTATAGTGTAAAGACGTAACCAGTAAAGATGCAGCTTAATTAGACAAAAATGTAAAGGAAGGCGACATAATGCCAGATACCTAGTTCCTGCAGGTATCACATTCATGCACTGCCACCAAGCATACCCTAAGTGTATAATTGCACAGAAAATTGATTTGTAATATAGTGCAGAGTGAACAGTGCAGTTAACATCAGAGATGTAGTACAGGCTATACGCCGTACACCTTCTGGACTTTTTAATAGAACACCATATACCCTCTGTTTTTCAAGAAAGCTTATAGTATACACATTCTAGAATATCCCTCTGCTTAGAGCATATATCTTATGTTATTTTTATGACTACACCCCTGGTTAACATCTAAAGCACGGTGGAAAATTCTACTAAAGAACCGCAAATTTCTTTTGTATGGAAAAAGCGCAAATATGATTTTTTTCAAAGTTGGCATTGAAGTGAGTTGTAGCCAAGAAGGGATCCCTTATCCTTCCTCATGCTCAGTAATTAACAGAAGCACTTGTCCATTACTTTTTAATGCTCAATTAAAATCATATTCTGCTTTTGCACTGCTCCTTGGAGCATTTTTCACTAGTCTTAGATATATTGAAAGAAAATACTTTAATTACCTGTAAACATTGAATTTTTTTATTACAATACAAAAAAAAAAAAAAAAAAAAATTGCATTTCTGCAATTTTGGGCAGTAAAGAACACCTTATTTTCGTTGTTATAATAAATAATTCTATTATTAGTCAGAATACAAATGAAAACATTAGAATAATCAAATATTTTTAAGAAAACACGAAATTTCTTTAATAGAGTGCAAAGTCCCAAATCAGGACGTTTTGCTAACTACCATTTTTTTTTTTCCTTCTTTTAATAATAATGCTGAATTAATCTCTATAATGATCTTTTACTTTTTCGATTTTGTTTACAGATTTTTTTTCTAGGATGCTTTTATTTTCGAAACCAGTTTCAAAAATGAAAGTATTCCAGTAAAGAAAATGGTGTATTTTTTGTCGGCCGATTATCTACGCTATGGGATATAGGCCCTATGGGGTGGGTTGCCCTCCGTGGGGGTCTTTCTAAGGGAACCTAACCCGTATTTACGCAAGGTTCGAAGAAAACCACGTAAAACTTCGAACGGTTAGGCCGACGGTCGCGATTGGGTTCGAACCCAGCACCTACCGTCTACCAGTTTGGAGGTCAGAACCTCGCGGCCACTGGTGGGGCTTCCAGTTAAGGAAAAAAAAAAACTTGAACAAATATTAAAAAACGGCTTTTGTTGAAAGAGATCAACCTCAGATATGCAATGCAAAAACAAAAAATAAATAAATAAACAAAAATATGTAAATGCAAACGAGGTATAAAAAAATAAGATTGACATTGAGCGGATGTTTTTGCATTAGTAAACTCTTGAAATAAAAAGGAGCCATGATATTCAAAATCAAAACTATCCTCATTCTTTTATGAGAAATAAACTGTTCGATTTTTTTTTTTTTTTAACTTATAAAAAGGGTTTTGTGAAAGTATCAACTAGTTTCAGTTGTTTAAGTGCGTGAAAAACACATTCAACGGGAAATACAAACCAAAAGGGGAGGGGGAGGGGAGGAAGAAAAACAAAACCTTTTACTCTTTAACATTAAAAGGGAAAAAAATTCATAACTCCTAAGTTAATTTACCGATTTTTTTCAAATTTTCAGTAATTTGCAATAATAGTAAATTAGGCTGTGTGACAAATTTTTATTAAAATATAATAAATTTTTACAAAATTGGAGAATATTTTACAAGTGACCAGTACAGAAGAACCTCAAAAAGAAAACGTAGGAAACTATCCATCGTTTGTTTTTATTTATCGAACTCAGCGAAATCGAAACTTGAATGTTTATACAATAATCATATTGTCATCTGCTGCGGATGGGTAATATGTTTTGCCAAGCAGAAAGAGAGTTTTAGCGATCTTTCAAAATGAAAAGTATTTTCCTTCCTAATTTTGAAAAAGATTTTCATTTTTTTTTTTTTTTTTTTTTTTTTTTTTTGGGGGGGGGGGGGGGGGGATTTTTTCAAAAACCCGTACGCAAAACGGATAAAAATACTAGTATCCAATAAACTCTAAAACTAAGGTGAATCACAATGAAAAAAGAAAAACTTCCGCTTTAAGTAAAATTTCTGCTTAAAATAAATGACATTATAGAATTACCATACATGTAAATTATTAATGTTATTAATAGAAAATGTAAAATAATGTGATTTAATATAATTATTTATTAATGCTATTAATAAATGAAAAACAAACATATAAGAAATATCGATTAATTGTGCTCACATTCTTGAAAATGTGTCAATCAAATCTGCATTCCGGCAGCAATAACTGTACACAAGCTCACAGGAAAACAACAGTCAGCCACCGATAAAGTCAACAAGTGATTGTATCTAAAATGCCCGATCCTCGAACAAGCGTTTCAACTTCGATTCTCGAACGAACTCCGATAAATAAAGCGGTACATCAGAATAGTAGACTGTTCGCCCATATTCCGGTATGTGCGCGACACCAGCGCAAAAAGTAGACGGTTCGCCCATATTCCGGTATGTGCGCGACATCAGCGCAAAAAGTAGACGGTTCGCCCATATTCCGGTGTGTGCGCGACACCGGCTCAAAACCGGAAGTATCATGCAAGTGCCGATTACAGCGCAAACATTTGCAAAAGTAAACAACTTTTGCGCCGACAGAGATAGATTTGAAATTCCGTAACTCCGTAATTCCGAGAGTAGGACGAAATACCGTTTGAAACGATATCGGAAGGATTGAAATCTCAATATCGTTACCGCGGTCTTAAAGAAATATCGATATATAACGATATTACGGTATATCGCCCAGCCCTAGCGTTTACTCACAGAAATCTGCCGTATATTATTTCATCAATCATTTAGTGGCAAATAATGATTTTTTTTTTTCAATCAGTTAAAACAAAATGGTAACTATATCTACAATCGGTTGTTAAAATGGATCACAAAATTTCACAATCATTCATTCAAAGATTTGATGATTCAGAAAATAATTGTAAAAAATAATTATTGATTTTTCTACTAATTTGTAATTATATTCATTTTAATTTGTCTTATTTCATTGCAGGACCTATAAATCAGGCACTGTATAGAGACCTCGGAGTTTCAGTTAGCCAACCATTTTTCGAACATGGTGGTTCTAAGATTTTTGCCATATATGATATCTGTCATCTCTTAAAAAATGTGCGTAATAACTTGATCAATTATGATATTGAATTCACGGAAATAAAAAAAGGCAATGAACAGCGACGAAGGATGAGAGCTTCCTGGACAGATATTGAGCAATTTTATAAAGACGATATTAAAGATGACAATAAATACAGATCTGCACAAAAATTGACTGAAAGCCATATATATCCTGATCAAGCAAATAAAATGAGAGTGAAACTTGCAGCTCAAGTATTCAGTCATACTGTTGCTGCAGGACTCAGTATGTCTGTCAGAGGTGGCTTAATAAGATCTCAAGCAGCTGGTACAGCAGAATTTGCTGGCTGCATGAATAATCTGTTCGACTCAATGAACTCCAAGGAACGTTTCTCTCCAAAACCCCTTGCTTCTGCTGCATCACTGAAAACAAACCATGAGCAATTTTGGAGAGATATGTGTGATTGGGTCCAAAGCTGGAAGTTCATAAATCGTAATGATAACACTGAATCTTCATCAAAACCTTTTCAGCGTGGACTCATTATCACACTCAAGGCAGTCCTTGGAGTTTTTGAGTATTTTAAAAATGAACGCATCCCTTATTTATTAACGAACAGGTTAAATCAAGATTGTCTGGAAAACACGTTTTCATCTGTAAGAAGACGTGGGGGATTTCGGGACAATCCCGACTGCAAGGAGTTTCGGGCCACTATAAGACATGTCATAGTTCATAATTTCACGAAAAGAGTCAGGGGTTCAAATTGCGAAAGAGATAATGCTGAGAATTTTATAACATTAAGTAATATGAATGGGCAAATTGCAGAAGCATGTTTTGAAAATGATCATGTGGCCGCAGAATCTGATATTACTGATGCTGAAATTGCAGAAGATAATGAGTCAGAAATTGTAGCTGTAAATATAAATGAAAACAGGGAAATGGGCACAGAAGATGATGGTGAAAATTCTGTAATACAAACAGATGAAGATCTTGAACAAGTAATAATAAAAACAGCAGAAAATGATATGCAAGACAATATATTGGCTTATATTGCTGGTTTTCTTGCAAGGGCTTATCTTCGAAAGTATCCTTGTGATGAATGCCAAGCAATATTAGTCAATAAAGATAAATATCTAGATTTCCATACATTTTTATTATATTTTAAAGAGTACAAAGAGTCTGAAGCTGGAGGCTTGACATGGCCTTCTGATAATTTCTTTCATTACATGAAAAATCTGGGTAAAAAGTATTTCGAATGTATTGAAAAGTATTTTCAAGGAGAAAACATTACAAAAAATATATGTTCTATCCTACACACTGTTTCTTCAAGTCTTTTCAATGGTCATATCCATGAGGAGAAGGCTATATCATTCATAATACAAAAATATGTAAAAATGATGCTCAACCACAAAATAAAAATTTTTAATTTAAAAAACGCCCCATCAGGTAAGTCCCGAAAAAGAAAACGTGCTCATAATTTTTGATTTCATCTTATAGTATTCTTTTATGCCAATTCTTCTAAAAATGCAATGTGACCTAATTTAGGTTATAAAAAAATCATCTTTATAATTACGATGCCATTTTCTTCTCTCGATGACATTTCCAAAGTTGAAACTCAGCTTATAGTCCTGCCTCCTTCCAGTATTTGCCTTTTTACATGAGTTCCATTTCTCAAATTAACTGTAATAATGGATTCTGCGAGAAACTCTACTTCTCAAGTACAGTGCAATATGACCTAATTTAGGTTATAAAAAAACCATCTTTATATTACGATGCCATTTTCTTCACTTCATGACATTCCCGATGCTTTAACTCAGCTTATAGTCCTGCCTTCTTCCAGTATCTGCCTTTTTACATGAGATTAATTTCTCAAGAACTGACTTTAATAATGGGTTGTACGAGAAATTCCACTTCTCAAGGCCTGTGCAATATGACCTAATTCAAGTTATAAAAAATCGTCTTTATATTAATTTCATTTTCTTCACGTGATGACATTAACATGTTCCCAAGTTCTATCTCAGCTTATAGTCCTGCCTCCTTCCAGTTTCTGCGTTTTTACACGAGATTCATTTCTCAAGAATTGACTGTGATAATGAATTCTGCGAGAAATCCTCTACTCAAGTACTGTGCAATATGACCTAGTTTAGGTTATAGAAAAACCATCTTTATATTATGATGTCATTTTCTTCACTTCATGACATATCCAAAGTTTTAACTCAGCTTATAGTCCTGGCTTCTTCCATTATCTGCCTTTTTACATGAGATTCATTTCTCAAGAACTGACTTTAATAATCGGTTGTACGAGAAATTCCATTTCTCAAGAACTATGCAATGTGACCTAATTTAGGTTATAAAAAAATCATCTTTATATTTCGATGCCATTTTCTTCTCTCGATGGCATTTCCAAAGTTGAAACTCAGCTTATAGTCCTGTCTCCTTCCAGTATTTGCCTTTTTACATGAGTTCCATTTCTCAAATTGACTGTAATAATGGATTCTGCGAGAAACTCTACTTCTCAAGTACTGTGCAATATGACCTAATTTAGGTTATAAAAAAACCATCTTTATATTACGATGCCATTTTCTTCACTTCATGACATTCCTGATGCTTTAACTCAGCTTATAGTCCTGCCTTCTTCCATTATCTGCCTTTTTACATGAGATTCATTTCTCAAGAACTGACTTTAATAATCGGTTGTATGAGAAATTCCATTTCTCAAGGCCTGTGCAATATGACCTAATTCAAGTTATAAAAAATCGTCTTTATATTAATTTCATTTTCTTCACGTGATGACATTAACATGTTCCCAAGTTTTAACTCAGCTTATAGTCCTGCCTCCTTCCAGTTTCTGCGTTTTTACACGAGATTAATTTCTCAAGGATTGACTGTGATAATGAATTCTGCGAGAAATCCACTACTCAAGTACTGTGCAATATGACCTAGTTTAGGTTATAGAAAAACCATCTTTATATTATGATGTCATTTTCTTCACTTGATGACATATCCAAAGTTTTAACTCAGCTTATAGTCCTGCCTTCTTCCATTATCTGCCTTTCTACATGAGATTCATTTCTCAAGAACTGACTTTAATAATCGGTTGTACGAGAAATTCCATTTCTCAAGAACTATGCAGTGTGACCTAATTTAGGTTATAAAAAAATCATCTTTATATTACGATGCCATTTTCTTCTCTCGATGACATTTCCAAAGTTGAAACTCAGCTTATAGTCCTGCCTCCTTCCAGTATTTGCCTTTTTACATGAGATTCATTTCTCAAGAACTGACTTTAATAATGTGTTGTACGAAAAATTCCACTTCTCAAGAGCTGTGCAATATGACCTAATTCAAGTTATTAAAAAAATAGTCTTTATATTAATTTCATTTTCTTCACTTGATGACATTTTCAACTCAGCTTATAGTCCTGCCTTTTTCCATTATCTGCCTTTTTACATGAGATTCATTTCTCAAGAACTGACTTTAATAATCGGTTGTACGAGAAATTCCATTTCTCAAGAACTATGCAATGTGACCTAATTTAGGTTATAAAAAATCGTCTTTATATTAATTTCATTTTCTTCACGTGATGACATTAACATGTTCCCAAGTTTTAACTCAGCTTATAGTCCTGCCTCCCAGTTTCTGCGTTTTTACACGAGATTCATTTCTCAAGAATTGACTGTGATAATGAATTCTGCGAGAAATCCACTACTCAAGTACTGTGCAATATGACCTAGTTTAGGTTATAGAAAAACCATCTTTATATTATGATGTTATTTTCTTCACTTGATGACATATCCAAAGTTTTAACTCAGCTTATAGTCCTGCCTTCTTCCATTATCTGCCTTTCTACATGAGATTCATTTCTCAAGAACTGACTTTAATAATCGGTTGTACGAGAAATTCCATTTCTCAAGAACTATGCAATGTGACCTAATTTAGGTTATAAAAAAATCATCTTTATATTTCGATGCCATTTTCTTCTCTCGATGACATTTCCAAAGTTGAAACTCAGCTTATAGTCCTGCCTCCTTCCAGTATTTGCCTTTACATGAGTTCCATTTCTCAAATTGACTGTAATAATGGATTCTGCGAGAAACTCTACTTCTCAAGTACTGTGCAATATGACCTAATTTAGGTTATAAAAAAACCATCTTTATATTACGATGCCATTGAGATTCATTTCTCAAGAACATGAGTTCCATTTCTCAAATTGACTGTAATAATGGATTCTGCGAGAAACTCTACTTCTCAAGTACTGTGCAATATGACCTAATTTAGGTTATAAAAAAACCATCTTTATATTACGATGCCATTGAGATTCATTTCTCAAGAACTGACTTTTATAATCGGTTGTACGAGAAATTCCATTTCTCAAGAACTATGCAATATGACCTAATTCAAGTTATAAAAAAAATAGTCTTGATATTAATTTAATTTTCTTCACTTGATGACATTTTCAACTCAGCTTATAGTCCTGCCTCCTTCCAGTATTTGCCTTTTTACATGAGATTCATTTCTCAAAAACTGACTTTAATAATGGGTTGTACGAAAAATGCCACTTCTCAAGAGCTGTGCAATATGACCTAATTCAAGTTATAAAAAAAATAGTCTTTATATTAATTTAATTTTCTTCACTTGATGACATTTTCAACTCAGCTTATAGTCCTGCCTTCTTCCAGTATTTGCCTTTTTACATGAGTTCCATTTCTCAAATTGACTGTAATAATGGATTCTGCGAGAAACTCTACTTCTCAAGTACTGTGCAATATGACCTAATTTAGGTTATAAAAAAACCATCTTTATATTACGATGCCATTTTCTTCACTTCATGACATTCCTGATGCTTTAACTCAGCTTATAGTCCTGCCTTCTTCCATTATCTGCCTTTTTACATGAGATTCATTTCTCAAGAACTGACTTTAATAATCGGTTGTATGAGAAATTCCATTTCTCAAGGCCTGTGCAATATGACCTAATTCAAGTTATAAAAAATCGTCTTTATATTAATTTCATTTTCTTCACTTGATGACATTTCCAAAGTTGAAACTCAGCTTATAGTCCTGCCTCCTTCCAGTATTTGCCTTTTTACATGAGATTCATTTCTCAAGAACTGACTTTAATAATGGGTTGTACGAAAAATTCCACTTCTCAAGAGCTGTGCAATATGACCTAATTCAAGTTATAAAAAAAATAGTCTTTATATTAATTTAATTTTCTTCACTTGATGACATTTTCAACTCAGCTTATAGTCCTGCCTTCTTCCATTATCTGCCTTTTTACATGAGATTCATTTCTCAAGAACTGACTTTAATAATTGGTTGTACGAGAAATTCCATTTCTCAAGAACTATGCAATGTGACCTAAATTAGGTTATAAAAAAACATCTTTATATTACGATGCCTTTTTCTTCTCTCGATGACATTTCCAAAGTTTAAACTCAGCTTATAGCCCTGCATCCTTCCATTATCTGCCTTTTTACATGAGATTCATTTCTCAAGAACTGACTTTAATAATCGGTTGTATGAGAGATTCCATTTCTCAAGAACTATGTAATGTGACCTAATTTAGGTTATAAAAAAATCATCTTTATATTACGATGCCATTTTCTTCTCTCGATGACATTTCCAAAGTTGAAACTCAGCTTATAATCCTGCCTCCTTCCAGTATTTGCCTTTTTACATGAGATTCATTTCTCAAGAACTGACTTTAATAATGGGTTGTACGAAAAATTCCACTTCTCAAGAGCTGTGCAATATGACCTAATTCAAGTTATAAAAAAAATAGTCTTTATATTAATTTCATTTTCTTCACTTGATGACATTACCAACATTTTCAACTCAGCTTATAGTCCTGCCTCCTTCCAGTATTTGCCTTTTTACATGAGTTTTTCTCAAATTAACTGTAATAATGGATCCTGCGAGAAACTCTAGTACTCAAGTACTGTGCAATAAGACCTAATTTAGGTTATAGAAAAACCATCTTTATATTATGACATTTTTTTTTTTTTACTTGATGACATTTCCAAAGTTTTAACTCAACTTATAGTCCTGCCTCTTTCCAGTATCTGCCTTTTTACATGAGTTTCATATCTCCAATTGAATGTAATAATGGGTTGTACAAGAAATTCCACTTCTCAAGTACTGTGCAATGTGACCTAATTTAGGTTATAACAAAATCATCTTTATATTACGATGCCATTTTCTTCTCTTGATAACATTTCGAAAGTTTAAATTCAGCTTATACTCCTGCATCCTTTCAGTATCTGCCTTTTTACATGAGATTTATTTCTCAAAATTGACTGTAATAATGGATTCTGCGAGAAACTCCACTACTCAAGTACTGTGCTATATGACCTAATTTAAGTTATAAAAAAAACCATCTTTATATTACGATGCCATTTTCTTCACTTCATGACATTCCCGATGCTTTAACTCAGCTTATAGTCCTGCCTTCTTCCAGTATCTGCCTTTTTACATGAGATTCATTTCTCAAGAACTAACTTTAATAATGGGTTGTACGAGAAATTCCACTTCTCAAGGCCTGTGCAATATGACCTAATTCAAGTTATAAAAAATCGTCTTTATATTAATTTCATTTTCTTCACGTGATGACATTAACATATTCCCAAGTTTTAACTCAGCTTATAGTCCTGCCTCCTTACAGTTTCTGCATTTTTACATGAGACTCATTTTTCAAGAATTGACTGTAATAATGGATTCTGCGAGAAACTCTACTTCTCAAGTACTGTGCAATATGACCTAATTTAGGTTATAAAAAAACCATCTTTATATTACGATGCCATTGAGATTCATTTCTCAAGAACTGACTTTAATAATCGGTTGTACAAGAAATTCCATTTCTCAAGAACTATGCAATATGACCTAATTCAAGTTATAAAAAAAATAGTCTTGATATTAATTTAATTTTCTTCACTTGATGACATTTTCAACTCAGCTTATAGTCCTGCCTCCTTCCAGTATTTGCCTTTTTACATGAGATTCATTTCTCAAAAACTGACTTTAATAATGGGTTGTACGAAAAATGCCACTTCTCAAGAGCTGTGCAATATGACCTAATTCAAGTTATAAAAAAAATAGTCTTTATATTAATTTAATTTTCTTCACTTGATGACATTTTCAACTCAGCTTATAGTCCTGCCTTCTTCCAGTATTTGCCTTTTTACATGAGTTCCATTTCTCAAATTGACTGTAATAATGGATTCTGCGAGAAACTCTACTTCTCAAGTACTGTGCAATATGACCTAATTTAGGTTATAAAAAAACCATCTTTATATTACGATGCCATTTTCTTCACTTCATGACATTCCTGATGCTTTAACTCAGCTTATAGTCCTGCCTTCTTCCATTATCTGCCTTTTTACATGAGATTCATTTCTCAAGAACTGACTTTAATAATCGGTTGTATGAGAAATTCCATTTCTCAAGGCCTGTGCAATATGACCTAATTCAAGTTATAAAAAATCGTCTTTATATTAATTTCATTTTCTTCACTTGATGACATTTCCAAAGTTGAAACTCAGCTTATAGTCCTGCCTCCTTCCAGTATTTGCCTTTTTACATGAGATTCATTTCTCAAGAACTGACTTTAATAATGGGTTGTACGAAAAATTCCACTTCTCAAGAGCTGTGCAATATGACCTAATTCAAGTTATAAAAAAAATAGTCTTTATATTAATTTAATTTTCTTCACTTGATGACATTTTCAACTCAGCTTATAGTCCTGCCTTCTTCCATTATCTGCCTTTTTACATGAGATTCATTTCTCAAGAACTGACTTTAATAATTGGTTGTACGAGAAATTCCATTTCTCAAGAACTATGCAATGTGACCTAAATTAGGTTATAAAAAAACATCTTTATATTACGATGCCTTTTTCTTCTCTCGATGACATTTCCAAAGTTTAAACTCAGCTTATAGCCCTGCATCCTTCCATTATCTGCCTTTTTACATGAGATTCATTTCTCAAGAACTGACTTTAATAATCGGTTGTATGAGAGATTCCATTTCTCAAGAACTATGTAATGTGACCTAATTTAGGTTATAAAAAAATCATCTTTATATTACGATGCCATTTTCTTCTCTCGATGACATTTCCAAAGTTGAAACTCAGCTTATAATCCTGCCTCCTTCCAGTATTTGCCTTTTTACATGAGATTCATTTCTCAAGAACTGACTTTAATAATGGGTTGTACGAAAAATTCCACTTCTCAAGAGCTGTGCAATATGACCTAATTCAAGTTATAAAAAAAATAGTCTTTATATTAATTTCATTTTCTTCACTTGATGACATTACCAACATTTTCAACTCAGCTTATAGTCCTGCCTCCTTCCAGTATTTGCCTTTTTACATGAGTTTTTCTCAAATTAACTGTAATAATGGATCCTGCGAGAAACTCTAGTACTCAAGTACTGTGCAATAAGACCTAATTTAGGTTATAGAAAAACCATCTTTATATTATGACATTTTTTTTTTTTTACTTGATGACATTTCCAAAGTTTTAACTCAACTTATAGTCCTGCCTCTTTCCAGTATCTGCCTTTTTACATGAGTTTCATATCTCCAATTGAATGTAATAATGGGTTGTACAAGAAATTCCACTTCTCAAGTACTGTGCAATGTGACCTAATTTAGGTTATAACAAAATCATCTTTATATTACGATGCCATTTTCTTCTCTTGATAACATTTCGAAAGTTTAAATTCAGCTTATACTCCTGCATCCTTTCAGTATCTGCCTTTTTACATGAGATTTATTTCTCAAAATTGACTGTAATAATGGATTCTGCGAGAAACTCCACTACTCAAGTACTGTGCTATATGACCTAATTTAAGTTATAAAAAAAACCATCTTTATATTACGATGCCATTTTCTTCACTTCATGACATTCCCGATGCTTTAACTCAGCTTATAGTCCTGCCTTCTTCCAGTATCTGCCTTTTTACATGAGATTCATTTCTCAAGAACTAACTTTAATAATGGGTTGTACGAGAAATTCCACTTCTCAAGGCCTGTGCAATATGACCTAATTCAAGTTATAAAAAATCGTCTTTATATTAATTTCATTTTCTTCACGTGATGACATTAACATATTCCCAAGTTTTAACTCAGCTTATAGTCCTGCCTCCTTACAGTTTCTGCATTTTTACATGAGACTCATTTTTCAAGAATTGACTGTGATAATGGATTCTGCGAGAAATTCCACTACTCAAGTACTGTGCTATATGACCTAATTTAGGTTATAGAAAAACCATCTTTATATTATGATGCCATTTTCTTCACTTGATGTTGATCCATGTTTTTTTTCCTTCTAACAGATTTTTGCTTTTTGCAATTTTTAATTTTTCAAGCACTATAATTTTTGCTTAACATTTTAAGTATTGAAATAGATTTAGTACTTTTTTCAGTAATCCTTTCTAGCACAGTGGTCCTACTTCAGGAACATCTAATTTTAATAGCAAAAAACAACAAGAATATTTTATTCACCTTTTGCTTTTACTGTAAAAACTTAAAATAAGGAATTTTTAATTTCGGTAAAACTAGTTTGTAACTTACAGTGTGAGTCAGTTATCATTATACGAACAGAACTTATCTGTACCATAAAGGGTTAATGCTATAATTTCATTGAACAAGGGGGGGGGGGGTGAAATGCTTGAAGTTTACATTATTTTACTGCTGTTTTTACGTTAAGATCTTAAAGTTCTAATATCTTTTTTTCTTTTCAGCCTCCGATGCTATTTCTTTCAGACAAGCTAAACACTGAATAATAAACACTGAAAATAATAAATATAGATATAAATTATAATATATTTTTTGTTTATTGTTTTGCAGGCTTGTACAGAGGAAAGGTAGAGATGGTATAAATTATCAGGCCCATGACCCACCAGAAGTGTTCAACTGAAATACTGTTTATAACAACTGTTATTTTTTCATATATGCTCTTCAAATGACAAAACGGCGACCTTTTTAGTTGGATTTTAACCAAAGGAATAGAAGAAAAAAAATCATGTGAGGACAGATTGAAGCTGTAGGGTCAAGAAGTGCTGCAATACTGCTTGGCAAGGAACTGTGTCAATTTGAAGACAATGATGCCATTTTCTTTACTTGATGACAATTCTAAAGTTTTAACTCGGCTTCCTTTCTTCTGCATCCATCCAGTATCTGTCTTTTTAGATTAGATTCATTTCTCAAGAATTGAATATAATAATGGGTTGTACGAGAAATTCCACTTCTCTAGAACTATGCTATATAACCTAATTCAAGTTATAAAAAAATCGTCTTTATATTACATTTCATGTTATTCACTTGATGACATTACCAACATTTTCACTGTGTCAATTCTGTCACAAATATTCTGTTTTCAAAGTCCTTCCGTGACAATCTGATGCACAGTTTTTTTTTTTTTTAGATCACAATGCCAAACATCTGACAGTCAGAGACGCAAAGAACTTAAATTTTAGCATATTATCTGAAGTTTGAAAATTTGATTGACATTCAAATTGTTGTTCACTCTCTTCCCACTTTCAGTGCTTTGTGATACCCAAACATTTGAGATTTGGGCAATGCACCCTTCCCGTAGGTTTTGTGTAACATGGCAAGTCTCTCATTACTTAATTTGTTTAGTTTGCACAATTTTATGGCATATTGTTTGACAGTTTGCTTCATTCTGAAACCTAACACCATATTCAGACATGTGTCTGTTTTATGAGTGATCCATGCACTGCAAAGGCTCAAACCTGACTGACTTCTGATAAAATTTGTAGTTGAGACCCTACCACATGTATTACTTACAACTGCCGTACATTCAGCCCTCCAGTAAACGTGAAAAATTAAGTCTTATTATTTAATAAACAAACCATGTGTATCACTGCTCTTTCATTTCTATTTCACTTGTGCGAATGTAATTTAATGTTATGTTAAAAATTTATCAATTGAAATTATTTACCCTAAAAATATTCAAGATCAGCTAATGTTTTTTAAAAGTTGGCTAACTGTTTTTACTGATTGTTTGCATTTTGTTTTTGCATGTTTCATATGTTGTGATTGGAAGGGACCTTTTAATGTTATTACAGCCCGCAGTTTTTCTACTTGGTCCTGTTTTGTACTAAATATATTTCCTAATATTTAAGCATATGGGAAAAAAAATAACAATAAATAGCATTAATATAGTTTGCTTTACTCATTTACAAAGAAAAAGAAACATTCACAGCTTTTGTTTTTTTTTAGTTTCTATATTCCTTTATGAGAAATTCTGCATAATGTAAATTATTGAAATTTTAAATCCCTGTGTAAATATTTTTTTGTTTGTTCAAGATAAATAAAGAATTTTACCTTTCGATTTTTGTCTGACCTTGTGTTATTTGGAATTTGCATTCTGTGATATATTTGTTATTGAGGGAAAAATAAATGAAATTCTGCAATAAATTATTCAATGGAGCACTGGCTTTTCTTTTTGTGTGTGTGTATGCATGAAATTTAAAATTGGTTATATAGAAATTTGCATTTGCAAATATTAAATAAAAGTATTTAATTATAATTATATGTGATCTTATATCAGATCTGTGTGTTTACTCTTGTTTTCAAACACATTACAGCCTTTCTTCAAAAGTGCCTAAGTTAAAAATTTGTTATAGCTGACATTCCGCTTTATTTTAATGCCTGTAACAGTCATCTAAAATGCCAAATAATGACAGTTTGTTTTCTCTTAGAATTTTAGAAGTAATGGCACTTTTGAAGCATGGGTGTAGTATGTTTTTGTCGTTATATTTTTAAAAGTGAATTTCTGAAAAACATAGTGCTCCCACTGTGTTTGGTAAGTCATGAAATCCAATTGATTCTCACTTCATATAAATATAGAAATAAAATTGATTAAATTTAAAGGTATACTATATCTTTTATTTTTCATTAATTCCTACTAAATAATACAGAGTTAAATAATACAGATCATGGAATTTCAATATAGTCATGGAATTTACGAATATTTTCTAAAAAAATCTTGAAAAGAAAAAAAATGAAAAATAACATGAAAGTCATAACATAACTGGAAAAAATCACAAAATTCATCATTTATTATTATTATTAAGAACAATTGTAGAAAAAAGCATTATTTCGACAAAGGATCATGAAAATAAGTATAGCAAATTTCATTGTATTCCTGTTTGATTAAAGAAATTTTTTAGATTTGGTCAGGGGAAATCATGGAAATTGTCCGTCATGTTTTGCTGGGAACCTTGTAATAAACTGTCTTTTTTACAGGAATATATACAATTGCAAAAATGTTTCAAATGTTATTGAATTAAGAATTTTTTTTTTGTTTTCTAGCTCTAAGTCTCAAATCATTCTTTTTTTCTACAATAATAGAAAAATGAGTTATTTTCTGTGACAAAATGTCTCTTGAAACAAAAATTTGTTGAACCAAATATAAACTTTTACAAAAATAAACATGTTGACTTTTTAATGGCTTCTAAGATTATTAACAATATTTATTTTTTTCTTCTTCTTTTTTGCAATTGAAAGTATATCTCTAAAATTGACTGTTTTGGGTAATCTGCAATAGCAATAATCTGTAACAGCAATAATAAACACACTGTATATAAATTACAGAAGTTAAGTATATTCCTTATATTTAAAGAAACTGTGTTCTTCATATATATAATCACATTAATGGGTTATACAAAAGAAATTAAGATAAATCGTTAATTAAAATAGGTCTAATAATAAAATATATACATAGCATTGTTTGACTTTCTTTTTTATTTAGAAAATAAAAAAAAATATTGAAGCAACTTTTAAAATATTCTCTTAAAGCCATGGAATAGCTTTGAAAGCATTACAATTTATTTTAATGTTCGATTTTTTTTTTATATATAAATAAATTTATTTTATTTGGTATATTTTAGACCCTTAAATCAATTTGTTGTGCAGAAAAAAAAATTCCCACAAATAGTGCAGAATTATATGAAATTGACTTTTATTTGATAAATATAAAAATATTAAAACAATGTAAAACATTTTAAAAAAGTGATTAAAAAAACATGAAATCATCGTTTGCAACGTTAAAAAATTACTTTATTTTACTACAACATTGATTTTAAAATAAAATTGAATTTCGACTGTTTCAGAACAAGTTTAAAATAATTCTTTCATAAATTTCAAAACAAGAAGCAACAAGCCGTCGCTGCATTTTTTTTTCTTTTTTTCCTTATCATTTGTCGCCAAGGGAGCGATGTTTCGCCTAATTAGCAACCTCTCTTATGTTTATGATCGTAGTTTTAATCTCATCCGCTCGTGTCGCTACTGTCTATGCGTAATCCCATGTTAAACAAATTGCCATTACAGTGTATGAAAGTTGATTCTCTGTTACAATATTCCGTACTCTGTGAATTACATAAAAACAATAAAAATGTTTATTAAAAGAATATATCTACTGATATACCTACAGTCGATCATGATGCACTAGCACTGATTGTTAAATTTCAAAAGGGAATTTTTCCGGGATGGGGAAAAATTATCATCAACGCTCTGTATTTCAGGTATTTCTTTTGGCGTTTTTATCGCTTCTTTGGCTAAATTATTTTTCCCTCTCGGTTCTAGTATTATTTTTTGATAAATCAAAGAACCGACCCCCCCCCCCCTCTCCCATCCCTAGAGTAGATAATCGGCAGACACAAAATAAATAAAAATAATAATAATAAACTCTCCCTCACCCCCTTCTTAGCCCTTTCTCCCTCACTTTCAATGTATGCAGTGGCGTAGCTAGGATGGATGACACCAGGGGCGGATGTAAATGGTGTCACCCTCCCCCAATCCGTCATATTTTTTCAATCACAATTCTACATGATTATAACAAATGACCGTATCATTCTTTATTTGCCTTTCATCCACCTGCATTTAAAAAAAAAAAAAAAAAAAGAGCGATTTATTACTTATAAGGTAATAACGCCACGTTAAGGTTCTACCAATTTTCACGGCTCAGTTTCAGTTTGTATTTTTCAAACAAATATAGGATTTGATACAGCAACTCATTGACTACCTATATAAAAAAAAATAATTTAACAAATATGTATTCATAAAATGTATTGGCGTGATTTCTTGACCAATGCTATTTGGTGTTATTACCCACCTATATGGGTAATAACGCCATGCAAACAAAACTATGAAATAAGATAGAATAATTGCATGTAGATTGCCAAATTCTAAAAGTACAAACTCTACAAACTTAGAAATTGACAAATTGCATTCTAAGTTATTGAAAATGTTCGATTTTTTGTGAAAGTGTAACAAAAATAAAGGTGTGGTGTGTGTGTGGGGGGGGAGGAGGATGAGGCAACAGAATATCAGACCGCGAGCTTCTTTTTGGTTAAAAAGGACCGCTTAAATATAATTATTAGAAATATTGCACAGTTTTAACTGTGTTTATTTGAATCAGTATTTAGGATGTAGCTCGGCCACTGTAGGGAATCAACCGGGGTATTAATGCCAAGGATTGGCGTTATTACCCCGTTATAGTTATTGCTATGTACATTTTAAATTACAAATTATCTCGAGAAGATATCCAAAATCTTCCACAACATTTTGAAAGTCCATGAAATGTACTACAAATTTATGTAATTAACAAAGTATTTCCGGATAAAAAAAATAGTCTTCACATCACAAAACGTAACTCGCAAATTTTAGATCAAGCGTTAATTTTAGTTGCTTGTAAAAACAATAAGACCTAAAAATGAAACAAATTAACTTGAAGCTGTTTTTTGCTATTTATATGACTCAAAACCCTTCTGCGCAGAGCACATGGGTGTCATTTACTAGATTATTTCATAATTATGCAAAATATTAGCACTTGGCGTTATTACCCCGCCTGGCGTTATTACCCTATACCACCTTACTTATTTTATAGTCTGCATAAATCAATGCAGTGCCTATATGCAGAAGAAAAGTCTTTCTTTTAAAGTTTGCTTTTCGCTATCCATTTACTGTATGGGTTGGTTTTTGTTCTCTAGTGCATATCTTATTTAGACACTCCATTCTGTATAAAATTTCACATTTTCTAAGAAAAGAAAATTAATTCTGATGCGTCGTGTGCTAGAAATTTATTATTATTATTATTATTTACAGAATTCTTTTACAAAACCTTATAAAATTATGTGTATACATTTGCAAATAAAGATTGGGTGACACCAGGGGCTTACCGCCCCCTATGCCCCCCCGCTAGCTACGCCACAGCATGTATGTAATGCAGGGCCATAGGTAGAAGTGAACAGTACGGGGGAGAGGCTCAGAAGAATGTAAGAAGGGCTCAAAAAAAATTTTCTCTTTCTTTCTGACGCAGAAATATAATTTAGCGTATAATCACATTGTCGGTGCTATGTTTATTATTAACACTAGAACGCCCGGAAATTCTACTCAAGTTTGAAAATAATATTTCTCACCAGAATTTTTATTCAAAATTATTTAATTGATTTATTTAACGTAAATTTGCGTGGATTAGATTTAAATTATTTCAAGAAAATTTTTCTGGTTCGAATTGAAATTTAGTTACATGATTGGAGTCGAATCGACTCCATCCGGGCGTTCTAGTGTTAAACTGTTATAATTACTTCATTTAGGATGAGCGATTGTTGAAATACTTATTTTATATATTTTAGTAACTTCGAGAAATTGTGAAAGGGCTCAAAACTAAATTAGATTTTTGAACAGAATTTCATCTGAATTTTCGGAACAGAAATTCATTGAATTCCCCTTGGAATCTTTTCCAGGGGGAGGCTCAAACTATTTTATAAGGGGGGGGGGGCAAGCCGCTCATAGCATCCCCTTAGCTACGGCTCTGATTTAATACCTGAGATTTTAAATTAGAAATTTCTTATTTCATTAAATTTTAAACTAGTTGACCATAAGAACTGTTTTAAACTTGTCTGGAATTTTTGTAAAATAACTAAATAGTTTTTATGCAGTATATTAATGTATTTAGTAATGTATTTTGTAGGCATATGAAAATTTTATTTACGATCGCTCATTTTAATTGAAATTTTAAAATGTGTTTTTCTTTTAATAAAAATAATGCGATAATTTTCTCACAGCCCTGTCGATGGCATAGCTAAATTATTTAATTCTTGTAGGAAAAAAAAAAAAAAAAAAAAAAAAAAAAAAACAATAAATTCAGAATTAAAGAGCGATTTCAATTTTGCAATAATATGTGTAACTTTCAGATTACAATTTGTGTATATGTAAAATTGAAACATCCTCTTTGAGACTGTCCTATAAATGTTTATTATTATTAATAGATTTATACGATGATATTATAGATTATTCTATACATATATTTAATTACGAGGCAGTGCCGCGTCTTGAAAATTTATTAACAGAGTTAAAAAAAAAATTATTTATTTATTTCTAAATACAGTAAAACCCCGATAATTCGGATTAATTGGGACCAAGCCTAATCCGGATTTCGAAAATCCAGATTATCCGGAGAATTAGAAAAAAATGAAACATACAGTAAATCATCTTTATGTTAAAATTATTCAATATTTATAGACGGTAAAACTGTTTACTTTGTTTAATTCTTCCAAAAAGATTTCAGAAAAAGTTTTTTTTTTTTTTTTTTTTTTTAAAAATTCAGAATACGACGATGAAACAATTTAATGTTATGGAAATTAGCCAGTACCTTCTCAAACTTGAAAAAAAAAAAAAAAAAAAAAAAAAAAAAAAGACCAAATTGATGCGGAGATCCGGATTAACGGGATCCGAATTAGCGGGGTTCTACTGTACTGATTTATGATATTTTAAACTTACATTTTCTAAAAAATTCTAAGCCACAAATTAAGAATCTCGAGCAGTATTAAGGCTGTTTTCAGTCGAGCTGCTTTCTTTAACATTTTTCATTAATTTTTGTTCGGAAACGCATGAAACTGGCAAGTTTTCTTATTATAAAATAATTTAATCGAAAGAAATTTTGATCTTTTTTGGTAAAAAAAGAAAATATATTAAAAATTTACGTCAAATTTTGCGTTTTGAACTAAATTTCTGAATGCGATACTGCAAAAGCAGATTTCTTTGCGTGAATACGATATACGTCCCCTTAGAAAAGACCCCACGGAGGACACCCCCCCCCCACCCCCTTAGGACCTATATCCCACCTCTTGATAATTGGTGATTATAAGCCAAACCAAACACATTTAGATGCTTAAAAACCACACAGCCAACAGAGTTAAAAAGCATTAAAGCCTAGAATCGAACCCAGGTCATCGGTATAGCGCACGAACGCTCTAACAACTAAACCTTTTGGTAAGATACTTGTTTAGATGCTTAAAAACCGCAAAGCCAACAGAGTTAAAAAGCATCCAAGCCTAGAATCGAACCCAGGTCATCGGTATAGCGCACGAACGCTCTAACAACTGAACCATTTGGAAAGATACTTGTTTAGATGCTTAAAAAACGCACAGCCAAAAGAGTTAAAAAGCATCCAAACCTAGAATCGAACCCAGGTCATCGGTATAGCGCACGAACGCTCTAACAACTAAACCTTTTGGTAAGATACTTGTTTAGATGCTTAAAAACCGCAAAGCCAACAGAGTTAAAAAGCATTCGAGCCTAGAATCGAACCCAGGTCATCGGTATAGCGCACGAACGCTCTAACAACTGAACCATTTGGAAAGATACTTGTTTAGATGCTTAAAAAACGCACAGCCAACAGAGTTAAAAAGCATTCGAGCCTAGAATCGAACCCAGGTCATCGGTATGTTGCACCGACGGTCTAAGAACCACTTGGAACGATGAACCGGATTCGATTCCCTTCTTGGATTATGTTTAACTCTGTTAGCTGTGTGGCTTTTTAACAACTAAAGATTTTCATATTAGTTTAAAAATATATTATTTTTCGTTACAATCGGCATGAAGCAGTTTATTTTAAAAACCAAAAATCGTTTGTCATGACTTCGACATGAATTATGTAGTCGTAAAAGAAAGAAAAATGGTCAATCAGTAGGAGGGAGGGGGGGGGGGCACTTAGAGCGTCCTTCCCGGCAGGGTTCGGACCGATTTTCTTTAAAGTCATTCAGGCCGAGCGGCGTAGCCAGAATTTCGTTTCGGGAGGGGTCCAGAATTTTTCTTTCAGATTATACATGTAGTAAAATCTGTCAAGATGAAATCACAAATGACGGTGGAAATTCCATTTAACAAGGGTTTTCGTATTAGCAAGTAAAATTGTATAGTATGCTTTTTGAAAGCATTATAGAATAATCTTAACAAATTTACTGTATTACAATGTACAATAATGGTCTTCAGAGATGTACTGTAGGATGAGTGCATTTTAGCAGTTTTAATAATGGACACTGTGACAGTTGAAAAAGTTTATAGTCCCGCAAAAGACATATTTTTAAATTATACCTTCAAAACGAACATCCATCTAAAGCGGAATTTATTTACGTTCTATGTGATTCTGTCATTGCCGTTTTACTGTTTTATCTATTATTTATTAAACCAGTTCTTCGTTCGGATTTTCGGGGAGGGGGGGTCCGGACATCCTGGACCCTCCCCTTGACTACGCCACTGGGCCGGGCCGGGCTTTGCTTTGTTCTGAAGGCTTGGGTCGGACCGGGTCGGGCATAGTCACTAATCTTTCCGGCTGGGCTGGGCTGGGCTGGGCTCGGCTCGGGCTTTACCCTTTTCTGACGGATCGGGACGGGCATAACTTACTTTTTTCCACAAAGCTGGGATTAATTTCATTCTTCCTAGTTTTCTCGGACGAAAATATTCAGTCCCGGCTGAGTTATCTCGTTTGAAATTAGTTTTCTTGATGTGACCTGTCCAAAAATCAGTAAAATTTTGCCTAGCCCAAAAATTTTTCAAAAGATATATATATTTTTAATTCGATTTTCTTCTACAACTAAACTTAAAAATTTATTCTTTTTAAAGAATCGCATATTTCTAGGCTTTTTAAAATATAGTTAAAGTATGAAAAAAAACCTGCCTATGACGGAATCTTCTTTTAAACTGATAATCCATGCAAAATGAATTCAATAATACGCGAGATAAAAAATATGTAATACATTTCTACGTGCTAAGAAGGGAACTTGTCTATTACGTATTTTTTTCTTGCCAATGCGATTCCGCCTTAGAAGTTTTTACTTTACCATATGCCATTTTTAAAATTTTTAAATCTCCACTACATTTAATATGGATTTATAAAAATAATGATAACTGAAACATTTACATACAACAAATAGAAGTTTATTAAAACATTGATCTCGAAGCTTACGCCAATTTTGCATAAT
Source organism: Maratus speculifer (assembly GCA_964019185.1). Lineage (NCBI taxonomy): Eukaryota > Metazoa > Arthropoda > Arachnida > Araneae > Salticidae > Maratus > Maratus speculifer. Next base: position 134,651,384 of record OZ025293.1, on the reverse strand, counting down.
GAAGATTATAAACATAAAAAAAAAGAAAAAGCTAACATTTTTTTTTTTTTTTTTTTTTTTTTTCGGTCAGAATTCCTCCGTGCAAGTAAAACTGAATATTCCTTAGAAATTCACTCGGGTCGGGTCGAGCCGACAGATTTTTTCTACGGGCTGGACCGAAATTTTAACTTTTACAGTGGGCCGACCAATATTTTTTTTTTTTCGTTCGTGCCAGACCGATTTTTTTTTTTTTTTTTTTTTTTTCTGTGGCTTGGGCCGAGCCCGGGCCTGGAAATTTCGGCCCGTGAAGACCTCTATAACATGACATTATTTCAATGACCAAAGCTGACATGCGCATTTAATCATTTTACAAATCTTTATTAAGCTACTAAAAGAAATTTCTTAAGGTAACGCTCCGCTCAACAAGCGCAAAACGTTTTGACACATTTACAAATTCATTTTTTAACAGAAAGATATACAATTGGAATGCCTGACTATGGAAGCGATTTCGAATCGAACTTATTTTTCCATTTTATAATAATTAAATTATCTATCCAGTTCTAAGCTATTTCGATCACTTGATCACCCGTTTTTCTCCTCCTTTTCGACCGTTTTTTCTGCTTTCGTCGGGAACCGTGCTCAAAAGTGTCAACTTTGAAGGCTTGTTATGAAAAATCTATTGCGTTTTTTTAAAAAACAGAAAATTGAATGCAATTAGACAGTTTCTAAATAACAACACCTGCTATTTTCACGCATTTCCAAACAAAAATAAATTAAAGCATGTGTCACAAAGTTGCCCTTTTTTATTTAAGAACACCCTTAAGGGTGTATTCGAAAAAATGATTTTCCACCTTCAACAGCTCGAAATTTTCGGATACAATTTTGGACACATTTTTAAAAGTAGAAGCATGAAACTTGCTGGAGGGATTTTTGAAGTGACGTACAAAGTGCCGTGTGATGTAATTTTTCTCTGATTTAATTAGAATTTGATTTATAAGCAATTATTTTCTCAGCGTGAACTTTTTTTTCGTTCGCAGATCTCCCGCTTCGGAAAATTTGGTCCAAAACGCCGTTTTTGACAGCATTTTTTGCAACATTTTCTGCATTTATCAAGGAATTGATAATCACGGCACCTTGTATAGTTCCTAAATAAGAGAATTCGAAAGTTTAGTGCATTTGAGAGCAAAAATGAATCTAAAAATAAACCTGAAAAAAGGCAGTTTGGATCAGAATACACCCTTAATATTAAAAGAAAGATGTGTGTGTGTCTGTCTGTGTACGATGGCTGAAGATACCTACCGCACATACAGGTTTGAAAATTTGGAAAGATAGTCCAAAATAGCTCCTAATGTACCTGAAGCTCGGATTATATATACTTAGAATGCGTAGTGGCTCTTACATGTGCTTATAGGTTTTTTTTTTTTTTTTTTTTTTTTAAGTCCTTGCAAGGTGATTATTTTCAGTGCAGGTCATAATTAGAAAAAAAAATTGCGAATTAGAAAAAAAAAAAAAAAAAAAAAAAAATGAAAAAAAAAGAAAAGAAAGAAAGAAAAATCACAATCTTAAAACATTGCGGAAATAGACAATATTGTCAATCAGTTGCTGTAAAAATACCAAGAAAACTGCGAATTCTCCAAACTATTGAAAAAAATATACAAATAAATCGTGAATTTCATGAAAAGATCACGGAAATAAAGAATTTTATTCACCAACCACTGAAAATAATAATCACGAATTTGGGTAAATGGTCGTGAAAACAACTGCTATTTTTCACAATCGGTTGAGGGGGAAATTGCGAATTTCTTCAAATGATCACAGAAAAAATTAATTTTTTTATCACTGTTTTTAAAAATTATATTGATTTTTTTAACAAAAAATATAAAATCACGCAAATAGAAAATTGTATGAGTTAGTCACTTTAAGTAAATCTAGAATTTCGTCATTCAGTGGACACACATTACACAAAACAAGGGAAGCAGTCACGATCAATCAAAATAATTAGCAAAATTCGTTTAATGATCAAGGAAAATATAACAGTCGTGAAAATAAATCACGAATTTTGTTAAACAATAATCGAAAACATTACGAATTTCGTCTATAGGTCGCATGATACGTAAATTTCTCCAAAAGTACCTTTAAAAAATCGTGATTTTCGTCAAAAACTTACGAAAATAGGAATTTTGCCAGCCGTGAATGAAAAAAATAATCATGAAATTCATCAAATGATCGAGTAAAATGAATCGTAATTATCTTCAAAAGATAGTGCAAAATTAAGCGCAAATATCGCAAAACAATCGAGCAAAATAAATTACGAATATCGAGAACTACCGAGCAAATAAAACAAAAACAAAATCGTGTGCATTGGTTATAGGTTAGGAAACATTTTCTAACATTAGTAAAATTCTGTTAATAAATTTCATTCTTTCCATTAAATGAAATAAAATATTCAAATAAACTTTTTTAAAGTTATTTTCAAGAATTGTTGTCCATAACAAAAAAGGCTTGTGAATTCGTTTGTGTTATCGTATATATGGCCGATAGTTGTTTCAACGTATCGCACAGAGAAGTTAAAATTTAAATCAGCTGGAAAACGATTGAAACAGTTCATGTGCATTTTCAGGAAACTTCCTACAGACATCAATACTGTTTTATTATTTATTTAACTAAACCTGTTTCCTGTTTATACACTTGATAAACATCATATAAAATCCATAAGTTTGATATGAAATCTGTACTGACCACGTAATGCACTGAACTTTTACTAATCCATTAGAGTCCGATTTTTTTTTCTTTCCCCCGGTTTTTAGAAAAAATTACTTTTACATTAATAACATTGACACTAGCTATCCAAATAGATTAATAAGTGTTTAACGAATATTTCATTGTCTGAAAGATAACACATGTTGTTTTGCGTACTATACATTTAATATTCATATGACATTAGGTTAAGGAAAAATTTTCGGTGATAATTAGAAAGTATTGTATTACGATAAGATTTATCTTATATTACAACTTTCTAATACTTTTCGTGCTTTATTACACATTATTATTTCGGTAAAATAACTTTTATTTTAAATTTAAAGAGTGGAATATATGTTTAAAATAAAAGAATCGCAAACGATGCAAAAATAATTAAGCAAAAAATTATGATTATTATTATTACTAAATGCCTATATATAAATGAAGTCATAGACATACATATTAACATTACTACATGTAAACCGTATGAAAAGTATATTTCTTAAAACAAAATAATACTCCATAAAAAGACATGTGGTTAATAGTACACTAGACCCAAAAGGGTTAAGCTTAAAAATGTACTAACAACTGAAAATTCATTTCCAGCAATTACAATTCGTAGCAGTCATATAAATGAACTGCATATATTCTGCTTACTTCATACTCTATAGAAAATATGATATATATCTCCCCCCCCCCCCCCCCCCCGCCAGATTACTACGCCCATGAGAAACTTTTATCCATCTCTTACATAGACATGGCATCCTAAATAATTATGTTACGCACAGCTAAAATATGCCAAGGCATTTCTATATTCTGTTAATTGTACCAGGATTAAATTTGGATTTTAAATTTGTTTATTTACAAAATAAATCAATTTAAACCTTCTGTGAAGTTGAAAAAATTTGCAATAGATAATCAATGTCAGTCATTTTAATGGAGATGGGCTTCTTTTGAATCTTTGAGCTGCCTCTGTGACGGGAGGAATCTAAAAGAATGATGGGACATGGGAGAAAATGTGTGTCGGTGGCCGAGGAATGTGAGAAATTTCTTTTGTCTAGGGGGTATTGCGTACCAACAATATAGAGGAAATGGATGACCAAGCAGATTTTGTTTGAAAAGGGGTCGAAGCAGGGTTTTTCCCTTAGGGCCCATTTTGTGAAAAATAAAAACTATTTTTATAAATTCATTATATTTTTGTAACCATAATACTTTCTAACGAAAGATGAAATCCAGTTGCGTAAATTCGAAGAAAGCAATTATTTACAATAGCTTCATAAAAGATCATAAGATTTCTCTTTCAAGTGAATTTGTTTGCAAATTACAGATAAAAAACGAACAAAATAATTAATGAAATTATTAATGAAACAAAATATGTTTTTATAAGATGGAATTTTTTGAAGGAACTTATTTTATTAAGAGGGAATCTGTGTTGGAGCCTGTTTGATTAAGAAAAAATCAATAAAAGGATTTTTTTTTTTTTGGGGGTGGGGGGGGGGAGGGGCGAGGTATTAAATTTACAGAAATTATCAAGTTTATTTACAAATGTTTTGCAAAATCTAATGAAACCTGCTTAGAAGAAATAAAAGTAACAAGAAAATATTTACAGGACAGGTTATTTAAAAAAGTGCGTCATTTAGCAGACACCACGGATTATTTCGTTATACATAGGGACATTTACACATTTTTGACTTGATAAAGAATGTTAATGGTGGTTTAAATGGTATTATTAAGTTTCATTAGTTTAAGTACTAATATAACTGCTACTACTCATGATAATAAAATATTAACTCTCACTGTATTTCAGTTTAAAAGTCTATGATTTAAGACAAACACATACGTATATTGAAGTTATTTTCTTACAGTATATTACAAAACTTTGAATATTTTTATAAATTTGTATAAATGTTTGATATGTTAAAAGTTGTTATTGAATTCGTTACAATGCTGTCGTGCTTTACTTTATCTCAAAATGATTTCAAAAGATTGGCGAAAAACGTTGTAGTATGGTTATGTGACTTTTTGAGGAGAAGTAAGCTTATATTTAAAATACTTGAGAAATCTAACTGTGTGATATTGAATCTCAACACATCCCCCACTTCCTTAAAAAAAAAAAAAAAATGCAATAATTTACGATTTAAAAGAATTCAGAAAATGCTATCAAATGCTGAAAATTTACGTCGAATTCCAAGTGGAAAAATCAGTATCGACAGCAAGTCCAAATGTGTCCCTTTATGAAAAAAATTAAAATGTTATTCGATTTTTAAGTACTGCAAGTGGCATGCACGTATGCTAAAAATATATTTTCTTTTAGCAAAACGCACAACTTCAGATATACACATATATAAGCATGGTACTTTTAAGCAAGATTCTTGGAATGATTTTGTAATCAAAAAGCCTTTTTTTTTTTTTTTTTTTGATAAATTAATCAACCTATAGTTATAACCTATTATTGTCTCATGGCATCAATTCTTTTCTTTTTGCGCACTTTCGTGTTGAAAACGTCAATTTGACATTGTTTTCTGAAAGATCCTCTGCCTTTCAATTACAAAGTTTCTGAATAAAAATTCCTGTCAGTTTCAGGCATTTGTGAAAAAAAAAAAAAAAAAAAAAAAAAAAAAATGAATTTAATTATGCGATAGAAAGCAAGGATTTTTAGGGAAAATCTGGGAATTTATTGGGAAATATGCTGTTTAGTTCCGTCTTATTTATTTATTTATTATTGAAAAACAACATTTAGCAAATAATTTTCATTATTCTGTTTAAAAATATTAAAAATTAAGTGTCGGAGCTAGATTGAAGAATGGGGCATTTAGGTTTAGGTTACTCACAAACGAATCTAAAAAAAAAAAAAAAAAAAAACCTCATTAATTGCTAATTAGCCAATTATATGAATAACTACAAAATAGTAACAGGTTTTATGAATCAAATAAAACAAAATTAAAATCAGCATTATTTTAATGTTTGTTCTAAATTCGAAGTTTTGTTGAATTACATTATTTAAAAAATCTTGATGTATGTAAGAGTTGTTACTGTAATTTAAAAGTAGAGAATGTGTGTAGTGATTAGTGTGTACTTTTAGCGAAAAATTCCCTATCGTTTCCATAAAAATAAGTAATGGGATGCAGACAAAAACTTAGAGGACAAATTAAGTCCTACGAGTACTTTCAGTTGTAATATTTTCACATCAAACCTAATTGTATTGATAAATACTTAGTATTTTAACAAAAGTGAAAATAATCCAACTTAATATTTTTCCATATCTTATGGAATTTTCTTTTATATATATATATATATATATATTAAAAAAAACAACAACAACAAAAAAAAAACGTAGCTTTATTCATAAACCACATATTAGGCAACTCGTATAGTATGTCAGATGTTAACGTCAGAATATAAACACCAGATTGAGATGATTTTTTCTTAATTTGGCATCATTTCTGTCTCTTGAAAGGGGGGGGGGGGGCATTAAAATTATATCAAAACGCGTAACCGCCTGAATGAAACTTTTGTACGAATAAAAATATGAACAACAAATAAAAATATATTTCTGGGAACTTCAGCACTCTTGTATCTCTAAGGGCAAAGAAAAAGGGGGGGGGGAGGGGATACAAAACATACCTCGGAGTCTAAGATAAAATTTCGTTAAGATATTTTCTATGAATGTAAATAACGTATCCTATAATTAAAAATAATAATAATAGTTTTTCCTACTTTCTGCCAAGGACTATAATCTATGACGGCCTTCATAATAAAACTTTATAAGATGCAAATTCTCAATATATAACATCAGTAAAATCTGATTTTTTTTTTCAATATGGCAATTTTACTTTTCTACGGGAGGACACAAAAAACACATCTAAAACTTTATATACTCATGAACTGATTCATATTGTCACATATATAAACATGTATATTTATTGTAATTTGACGGCCGCACTGGGAGCTGTGGTGGTGGGGGGGGGGGGGGGTGCGAAAATTATCTCGGAATCGATCATGTATTTAAACAAGTAAGAAAAATACAACAAATTAACAAGTAAGAAAGCCCTTTCCAACGCTTCATGAAATCTTTAACAAAACTTCGTTATTTAGGTAAATAAGGATGTAAAGCCAAATGTGTATTCCAATACTATTGAATAGCCATGTTTTTGATCTGTCAGCTAATATAAAAACTATATAATATAAAAATTAGCTTAGCCAAAAAAAAAAAAAAAAAAATGCCTAGTAGCTTGAAATTTTTTTTCAGCAATTTATACTAATAGATGGAAACATACTTGAATACTTTGTTCATCCTTGTAGTTTGCCTGGTACCTTTATTATGCATCAATGTTAAGCTAAAATTTATTTTAAACTGAAACACTCTTAAAACAACTGAAATCACCTTTTCATTAATTATGAATCCTAGGCTCCATGTACACAATTCTTTGCGTGGTCCAGTATATCATGTTATCTATATTCTGCAAACATTTCTTTGTAAATTGTAAATTGTAACGCTTATATTACCAAGCGTTGTTTAACAAATACTTAACTAAAACAAGTAAGAAAAATCATGCGTTAAGCATAGATTATGAAGCACTTTCAATACTTCATGAAATCTTTAACAAAACTTCGTTAATTAGGGAAATAAGGATATATAACCAAATATGTATTCCAATACTTTTGAACAGCCCTTGTCAGTTGATCAGTTCTGTCAGTTGATATACATATTATAAAATGGGAAAATTTAGTTTAGCAAGAAAAAGCTTAAAATTTCTTTTTGAGCAATTTGTACTAATAAATGGGAAACATACTTGAAAACTTTTGTTCAGCCCTGTAGTTTATCTTGTACCTTTATTACACGTCAGTAAGAAGCTAAAATTCATTTAAAACTAAAACACTCTTAAAACAACTGAAATCACATTGTTATAAATTATCATTCATAGGTGTCCATGTGCACAATTCTTTGCATGGCCCTGTATTCCTGTATATCATTTTATCTATACTCTGCAAACATTTCTTTGTAAATTGTATGCAGTTCAGCGTAATAATGCATAACTTATTTAAGAACCACCTTTAAGTAATTTATGTTCATATTCACTAACGTTGGCGAACTCTGTTGGGTAGTCCTGTATATCAACTATAGCATTTATACACACCATGAAATGTACATAGATTTAGTGAAACTTAAATTCACATGTCATAATTAAAATGCATTTCATCCATTCATCAGCCGTTATCGGATAGAAAAAAGTACTTCAGAAAGAATATACTATTTGAAATCTTTTGAGTGTCCCTGTAAATTCGATGTACTTCATTTTATGCAAGGCAGTATCGTACAATTTATATTAAGCCTCAGTGATACAATTTTATTATACATGAAACAGTTTAATATATTTAAAGTATGTCTCACACAATTCCCCCTCTTTATCATTATCTAATGGAATGTTTTGTGTGTCCCTGTAAATGAATAATAGCTATATTTTCACCGCATATTTTACAGAATACATTTTTTAGTCCATCTTGTGAATGCCTATATATTTTAACATGTTTGACAGGGTGTAACATCTTTAAAATTCCTTTGAAACGATTTCTCCCCATAGGCCATAATGTAATGGAAAACTTTTGACTCTCCCTGTAAATAAACTAATCATGGTAGAAACTTCATTTTCAAGAAGGTTCGTGCTGGGGTAAACATCAGTAACTTCCAAAAATTCCAGAGCAATCCGAGTATATTTACGGGAGTTAGAGCGCGGCCAGACGGCCAGACAAACCGAATAGATAAGCATTTTTCAACTTTGTTGGAAAGTGCTAATAAAAATGTTTTGATCTATGCAAAATGAATATACTAATACTTAAGAAAAGAATATATAATAAATTTACACCTGCTAAGAAGAAAATTTGTCTATAACGCGTTTTTTTTTTCTTCTTTTTCCTAATGCAGTTCTGTCTCAGAAAGTTTTACTGTACAACGTTTATGGATTTTAAAATCTCAAACATGGAATATGCATAACGCATAAAAGTGATAATCATAAGCATAAAAAAAAAAATTAAATTAAATAAAAATTGAACTCCTTGTACGAGACAAATTTTTTAGAAAGTCGACATAAAAATCATCGTTTAGTAGAAATTCACTCAGGCCGGCCCAACTGGGGCCGAGAATTTAACTGTTTTTCCAGGCCTTGTCGGTTTCGGACTGAAATTTTAGCTATTATACCGGGCCAATATACTTTTTCCAGGCCGACACCGTTCCTTTTTTACTTTTTTCGATTTTGGTTGCAGATATTTTTTAAAAATGCACTTTCCCTTTCGAAACCGGTTTTGAAAGTGAAGTTAACTCTATAAAAAATATCTGCATTCAAAATCGAAAAGAAAAAAAAAAAAAAAAAAAAAAAAAAAAAAGGAGCGATATACATCGCAGTGTATGCAATGAAAAAAAAATTATTTAAAAATATCAAAATGCAAGCCAGATATTAGAAAATAACCTCGCATAGGAACAGCATTAGCTTCGATCGTTTCGTAGGCCAGAGACAGGAGCCTTAAGTTACTTTACTAATTTAATACGTTTTGACAGAAAGGTCGCCATTTTTCAGCTTATTTGATGTTGGAATTTTATTCAGACACTACAAAAGAATGTGAATAATAAAATCAGGTGTGTCTATACCATGTTTATTACCCTAGGGACAATTTCTTTTGCTGATGTGGTCGGCTTTGGTTGCTCTGAAATCTTTATAGAGCAATAAAAAATGTCTCAACCGACTATAGAATCTTTGAAAAAGTTAATCCAGAGAAATAAATTATGAAAGTGTATTATTCTTGTCGAAAAATGTAACTGGTGGAAATCAAATTACCTTAAGGGAGACCCGTACCCCATTTTCGGCCAAAAATCATCAAAAGTTCAAAAATTTTTTCTCAGAAAACGATAAAATACATATTTGCGAATAGCCATGCAAAATTTCAGAACTCGGGGACACTTGGAACAGGTAGAAAATGAGCTCTTTTTAATTGTACTCACTATAGAGTTTAAAGGACTAGCGGCCATTTAAAACGTGTTTTCCTGAAAATGACTTTTTTCATATTTTGCCTAAGTTCAAAGTACTAAGGCTCAGTGGTAAAATGATTTAGAAACAAAGTGTTTATGTTTTTAGAATCTTAAAAAAATTTGCAACAAAAGTAAGGAGAGATATTTTTTTTAACTACTTCTGAAAATTTTACATAAATTGGTAAACATGAAAATTATAATGAATTTAAGGAAATTTACCATGCGTATTTTTATTTATTTTTTTCTTAGTCGATTAAAATAGAAAACTAAAAGTAGCTCTCCTTAGTTCTTTTCTATATACTATAACACTGTTTAAGAAATTTTAGTAATACCAAAATATTGAAAATTGAATGAGGAGTAGTAATTTTAAAAAGTGTATTTTTAGACAAAAAAAAAAATCATAAAAATCCCCATAAAAAATACACTTTTTAATAAAAAGTGTGTTTTTTTGCTAATTATCCCTTACAAGAAGATTCTTAAATAGTACACCAAAATTCATTACTTTAAAATCAATAATACAAATTTTGGGTTTTTTCTTACGGGTCTCCCTTAAAGGAATAATTTTTAGCTCACAGGCTACCAAAGCCTGAGAGCTTTTGTGCCCGCCCGTTCTCTACGGTCTATAATCACTTTGGTCGAAGATCGAATTTTAAACATTGTAGGGTAAAGTTAAGCGCAGATCGTACAGAAACAACATTATTCAAAAGCAGATTACCTTTAAGTTTGTTCTTAAGGCTATACATAAATCAAAAAGGGCAACTTTATGACATAAGTTTTAAATTATTTTTATTCAGTAATGTATGAAACAAGCATGTATTGTAGTTCAGAAACTATCAAATAACACTCATTTTCCTGTTTTTGCATGTATCTATATAAACAATAGATTTTTCAGAAAATAGTATAAATTTGGGCATTTTGAAATGACTTTCCGCAAAAGAGAGAAAAAAAAAAAAAAAAAAAAAAAAAAAAAAAACACTTTAAACTGGGGAGGAAAATTGGCTTGTCATGTGATCAAAAAAGCTTGTAATTCAATTAGGTAATTTATGGATAAAAAAATAGAAAACCGAGTTAGATTCCAGATCGGTTCCAATGTCAGGCTTTGCAATATTACATGTTTCCGTTGAAAAATCAATTTTTAAATGTGTCAAAACGTTTTCCATTTGTTGAGCAGAGCAGTTGAGAGCAGCCTTAAAAGAACATTATCCATTCAACAGTGGAAAACTTTCTGACACATTCATCAACTCATTTTTAAACGTTAAAAAATAAATAAAATAAAATAAAATAAAATAAAATAAAAAAATAAATAAAATAAAATAAAATAAAATAAAATAAAATAAAAAAATAAATAAAATTAGTAGTAAATTGTAATAAGTAATTGGAAACCTAATAGCGTTTTTAATTTTCCGATGAATATATTGTATTTTTTATTATGTGTAGTTGATGTTCCGCAGTGCGCATATGCATTTACTTTCCATAGCACAACACATATTATTCACTTTTTTCCCCACATAAAAGTTTAAATATATATATATGTATATATAAGTGAAATGCCAATAAATACGATAAAAAAGTCACAAGGTGATATATTTTCTTTGCAACCGAAAAAAAATATATGTCACAAAAATCCCGTGAAATTTAGGAAAACAGTGTGTGTGTGAGAGGGGGGGGGGATAAGGGCACCCTGCCTCCATCTGGCTACACTCTTGCTATTAAATATATTTTATGCAATTATATTGTAAGGAACTACTTATTTTTTAAATATTACATCAGAAAGTTTTGTGTTATTGAGAAGGAAAAATATTTTTTAGAATATTCTTTAAAATGATTAGTAATTAATGGGGAAAAAATCAAGTATCAAGCGCAATGAAACATTTTTCTGCAAAATTTATTTAAGTTAAAATATCTCTATAAAATCCTATAAATAATAATCCTATATAATCCTATAAAACTGCTGTGACAAAAATTATTCAATGCTATTACGATTAAAATTTGCATATCATTAATTCTCTATAGCGATGAACTAAAATATCAAAACTAGACGAAATTTCATTACTACGCAATTCATAATTAAACTGAAAATTGCATTTTCAACCGTCAAAACTGAAAAAAGCAATGGTCTATTACGCCGCTAATTGCAGTTAAGGGTTGAGAAATTGTTTAATCTTAAGTCCTGATCAAAACGCTACATTCATATGCAAAACTAAACGGGCCAAAACAAAATAAAAACATGGTGAAAAATCCCTTGCTGTTAATGACGTTCCTCGAATATTCGCATGTGTTATGATTTTAAGACCTTACCAATTTTCCTTAATTGTTATCATTTTTTTAAAATTTGATATTAGAACAAATAATTGAGTTCTATGCAGTGCAACTTTTGAGAAAATTAAGCCGACCCCCAAGAAAATGTTTCCCCTGCTAAACAACGTGAAAATTTTTAAAATGTAAAAGTTTAAAACTTGCGGCCGCAGTTCTTGAAGGAATTTGTAAGTAATAATAATAATAATAATCCAACGAATTACATCTTGAATTATCGCGTCCAGAAATTCTGTTCAAAATGCCCATTTTGACAGTATTTTCGGAAAAATCTTTTGCCTTTAACGAGAAATCGGAAAAACTGTTCCTTAGCATGAGAACTAGAGCACCTAACTGTTTGATACGTTTGCGAATAAAAACAAACTTAAAATGTATTAGAACGTAGCCACTTCGATTTCAATACGGCTGTATAATTTTTCTCTGGGTCTTCGAAGTAATCTTTGCTTTTTTTTTTTATTATAAGTTCATCGCATTTGAGCATTTTTTTTAATTTACTACATAAGATTAAATTTATCTTCCTTGCTCCAATTTGAATTTTATCATATTGTATAAAAATTTCAAACACATTTATTTTTCCTAAAGCAGTCGAAGTATGTGTGTTTCGGAGGATAGGGGGGTCTATTAAATATTCTTCAAATTGACTTTTTTTTTTTCTTTTTCTTTTTTTTTTTTTTTCTTTTCTAATTTTGAACATTGTTATAGTTATTAACGCCAGAATTCTAACGTTTTACGATAAAAAAAATCGATGTTACTGGAACTCATAACTGAACTATATGTGTCACATTTGGAAGAAAATGCTAAATTAAGTTTATTTTTCTTCTTTTATTTATTTAAGTATATAAAGATGATGCAACAGCTTTGATGCTGGAAAAATAAAATACAGGACAGAAAGTCATAAAAACCTTATGTCTTATCTTTTCCTTCTTAAAAAAAAAAAAAAAAAAAAAAAAAAAATACGATGCTATTGATGTAATTGAATCTATTGCCACTTGAGTTCATTCTCATTATTATAGTAAAAAAAAAAAAGGGCTAATGCATAGAAAAACGTTAAAATATTTAGCTGTATAGAGAAATGCATTATAAAGTTGACAGTTTTTAAATAGGATTATTTTCAGAGCGGTGAATGAAACTTTGGGAACCAAAAATCCAATCAAACCGAAATTAATGGCAACCGGATTACAGAAGATCACCTCTGATCGTGATAATATAAATTATTTTTTTGTAGTGAAAAATGGATACAGACCGAATTAGCCCACCACCATCCCTTTCTAGACCTCCGGAATCTGGAAGAGGGTTGTGTTGAGCCTCCAACTCAACAGCAATTCTTTTCTTTTAATATTCAATTATTTAAAGTTAGTTAGACAGATGTACTTAAAATCACGCCGCTGATCGTGAGGTTGTGGTTTCGAATCCCACTGGCTCCATTGCACACACTCTTTGTGTGGAGCTCCTGGTTGTACTTCTTCATGTGTTGTAATATTTCTTTGTGTGCTATCTCGTCCCTGTATATTGATGATGGCTTATAAGCAGGCTTCATGTCGAGCACACAAGTCAGATGTATGTTGTTCAACAAACAAACTAACAAACATGTATACTTAAAAAAATCATTTATAACTTATGATAAGTAAAAACTATAAGAAAAAATTGTAAGTTTTCAAAAATATTTATTTTTTATTATTATTTGTAATACAATATGTTGTATCTCAATGGGAGTAAAATTTAATTAAAAATAATAATTTAATATGCCTGTGATGATATAAATAATCTTCATTAAAAGTGTTTTAAAATAATGATATAAAAGTATGTAAATAAACAATTCTGATTAATAGTTGTGATACACTATGTTAGTAAGACTATCTTTATTTAATTTAAAATAATTGATTTTCATGTATCATTTGTAGGTCAGTTTTCTATAATAATTGTAGTTACTTTTTTTTTTTTAAACATCCACTTGTTATCTTTTATCAGCTTTTACTCTGCAATATAAAAAGAATGTATTATTGAGAAACGTTCTGCACAATTACTGTCCTAGCATCCGCAAAAACTTGGCTTTTAAAATGCTTAGTTTTTTGTTAGTCATCCAGCTGGTAGGTTTGCAATATCAGCGCCGGGCGTTGGCAGTATAACGATAGATGACGCCAAATACTTATTGGAAATTCCCTGCAGCCGTTTTCCCTTCGACTAAATTTCCCTCACCGTAGTTCGGGCAGAAAAGATTCCCTTTATTTCAAGCTTCTTCACCAAACACACTGCAGGACCTTTGCACACTGACATCAATTTAAAGCTTAGTGTTATGGGAATTAATTTTTAAATAACTTTTTCAGTTTTATGGGTAAAAATAAGAAATTTAAACTTTTTTTTCATTGCCATACGCTATTTTACATTTAATTTATGAAAACTCTGAAAATTAAATAAAACAACGCAACTGATCTAAAAATAATATTTTTAAGTCTCAATTTTATATTTTTCTTTACATTTTTATCAAAAGGAAAGGATAGGTTATTTTACAACTCTAATTTAAAATTAAATCCTAAGTGGAAAACAATAAAATTAATAAACAAATTATGGAATATAATTTCATAGTTTAAAAAAATAAAAGGAATATTACACTTAAAAAAATGAATAAAATTAGACATATTTTTGTGAAAATGTAAATTAATATTAAAATAAAATTATAATTTAGAAAAGTTATTTCAAAGTTGGAAATACAATTCTTTCTTTATTGGAAAATATCAATTGATATTTAAATATAATTTCTCGTGAAATCAGTTAAAATTTATTAATTAATAAATATGACATGTTCTTTTGTGTTAAATATAAATTAATATTTCAAACTTAATTAAATATATGTATATGGATTTTTTTATTTTTTCGAATAAAATTGCGTTTCCATTCTTTTGTAAAAATGTAATTTATTATTTAAATAAAGTTAGAATTATTTTTAAATCTGAAATATAACCCCTCCTTTTTTTTTGGAAAATGTATATAAAAAGAAAATTTAATAAAATCCCCTATTTTTCGATGAAAATCAGCTAAAATTTAATTAGTTAAAATAGTTATAATGAATTTTTAAATAAAATTGTATTTCTATCCTGGGAAAATAAATGTATGCGTTTTTTTTTTTTTTTTTTTTTCCCGAATAAAATTGGTTTCCGTTGTTTTGTGAAAATTTAATTTAATATTTAAATAAAGTTTTTGAAAAATGTAAAGAAAAAGAAAATTTAATCAAATTCACTATTTTATAAAATCAGTTAAATTTTCATTTAACTGATTAACTGTACCTAACTTTAAATTTTTATTTATCAGTTTTATATATATAATCAGTTAAAATTTTATTAGTTGTTAAAATATGAAAATAATTTCGAAATCGGAAATATAACCCTTTTCTGGAAAATGTAATTTAAATCTACTAAATATCACCCTTTTCTTTCACTCCCCCTCCCTTTCAAATCCTTAAAACGTCCTCATAAATGACTTTTATTAATTAAAATACGGAAATTATTTCTAAATCCGAAATACACCCTCCTGCCTTTTCTGGAAAATGTAATTTAAATCTACTAAATATCACAAATTTCTTTCATTTTTTTCTCCCTTTTAAATCCTTAAAACATCCTCGTAAAAGCGTTTTATTTCTAAGTTTGAAATATACCCCCCCCCCTCCGCCTTTTATCTAGAAAATGTAACTTAAATATTTAAGTCTACTAAATATCACCCTTTTCTTTCTTTTAAATCATTGAAACGTCCTAGTAGGTGATTTTTTCCCAAGTTCATTCTGAAACGAAACTCCGGAAGAGCAAACAAGCGAAAACACAAGGGTTGCAGAACGATAGTCATGTCACGCCATATCGCTACTTTTGGCGAAAGTATACACAGAACTAAAATATCCCCGAACACGAATCGAACCTAAAAAATCGCGTTCTAACTACCTAAAATCTTGTGCTTAGGTAAAGAGTTGGGAAAGTTAGCGCTTGGGTAGGCCCGTGAAAACGCACCTTTAGTGGTAATTGGATGCAAAACGGGAGTAATGAGACTAATTCTTTTTCGGATAGGAAAATAGATTTTAAGAAACCTAGTGATGCTTCAGCGCCTAAATGCTTTAAATGTGGTTTGAGAGGTCATTACCAACGTTTTTGTAATAAAGTGGGTAAGGAGGGAAATAATGGTAACAAAGGGCGAGATCCGAAAGCGGGTGTGCATAAGATTGTGGCAAAAGAAAGCAAAGAGTTACCTAATGGAGCTATTGTGGCGAGAATATCGGCAAAGGCCGAACAGAGAACTAATGTTATAAGGAAAGGGCATGTTTACAAACAAACACTTCTGTCAACCAATCGACCGCTACATTTTTTGTCATAGCGATCATTGTAGGAATCATCTTGACGACGTAGCCCAATCATACCATGCTTACTTATGCAATGGCAAGCTTAGACCAATCAAATTCCCGGAGCTCATCCGTACAGTGTCAGTCGTTAAAGAACGGACTGGTTTTCTCCCTTATCCACAGTAGTTCGTCCACAGTGACGTCAGCTGCCCTTTCCTTATAGGTGAGAAATTAAATAAACTTGAGAAAATTGAAGTTAGTGTAAATGGGCAAAAAAGCAAAGGGATTGGTTGATTCTGGATGTGAAATTAGTGTTGTTCATAAAGATTTGGTACCGGAAGAGAAATTAAAAGGAGCGGGTAGTATTTATTTACAAGGGTTATTCGGTAAAGCAGTTAAATCGCCGTTGGTTAAATTACCGTTAGCTATTCCGCAATTCGGACAAACTAATATAATTCATCAGGAAGTACTTTGCGCAGTGACCGATAATACTAATGAGCAAGTAATTTTACATCCCGAGGTGATTAATGAGTTGTCAGCGAGAAGCCATTGCTAGAGGCCCCAGAATTAGAAAATTCGGAAATTATTATTGATAACTCGAGTGAAAAGGAAGGTATGAGTAGCGATAATTGTAATGCTTACGCAATAGAAGCGAGGTCGGAAAATGTACAAACTCAGAATAGGGAAAAACGGAAGTGAAAAAAATTATTAAAGCTATTGTTAGCAATTCAGATATGTTTAAGAAATCCCAATTGGAATGTAAAAAGTTAGAGAAAGCTTGGGAATTAGCTAAAACGGAAAAGGGGGATTATTATATTGTAAATGGCTTATTATATCATAAAGAGAAATTGGTAGGCGAAACTATAGCGCAGTTATTAGTACCCAAGGCAAGAAGAGAAGAAATCTTAAAATTAGCGCATAGTTTGGTATTTGGAGGGCATCATGCAGCAGAGAAAACGTTACAGAGAATCAGGTATTCGTTTTATTGGGAGGGAATGGCGAAAGAGACTAAACAATTTTGTGAGTCATGTTTAGAGTGCCAATTGACTAGAGCGGTTAAAGTGAATGATAGAGAGCTCCTATTTCCTCAGTATCGCGGCCGGAACTTTCATTTCAGGTGGTTAATGTTGATTTAATTGGGCCTATTGATCCTAAAAGTTCACAAGGGCATCAGTATATACTAACTTTAATTGATCAATATACCAGGTGGGCGGATGCGATCCCTCTAAAAAATTTAACGGCTATAACCGCGTGTGATGCGTTACTTCAAATATTTATGAGGACAGGAATTCCAAATATAATTGCCTGTGATAATGGAACCAATTTCACTGCCGACTTAACGAAAGAATTTGAGAAAAGGTTAGGCACTAGTCCAAGATTTTCGACCCCACAGTATCCACAGTCTAACGGGCTTGTGGAACGATTTAATCAGACTCTTAAACGTATGTTACATCACACTATTAGAGAAGAAGGGAAAAGATGGCGTGAACAAACACCATTTTTATTATGGGTTATAGAGAAGTCCCAAATTCTAGGACGGGAATCGCACCTTTCCAGTTATTATATGGTGGAGCGCCGGAGGGTCCTTTATCGATTCTCAAATCATCCTGGGCAGGAGAAAATAAGGGGGCGCAGTTAGATACTATGCCGATTCATGAGTATCTGAATAAACTAAGGGGACGTTTAGAACGAACCGCAAATGAGGCAAAATTATCGTCTGAGGTGCAACAAAATAAATGGCGTATCATTATAACTTAAGGTCAAAAGAAAAAACGTTTGGAGTAAGCGATAAAGTAATACTGTTAACCCCGATTCGACTAATAAATTATATTCTGGGTGGGAAGGGCCGGCAACTATCGTCGAAAAACGAAACCAGCATTCGTTTATAGTTGAGTTAGCCGACGGGAGTAGGAAGCACGTGCACCAAAACAAAATACGAGTTTATTGTTAAATGTAATGTAGTTAATATTGTTTTCGAAGGTGATGAGGAATTTGGAGAAGTTGGGGAAATTCCTATTTTGGACCGGGATCAACAGATAGAACGAGATATAGAGAGGTTCGAAATAAAAGGGTTATCTAATAGTCAAGTCAAAGATATAAAGTCTATTTTGAGGGAGAATAAAGAGGTGTTTATGGATCCTGTACGACCAGCGGAAGTAGGGGAACATCGTATTGATCTTAAATCGGGGGTGGCAAGGAAAAAGCCAAAGTTATATAGTGTACCGGTAGCTTATAAAGAGGAAGTAGATAGGCAGATACAGGAGTTACTAGAATTAAATTTAGTCGAAGTGTCAAATGCTGAAATTAGCCATCCAATTGTTTGCGTGGCGAAAAAAGACGCAACTGTTAGACTTTGTATAGCAGACTATAGAGCTTTAAATTCGGTAACTCAGGTTCCAACCTTTCCGATGAAAGATTCGCAAGAAATCATGTATACCGCAGGGGCGGATAGATATTTATCTTCGATTGATTTATTGAGGGGTTATTGGCAGATTAAAATGGCTGAGGAGTGTAAACATTTGACAGCTTTTACAACGCATAACGGAACTTATCAGTGGCGTACTATGCCTTTTGGATTATCAGGGGCGGCTGCTACGTTTCAGAAAGATATGAATGAGGTTCTTCAAGGTCATCGGAGGTATGCGGAAGCATATGTTGATGATGTCATCATTTTCTCCGACACCTGGGAAGAGCATTGTGAGCATGTTAGGGCCGTCATTGAAGAACTTAAAAATAGAAACTTTAGGATTAGGCTGGATAAATGAAACTTTGGTGAGAAATTGACTAAGTTTTTAGGTCATGTAAATGGGGGTGGAACGCATGCACCTGATGAGGAGAAAATAGGAGCAATAAGGGATTTAAAAAGACCAAAAACTAAAAAGGAAGTTCGATCTGTTTTGGGATTAATAGGATTTTACCTATCTTATATTCCAAATTATGCCGAAATTGCTATACCTTTAACTGAATTAACCAAAGGGAAGGTTAAAAATACTGTACCATGGGATGAAAGGGCAGAAAAAGCATTATATACTCTTAAAGATGAGTTATGTAAAGTGACGAGTTTGGCTACACCTATCGTAGGCCGGGAATATCAGCTCCACGCAGATGCTTCCGACCTGGCAGTAGGATGTTGTCTTACTCAAAAAGATGAACAGGGTCAGTTTAAACCGACAGCTTTTGCCAGTCAGAAATTGCCAGAGGCTCAGCATGCTTGGCAGAGTGTACAGAAAGAGGCTTGGAGTGTTCTCTTCGGGTTGCAGAAGTTTGAAAAGTGGACCTATGGATCTCAAATTGAGATCATTACAGATCACAATCCATTAAAATTTCTCACTGAAACGACCCCAAGGTCACCCAAACTCACTAGATGGCCTCTTGCCTTGCAACGCTGGAACCTGAGTATTTCTCATCGTCCAGGAGCTCAACATGCCGATGCAATTTCCAGGCTACATAGAAAGAGCTGGAAAGAACAACCACTTGTTAGCCCATCAACATCAACGACCAAGTAGTGGACAACCTTAAAGGGATGTCATCACATGTTTAACTTTTTTTTCTGTGTATGTGTAAATATTTTTGAATTTTGTGTTTATAATAGTGTATTAGCATGTGTATTGTTTATGTTATATTAATATTAGTACAAGGTTCAGTAGAGATGTCAGTAGATAATGTTCAGACACCTGGAAATACCTATGTAATAAGCACAATGAAGAAATCTGTAAAGAGACTATTGAACTCTTCTGCGATATTACTATATGTTTGGGGAAAATTAGCCCCTAAAGGGCATATTTTCCGCTAAGTTGGGGGGTGTCAGGTTCTGAGACCATCTCTGCTGAAGATTGGAATTTCCGTTATTTCTCTATCTTAATATTTTGTGTATTACACTGGCTGTGTACTAGAATTTTCAAGGTGACATTCTTTCTTTGTTGAAGGGAGAATTGACAGGTAATCCTGTACAGGTGGTGAGTGAGAAAGAGGAGATTGCTGAGAGGCGTGTTCATCCGTCAGGGATGTAGGTGGATGATGAGCAAACAAGCAACATGTCACTAATCAAGAAAGGAATGTGGAATGTGTCCAATGAATAAGCTCCAAAGGGGGTTGACATTGGGAAACAGTGATTTGAGAAGAGCAAGTCTTGTCTCAGATTGGAGCAGTTGGTATCTGGGGTTCGTACCTAGAGAGTGTGTAGGACAGAGGTCCTTGTAGAGGGTGCTCTGTGTTGTAGAGCGTAAGCAGTTCGTATCTGGAGAGCAAGGGACACAGACGTCCTGGTGTTGTGCTCTGGGCCTGACAGCATAGGCCGAGTATACATGTATTGGGAGATTCGAAATTGATCTCCGATAAAGTGAATCTAACGTGCATTGAGTGTGAGGGAGAAGGTGTAATTTGAACGGTATACAGCCAACCTTTACTGTATTTAATTTAATGTTGAACCGGATCACATATATCCGAGTTGTAACTGTATATAATTGTAAATAGCGTATTTAGTGTGTACATATATTCTAAATAAACTGTTAATTCAGTTAATTGACAGCGTCAGTGTTCATTTACACAGTCCTCACAGTGGGTGACCGATATCATCTAATAATATCGGTGGTGGCAGCTATAATTACCATGGACTTTCTTCAAAGTTGTGCGGGCTGAGAAGAACGTCCTACAATCTATATTTCATGTTACAATAAAAAAGGAAGTCTAATCTGATTTTAGTCTTTTCAATTTCGTTTCTTCGTTTATTTAATAATGATTTTCAGTTGCTTACAAATGCAAAAACAGTGGTGAATTTAAAATTGTATTAAATTAAAGATAGAGCTTTTCATAAACTTATTTTTCTCCAAAATTCGGTTAACTCGACACTCCGCTTAAAACGACACTTTTTTCTGGTCCTGAGAGTGTCGGGAGACGTCTGCAACCAGGATGGACTGCTATGTCGCAAAGTGATGTATCCAAATGAGCTGAAACCAATTCGAATTCATCATGAGCAACAGAGACAGAATAAAAATATTAATTCTGTGTTCCGCACACAATGTGTTACTGACGTTAAGCCTTGAAATGACGTGGCCTAACTCCGCGGGTGCCAAAGTATGAGAGGCATATGCATAAACAAGTAGGGTGGAACTAATCGGAACTCCAGGCCGAAGACTTGCATACAACATCGTGTCATTGACATTACACGTTGAACGGAGTGACTAAACCCCCCGGATACCAATGGACTTTTCCCACGAGTGGTAACAGTGAACATTCATGCAGGGTCTCCGTGGCCGAGTGGTTAAGAAACCACGCTGCTATTCGCTTGCGAGTGTAGGAGATTGTGGGTTCGAATCTCACTGGTTCCATTGCACGCACTCTTTGTGTGGAGCTCCCGGTTGTACTGCTCTTGTGTTGTAAAATTGCCTTGTGCAATCTCGTCTCTGTAAAATTGACGATGGCTTATAAGCAGGCTTCATGTCGAGCACACAAGTCAGATGTATGTTGTTACAATAAACATTCATGCCTCTGCTGGTATATACCTTCCTAAAAAGATTATTTTTGCACGAAGAGAAAGCTGTGTTAAAATGTGCTTCATGTCTGTTGACGTTTTTCTTTTCGATATACCCGCAGCTGATGCAGCATGGGTAAAGTCCACACTACCGAATGCCATTAGCATGCTGTTTAAAGGCATATATAAGCGTAACGGGCGGTTCGAGATAGCTCCTTCAGACCAAGAAATGAATGAAGGTGACACGAGATAAAAACTCAAGATCGCAGGTAGAATCACGTCAAGCCAATGCCGCACTATGTAAAAACGGAGATGGCTGCGGACGAAATAATAGTCCAAGAGCCGACAGCACAAAACCCTTGTTTTCGAGCACAAGAAAAACCCTTTATTTTAAGGAAGAATAGGGGAATCTCATGATCCATGTCTTTCGGAAGTGAAGTGGTGCTCAAAGTGGTTGACTTGTAGGTTTAGCATTGTGTTTGTCCAACAATCAAAAGTATGAAAACATGGAAAACTGTGTGCAGGAAAGTACAATGCTACACCTATGAATAAACCACTACTAGTATTAATTTTTGGCTTATGCACTACTTCGCTTCCGACAGATATGGATCATTAGATTCCTGTATTACTAATCTTCTGTAAAATTCAGGGTTCTTTTCTTGTGCTCGAGAACATAGGGTTTTGTGCTGATGGCTCTTGGACTATTATAGAAAATATTTATCTTTGGACATACGTATTTGTCTGAACACAATCTAATGCATGGAATGTAATAAAAATTTATATTCAAGTAGTCCATAATACAAATTGATACTGATTAGTTTTTGTTGCAAATCACTCAATAGATGGCGCTTCTACACTGCTTTTTTTACGAGTAACGCAACAGCTATATCTGAAGAACTAAGGCACGGATATCAACCAAACTTCAGATTCAGTCAGTACTTAACATGAATTGATATTGTATTCGTTTCTGTGTAAATCGCTCAACAGATGGCGCTGGTATGCTGCATTTTTCAAGATTTTTGCAATAGCTCGCACGGAAATCAAGAACTATCGCACGGAATTTAATTAAAAATTATAATCAGGTAGTTCTTGATATAGATTGATACTGATTAGTTGTTGGAGCAAATCGCTCGACAGGTGCGCTGCTACGGTGCATTTTTTAGGATGTACGCAACAGCTATATATCCATAACTAATACACGGGTTTCCATTAAACTTCAGATTCAGTTAGACCTCAACATGAATCGATGTTGTTTGCATTTTGGTGTAAATTGCTCGACAGGTGGCACTGCTTTGTTGCATTTTTCACGATTTGCGCAATAGTTCTATCTCAGGTTCTTAGGTGCACGAATTTTCATCAAACTTTAAATTCAGTAAATCCGTGGAATGAACTAGTTTTGTTCATGTTTTGTTGTCAATCTCCCAATATGTGGCGCTGCTATGCTGAATTTTTTTCAATTCCTGCAGTAGCTCTATTTCAAGAACTAATCAGCGAACTTCCCCAAACTTCAGATTTAGGTATAGCTCGATAAATATTGTTGCTGTTTATGTTTTGGTATAAATCGCCCAACAGTTGGCACTTTTATGTTGCATTTTTTCACATCTCCGCAATAGTCTTATTTTATAATGTATGGAATTTTATGTCTTTAAAATCTTCACAATGATCATAAATTGCCATTTAATTTTGGCATTGAGGTAGCAAATTTTGATGCATTAAGGGTGTATTCGAAAAAATGTTTTTCTTTCTCAACAGCTCAAAAATTTCTTATACATTTAAAGATTCATTTTTAAAAGAAAAAACATGAAACTTGCTGAGATAATTTTTGAAGATATGTTATAAGATTTCGTTTTTCTCTGAAATCATTAGAGTTTGATTTATCGACAAATATTTTCTCAGCATGACCCTTTTTTTCCTTCCCAGATCTCCCGTTTTGGAAAATTTGGTTCAAAAGACAAACTTTGACTGCATTTTTTGTAATATTTTCTGCATTTATCAAAAAATCACAGTCATGGCACCTAATATAGTTTCTAAATAAGAGAATTTCCCAGTATGGTGCATGGTGCGTTTGAGAGCAAAAGTGAATCGTAAAATAAATCAGAAAAAGAAAGTTTTTGGATTGCCACATCCGACTAGTTACTAATACTATTATTGTTTGGAAATTATCAAACAGTTTACTATAAAACAACATTGTCACACTATTATTGTTTTCCAAACAATAATAGTTTTTACAATTATTGTTTAAAAATTATCAAATAGATGGGGCCGTGGCTCCCCCTAGAATAATTCTCTAATTACGCCTATGTGCGGTAGCCTGTCTTTTTTGTTAGCCTTGACTGGTCAATTTGTAGCGTCATTAGAAATTACCCTATTACAAGTTTCCTACTCTATCTGTTTTTGAACAACCCTTAAAAAAAAAAGAAAAATCCGTATAAATTTCGCAGAAACCTCCCATGATTTTTTTTCTAAAAACTACTGCTGTTCAAAAACAGATCAGTGGTAGTCCTGCTTTTAATAGAGATTAATTTCTTTTACTTCAAATCCAATTTGAACAATATCAGGCTTTGGATTAACAAAATTTTTTCAGAGATTCATTTGACTTGAAATAGTTTCCAGGTTTATAGAAACTAGATTTGGCCTTTTGCTTGAAGTTAACATTCTCAACTATTTTTCATGAAGTCCTTGGCACCACCAATTCAATTTCTAAATTGAACATGTTACCAATATACATAAAACCAAAATTTATTAAAGAATTACCAATATATATATATATATATATTGGTAATTCTTTAATAAATTTTGGTTTTATGTGTGTTGCTAGCCCCAAATTCGTATTATTTTGCTTTTTCATGGCAAATACGAAGATGAAACCACACACTTCATTTGTAGTTCCAAAGTATTTGGGGCTTGACAATTATGCTTTGGTTCTACAAATTTTTATTATATTCATTTTATTTATTTATTTAAATTTTTCCTCATGTTCAATGTGTTTTTTTTTTTTCTATTAAATTCAAATGGTTAATATTGTTTACAATTAATGGTCTTATATATATATATATATATTTATATATAAATACTTTTACAAATAAAAACAAAGTAACTCAGATATTATCATAACAAAAATTCATTGAAACCAGTATTTATACTGTCTTTATGTATAATTAACATGTAACCAGTTGGGATTTTAGAGCATTTTCAATTTTTAACTAAAAACAAAATCGGAGCTTAATTATGTTCCAATAAGAGATTGATAAGAAAATATTTCAAACTGAACTCATTATCAGTTGGTTGCTCGCCAGTCAGAGCTTTCTATTAGGTATTATCTAGTTTAATATAGTGGACTTCATTTGTTAGAGTTTATTTTAAGCCATTTTTGAAGGACGCAGCACCCTCCTCTAGTTTATCGCATTCTCATCTCTTTTGAAATGCATTGTTGAAATCCAACACAATTTTATGTTATTTCACTTTGTAACACTACTAAATGCTGTAAATGTCACAGTAAATGGTGAGTCATATCCAGCATAGCTATTGTTTCTACTATCTGGAAAAAAAATCATATCTACCAACCTGAATTATCAAAAGATAAAGGAGTTAAAAAAAAAAAAAAGTTAGAATCAAAAATTTGAATTAATAATAATAATAAATCCAAGAAGTATCACACAAAAAATAAGACATGTCAGATAATTATATTAAACACATTTTATGGTTGAATACACGTTTTCTTTCTTAACTTTAAAAGAGGGGGGGGGGGAGGAAGGTTGGCAGCTATGCATTATGATTTCATTTATTAAAAAGACTAATAGCAATATAACTAATGGTCTTCAAATAATTACCAACTATTGGACTAATCATCAACAATCCCATCTTCCTTCAAGTCGAATTCTGGCTGTGTGGTATCAATTTAATTTATTTTCATATTACAGGTATAAACATTAATAGAGTTGATAGTATCAATCTACATTAAAAAATTTTAATACTTTTATTTATACAGTAGATTCCCTCAAATTCACACAGCTTGGGAACCAGAGGTTGTGCGGATTTTAGAATTTTGCGGATTTCTGGTCATTGCTTTGTTTACATTTTTTAAACAGTAATTTGAATGTAATTGACAATTAAATCGAGACATTTATGAAGGCTTACAATATTATAAAATATTAATATAAGTAATAAACTAAAATAATAAAAATTTAGATAATTTTTAACATGATTAAAAAAATATTAAAAGCAAAGATCAAGTTAATAAACAGTAATGTATGATAAAATATTTATTATAAAGGTAAGAAGAATTTTTCATATAAAATTTGCTTTATAAAGATTCATTGCTAATTCGCATCAAAATCATAAAACAAGAAAGTTTTATTTCAGGTTTAGTCAGACTTAATAACCAAAAAAATTTGGTTAATATATAAATATATTTGGTAAAAAGATTGTGATTACCAGTGATATCAGCAATATCTTATTTTTTTTCCTAATTAATTTATTCTTCCTTCATAAAAATACATGAATTCAATAATATTAATCAAAATCACAAATTAAAATATAAATAGAATTGATATAAAAATAAAAATATCAAATTCTATCCCTACATCTGAAATGAAAGTTTCATTGTTTACATCAGTAAATTATGTGCAAATTTTAGAGAGTTGCGGATTTGAGGGAGTCTACTGTATTTACCTTTTAGCAGACAGGAAAATCTAACAATTTTAAGAGATGCTTAGAATTGGAACTTTTGTGAAACAGACATGTAAAATTAGAAAGGCGGTGAAGGGTTATACAGTAGACTCCCTCAAATCCGCAACTCTCTAAAATCTGCACATAATTTACAAATGTAAACAATGAAGAATTCAGTTCAGATATAAACACAAAATTGCACATTTTTAGTTTTATATGAATTCCATATATATTTTAATTTGTAATTTTTATTAATATTATTGAATTCATGTTTTTTCATGAAGGAAAAATAAATTTATTTCTGAAAAAATTCAAGATGTTCTAATATAATTGGTAATCACAATCTTCTTACCAAATATATTTATGTACTAATCCATCTTTTATAGTTATTAAGTCTTGCTAAACTTGAAATAAAATTTCCTTACTTTATTATTTTGATGTGAATTAGTAATATACCTTTATGAGGCAAGTTTCATTGAATAATTTAGGAAAAATTGCATTTTATGTTTTAATGAATATTTAATCAAACATTATTGATTATTATCTTGAGATTTGCTTTTAGTATTTCAATCATTTTAAAAATTATCTAAATTATTATTTATTTTAATATTTTATTATATTGTAAGCATTCATTATAGTTTCGATTGCATTATTAATTAAATTCAAATTACTGTTTAAAAGATGTAAACAACGACTGGAAATCTGCAAAATCTCTGGTTCCAAGCTGTGCGGATTTAAGGGAGCCTACTGTATTTGGAATTTATAAATTTCCCAGGATTTATACACCTTGCAAAATACACGAGAGGGGGGTGGGGCTGCGTTCGGAAGGGGTCTTATTTATTGTAATGCATTTTTAATTAATTTTGGATTGGATTTACAATAATGTCATTTATTTATTATATACACTTTGCATTTTGAAAATAATTCTTCTTGCACATTTCTTATTTAATAAATTTTTTATATATCATTTTTCTCAATTTTATGATAGTGTATGTGCATATAAGATGTATTGTGCTTATTTTAAAACCTGAGTATTTAGAAAACAATTCAAAAACTTTTAAAGGAAAATTTCCTTTATATATTATTTTGCTCAAAAAGATATACAGAAGAAATAAGAAATGTATGTACATATATGATAGCGTTAAATATAAAATATCTTTCATTTCTAATAATGCATATATATCTAACAATATATTTTAATATAATTTATTGCTAAATTTTATTTTATAAGGAGCATTTGACAAAATATTTAATTTCAATCACTGATCCCACTTATTTATAAAGCTATGTAATTTAACTATTTTACTGTTTTCAAGAATATTAAAACATAAAAATTGTTGTGGATCAGGACATTTTATATTATGACTTTACATTCTACTGTTTATAAAAGATATATAATAAAAATACAAAAAACAATTATTTTTTTAAAGTTTTACACAAAATTTTAAAATTATAAGCTATTTTAAACAAAGAATTAACTAATTGTTGACTTATTTAGATGATTTTGAGCATTATACATCAATGAAAGACGAATTAAAAATGTGTTTTGGAAGTTTAAAATGATAAACTTTGTACCTTTTTAAGTTTTGGTTAAATAATCCTTTTTGCATAAACTAAGGAAAGTTGTAAAATCTCAAAAAACACAAATAAAAAAATAAAGTACATAAAATGTAACATGTTCCATTCGGCAAAATCATAGCACAGAGAAAAAAAAAAAAAATCGAAATAGAGTAAAATAAACATAAAAAAATTATATTTTCAAATAGATTGATAATATTAATCTTTATAAAGGTATTACAAAACACTAATATTTGAAAAACTTTCATTTAGTACATGACAGAAAGTTTTTTTTTTCCCTTTAAACATTTATAAAATAATATATGACCAATTTTGAATAAAATAATCAGTCAGAAACATAAACAAAAGTTAACTTTTATAAAAATGTTCTATTTCTTTTATATTATTTTACTTTATTAAATGTTGAAAAGTATGAGGTAAAAGTTTAGAAATTTATATAATGTAAATATAAACGACGGTAGTTAGTTTCAAAACAAAATTAATACTTTATTAATTTCATTTGCTAAGTACAAATGCGTAACCATTTGTAAATATAAATAATGTTTTATGATCAAAGACTATAACCCTAAAGAGATCGTTAACAACTGGTTGGCGAGGCGATGAATTTGGCGAGTTTCTATCAAGACGTATCCGCAGCAAAACAAAATATTACGGCCAGCCGGCAGCCGATAGAGGGCGCTTTTCAGTAAACAAACCAGACGGTTTCCTAGCCTGAATATTCCGGTTCCGACCGGCCGGCAGCGTAGACACGGCCGGTTGCACTTTGTTTGTAAACAAAGTTGGTAGGTTGACTGATACAATTTAAATTTTTTAATAATTTTCTTTTTATTTATTTAAAAATCATTTATCAGTTGCTTTATACTTTTCGTATTAAATAACAGAATACTGTTGATTCTATTGTTGTAATTAATAGAATGCTGTTGATAAACCAAGGTTGAGATATTCACACGGGGGACTAGCTAAAGAGGGGGAACAGGGGGGAGCCTACCCTCCCAAAACATTCACAAATGTTGTTATACTTTGCAAATTTAAAACTTTTATGTCAAATTTAATTAAAATTTTAATAAAAACTGCAATACATTTTCTATTTTTGATAGAATTTGCGAAATTTACTACTCTAATTGGGAATATTATTAATTTTTTTACAAATAAGAACTGTATTACATTTTCAAAGTGCGTTAACTTGGCAAAATTATAAAACGAGTTGGCGAATATAAAAATTTGACTTGATAATATTAAGATTTTCTTCCCCACCAAAAAAAAAAAAATACTTAGCGATGGCCCTGTATCCACATATTACAAGATTGATTTGTAATCTACAATACTGGATTGATTTCAATGGAATTTGCATTATTAGTTAGATAATTTTTCAGAAGAAGTTTTAGTATATATATATTTCTTATTTAATGATTGTATATTTTAATACCGTGTGGATACCAGGCCAAAATATGTCATAAAATATGAGAAACAAACGACATCCGAAATGATGTTAGTATAAGCAAAACACTTATTTATACTTTCAATAGAAAAATTATAAACATTCTAATCATACTTTATTCATTACAAAACTAGAAGACAAACTCCAAATATTTCACCTCTTTAAAATGTATGTATGCAGATATTCTTAATTAAAAAAAAATGTATATCTTTTACATTTTGCTTTTATAATATTTTCCATTTTGACTTTAACACCGTAAAATATACACGCATGCATTATATTTGCATCCTAATCTCAATAAAAACTTACTTCTAAAATTTTCAAAAAAAAAAAAAAAAAAAAAAAAAAAAAAAAAAGGAAGAAGAAGAACATTAATAATTATTTTATGCGTATACGGATATTTTCGCAGAAAACTTTTTTTTTCATTTGCTTAATATATATATAAATCACTTTGGAACGATATTAATATCGTTCTAATTATCCTTTTAATATTCTAAATTTAGAATATTAAAAGGATAATTAGAATATTAAAACTTTCTCCGCAAAAATCTCATTTTCTTGTATTTAAATAAGTATTTTATTATTATAATAGAAATACATGTGCTTCTGTATTATTAATATAAAATTTACCTTTAATAAAAATGTCTTATTTATTAATAAAAAGCAACAAAAAAAAAACACAAACAGCTGTGTTTACATTATGGATTATCAGGTCTACAAGCTCCGCGAGGTCTCCCGGTCCTTGGTTTATGAGGGTCTGCGAGGTCTCCGAGGCACGGTCTCTGTGCTCTAGACCATGGCTTTAAAGTACTAGACCCAACCAATCAGCGTTCTTCAATAGTTGTTTATTCCGCCATTTTAAAAGCTGGAACGAATTTGAAGAAGCAGACGGAAGCTTATAATTTTAGGAATTTACAAATTAAAGGTACGTAAAGTGTTTTAGATGTTTTTAATTTTTCACTACATTGTTTCATAACTGTAGAACTTTATTTTACAAAGCTATACAATCGTAAATTACGATATGATATATAGCTGTTACATATTACGCTACTAAAATTCATTTGTTAGTCATCCCACTTTTTATATTAACAGACTCTTTATAATGTTATTTATTCTTAAATACTTTAATTTATATATTCTTGTACTTGTATACTACGTTACTAATTTGTTTTTTAAATGTTAACTGCGTTATTTATTTCTGAATAACGCATAATATTATTCTCTGAACCTGGTTTCAAGTACATGAATTTAGAAAACAAATTGCTAGTATTTTAATATAGATTAAAATAATATGGCCGTCATTTTATCATAGTGTACAGAAATGCCTTTTTTATGAATAAATACTTCGATTTCTTTCAGATATTTCTTTGAAGTTATTCTATTTAATGCATTTCTAGTAATAGCAATTTTTAACTATACCCTAAAACTATCAACAAACTTTTATCTATAGAATTAGTTTTTAATGAACTTTCCAGTTTTTCTATTGCTGTTATATATTTGACTGATCATAACAAACTCAATTTGTGATTTGCATTGTTATTCATCAGTGTTAAATTTTAAAGTGAATCCACACTATTGTTATATCTAAAATATTGCGAAGAATTTGAATTGTACATTGCATGTAGTTTCTTATTCCCTATCGTCCCCCCTCCCCTTAAAAAAACAAACCAAACAATAGAATAAAACTGCAATTATAAGATTTAACTTTTGCTAAAATGAACAAATCTGTTTGTTAATAAACAATTTTTGCTTTTATTTTCAGTACTAATTAATAAACCATCCCCCCCCCCTTTTTTTAATTCTAAGATGTTTATTTATTTATTTTTTTAAATTTTTGAAACATGCTATTCAGTAGTAGTATATTAACTGTAAAAAGTACAACTTGAATTTTCGTAAGCCCCACCTTTCAGAATAACTAATGACATGAGTTGTAAAAATTCATAAATTAATGTATGTATTTTCAGGAAGAGTTAAAAAAAAAACTAATTTGTAAATATTGCATAGAAATGTGTGTCTGATGAATTTGCTGGCGCTGTTATGGATGCATGTTTTCCACTGAATTTGTCGCTTTTAGAAGATCACAGGTGTGTAGTTGTATTTTTAAAAAAAAACTACCATCTGTAAGCTTCTGAAAGAAAGTGGAAATATGCTACTTTTGTTGTTTTGTCCTCAGATAGTCAATCAAGAACTACTGTTAGTGTATTCTATTAGTCAAGTTAATTGGTATGACTGACTGTAAGTATGTACTTTTTTAATAGATTTTCTGTTTCATAAAAAAGGGAGATTTTGAAATGCATACTATATTGTTTATGTTGGTTTTATTGGTTTATTATGAATATTATAGCCTTTTTTTTTTTAATTTAAATTACAGAATGCTTTCAATGGGATGCTTTTCACCTATTATTATGCGAATGCCTGTCTTTGACTATTAGTTGATCTTACTCTTGCTTTTAAAATATGAATCTTCTGCAATATTTGTAAGTATGATGCTTGTAAGTAATTTTTATCAAAACTACACTGTTTTCTGTTTATTAATATCATTTTATGTAAAATCCTTTTTCGCAAAAAATAAATCATCTGTAAAAAATCAGTGAAAGCTGTGTCAATTGTTGATACAGTAATTATGATTGAGTATCTTTAATTTTCAACCAAGATTTTTTATTTAATATCAGCTTAATGATTATGAGTCTATACATATATATTTTTTTCTTTAATATTACTACTATTGAAATAATCTAATATGTATCTATGACTATGATATTATCAAGGTTGTAATTTCATTTATCATTATTAAATTGCATGTGTAATAATATATTTGATTTAATATATTTTAATGTTAAAATAATCCAAAATGTCCAAATAAAATAATCCAAAAGCATCATTATGAAGATTATAAATGTTTCAACATTATAATTAATATTTTGAGAGCTGAGTTTGAAATAAAATTATTTGATATTGTTTGTTATTGCATTAACGTTGTTTGTAATTTACTAGGTCATTCCATGGCAACTTGTGTTATATTTAGAACAGTTTATTTCACTAATTTTAGTAGTATAAAACTAAAATAACATTCAAAATGTAAAATTGTCATGTCAATATTCATTTGAATATTTTTTGGTGCTATATTATTGAAATTATTGCTGTAAATTGTCTTAGTTATAAGATATGTTACAATGGAATGATCCTACTATTCAATAACTCCTAAAATTTAAATTAATATTTTTTCAATCCTAAAATGTTATTTGAAATGATTCGTCTAAATTTTTGATTTACTGAAATCTTTAAAGTTCATTACAAAACAAATAAATAAATGGAAGCCATATTTTGAAATTCGCCAGCATGGAAAATGTTTATTAGTAAAACATATTACAAATAGTTGTATTCTCTCCCACAACACTTTTTTTTTCTTTTTTCTAAATTACCTTTATAAATAGTATATAATACAGTGCACTTTATTTAAGGCTTTCAATTGTGAATAGCATTCTCATATTTTTTTTTAATTTAAAATATTTCAAATTAACTATTACTCATACTAGTTTTTTAATATTTACATTTGACTTCAGAGAATTTAATATTTACATTTGACTTCAGAGAATTTTTGGTACTTTTATGTTAATCATGTACAAATCTTTCCAATAACAGCTTTTCCCCCCACAAGGTACAAATTAGAAACAATATTTTGATGGCATGTATTTTTTAATATATTTTTTATAATGAAATGGGTGAATTATTTATATTAAAATAATGAAATGCAAATGATGATAAAGGAACAATATTTGTTGATTTATCATCTGTACCCAGTTAATAGAAAATTACCATATTTTAAATTATATTTTTATTTTATATATAAACTAGCAAAAGCCATTCTTTGTTTTGGATCAGTGAAGCATTATTTCATTAGATAACTATTTTAAAGTAACAATATCTCTTTTTTATATTATTTGGTACTACTTCATTATTTTGTCGACTAAAAAGGTACAGATAAACTAAAAGGTTAAATGCTAATTATGATGATAAAAAATGTCACATTTATGTAACATTAAACATGTATCATGTGTTCATTATGCCATCAATTTATTTTTAATATGAAGTTTTATTTGTATTCTTATTAATGTTTTATTAATTTATTTGTCCTTTTGTTATTTAAAATAAAATGCTCATGTTTAATTGTAAGTTATAATTTAATATCAGCTTGATAATTATGAAGCTGTATATACAGGGTGTCCAGTAAATAACAACCTGATTTCAAAATTAAATTTATCAGAAACAAAGATCAATAGAATTATGCAGTAAACGATTTGTTTATCAAGTAAGTGTGAAAATCTTATACAAAAGTTTCGAACGGTAAATATTTTGAAAAGATTGTGTTCTGATTGCAAAGAATGCTTTGATTTGACATTTTTCTTGCTTTAAATTGCTGCCAGAGAATGTGTTTTTCGGCTTAAAGTGCCATATTTCATAGTTTTTTTTTTTTAAATTTAAATTTTTGAAATTTCGAAATTCTAAAAATTTACTTCGAAAAATCTTTAAAATATTGCACTGTAAGTGGAAAAATTATTTCTCTGCATGCAATCTAAAACAAGAAAAATGTCAAATCAAAGCATTCTATGCAATCAGAACGCAATTTTTTCAAAATATTCACTGTTTTAAATTTCTGTATAAGATTTTTACAGCTTACCTAATGAAAAAACCGTTTACTGCATATTACTATCGATCTTTGTTTTTGAGAAACTTAATTTTGAAATCAGGGTGTTATTTGCTGGACACACTGTATATATATATATATATATATATTACTTTATTTCTACCATTGAAATAATCTAAAATGTATAATATATTAATGATATAATCAAGGTTGTAAATTTATTTACTTATAATTATTAAATTGCACATGGAATAAAAATAATGTATTTTATATTTATTAATGTTAAAATAATCCATGTATTAGTAAACATTATAGAAGTAATAAATGTGTAAACATTGTAATTAATATTTAAAGAGCTGCGAGTTTGAAAATAAAATTAAGTGGTATTGTTTGTTTTATCTAGTCAATGTTTGTCCTATACTGGGTCATTCCATCATACCTTGTGTTACATTTAGAGCAGTTTATATCGGTAATTTTAGTAATATAAAACTAAAATGGTGTTCAAAATGTAAAATTGACATATTCGTTAATTAAATCTATTCAAAGATAAATTTAGATGAAAATTACCTACTTTTAGTGTTTTTTCATTGAACTGACAAATTTATTACCACTAACATTTAAGTTAAAAAAAAAAAAAAAAAAAAAAAAAAAATATGTAAGTTACTATATTTTTATTCAAATTGACATTTGAATATGTTTAAAAAATCATGTCAACTTTTATTTGAATATTTTTTAGTGTTATATTACTGAAATTATTGCTGTAAACTGTCCTGAATATAATGTACATTACAGTGTAATGACCCTATTATTCAGTAACTCCCAAAATTGGAATTAATACATTTCCAGTCCTAAATTGTTATAATTTCAAATGAGTCTTCTAAATTTCTAGGTCACTGAAATCTTTAAAGTTCATTACAAAAAAATTTAATAAATTGGAAACCATGCTTTTAAATTTGCTAGCATGGAAAATGTTTATTAGTAAAACATATTACACATTTGTGGTGTTGTATTGTTCTCTCCACCCAAACACTCTTTATTATTATTATTATTTTTTTTAAATATACAGTTCTCCCTTAACATTTACATGTTTTCATTAATCGCGAAGCAAAAAATGTGGAACATTTCAACATTTGTGAAGATTGAACATGGTTATTCGCAGATTTTGTTTCATAAAATATATATTTTTACAAAGTAAGTTGTTTTTCCGATTCTAAGAACAACTATGTGACACTAAACACTTATGTACTGCATAACCTGCCATATTACTGCACATTGCAAGAGCTTTAGCCCTTGTTTTTAGATAAAATATAGATTAGTAATTTCCTTTATTTTTTTGTACAGATTTTTTTCAATTTTCTAAAATTTCAAATTTTTATTGCAGGTGACATATTTTCTACGAAAATTGTCGAGGAGATTGTAAAACATCAGCAACAACTTGTTGAGAATGCCATGGAATGTGATTCTTCATGGGTAAAGTGTCTTAAATTTAAAATAGAAAAAGAAACCATTACTTTTCTTTAGATGAAAATTTATAAACATAAGATCTGTTCTGTCAAACAATAGCACATCACTAAATTTTCTGTCATACACTAGCAAATAATTTTTATACTAAATGCTTATAATTATCCAAATTTATTTAAAGCATGTAATTTTAATGTATTAAGCATAATACATTAAAATTACATGCTTTAAATATATATTTTAACTTCAATCGGTCTTTTCTATTATTAAAAAAATAAATAAAAGATTAGAATTTAACCTCTTTATATGTACAGAAAGATACTCACACTTATGATATTGACATTTGCAGATATTATCAGGAAACTAACCATAACGATTGTTAAGAAATTATTGTAGTATACAATATAGTACACTTTATTTAACCCTTTCCGGCACGGTCAATTTCTGTTAGTAGAATAAGAAATTAGTGACAATCGCTGGAATTTAAAAACAATTTTTTTAGAAATTAAGAATCCCTTAATGTAAGATTTCATTGTAAAAACAAAATTTTATTAAAATATTACTGGTGTCATTTGGAATTAAAATTAGGTATCCTGCATTGGGTACAGTATGCCAGAAAGAGTTAAGGCTTTCAATATGGAAAGCATTCTCATATTATTTCAATTTAAATTATTCTACACTGGTTTTACTCATACTGTTTAAGGTATTCAAAACTTATATTTAACTTTAGAAAATTTGTGGTACTTTTATCTCAGACATTTACCAATCTTTCCAATAAGATTTTTTTTACACAAGGTACAAATTAGAAACATTATTTCGATGGCAATGTATTATGTAGCATATCTACTTTTACTAAGAAACATTATGAAGTGGAGCCCATGTTTAATTATAAATTATAATTTAATATCAGCTTAATGATTATGAATCTATATATTTTTTTTCTTTAATACTACTATTGAAATAATCTAAAATATATCTATGGCTATGATATTATCAAGGTTGTAATTTCATTTGTTTATCATTATTAAACTGCATGTGTAATAATATATTTTATTTAATATTAAAGTAATCCAGAATGTATTAGAAAGAAATATTATGAAGATTATGAAATGTGTCAACATTATAATTAATATTTTAAGAGCTCCAAGTTTGAAATAAAATTATTTGATATTGTTTGCATTAACATTGTCTGTAATTTACTAGGTCAGGGATGGTGAACCTTTTCACATCTGCATGCCAGTTTTTTTCCAAAAATATACTTTATGTGATTTTGACATATCAACAAACAAAGTTATTTAATCAAAATGTCTTAATTTTTTAATTAAAAATATGCATAATATTTGGTGTTATATTTTATAATGTAAATTAAAAGTACTATTTCTGTTATTCCATGTTAGATGATAAATAAGTAATCAAATTCCAATTTTATCATCATACTTTTTGCTTATAGTGAATGTTTCCTTTTCCTTTTCGACAATCTCATAAACTGAAATTTTTTGATTCAATATTGATATAGAATTGAATATCGAGTTATTATTATAGTTTTTCTTCAGTCTGTATGGCAATGGTCATCAATTGAACTAATCGAATTCAGACAAACCTAGCTAGTCAAGATTTATACATTTCGTTCAACTTCACTATTTCAGATATTTTAATATCTTTTGATTTGAGAAATTAAATCTATGTCGTGCCGAAAATAATTGACCGTGTGCCATAGGTTTGCCGACCCTGTACTAGGTCATTCCATGGTAACTTGTTTTATATTTAGAATAGTTTATTTCACTAATTTTAGTATTATAAAATTAAAATAACATTCAAAATGTAAAATTGGCATGATTCGTTCATTAAACCTATTCAATGATAAATTTAGATGAAAATTATCTAATTTTAGTGTTTTTTCTTGCACCTGGCAGTTATATTTATTATAACTAACATAACTGAAAAAATAATGCAAGTTACCATAAGAAATACAATTTTTATCCAAATTTATATTTGAATATTTTTTGTGTGTTATATTACTGAAATTATTGCTATAAATTGTCTTAATTATAAGATATGTAACAATGGGATGATTCTTCTATTCAATAACTCCCAAAATTTGAATTAATACTTTTAAAGGTCTAAAATGCTATAATTTGAAACGATTCTTCTAAATCTACTGAAATCTTTAAAGTTCATTACAAAAAAAAAAAAAAAAAAAAATGAAAGCCATGTTTTGAAATTGTCAGCATGGAAAATGTTTATTAGTAAAACATATTGCAAATATTAGATTAATTTTAAACAAGATTATTCAATTGGTAAATTAATTATAATAGATGTAAACTTTCCATTTTGGGTTTTTTTTTTTTTTTTCACCGCAAAATGGAAAATTTACATCTGTCATATTGCAAATAGTTGTATTCTCTCCCACAACACTTAAAAACCTTTATAAATAGTATGTAATGTAGTGCACTTTATTTAAGGCTTTCAATTGTGGGTAGTATTTTCATATTTTTTCCAATTTAAATTATTCTACACCAACTATTACTCATACTAGTTAAGCTATTTAATATTTACATTTAACTTTAGGTAATTTTTGGTACTTTTATGTTAGTCATGTGCAAATCTTTCCAATAACAACTTTTTTCCCCTCAGGTACAAATTAGAAACAATATTTTGATGGCATGTATTTTGTAATATATCTTTTATAATGAAATGGGTGAATTATTTAAAATTAAATAATGGAATGCAAATGATGATAAAGATGATATTTGTTGATTTATCATCTGTACTTGGGTTATAGAAAAGTACCATATTTTAAATTATATTTTTAATATTATATATAAATTATAAAATGAGACATAATGTTATAAGTAAATAATTTTATTTTGGTCTTCGGTTTGAAATTTTTAGTTTGTTTATTTATTATATAACTCTCAAGTGTTTAATATGCTTGCAAAATAATATTAAACCAATGACAACTTTCTTTACAAATTACCTATTTGCATTTAAATATTTTATTATTTTTTTTTCTCTGTTTTGCATTGGATATTTGAGGTCAATATCTAATTGGGTATTGTTTTAGTCTTTTGATTTCAAGTGCACTTTTTCAGAAGAAAATTTCATTTTAAGAACTATTGCACAAATTAAAAGTGTTCTCAAAAGGAAAATAAAACTTTTAAAAAGAAAAAAGTAAAGATATTTGGTTAGACATCAACCCCAGAAAACCTATGCAATAATTTAAAAAAAAAAAAAAAAAAAAAAAAAAATTCTAAAGTACTAAAATGGAAATAATTTTGAAAAGCCATTGTTTTAATATTTAGTTTGCAAATAATAAATGTTGCAATGTTTTGTTGTTAGATATTTACATCTGTCTTTCTTTTTTTTCTAGTCTTCATATTATTATTTTGTTGCTTCCTAGAATATGCAATATGATGAGATATATTGCATGTAAAATATATTAGTGCAATTTCTAATGAGTTTGAAGTTAAATGTTATTTTATTTCTTCTCCCCCCCCCCCCCCAAAAAAAAAAAATTAAATTGTTTTAGATGCATTTGTATTTAAATAAATAGGTAACACCATCAATCATCATCTGGTTCGTCTTTCTCTGCATATAACAGCTCAAAAACTACTCAATTGAATGGTTTCAAATTTTAATTTGTATAATCAATGCAGAATTTTCTCATGTCATTTTAAATTTTATGAAGATCAAATCTACACTTAAAAGGATATTAATGAAAGTTTTCTTTATTCTACTAAATCCTGTCGAACATAATTCATCCAATGACATCTCAAGATAGGTAATGATTCTAGGTGACCATGGTGATTACATCCTATTTAAGATGGAGTCATATTACTTCTGCATTATTGAATTTAATGTGTATAATTGTAATAAGTTTTGTATTCGGTATTTTTTTTTTTATATATAAGAAAAAGCAACATCTATTTCACCAATGTCTAAATATTTATAAAGTAGTTATGTTACAAATGCAATTCTTTTGCTACGTTTGATATGTAATTTTTGACTTGTTTATATTTACTACAAATTTTGACTTCCAAATTGTACTCAATTCTAACTTCTTACTAATAATCTAAAATACATTAATTGTAATGTTTTTAGAAATTTTGATGTGTAAACAATAAGATTTCTTTTTAAAAAACAGAAGTGCAAACTACTAGCATAATTGATATTTTCAAATCTGTTTTTATCATAGATGTTTATTTCAGTTAATAGACTATTTTTTTTCTTTTTTTAAGTATGTCAAGAAATGTGTTTTTGTTTTGTTTTGATGTACTATTCGTTACTTTATTATATCCAACTGAAAATTATTTATTGATTATCCCTCTTCTTAAAAACTGCCTTAATAGTTCATAATTTAGCTAGTTACAGTTTATTTTTATTCAATTTTTGCAAATGCTTTTTTTTTTTTTTTTCTTTTTCAGAATAAAATGCAGATCAATAAAGTTTACTGCAAACCATTGTGTCGTCATTGTAAACCATTATAATGCATATGAATGTTATTTTATTTGTTATATGTAGTAATCATTGTATTCAGTATTAAATTTTGTTATGTAATAATATTTAAAAATATACATATTATGTTATTGTAACTCGTACTTTCAAATAAATGAAATTTATTAAATATTTTGTTGTTTTCATTTGACTATATATTTTTATCATAAATAAAACTTCAAGTAATTAGTTGTTTTGTTTATGAGTAAACTTAGATGCAAGAATTGTTTTGAATTATTTTATTTTTAATAACAAAATGATTAAGACATAAAATGAGAAAATAATCTCATTTTTAACACTTTTAACATGTTGAATATTGTTTGTTTATTTTGGCTACATTCAACTCAATGACATAGCTGGCGAGAGGAGGGGGGCAGTCTGCCCCGGGTGTCACACTCTAAGGGGTGACAACCAATCTTTGTTTGCAAAAATATAGATAGATAATCTTATAAGATTTTCTAAAAGAATTCTGAAATAAAATGAAATTTATATTGAAAATATTATTACTTTGTTAATATGAAGCTCTTAAAAATTTTCAAACAAATGTTGAAAATTTATTTTTAAAAACGTAGAATTGCAATTGAAAAGTATAAGTTAAGTGCAATTCTACGTTTAAGTGTGATTGCATAGAGGGTTTCGTCTAATATCCCCTTCAAATTACTTTTTCGTTAAGTTAACAAACAAAAAGCTGATTTTTAGTGCTATTTTGGA
Organism: Maratus speculifer; assembly: GCA_964019185.1. Taxonomy (NCBI): domain Eukaryota; kingdom Metazoa; phylum Arthropoda; class Arachnida; order Araneae; family Salticidae; genus Maratus; species Maratus speculifer. Next base: position 134,610,549 of record OZ025293.1, on the reverse strand, counting down.
ATTTCTTTGCCAATCGTACCAACCAGAAAAGAATTTTGAAGTATTCCCCTAAATGCTGCCTTGATCACATAGATTTGTTGATTTCTCTATCAGAATACGCAGATTTAGTAAAGGTATGCAAGTAAATAAAATTATGAGTGAAAGTAAAATATTCAAAGCTTAGCATAAGTTTAAGGGAAACCAAACTGGGCACCAGAGGTGGCTAGTAATTTAAATGAATAATTTAATTAAAAAAAATTTCATTTCATGTATCAAAATATGATGAAATAAAAACAAATAAACACGTTTTTTGCATGATCTATTTAATCTATTAAGGGGTCTCAGGGGTTGATCGATACGGAAAAACATGTAAACAGAGCTCTCGCTTCGCGTCCATATAAAAAACAGAAGTATTCAATGTAATTAATTTAAACTTTCTGATATTTTAAAGGTATGTTTGTAGTTATATTCATTTATAAAATGAAGTACTTCAATGTAATATAATAAGAAATATAGCAAAATTTATGTAACACAATTTTCAGAAAAAAAAATTATGTGTTATATCACCAACACCAAGATATCTTAACATTGAATTGATATAAAAACCTAATTTTTGCTTTAAAATGATCCGAAAACTTTATAGAATGAATTAAGGATATAACTATAACTCAAAAACAACATTATGAAAAAAACTCTCAAATTTGAAAATTGAAAAAACTTTTAAAAAATACAAATTTTTTTTCATTAAAAATGCTCAAAATAATAAACTATCTAAACTATATTAATTCATTCTATAGATAATGATGTTATACGCATGCAAAAGAAAAAAATTAAGCCATTCCATCAAATAGTTTTTATTTAATCTTGGTGTTAGTTTTCAAAAATCAAGTTTTGAGAAAACGTGACTTAAAGTTGAAATTATATGGGTGCGGCTATGAAAATGGTAATACATAAATGCTTATAACTCCGTTAAAAATGCAAATATTTTTATGGGGGTTTTTGCATTGAGTTAAGAATTAATTGAATAATCAAACTAGATCATAAAAAAAAAAAAAAAAAAATCTATTCTTTGAAAAGTTTTCAACCCCTGAGCCCCCTTAATTTATGTTAAATACATAATTTATTTAAACTTGCGTGCAATGATTAGAAGAAATGAAATTTCTAATCTGAAAGTTACGCTACTGAAAATTTGGTTTCTAAATATCACACTTTTTAAATTTTTATACCATTATATAAGGGAAAAAAATGTACTTTTAAATGCAATTTGTTTAAACGCTGTATCTCAGTTTATTTTTGAGACATTAATTTTTTTGTAGTTTTAAATACCAATTTTGTAACTGTGGCAACAGAAGTATTCAATTTCTTTTAAAAGTAGAGTAAAATATATATATATTTATTTAAACTTGTGTGGCAACAATTAGAAGAGTAAACAAACAAACAAAAAAAAAGAACTGATGATATTAAAAATAATATTTAAATTAAAATAATAGTCTTTCTCAAAATTTTATGATTTGTTGTGTGACAAGAGGTAATCAGCTATAAGTACACAAAATTTGAACTCGCTGACTAATATGGTTTTTGTGTATGGACTCTGTGACAGACAGACACATGACAGGGACGAATAGGGTTTTGTTAGATGAACGAAACCCAAAAAAATATACCAGATTTTTCCTTTTTTTTTTTCTTTAAGGGGGAGGGGGGTGACAGCATTTATACATGTCATATGTCACTCATCTAAGCTATGCCACTGCTCCAACTCTTGTAAATAACCCGAGATTTCCATCTAAATATTAGTTATTAGAGCTGTTGCTGACTACATATATTTGTTACTAAGTAATGGGTATTCCCTAAGATACAAAATGCCAAATTGTTACTTAGAAATGCGATTTGTTAGACATTACCGTGTATATATGCAGCTGAAAAAAAACAAATGAAAATAACTCCAAACGCTCTGTGTATTTGTGTATTCATGAATGCAACCAGGCGGTCCAATGAGATAAAAGATTCTAAATTGTCCTTGAATTCAGACAATTTGGCATCACTTGTTTCCCTATCAGTGTATGCATAGAATTCTATTTGTAAGCATTATTGAATCTCAAATGATTTGGAATTCATATTGCAGGATTAGTACGAATCCTTCAATTTCACACCAAAATTTTTTTTTTGTACCAGTATTTTCTTGTAGAAAATCTCTTCTTAAATCAAACAAAATTTTGCTCATTTGAACTAGATCTATTTTATTAATTGAAAAAAAAAAAATAAATAAATACTGATATTTCACATGGAAAATAATGGTATCCATACGAACAATGTATGTGCTCGTTGATTCATTTGTTTTATTACGGGAAGAAAAAGAAGTAAACTGTGGATGCATTTTTCTGAAGCGTAAAATGATAAAGCAAAATGTTATTTATATTTATGCAGAGTGGAATATTCAGTTAAAGGGAATAATAAAAAAATTATGGTAAAACATTCATTTATTTTATGCAAGAGCGTATTCAGCCCTCAATTCAAAAGGGGGGATGGGTCATGACACTTTTTCTTTAAAAGGTGGGGGATCACTTTACTTCATGATCAATTATATTGAAAATTATTCTTAAAATGAAAGTGATGATTTTTCTGATACTTTATCTAATTCATTTTCATTCGTGAATAAATGAAATTTGCATTAGTATTCCTAATAATATCTAATTTACAGATTTCATTCAGACATCAAGAAATTGAAACATTTCTTATAAATACAAAAAATTATTCATAAATGTTGTTAAGATAGCTTTTTACATAAATTTTATGATTTGAAGCCACAGAAATGTTGCATGAGAAAGCAATTAGCAGTTTAAAATGCCAAATTTCATAGAATTTATTTAAAGCTTTTATTTAAAAATCTGCTCTTATTTAAAAATGGTAAATACTTTTTAATCACATAGTTCCTGAATGAGTGCACTTGCAAATATCTTGAAATTAAAAATACTTTCATAAATGTGTCAAAAATGATCTAATTTTGATTTGAGTAGATTTTAAAGAATTAGATATATTCTCATTATTGAGCGGGGGGGGGGGGGGGGATAACAATTTAGGGTATATTTAAAGAAATTTTTAGAATATTTCTACTATTCAGGGAGGGGGTGGCATTACCCCTGTTACCTCCCCCCTTGTATCCACCATTGCTCATGTGATATTCTCCAGAAATTGCAGATTAACATAAGCATATTTATCAGTGATGTCTACATCTCAGTCCTATCCAAAAGAATTTTTACAAAATCGGTTTATATATTATCTGAAAGCCCCCCCCCCCCTTTATTATAACAAAAAAGAACAGAAAAATAATATTTTTAAACATAAATAATTCTGCGATAAAGCAAGTGATGTAAACAGTCGTGTGATATTTAAATTTTGCTTCTGGGTCATGTGGTACAGTTGTATGTAATAATAATAATAAAAACCTATCGAACAATCATTTTGGTTTGCAGAAAGAGTAAAGTATATTTTTTTAATCAACAGATAATGGTGGTAGTACGACATGCTTTATTTTCAGATGGCTTGACTAGCTTTGTTTATAAATACAAGGGATACTTCTTCTCATCAGATCTTAAAGGGATTATTAGCTATTTTACTAAAAAAAAACCTTCAGGACTGATCACAACTAAATCTGTATAGAAAATGGCATCATTTTCATGCAATCATTGTAGATCTAATTTTCATGAGCGATAGTCTAGGTTTCCATTTTAAAATATTGTTTTATCATCAAGGGATGACCCTTACTCTTCTGAAATTAGCATCCATTATCTATAAATTAAAAGTTTTATTTTCAAACTATGCAAAAATAAAATTTTATTACATACATTTTTTTTTTTTGTTTAACCAGTATATTGTTTGAGAAATGAAATATTTTCAGTTACATGTACTAAAGAAATTCTGTAATCTCATTTATAAAGCAGCGGGGGTTTACAATGATTGTGTTAAAGTAATTAATTTTTTATCTTATCTTCTTGTCATTTTAAGGATTTATAGTCGAGAAAGTAGTGTCACAGATAACAATAATGTAAATAATGAGATGGGTTTCACCAGATAGTGGTATTGCTAAAACAACATCATATACAATATGAAATGAGTGGTAATCTGATTTCTGATTATATCTTCGATTAAGTTTACTATGGGTAATTAATCAGATTAGCTTTCATTTCACATTGTAGCAACATGTCAACATAAAAATCAATCTACACATATAACAATTGAGAATACAAAAGTAAGCTACTATTGCCATTTTTTAAACGAAGAATTGAAGCAGTTATCTCTTTTATTAGAGGTTGTCTCAGCCTTCCTAAATCCTCATTTTAAATAATTTTTGAAGATTTAATACAAAAAGGAATTATAAAAGTAAATTTTATTTTGTGGAAAACCGGGATTGTACTACCCCCCCCCCCCCCCCAAAAAAAAAAAAATTAGTTTAGTTTTTTTTTTTTTTCAGTGTTTCCTTATTTTAAATTGTTTAAAAAGAATATTTTCTTTTATTTTTTTAGTAAAAGAAAAATAAGGCCATAGCTAATCAGATTTTTTAAATTCAGGAAACGATAATTGCTTTTCCTTGCTTCCCTTGCGTGCAATTATCCATTTAAAAAGTTTTATTTTTATTAATTTATAGGTAATTAATGCCTTAGCAAAAATAGTTTTTTGAGTTTTGAGTTAACAATGCTTTGAGGTCTATAGCTACAATGGCTGTTACCTCGAATGATCCATAAACCACAGAAACAAATACAGAACACTTTATTATTACAAGAAATCCAGTACATACATTTTAATACACATCACAGGGACAACACCCGCACACCCCATGGAACAAAGAATATAAACCGGGAAGGAAAACCGGTCAACGGAAGCGAGCCGAGGCAAGCCGAGAATTCTGGGACAAGTGTGACCCTGAACTGCCGGCAACCTTGGCGATTTTTTTCGATTGGCGATAACTTGGCATGTGTTTTACCTCTCGCCGCCGTAGAAATCAGTACCCACCCGTCTCTGGCTAAATAAGCGATAAATGCGCCAAACAGTTACCATTCCTCAGGGAATGCTGGGATATGGGTGAACCTCACAGAAATCCGGTGGCATCGACGATCACCCTGCTTCTAAGGGGAAAGAGGCTTCGTTTTCCTTCCCGGTTTATATTCTTTGTTCCATGGCACACCCATGCCGCTAGCTGGACTCGAACCAGGGTCCAGCGGTGTGGGAGGAGCTCACGCTACCGACCACGCCACTGGATCGGCTAGCAAAAATAATACTGACACTTACGTTTCGATACGAACGCGAATGTAAACAAACAAACACGACCGTTCCCCCTTTCCCCAAACTGCAAATATACGCATGCGCAAGCCAAGTTCTTATGCCGTAATGTGAACGCAATTTTGACGGTCCTTGGAGCTTGCAGAGCTTGTAGACCTGATAGACCGCATAGTGTAAACCAGCTTTTGGCCCGCGCAGGTTTCGAACCCGTATCGTATGGTTACAAGCTCAGCACTCTGACCATTCAACCAAGTACCTCACATTTACTTGTAACCTCGCTTGTAACAGATTATCTTTATAATTGGCACCACAAGTAATTACATCCGTGATCTGTTCTCCATCTGTTATAGGGCATTCCAATATGACGTCAGGAACATTACCGCCCAAAATCTTCTGTCTGCGCAACTTCATGCCCATATTATTGGCATCTTTCAAGTGAATGTATGGTTACCATTTTGGCTGCTTTATCGCACTTTATTTAATTGCCAAATATTTTATTGAAGTTAGTCTTAAGCATTTGTTTTTAATAGAAAATTATTCAGAAATCTTTGCGCTATCTAGACTTGATTGCAAATGAAAGAAATATATCACGTAAGTGTTTTGTAACTGTTTTCTATTTAATATTCTGTCCGATTACTTCTTGTTCAATATTTCGTATAATTTTTTGTCTGTTACGTGAATAGTAATATTTCTAGTGCTAGAATCATGCCTGCTTTTTAAATACTTGTAAACTTTTTGTATATTTTTATATTAAAGCTTATTTATCATTATGATAAGTATACTAGAATATTTTATAGAAAAGACATTGTATATTTTGAAAAATATTTGTGATATACATGCTTGTTGATTTTTTTTTTTTTTAAATAAATACGCAACTACAATATTCCCTTCTAGTTCCTGCAAGATATATTCACAATCCTTCACAGAAAATATATATTTAAAAATATTTTATTATAGCTTTTTTACTTTTAAAACAGTCAATTTTGCAGACCTATTAATATGAAAACATATATCTGCCAACTCCCCCCCCCCCCTTTTTCTACTCAAATAAGTATTTTATTTGCTAAAAGTTTTATTTAAATGAAATGAAATCGAATAAGTACCAAATAAATATAACACAGTTTATGAATTTTCTGAACTCATTTAAGCTAAGCAAGTAAGAAAAATCATGCCTTAAGCATAGATTATGAAGCACTTTCTACAACTTCCTGAAATCATTAACAAAACTTTGTTATACATCTTGGCGATGAAGAAGAATGTAGTAGTGTGATTAAAGTACGTTTTTAATCCTTCATTATTTATGATAGTAGAATATAATTTATCTTATTGTAATTAATATTGTTGAAAAATTGCATTTCTCAAATTTAAACATAGATCGAAATCATCATAAAAGTAAATAAATAGTTAATGACGATTGTTTATAGTGCCTAAACGTTCAATGAATGGGTAATTTTTCCTTTATTGTATTTAGTAACAAGATTCTCAGTTGTCAATTTAACATAAGGTTTTGTATCAATAAAATTATGTGTCTTAAAAAGGTTTAAAGGCAGATTTTTTTCCGCAAAAAAATTTATCATACTACTTTGATTTTGTAGTATACTATATAAATGTAAACTTTAAAGCAATTTATTTAGGTGAATTAAAAGGAAAAAATGCATAATTTATTTCATGGTATTTGATGTCACATTAAAGTAAACATGGGGTATATTTTTAATACTTAAATCTTGTTTTATTAAATCTTGTTCTGTGCTCTTTCAAATTTATAAAATGTGGATTTTTTTTTCTTTTCAGTGTAATTTTCTGCTCATCACATCACCAACAGGTCCCATCATATTAATTGAATGTGTATTGTCTATGCTGTATGGTTTGCTAATTCACTTCATACCATTGACAATACTTTCTCAATTATTCCTACTTCTGTATACTAATGTTAGCTATGGAAATGGGAAATAAAGAGAGGCATTTTCTGTTGAGTTCAGAATGGTGAAGGATGGAAGATAATGAAATTGCATTCTACTTCAATGATAATTCATGGTAAAATTTGGATTAATGATATTAATTATAGTAATTCTTATTTATTTACTTTTTGCTTTCTTCATTTTAATTACAAGAATTTCATCAATGGTTATTATTATTAATATTATTATTATATTATAAAGTTGCCATATTAAAGGTAGTGGCCAGGCACGTAGCCAGGGAGGGGGCTAAGGGGGCTGAAGCCCCTCCCGAAAGTTTAAAAATAATTTTAAAAGTTATTGCTAATGATAATGAAAATTGACGTTTTTCTTGTATTTATCTTTAATTACATTAAAACTAGATACAGTTTTAGTTATAAAAATATAAAGGTATTCAGGTAGTCATGTCTATGTTCCATGAAAACATTCTAGTAAAACACTTTCATGTGTGAAAGTTAGGCCTAATAATGTTAAGAAATTTCAAGATAGACTTTGCAAAGTTCCAAACAAACAACGACAACATTCCATTGTAGCTTCATTGTTTATTACAAAAAATGTTAGTGGACGTAGGCCTAATAAACCAAACCTAAACAAGTCTCTTTCATCGGGTTCACAGCATGCCTTTTCTGCTTGTTATTTCATTACTACTTGCAATGGATGGAGAATCCGAGTTTGTAAAAACAATTTCCTAGCTATAATTTAAGTAGAATGTACAGGACTGTTCAATATTGTTAAAGAGGTAAATGCCGGAAAACTATTGAAGAAAAGAGAGGAAGTGACAGGCAGGCACGTAGCCAGGGAGGGGGCTAAGGGGGCTGAAGCCCCTCCCGAAAGTTTAAAAATAATTTTAAAAGTTATTGCTAATGATAATGAAAATTGACGTTTTTCTTGTATTTATCTTTAATTACATTAAAACTAGATACAGTTTTAGTTATAAAAATATAAAGGTATTCAGGTAGTCATGTCTATGTTCCATGAAAACATTCTAGTAAAACACTTTCATGTGTGAAAGTTAGGCCTAATAATGTTAAGAAATTTCAAGATAGACTTTGCAAAGTTCCAAACAAACAACGACAACATTCCATTGTAGCTGCATTGTTTATTACAAAAAATGTTAGTGGACGTAGGCCTAATAAACCAAACCTAAACAAGTCTCTTTCATCGGGTTCACAGCATGCCTTTTCTGCTTGTTATTTCATTACTACTTGCAATGGATGGAGAATCCGAGTTTGTAAAAACAATTTCCTAGCTATAATTTAAGTAGGATGTACAGGACTGTTCAATATTGTTAAAGAGGTAAATGCCGGAAAACTATTGAAGAAAAGAGAGGAAGTGACAGGCAGGCACGTAGCCAGGGAGGGGGCTGAAGCCCCTCCCGAAAGTTTAAAAATAATTTTAAAAGTTATTGCTAATGATAATGAAAATTGACGTTTTTCTTGTATTTATCTTTAATTACATTAAAACTAGATACAGTTTTAGTTATAAAAATATAAAGGTATTCAGGTAGTCATGTCTATGTTCCATGAAAACATTCTAGTAAAACACTTTCATGTGTGAAAGTTAGGCCTAATAATGTTAAGAAATTTCAAGATAGACTTTGCAAAGTTCCAAACAAACAACGACAACATTCCATTGTAGCTTCATTGTTTATTACAAAAAATGTTACTGGACGTAGGCCTAATAAACCAAACCTAAACAAGTCTCTTTCATCGGGTTCACAGCATGCCTTTTCTGCTTGTTATTTCATTACTACTTGCAATGGATGGAGAATCCGAGTTTGTAAAAACAATTTCCTAGCTATAATTTAAGTAGGATGTACAGGACTGTTCAATATTGTTAAAGAGGTAAATGCCGGAAAACTATTGAAGAAAAGAGAGGAAGTGACAGGCAGGCACGTAGCCAGGGAGGAGGCTAAGGGGGCTGAAGCCCCTCCCGAAAGTTTAAAAATAATTTTAAAAGATATTGCTAATGATAATGAAAATTGACGTTTTTCTTGTATTTATCTTTAATTACATTAAAACTAGATACAGTTTTAGTTATAAAAATATAAAGGTATTCAGTTACATATACTGTAATCCCCCGTTATACTTCTCATTCGAATATGTTCGTCCTTCGTATCTATCACTAAAAATATAAGTTCTTCTTAAAACGCAAATCTAACTATCTTTATGCACCGTAAAATTTGATAAGCGCAATTATATATCGCAATTTGACTAAGAAAAAGTAAGTGGAATACGCACATGGCGTATAAGTTAACTTTCGGAGTAAAATGTAAAACATTTACTTGCGCGTTATTATATCCCTCAATTTTCTTTTTCCTATTTATATTCCGCAGGCAATGAAAACCTACAGACATCCACTGTTAAAAATTTTTGTAAAGAAAAAAAACAAAAGCTTTTATAGTCACCTATAATGTAAAATCCTGTGGAAATTAATGATTTTAAAGAAAATATACCTTTGAAAATGGCGTTACAAGTGTAAAAGACTCTTTATTAAAAAAAAAAAAATCTAGTAGCAGAAAATTTTGAAAAAGAATGGTACGAAGAAAAACGATAGGGTATTGAGAAACCAATGGCCTCTACGGTGACGTCTCCGTGTTTTTCATTGAACGACTACTTTGAATAGTTAGCATGTGAATTTTTAATAGGAAAAAAAAGTCACAGAGTAGTCTATCTAAAAAAATTCCTTTGTCTTTTGAAGAATTAACAATTTTAGGGTTGGATACTCTATGTAGGGTTTCCATACACGGCATTTGATGGAGCAGCCAATATTTTTGGCCATGTTAGTAAGTCTAATCTAGAATTCGTCAAATGTATCCAAAAATTAAAAACACCCGTTATACAAGCCGGCGTTTAAACCTTGCATTTTCCATCAGTATGCTGATCCCTACCATCCGAAATTTCTTGTAACTGTTAATGGAGTGGCAAATGTTTTATGAAATCAACCAATAGTAAATTTATTACTTCTGAAAGCAATTTCATCATACGTCTCAGAAAAATAAAAAAATTACCAGACTTCCACCTTTGCGACACAAGATTTGTCGAAAGGCATGAAACCATATTAACTTTTGTTGAGCTGTTTAAATGCATGTGCATTAACTTAGAACATATTTCGGGAAAACACATGAAATATATTTCTAACAGCTACAGCTCTCTTGGCAGTCATCAAGTGATTTTCGCATAAGCCCGTTTGTTTGTACAAGCTTTTCATCTGCAGTCTGATAAAGCCACTGTTAGTTGTTCCAGAAAAATCTCGTGGAATGATATCGGCTGTAACTCATGGTAAAGATGTCCTAATTATTTTACACAGACATAAGGAATGTGTAATGGAAATCTTTTGTGAGATATTTATTTCTGCATCAGAACTTGGAGAGTATACCCATTGAAACTGTAATAAAGATTCCAAAATTAACATTAAGGCAAACACGTCCAAAATCTCTAATTACATATGCTGAAGAGTATAACATGGCCATGGTTTTTAATCCTTGAGTAAAAAGCCTTATTAAAAATTTGAATAAAAGGTTTATTTCAAATGAAGATTTTTATCAGATTTCCAAGCATTTCTTCCAGGATTTGCTTTATGGAAAAATCAAGATTAATCTAGATCTATCAATTAGATAATATTCCTCAATATTTGACAATAAAATATCAATGTTGCAAGTGAAAGCTGAATATGAATTATGATCGAGATGATTGCCAATGTTGACGCATACACATAGGATAAAAAACAAGTAAGAAAAATCATGCGTTAAGCATAGATAATGAAGCACTTTCCAACACTTAATGAAATCTTAAACAAAATTTTGTTATTTAGGGAAATAATAGTGTATAGCCAAATATACCCAAATATGTATTCCAGTACTTTCGAACAGCTCTGTATTTCATATGTCAGTTGATATAATGGGAAAATTTAGTTTAGCAAGAAAATACCCAGTAGCTTGAAATTTCTTTTTCAGCATTTCATACTATTAGATGGAAACATACTTGAATACTTTTGTTCAGCCCTGTAGTTTACATTGTACCTTTATTACATGTCAGCATTAGGCTAAAATGTATTGTAAATTGAAACAATTTTAAAACAATTGAAATCGCATTCTCATAAATTATCATTCATAGGCGTCCATGTACCGAATTCTTTGCGTGGTCCTGTATATCCTTTTATCTATATTCTGCAAACATTTCTCAGTAAAGTGAATGAAGCTCAGCGTAACAATGCATAGCTTATTAAGAACCTCGTTTAAATAATTTACGCTCGTATTCAGTAACGTTGGTGAGCTCTTTTGGGTATCCCTGTATATCAACTATAACATTTATACACACCATATAATGTGCATATATTTAGCGAAATATAAACGCGCATATCATAAATAAAATGCATTTCATCCCTCCATCAGCCATCATCGGACACATATACGGTACTTCGGAAAGAATATACTATTTGAAATCTTTTGTGTGGCCCTGTAAATGTAATCTTTGTGTGGAACACAAAGATTCCATTTGATTCCATTCCAAATTGTGTTCCACATTTGTGTGGAAATGTAAGCGTACATAGATTCAAATTTGTACTTCATATTATGCAAGACAGTAGCATATAATTTATATTAAGCTTCAGTGACGTATATCAATTTTATTATACATGAAATAGCTTAATGTATTTAAAATATGCCATACACAGTTCCCCCTTTTCCCATTATCTAATGGAATTCTTTTGTGTGGCCATGTAAATGAATAATAGCTACATTTTCACCTTATATTTTATAGAATGCATATTTTAATATGTTTGACAGGGTATAACATCTTTAAAATTCCTTTGAAACGATTTTTCCATATAGGCCGTAATGTAATGGGAAACTTTTGATTCACCCTGTAGATAAACTAATCATGGTAGAAACTTCATTTTCAATAGCGTTCGTGCTAGGGTAAACGTCAATAACGTCCTAAAATTTCATGGCAATCCGAGTATATTAACGATTTTTCCCCATAGGCTGTAATGTAATGGGAAACTTTGATTAGCCCTGTAGATAAACTAATCATGGTAGAAACTTCATTTTCGATAGGACTTGCGGTAGGGTAAACGTCAATAACGTCCTAAAATTTCATGGCAATCCGAGTACATTAACGATTTTTCCCCATAGGCAGTAATGTAATGGAAAACTTTTGATTCGCCCTGTAGATAAACTAATCATGGTAGAAACTTCATTTTCAATAGCGTTCGTGCTAGGGTAAACGTCAATAACGTCCTAAAATTTCATGGCAATCCGAGTATATTAACGATTTTTCCCCATAGGCCGTAATGTAATGGGAAAATTTTGATTCTCTCTGTAGATAAACTAATCATGGTAGATACTTCATTTTCAATAGGGTTCGTGCTAGGGTAAACCTCAATAACGTATAAAAATTTCATAGCAATCCGAGTATATTTACGGGAGTTAGAGCGCGGACAGACGGACAGACGGCCATCCGGCCAGACGGACAGACAAACCGAATGCATAAGCACTTTTCAACTTTGTTGGAAAGTGCTAAAAAACTATCGATTACTGCATTGCACCATATTAAAATACGATCAAATATTTTTCTAACAGTCTTGATTACAATTCTGGTAGCAAGCCTGTACTGAAATGTCTTTTGTGACAGTGAAAATAATTAAAACTTTGTCTCGAATCATTATGGTCGATGAAATACTGAGTAGTCTTGAAATGGTTTCCATTCACTGAACACTACAGTAAATCCTGATAAGGTAGCCAGCCTCACTTCCCAGGTGTAAATTGAGGATTTGGATGAGTGTGGCATCAAAAGAAAAATCTTGTCATGTACGTTGAAAAGTGCAATGGACCAAAATGTCCAAATCCAACTGTTTTCGAGATATCAGCCCTTGAAGTGTGAATGAAAATAAAGAATACTGCCCAGTTAAACTGATGGCATTGAGCTCACAGGCTACAAATACTAATTGTACATTAAAGCCTTATATTTTCAAGGGTTAATTCCGTTCGAAAAAAAAATTAAGAAGGGGAAACAGCTCTCCCCTTTCCTCTTTTTTTATACTTAATCATTGAACCTCCTATACTATCAAAGACATGCTTTATCATATAAAAAATCTATATCCAAAATTCAGAGCAAATTAGATAATTCTTAATAAAAACCCATTTAGCATTTATATAATTTAAAAGGAGTTATCCCCTTCTTTTATACTTAACCATTAAACTTCCAAAACGATTCAGAGATTTGAACGAAATCTGAAAATTCTGCTTGAAAAACCTATTTATATAAATTAAGAGGGGGGGGAGGCATTAGAACCCCTGTTGCCCCTATTTATACTTATTCAATGAACACCTAATAGCAGTCACGGAATCGCCTCATCAGAATGATCCTAATCTAAATTTTGAACGAAAACTTAATTCTGCATGAAAATCCCATTTATATCAACTAACGGGGGGGGGGGGGCATTAGAACCCCTGTTCCCCCTATTTATACTTATTCAATGAACACCTAATAACAGTCACGGAATCGCCTCATCAGAATGATCCTAATCTAAATTTTGAAAACTTAATTCTGCATGAAAATCCCATTTATATCAACTAACGGGGGGCATGAGCCCCCCGTTCCCCCTCTTATACATATCGAATGAACTCCAAAAACTAATCAGGGAAGCGCCTTATCAGGATATACCTATATACAAAATTTCAAGTGGATCCGATATTTTTATCATGAGTTATCGCGTTACGCACATACGCACATACATACAGAACGGACGGGCACATAAGCTCTCAGGCTATGATAGCCTGTGAGCTAAAAAAAAATAAATTGACAGACAGGAATATAAATTGTTCGCAAGTTAAAGATTTCTTTGCATTGTTTTTAATCCTCCTGCCAATATCTTTTCCCGAGCTACGAGCAAAATCCTTTACATCCACTCATTACCAATTATTTCCCTTCTTTTAGACAGGCACTTCGCATTCTACGAAGTTTTCGCGTACAACTGCATACAGAGAACTTTTCCATCTGTTTTTAGGTGCGTTCGTAATTATGTAAATACGTAGCACCTATAGTTGTCGTTCAGTCCGTCCGTCTGTCTGTCTGTCTGCATATAACAACGCAAAAACTACCCAACCGAATCTTTTGAAATTTAAAATATATAATTATTACATAATTTTGTCGAGTCATTTCAAATTTTATGAAAATCGGATGGATAGATCAATTACAGGGACAATCAAAATCATTCCGTTACATTACGGTCAATGGGGAAAAATGTTTCAAATGCATTTTAATCGTTTGAAATTTAAATTACATACTTATTGCATAATTTTGTCAAGTCATTTCAAATTTTTTGAAAATAGGATGCATAGATCAAATGCAGGGACAATCAAAAGTACTCCGTTACATTACAGTCAATGGAAAAAAAAAAGTTACAAATGCATTTTTATAATATTACACTCATTCGAACATAATAATAATGATATCCATCATAAAGTACATATTATAATATAGATTTTGCATAAACTGTTGTGCAAAGATCATTTGTTATTGATTTACAAGGCCATACAAAAGTATTCCATTACATAATGAGTATAGAGAGAAGATTTTTCGGTGCGCATTTTAATTGTAATTAACTATTTACGATTTTATGAGATTGATATATGAGAGTGATATTTTTAAAACTTCATTATCGTACGAACGCACCTCATTTGCTACGCTTCACGTGCAATTTCCAACTTGTTATTTCCAGCACTTTGTTTTATGCAAATTTTTCGGCGAATGTGTGGCATGACGTAATGAATAAAGTCAGTATAATGTATATATATTAGTCAGTAAAATAGAATGTTTTTCTTAGGCTGTCTTGACTTGCGAATAATTTATACACCTTTCCTGCCAAATTATTTATTCACATTTAGAATGCTGATACAGCTCATATTCAAAATATTAGAATAATTGAGAAAAAGTAATAAGAAAAAATTATTTGTCATTTATTTTTTTTTTTATACTAAGTAAATGCAATTAAATTTCTTATAAATTAAATCTGGAATGTTTAGATAAGATTTTAACATTTATAAAATATAAAATACAGCACAATAAATTAGGTATACAGCTTCCTTAAACACACCAGAATATTAGAATAAAATTTAGATTGGTTCAAAATATTAGAATATTTTATTTTACGCAACAATATTACCTTATGAATATGAAGTAAATGGTAGTTAATATTTTGTAGCATCCCCTTTAGCTTTCATAACAGCGTACAATCGATCTTGCATACTATATACAAGGTGTTTACAAACATTTCTATCAATATTAGCCCAAATAGACTTTATACGTGCCACTAACTCAGTTTTACTTGAAGGAGGATTTTCTTGAAGTTTTTTCTTCATTATACACCATAAGTTTTCGATGGGATTAAGATCTGGTGAATTTGGTGGCCAAGGAAGTACCTTAATGTTGCGTTGGCGGAACCAATTCTTAGTTGACACCGAGGTATGCGGGGACGCTAAATCTCGTTGAAAGATGAAATCATCTTCAAATAAATCTTCTGATGATGGAATCATGTAATATTCTAAAATTTCTTGATATATCAGAGAGTTAACCTTTTCGTAGACGATGCATAACTTTCCAGGTCCTTCTGCACTCATACAACCCCAAACCATGACACTAGCAGCAAATTTTACGGAACGTTTAAGGCATTCTTTATCAAATGCTTCTTGCTTCATTCTCCAAACTCGAATACCTTGATTACCATATGAAACACAAAACATACTTTCATCACTAAATAATATATTTTTCCAATCTTCATTGCTCCATAAACGTCTTGATTTACACCAATTCAATCTTATACGCTTTTGTCTTGAAGTCATGAGAGGTTTTGTTTTCGGTACACGAGATTCAAATTTAAATTTATGGAGACGTCTTAATGTTGTCGATGTAGAAACTTCAACTCCTTCTTCTTTCCATTTTCGGTGCAAGAATCGCACACTTTTAAAACGGTTTTTCTTAACTATACGCTTCAGTTTCCTGTCATCTCTAGCAGATGTTTTTGGTTTTCGGCCACCATTTCGGCGATTATTTTGAAATTTTGAAATTTTTGAATATTGTGTTAGTATTTTACTAACGCTCGATTGCGAACAATGTAAATAATTCGCTATAAAACATTGATTTTTACCGTGCCGATACAAATCAACCATACGAAGTTTAGTAGATTCAGGAATATCACTCACACGGCCCATTTTAAGACGAAAAAGAAACAAACTGCAAAAAAGAATACTGATTTTAAATAAAATAGTCTGAATTTAATCAATGATGCCACCAGTTAAGAATTGGTAATAATTAAAGGAGAATTAATGTGAAATATTCTAATATTTTGAACCACTTGAATAAATATTCTAATATTTTGACTTTTCAAAATAATTTTTTTTGCAATTAATCTTTTCAAAAATGATATTAAATTTAAGATAACAAGTAAGTTTAATCAACAATAAGTTCTTAATAAAAATATCGTTTGCATATTTTCATTAAAAGACATTAAATTACCAAACGATATTTTCAATTTCTAAAAAAAAGGTAATTATTCTAATATTTTGAATATGAGCTGTATTTCGAAAACGGTTGGATTCGGACGGATAGTTACATTTCACTTTTTAACGTACATGAGATCTTTCTTTTGCTACCACACTCGTCCAAATCCATAACTTACACCTAGGAACGTTCCCTAGTGAGAAGAAGTCACGAAGACTGGTCTATTGTACCAAGAATACCTCATTTATAATTATTGTCATAAGAGAATATGAACTGTAATTTTTATGATTATATGTATCTGTAGCAATTAACTTCATCTATGGATTAATTATTTTAAGTCCCCGCACTTATAATGCAAGACACCCGTTTGCTAATATTGATCCTGTGTTTTAGTCTATTCAAATTGCTTATTGTATTTCAATATTTTTTAAGTATTTTTTTTTTCTCATGGGAATCATTGAACTCATTCCAAACATTATTAGTATGTTCTTTTTAAATTTTGTTCGGTTTCCAAATCATTTTGGAACCTGGAAGTGCTTCTGAAAACCAAAAATTCTAACAGAAATCGAAAGAATTTTTGACATGGCCAACAAGTATTCTATGTTAGGATCCTTAGGTTTATCCTGATTTATTTTTTATTTACACTTTAAAGTGGGCAAATTATTACGGTCAGATCAGGAAAAAAAATCAAAATTTGAGCCCCTCCCGAAGGGAAATCCTGGCTACGGGCCTGGTAGTGGCAGAAGTATTTATATATTTTTAACTGCATAATATTATATGTATATTCTTCAACAACAAGTCCCTCTTTATAATGATTACATATTAAATAATAAAACTTCGTTTTAATGACTATAAAACAGTCCACACACATCATGTGTTTCAGGCTGGAAACTTAAGCAGCCCATCACCAGCCAATGTAAACGTGTCTGTAATGAGACAAGAT
Source organism: Maratus speculifer (assembly GCA_964019185.1). Lineage (NCBI taxonomy): Eukaryota > Metazoa > Arthropoda > Arachnida > Araneae > Salticidae > Maratus > Maratus speculifer. The sequence continues at coordinate 134,592,898 of OZ025293.1, read as the reverse complement.
CAAAATGAACTTCGTGACCGTGATTTTTGAATGTTCATTCGTGACTATTTGCATGTGCTTTTATTTTATATTTAATTGTGATTTATCACCAGTTTTTCAGTGCTATTTAGTGGTTATACATACTCGTAGAGATTTAGACAGGTTTCAAGGCTTAAAAAATGTACTCTTCATCATGCATGACATTTAAAAGCCAATAAATTTGAAAGAAATTTTAAGAAGAAAATGTCTTATCTAATCACAAATTTTCAAATATTCAATAAGACCACAAAAGTCTAAAAAATCTATTCAGAAAAACAACAAAAGTCTATTCAGAAAAATTAATGCTTAGCAATTAAAAGATAGTGTTCATCCTGAAAAGATGGGTTACATCAATTAATGTCAAATTATTGTTGTTTGAATGTTTTAGGCTTTATATTTATTCTACACTAAAATTTAATTAATTTCAATAATAATAATAAAAAAACAAAATTTATCCTTTGTTAAGAAAAATTTTTGCAGGTCATATTATCAGAATCTGAGTTTTAACTGTTTTAAAGTATTGCCTTTTATCTTGTAATTATATTGAAATGTGTGTGGACTGCCTCAACATTTATTGTAATCAAAAATTTACATGTAGCTTAAATGTTTTACTTTATCATAAAATTTGGATAAAAAAAACTGATAAAGTTCCCTCTTACAATGATTATATGTGCTTGTATAAATTTTGGTGGGTTGCATTAATTAGAGCACCAGATATAATTGTTTATGTGTAATTCTATAAATTGTAATTACTCTAACTTTTGGTTGTTTTAAGAAAAGAATATCTCTAAATGATCCAAAAATGATAACATAACGTTTAAAAAAAGGAAATAATCTCTCCTTGTAATCATTATATTTATCATGGGGGAATAAAAAAAAAGGCTACATGAATAAGGGGATGAGTTATCCCTTTAGGGGTGACGAATGTGGTACATGATATCATAAGATATCTCAATGGGCAGAAGTAGTCATCTTTAGATATTGTTAGAATTTTTGATTCAATCAAAATTTTCCATTTTTTTCGTAACTATTTTGTTAATAAATTGTCATCTTTTTTTTCAGTCTTTTGCCTGTTTTTATGAAAATACAAAGTTGTTATTAAACTCTTAAATGATTATAAAATCATTTCATTTCAAAACATGGAACACCCCAGCATTTGACATTTCTATTGTTCTGCCATATGCTCATATAATCGACTGTTAGATAAACAATGTGGAAATGTAAGTTTGAAATTATATTTGTGTTTATTATAGACCGGGAGACAGAAGCACAGACAATCTTATTGAGTTCATGGGAGAAAATCTAGGATTAGTTAAATACAGTAGAAGATCTTTATAACGCAATTCTCCATATAACACACAACCTTTCAGATGTAAACAATGAATTTTGCCATGAAGGAGCACCTGAATTTTAAAACTGTAAAAAACTGCTACTGTCTGAAAACTAAATTTAATGCATTAGTACAATTTAACCTCCTTAATTTAGAACTTTTAAAGGAAAAAAATTATTATTACAATGAATGTTTTTGAAAATGAGCAATATAATGAATAAATTGGGTCCAGGTGTAACTGGACCATTTTTAAAACGTATATTTAACAAAATGTTGAATGATCGCAATAATAGAAAAATTTATAATCTGGATAAGGAATGCAGTATCAAGGTAATTCTAATGTATTTTGATGTGTTTCAGACATATTTGTCTATATTTATGAGGTAAATTTGATGACGCGTGATATGTGATCCATATAACACAAAATTCTATATAACGCACAACCTTGCGTTTTTAGGTTTGCGTTATACAGATCTTCTACTGTATTGATTTGCATATTAAAACACAATTGATTTATCAAGTTCTATCTTGGTGGGAAAAACCTAAAAACTTAATTTTAGCAGTTATCTTGTATGTTTACCATTGTGCTTTAATGCAGCCAAAAGTATGAAAACATGGAGGATTGGGAGCAGGAAAAACTGAAGGATTTAACAGATTTAGGTAATTTTTTTATGTATAGGATTAAAATCAGTATACATTAGTGAACTTATCTATTGCTCTAAAGAAAAAGCTTCAAACATGTAAAATTATCAAAAATAAAATAGATAAAAAATATTCAATATGTAGTATAAAATAAATAATTTTTTTTTTTTTAAACTGCAAATTATTAATGCAATAAATAACATAACATGATGATCTTTAAGATTTTGCTCATGCTGTAAATAAATTTTTTCTTGATTGGGGAGATTATCTTGAAGAATTAAAATCATAATATAAAGACAAATAAGAGAGTATTCAAAGATTGGGATGCTAGTTATAGCATAATAATAATAATCTTTATCTACTGAATCTAATGACAAAAAATGTTGACTTCAAATTATCATTCCAAAAACAAAATCCCATGAAGTATTTAAAATTTAATATTTGAATAATTATGAAAAATAATATATTTACCAAACTACTTTACCAAAATGTTTATTATTGGTAATCAAAAGATTTTTTATAAAGAGTTCAGAGTATCAATGTTTCACTGGATAGAGCAGTTTATTCTTTGAACAGAAGACTGTTTTCTAATACTGTTTAATTAAAATATGAATTTTTTCAAATTTTTATATAAATTCACTGTAATTATTTGATTTAAATTATTTTAAAATAAAGTTACACTACTTATAATCCAACAATGTCTATTTTTATAAAAAAAATATTCATATATATGTAATAAGAAAGGAGGTTTAAAAAAAACCTGTTTAAACAAGAACAAAAAAAAGTCTTTTTTTTTTTTAACAGGTTTTTTGCCAACTCTGAATGAAACTAGTAAAATGTGTGGAAAATAAATGTATAATAAAAAAAAAGAATTTTTAAATACTGATAATGTTATCATTGAGGGAATGGATCTCGGAGGAGGGGGGGGGGAGGTGTCTAAAATTACCAAAAAGTTTATGTTATACATGCATTGTACTGACCCTAAAGACAGTTATAGTCAATTGAATATATCATTGTATTTATTTAATACTAAAATTTGACGATGAATTCTAAAAGAAATTAGGTAGAATAAAAAAATAATATTTTTTAAATTAAGAGTCTTTGCATCCTACATGGTATGCTTACCAACCCATGCCCAAATCATGAATATTCTAAAAAATGCTAGTTGCTCTGTTTTATAGAGATTACCCAATCGTAAAAGACTAAATAATATTATTATTATGATTAGTATCACTCTTTCGTAATCTACTTAATAATCATTTCATTTGACTGGATTATTTTCAGGTTTTCAATGTCACATTTGCTGTTGTTGTGTTAGCTGTTTTGTAATTAATTAAATATAAAAATACATTTGTAAATAAACTCTCTCATTAATGTTAATCTTATGGAGGAAATTTTTTAAGATATCTTGCGCGCATTTTAATTTTTTGCATTGGCCAGCTGAGAATGATCTGACTCTACATCTGCCCTTCTTTACTTTTTCGATTGTGTTTGCAGATTTTTTTTTTCAAGAGGATGCTTTCACCTTTGAAACTGGTTCTGAAAATGAAAATGTCCTAATTAAAAATATCTGTAAACAAAATGAAAAAGTAAAAAATGCCCTTTGTATAGATTAATCTCTGCTAGTCACTAAAAAAGAATTGTTTAAAAATACTGAAATACAAATGAGATATCTGCAAAATAATAATAATAAAATATTCCATTGGATTAGTATTTGTGAGGGTAATTTCATTCAGTTGACTGAAGTAGTCTTTTAATTTTCCTCCATTGAATAATTTTTTTGCACATGATAATTTGTTTTAATATTTTCTTACTTTTTTAATATTCACATGTAAATATATTTTTCAATAGAAAAGTGTTTGGTATTAATATTATCTGGCCTTTTGTGACATGATTTTTCATAATCAGAGATACATCAAATTAATGTATTTTAACAGAATTTTTATGCACATGCATGTGCCCCACCAATGGCCGAGAAGTTCTGTTCTCGAAACTGGTTGTCTGGCGGGTGTTATATAACCCAATCATTTGAAGTTTTTGTGGTTTTCTTCAAGCCTTCAATTTCCTTGCGTTAAATATAGGTTAAGTTCCCTTAATAATTGACTGTCATAAACACACACATGTATATGGGTGATTCTCAAAATAGGGGACAATTTCAAAAATGAAATCTTAAAGAAATTACTGTTAGCAAAATTTCTGAAAAAAATATGTGTTGTTAATATAGTATTAGGTATACTTTTCATGTAGTCAGCAGAGCTAAATATTTAAAAATTAACTTAAAAAAATAATTAGTATTTTTTGAACCATGCTAATGGCAAAACAAATTGAATGGAATAAATATATTAAGAAATTTTTATTTTCTTCCTGTTTAAATATTTTTTTCTACGTTTATTAGCCTTCCTTTCCAACAAATAGTTTCCATTTTTACATATATACATATAAGGGGAATAAAAACATTACCAAAGAGCAAACTTTGTTTACCGTAATTTCCGGCGTATAATCCGCGGATCAAACAATTCTTTTTCAACCCAGAAATTTCATTTAGTAATTGAAGAAAAGTATTTACCGCGATCTAATAAGGTACATTTCATTTTCAATTTTTTATGGGTCGAAAAATGATTGTTTGATCCGCGGATTATACGCCGGAAATTACGGTACATGAACAACATTCTGACACTAACAGTATAAGAAGCTGTCTTAGTGATTTTCTGACAGATTTAATGCATATTTTAGGGATAATAAATGCAATACCTAAATTTATATGTAAAATTAAACTTTAAAAAGGATACAATATAAGTACTAGTTACATTTATGCACATAGGAGTCTTTAGCATGGACAGAAAAACCATGCTAATGACACTGATATTTGTCCATGCTAATGACAAATTTTAATTTAAATAAGATTATGAGCCATAATATAATCACAATGCAATAGTCCTTTCTGGGGCTTTTTAAAACACAAAAGTTCTATGCAAATAAGTAAAATAAAAATTTTAACTATAAAATAAACATGAAAATTATTATCCATTCTAATGACATACAATTGATGTACTCGCCTAATATTCAACTTCTATTCTTAAAATACAATACATGCTTCTATTTTCAGGCTGGAATAAAATGGCTACTTGTTGCCATGGAGAAACTTTATATTTTCAAAGTATTGTCATATGTGAAAATGAAATTTTGATTAATAAACAGCTGTTATAGTATGACCTTGTTTTGAAAATAGAATATGGAGGACAAACTTTAATTCTCTTTTTATATACTATAATTTTATTTTTAAAAAGAAATTTATTGGATAAATCCTCTCCTTGATTAATTTAAAGAAAGAATAACATTTGTTTTATTTTATAAACATGATATTAACTCTTGAAAAAGCTAGTATATACAAGGCACAGCTGCTGTGGACATCCACGCTAATGACATTTTGAACATTTATTCTGTTATTTTAAGGTGTTTTTAAATAAAAAGTGAGTAATTCTTGAGTGCAAATAATGAATAATATTAAGACAAACATATCTAAGTATAAAAACATGACAGAAAACCTCTCAATTTTTTTTGTATGCTGAAAGACATAAATTGTCCCCTATTTTGAGAATCACCCATATATATTCACATATACATATATATTTAATACTGGAGCCCGGTTAACCAAAAAATTACATTGGGTAACATAAATCTTGCTGATTTTGATCTAGTTGTTAACTCGCAATAATTTTAATACAGTGAAACCTCCAAATAAGGGACACCTCTATTTAAGGGACAAAACCTCCGGTCCCAGTCCCAAGGTATAGGACGTGTAATGTATTTACCTCTGAATAAGGGACACTCTATTTAAGGGACACTTGAAAATTAGATTAAAGGGACTGTTTTTTGAATTTTAGGTAATGAAGTAGTCTTTGATGAAAATGAAAATACAAATTTTTGTGAATTTATCAAACAGATGAACAGTCATGTTTATACAGAGGCGTACAATACAATTAACGGCCATTTATTTACCCAGAATTCTGATTTGACATCAATGCCTTTATCCGCATTGAAAGTAATGCTGAAAATTGTGAGGATGATTCTGAAATTGGAGAATGAAAGAAAATTGTGAAATAATGAACTATACAGATGCTTTTAGGCTGTTCTCAAATCCAAAAATGGCAACTTTTAAGAGATAAGTTTTAAATTTTTTTTATTCGGAAATGTCTGAAGCTAGCAGGTGTTGTTGTTCAGAAAATATGTAATCGACCACTTTTTTTTTTCAAATGCAATAGATTTTACAGAAAATATTGACAAAATGGATGTTTTGAACCAAATTTTCATGCGAAAGAAGAATAAATACTCAAGAAAGGATAAAAAAGGTCTTTGTCACGTGATCAAAATCGCGTATAACTCAATAGATGATTTATTTATTAAAAAAATGAAAACGCAATTCAATTCCAAATTGCTTCCATATTGAAACCATAGTCAAGCATTCCAATTTTATACTTTTCCGTTAAAAAGGAATTTTTAACTTAAAAAAAAAAATAAAATAAAAAATAACTGAATTTTGTGTCAAAAGTTTTCCGCTTGCTGAGTAGGGCAGTGGAGATATTTGTTGTCCTAAAATGCGCAAAGCATTGGATTACATTTTTTTTTTGGGGGGGGGGAAAGATATTGAAGGTAATATAGAATTGTAAATATAGTAAATGAACACTTCAAAGATTTCTATAGGAAAATTGAAATTTGCGAAACAATCAACTTGACTGATTACTTCAAGTAAAATTCTTTCAAATGTTTTTATACTTTTGTATGTACATAATATGCATAAAAAATACAAATCAATAATTCTACAAATAATTTAGTAATTAATTGAAAATTTTAAATAATTAATTCTCTTTTCTTTCTTTTGTCTGATTAACATAATTTATACACTTCAGATACATTTAAATTCCTCCTTTGATGCTTTGTTATTTTTATATCCTTCTGAATTAAAAATAATGTAAAAAACTCCGAATAAGGGACACCTCTATTTAAGGGACAAAAGTTCCGGTCCCATAGGTGTCCCTTATTCGGAGGTTTCACTGTACTTTTATCTTGACTGGACACAGGAACTGGAGTCCTGTGAATTTTTTCCTAATAAAGACGAATTCTTCACATTTTTAAACAATTCGTTTGGATATAAAATGCTTTATTTGAAAACAAAACAAGCTGACAGGAACGATAAACATCAGTTATTATTAAAACATCAGTTAAATGATGGATCGAATGCGACATGGGGCTGCTTTTTGTTCAAAGATGTGGAGCCATTTGTATATGTTTTTAGCAAAATTTAATTCAAAGACACATGTACAAACTCTTTCTGGCCATCTCTCACTTGTTGATACAATTATTGCAGGGAAAAAAAAAAAAAAAAAGAACGGCTATAACAGTGAGATAAAGTGCCTATCCACAAAACATCAGTTCCACAAGAAAAATATTGAAGTCTTGCAATGGGCGCTCAGAAATCCAGTTTTAAATCCCATCGATAACTTATGGTGAGATCTAGAAGGTTGAATTTATCAAAAAGGAAGGCATTTTTTCTCATCATCAGAACACAGGTTTATGATTAAGGATGAATAGCACAAACACAATCCCGAACAGTGCAAAAATGAATGATGTCGAGGAATGGTGGAATATTTGCAATCACTAAACTTCAGAGGTGGTTACATAATATATGAAATATTAGTTCCTTTGGCTACTATATTGAATTTATTTGCTGTCCTTATAGTTTTTACACAGGGAAAAATGGTGGGTTTTTTTTTACAATTACTTTATTTTCGTAATAAAATACTCACAGTTTAATTTTGTTGATTTTTTTATTAGCTTTTCAACTTGATACCTTTTATAAGGAAAAAAGATTTATTTGTTTTGAAATTTTCAAGAAAATCAACATTTTTTGCTGTTTTTATAGTTTTTACGTGCAAAGTAGTTATTAATGGGCGTAATCAAGAATTACTGCTTTTATATTTCACATTGATTTTAATATAAATTTATTAATAGTTTAAATAATTAAAAAAACTTTTTTGAATAGAGAAAGAAACCTGTAATATGTTTGGGTCAATTTAGTATAAAAATCAGATGACTTTCATGAAGATATAAATTAATGTTTTTGAAATGGGTTTAATTATATCATCCTCAAAATCATGTTCTTCCAGCTGTATCAAGATTTAAGATAATATGGATATACAATGACATTTCCTGGTCCATTTGGATCCAAGAAACTCAAATAAAATGTCAAAAATGGGCGTTATTAATTGAAAATTCAAAGTTTGTATAATTTTTTTAATGTAGATTACTTCGAAAGCATAATTTATACACAATAATAATTAATAAACATTATGCTCAGTCTGATTCCTAGAGTTTATGATTATTTTTGGTGTAATTAGTTCAGAATAACCCCTTTCATTCCACTTATCACCATTGATGCTCTGGAAATTGGTAACTGAAAACTAAGATTTTTTTTTTTTTGCTACGCGTGAAATAGAGTTTTTGCAATGCTGCAAAAAGTTCAATTTTCTTTAAAAATTACATATTTTTTTAACTTAATAAGAATTGTTTATCAGTCAGTTAAATAGGAGATAAATTTAACTTTTGTTACAATCTGACAGTAATTACTTTTGCGAGTCAGATATTTTGTAGCAAGAGGTATTTTGTTCTAGCCTTAAATCATGACTTTATCTATATACAAAATGCTAAATTTATGTTTCACTATAACAAAATTTGGTACAGCGCAATTTATGCTGCGGTGGCGTTCCCAGCATAAATTGCCCTGATGTGCCAATAAAGAGCAATCTCGTTGTTTGCACGTGCACACAGTTATCGTTTGGATTTCTTGTTGCCTTGTTGTTTGCTGGTTTTTGATGCCTGTTTTGCTCAAAAACAGATCAAGATGCAATTTTATTTTTTTCAGGAGCAATAATACAGGAGTTAAACTCTATATTGGGCCATTTTCCACCGAAATCTGACTAACTGCTTTTTTTTTAAATAATGTGTTTTGAATTTTGAAAGTGTTTTATTTTATGATTTGTCGCAAAAATTTTAGGTGTAGATTGGCGATACTTAAAAACCATCAAATCTGTAGCTGCGGTGGCATTAATACGTAAGTACCCAAAATTTATACAAAAAGAAATTGTCTAATAAAGATTAACTTTATTACACTAAAATAATTTACAGAACACTCTTCCCATGATTTGCAAAATTCTTATGATAATTTAGGGGTGATTGTGTTCAGGTTATATACCTGAATTCAGGTATTTTGTAAATTTACAGTACCAAAATTCCAATTTTTATGATAGTTCAATTTTTAAAATAAAATATCAATTTCATATGATTGCTAAACATAATTAAAATTTATATATTATGTAATTTGGCCTTCCTGTTATAGATATGTTGTCTTTCCCCCTTGTTCCCATACAGAAACATTTCCTCGCTAAAATTTCAGGTATTTTTTCATGAGCCCACAATCAGCCCTGATAATTAGAGTTCAAGGGAAATATTTAAATTTCGATAATTAAGAGAAATGTACGAATTTTATTCCTCGAAGTTGCAGGATTTTGTGTCTAGCGTATTTTATTATTATTTAAAAAACCTATTACAATTTTTCAATATAATCATCATTTTATTTAATAATAGATCTTTCCATGATCAAATTTAACATTTTTTAATTTGAAATACATACTAGAATTTCCATATAGTTATTTAACCATGGAAAGTTTGTCATTAAATGGAGCGAATATTACTAACCGAAAATTATGTTGTAGATTTTGTGAATTAAAAAAAAAAAAAATCACTCGCTGTTTCATTCCAAAGCTTGCAGAGTCCAAAAGTGTCAACAGGTTTAGATTCCTCGTTATCAAAGATCATGTTTTCAAATCAACAACAAAATGTTTTTTATCATCTGATATTTTGTCTTTCTTTTCTCAAATTATTTTCATAAAGCATGGTTTTAATTATAGGTGCATTCAAGGTCCGAGTTTAAAAGGGGAGGAAGAAACAAGGTATCAAGACCTAAAGTATTGATAATTTGTAAATTATTTGGTGAAATTCTAACCCAGGGTGCCATGGCTATTAAAATTTTTCTTGAGTGCATTTTTTCTCTCTTGATGATTACTTTGGTTTCTTATTCTAAAATTGTTTCGATCTATTTTAATTTTTTTTGTTGTGGGAGAAAAAAAAACTTCTCTTGTGCTGCTTGTCTGTTGTTTGAGGATTATTCGCTTAATGAATTCTCAAAAATTAGAGCACTAGTCAGAATACATATGTTCAACAAGAAAAAGAATACTTGAGCAGCTTAAGAATTTAGGCATGCAAAGTTTTCTTGAGACAATGGTGCACCGGCTGGCGTGCCAGTCTGAGCCTGCCCGTGACCTCCCTTTTGGATCTGCCGTTGACACGTACATACATCCTTTTTTTGTACATTCACAATCATTTTACTTTCTCATTTAATAACTACCATGTAAGAGAAAATAAACAGTCAAGTGCAAGTATTACTCACAATCAGAGAGTTCTGTACAATAAACATATATATTATTAACCCTTGGGGACAAGCAACTGATATATGTGGTATTTAAATTTCTCAGAATCCTTCATTATTCTCACCAGTTATTTTTATTGTAAAGTTTACCTTAATTAAATGGAATATTATCACTATTTATGTACAGAAAATTTCTGTTTTGAAATATCGGTGGTTAAAGATTAAAAATTAAACATTGTGAAGGAGCTAACTGTATTATTAAAAGAAAATCATTGCTGAAAGAATAATAAGACTTTGTAAAAAACTATAGAAAGTAGGATTCGTTATCGCTGTATGTACTAGAAAAGTGTGATTGGATAAACCATAAAAATTCAAAGTGATATGAAGCCAAATATTGCTATTCTGTATAACTCTTTTATTTTTTTTATCTTATCTTTATCTATGTATAAGGAATTTAACTCTGTACTGAGAATAAAAGGTACTGCATATTTAAACTTCATTTCACATTTCATAAAAGTAAATTAAACTTAATAATAACCTTTTCTTTAAGTACTTTTATGTTAACTGAGAGCAGATCATTTCAATAGTATTTTTTACCTCGCCAATGCAGTGTTTATTTTTTGTGATGTAGAAAAAAATAATGCTTTAATATTGAAATAAAATGCCTTGGTTTGCCTTATTATTTTCTGTTTTTCTTCCTCTTTATTTGAATGAAATAATAAAAGATTTATATTTTAAATGAGATGAATGCAATATAATGATTATGGCAAGAACATTGTTTGCCAATATATAAACTGTGGCTAACTAATAAAAAAATGTAGTTTTTCACAAGGAACTGTTCTAATATTAATAAAATACAGTAAAAAATTATAAGTAGGAACTCCTAAGGATTTTTTAAAAGGTCTGCTTTATTAATTTTATTATGTATAATGTTATGGTTATGATATTCTTTTTATTGGGACTGTGATATTCCTTCTTGATCATTGATGCAGGATTTTTTGAGACAGCCCTATCATTACATCAGAAGTTTCATGGCTTTGGTCAAAGAAACACTATATAATTATATTTGCTGAGTGAAATCTGTCAAAATTTTTTAGTGTTTAAACTGTACCATCAAATTTATTTTAAGAAAAATATCTACAGCACAGATTCAATTTGTTCAGGCTAATATTAAAAGAATGCTGAATTCTTTAGAATAGTGATAAATGCTATAGAGGGAATTCTAAAATGCTTGCATTTTATTGACATGAATATTAAAATATGAATATGTTGAATTTCTCAATATCATTGATCTTACTCTAGCATTTGGTTTATTTTCAAATTTAATAAATACTAATTCAGAAATATAAAGAAATAACAGAAATTTTAAATATAATAATGCGGAAAAAAAATTCAATAGAAAAGCGAAATTAAAAAGGAAGTAAAATTCATAAATAAGTTGTGATGACATCTACAATGAATCCTTCATGCTTTTGTTAATAAAAGAAAAAGCGTTCTGATTCGGCATTACAGCCTAGTATATTAAAATACAATTTTATCTTTTAAAAAAGGAGCGTTTTAGTTCGAATTACAGCCTGGTATATTAAAATACGATTTTATATAAATAATATTTATATATAAATAGATGAATATACAATAAGCGTTAAAAGTGAAACATTAAATAAATATGCAATTTTCCGCTCGCAATATGTCAATCAATCGTTATATTTTTTGTAATTATAAATTTTCTTTACTCCAAAGTAAATAAGTTGAGTAATAAAACAATTTTTTTATTACAGCTGCTTATGAAACTTTTTTATCTACTATATATTTTTTAAATATTGATAATCATAATTTTTCACGTTGATTTAATTATTATTCTGAAATACATTATAGTATGTGATGTTTCATGTAACTTGTGTGTTTACATCTTTAATATGTCAACAAAAATATACGAGGTTGCCAGAAAATCGCCAAGAAAAACGCCAAATCTCCCGCTTCATTAGAGGTGATGACGTCACTTTTGTAGAGAAACATAAAAATCACGTGACTGCTGCCATTCGTTGGAATCCCTTATTGAGCGCACAGTTACAGTAGCGAGTGGCACAGTAGCGGGTACTGAACGCACATCCCGTCCACTATAGGTACCCACTCCATGTCCATGGCTCCTGAGCTCGCGCGTGCAGCGCGCGTAACAGCTGAACACGGCCACTGTCTCCATTGCACGCACTATTTATGTGGAGCTCCCGGGTGTACATCTCTTGTGTTGCGTGCTATCTCAAGCAGGCTTCATGTCGAGCACACAAATCACATGTATGTTGTTCAGTAAAAAATAACGGAGTGTCTATTGCGCCGTAAGATACGGTTACATTAAAAATCATTCTATTTGACCGTCATGCGCAGTTCGTTACTGCGCATGACGGTTACCTTTGGTATCTTGGCAGGATAATTTGGCTTGGCATAATCGCCTTCTCTACAGTTCAAGCAACCTTATGAACGCCATATTTCTTGGCGATTTTTCTTTCTCCAAGTGTGTACTGTTGTTGATTTGTAACTTTTGACTTTTGAGCGTTGTTTCTCATTTATCTCGTTCTTCTGTTTCTGCCTAGCTAAGAATTGTAGCAAATTCAATGAAGTAAGTTTTATAATATTGATTGTTTATTATAGTTGTATATAAAACATTTTTGAAAAACTGCTTTTTCCATACTCATGCATCGATCGAAGCATGTACGAGAAAAAAAAATGGCAAATGTGATATTCATAAGTGCAGTGTTGCTTTTATTTCCTTAAAAAATTAATTATACTATCGAGATTATTTAGTAATTGCAAAGTTTGTACATCCTTTTTTTAAACCGATTTTTGCATAAATAAAATAGTTTGCATGATTAGATATGAATGAATTGCAGCATCACTTTTAAATTAATCTTACACTAAATTTTTAATAGACTATGTTTTATTATATCTGTGTTCTTTCAGACTCTATTTATTTTTCGGGTGAAATGTACTTTACTCTCCTTCGCCAAGGCGACGTTTTTTATTTAGCGATAAATGTTTCGACATGGCAACCGTGCATTTTCATTTTCTCCACTCGGATCTTCAATATGGCAACCCTAAGGAGTGCTTCGGTTTACGTAATGTACTGATTTCTAAGCCGTTTCTGATTGGACACTTCTGATGGCTTTTTCTTGTTACCGAATCGTTTTCTGAATTCTTTCCACGCCTACAGTTGTTAGTTCAGGAATTTTGATCGGTTTAACCGGATTGCACGGTTTCTTATCTTTTGTTTGATTGGCTTTTATGAAATCTCATTGTTACATCAGTCTATTATTATTTGAATTAAAAAAGGAGATTGCATTATACATGTATGACTATATTTTCCCGGCCTTTTTTTCGTTTTATTTTAAAGATATTTCTTATTTTAATAAATAACATACATTTGGAGACAAGTATGCGGTACGAAATAAATTTCTCGAAATAAATATTCAATGATTTAAGTTATGATTTATCAATTTCATTTAAAAAATTGAGATGATGTGTTAATTTTACTGAAAGTGAATTCCTATTTCAGAAAAACTTTCTTTTTTATTTAAAAATTCGCGCAATATATATGTACCATAAATACATAAAAAAAAATATATTTCAAAATTTTATCCCGTATTTTCGTACAAATTTACAAAGATTTTAATAGTTGGATATCTGCATTAATAACCGCAAATTTGCTCATTTTAGAAATTTCTTCAATTCGACTTTTGAGCATCCAGAGAATAATTTTTCGGTTATATAGTGTCGTTAGTTAACACAGTTTGGACAAGTTTTGTGCATTTTAGGAATTCTAACTTAGCGAGTTTCATGAAACCAGCGATTTTTTTTCTTTTCTTTTAATGGACGCGCAGCATTCATGCATGCGTTACTAATTGCGGCGTTGACGAGTTTCGTGCATTTTAGTGATTCCCGCACAGCGAGTTTCGTGGATTCACTGATGTTTTTTTAAATTTAATGGGCGGGAAGCTCTTATACACACGTCAGTGACTGCGGCGTCGACGAGTTTCGTGCATTTTAGTGATTTCTGCACAGCGAGTTTCATGGATCCACTGATGTTTTTTTTTTAGTTTTAATGGGCGCGAAGCGCTCATACACACGTCTGTGACTGCGGTGTTGACGAGTTTCGTGCATTTTAATGATTCCTACACAGCGAGTTTCGTGGATCCACTGATGTTTTTTTTTAGTTTTAATGGGCGCGAAGCGCTCATACACACGTCTGTGACTGCGGTGTTGACGAGTTTCGTGCATTTTAATGATTCCTACACAGCGAGTTTCGTGGATCCACTGATGTTTTTTTAGTTTTAAATGGCGCGAAGCGCTCATACACACGTCTGTGACTGCGGCGTTAACGAGTTTCGTGCATTTTAGTGATTCCTACACAGCGAGTTTCGTGGATCCACTGATGTTTTTTTTAGTTTTAATGGGCGCGAAGCGCTCATACACACGTCTGTGACTGCGGAGTTGACAAGTTTCGTGCATTTTAGTGATTCCTACACAGCGAGTTTCGTGGATCCACTGATGTTTTTTTAGTTTTAATGGGCGCGAAGCGCTCATACACACGTCTGTAACTGCGGCGTTAACGAGTTTCGTGCATTTTAGTGATTCCTACACAGCGAGTTTCGTGGATGCACTGATTTTTTTTTTAGTTTCGATGGGCGCGAAGCGCTCATACACACGTCTGTGACTGCGGCGTTAACGAGTTTCGTGCATTTTAGTGATTCCTACACAGCGAGTTTCGTGGATCCACTGATGTTTTTTTTAGTTTTAATGGGCGCGAAGCGCTCATACACACGTCTGTGACTGCGGAGTTGACGAGTTTCGTGCATTTTAGTGATTCCTACACAGCGAGTTTCGTGGATCCACTGATGTTTTTTTAGTTTTAATGGGCGCGAAGTGCTCATACACACGTCTGTGACTGCGGCGTTAACGAGTTTCGTGCATTTTAGTGATTCCTACACAGCGAGTTTCGTGGATCCACTGATGTTTTTTTTAGTTTTAATGGGCGCGAAGCGCTCATACACACGTCTGTGACTGCGGAGTTGACGAGTTTCGTGCATTTTAGTGATTCCTACACAGCGAGTTTCGTGGATCCACTGATGTTTTTTTAGTTTTAATGGGCGCGAAGTGCTCATACACACGTCTGTGACTGCGGCGTTGACGAGTTTCGTGCATTTTAGTGATTCCTACACAGCGAGTTTCGTGGATCCACTGATGTTTTTTTTAGTTTTAATGGGCGCGAAGCGCTCATACACACGTTAGTTATTGCGGCGTCGACGAGTTTCATGCATTTTAGTGATTCCTGCACAGCGAATTTCGTGGATCCACTGATGTTTTTTTAGTTTTAATGGGCGCGAAGCGCTCATACACACGTTAGTTATTGCGGTGTCGACGAGTTTCATGCATTTTACTGATTCCTTCACAGCGAGTTTTGTGGATCCACTGATTTTTTTTTTTGTTGTTTTAATGCAGTCATAATGTTTCAGTTTAAAATTATGGAAATTATATGATATAGAAATTATATTATTTGATAAATATCCTTACTAAATTTTAGAAATAAAATATTTGTAAAATTCACGAACGTAAGTTGTAAAATTTATATAACTTTGTGCAAATTTACGCAGCAAAATTTTAAAATTCCTTTTCTGTAATTTTTATCTCTAGTAAGTAATTGTTTTTCCCGAATTTTTAAGTATGGAACGAAGCGTACGAAGAGGAAACTGTGACTGGGTCAAAGTCTCAATTTGGCGCCCCCTCCCCGAACTTTTTCTTGTGACAAGCTAAAAATGACATTGGTAGTATAAATTTCTGCGCCCGTAAAACTGCCATCTTCGCCGCCCCCCCCCTTTCGCACGGCGCTGATAAGTACACAATTATTTTTGTGACTGTTTATTGATATAAATAATATCTGTAAAATACACAAATAAGAAATTCCCCAATTTAAAATAATTCGCTTGAATGTACGCAGTGTGTTTTTAAAATTCATTTCTTTTAATTTTTACAGTGCTTAAATAGTTTTTTACGCTGAGTTTAAGGAACAAAAGTATTTTTCATAGCAGAAATCTGGATAGATTTTGTGCTGTTAGCGAAACGAAATTGACCAATCAGAAAATTCGCTCACTTAAAAAAGCAAAAACTTTGAATGCCGTTTTCTGATTGTTCAATCTCGTTTTGTTATCTCTGTATTCGCAAAATGTGCCTGAATACCGGACATTACTGAATCGTCTGCCGCATGAAACGATATCTGGAAGCAGAAATAATTCTTTTAGTTTGTTGGATGGATTTTTAATTTGGAACGGGTAATGTATTTTCTTGGATAAATTATAAATAAAATAAAGTATCCTCTTTGTAGGATTCCGTAATGTAAATAAGTAAAGGTAAGTGAATTTTTTTATGGCTATTGTATTTTGTTTGTTTTAGAAACTGGTGCATATGAAGTTTTATTATTAGAAATTAGATTTATTAGTATATTACTTATTATTAGTATATTAGAAAGTCAATGGTTTTATATATTTATTGTGAATTTTTTTTTTTAATCGGTGACGATGCAGCAAAAGTTTCAAATTTTTAACAGTGTGTCATGTTTTTTCGCTCAATGTATGACAGGTCTGTGGCAGGCCAAACATTGAACGAAAAAACGTACGACATGGATAATTTCACAGTAATAAGAGGGAAAAAACCGGTTTGATTGCGTCATATTGCACGATTTTTGACGTATGTCTCTGTAGTGTGTGGCGGGCCTTGGAGAAAGACGCTCCGGGAGACAAGACGCAAAAACGCGCCAATTTGGCAATTTTTAAAAATCGCGCCAAGAAGGAGAGTAAAGTACATTCGCACCTATTTTTCTTTTCAGTGACAGTTCCTGCTTTCCTCTTCCCAAATCGTCAATGTGCAGTAAGAGCAACTCTCAACATATTAATTGAATGTGTATTGTCTTTGCTATATGGTTTGATGTTTCACGTCATATCATTGACAATACTTTCTCAATTGTACCTGATTTTAACTGATGTTGGCTGTGAAAGTAAACAAAGATACAATTTTCTACAGGATTAGAAGTGCAACAACATTCTACTTCAGCATTATCTAAAGGTATAATTTAATTTAATGATATTGCTTACTAAGTAACAACGGCCATTGTCAGGTTTTATGTAAGTTTTCCCTCTAAAAGAAGAAATCTAAAGTGAAATGCTTCTTGCAAAAGCCCCACACTAGCATTTCATCTAATACTTCCTTAAGTTATTTATTTATTTATTTTTATTTTTTTCTGTTTATAAGTAATATTTGCAATAATTAAAATAATATTTATGTCTGAAGGACATATAATGCAAAATTCTCTTGAAACAATCTTTATTTTTAGGTATTTCCTTGTTCTAATACATGTTACAATATTTTTTTATTTAAACCACTAATATATCAATATTGTGCCTCGTCTTTAGTTGATTGTGTCATAAGTTTCTTTCAGGGCTGAAAATGAGGGGTATGTGTCCTGAGCAATAGGTTAAAAGGCGATGAGGTTACTAGATGAAGATTTTGTTTGTTGTTTTTTCCTTTCGTCTGTAATTAGTTTAGTAATTGTTAAAATTGTTCTTTATGAGGAATGTCAAAGCCAAATAGGAGATCTAAGTATTATACAAAATTAAGATTCTGAGTAAATAATTTGAGGTAATGAAGTGTTTTTTGATTCCATAGGATTTTAATGAATCAATATTTGACAAAGCTAATTACATAGTTCAGTATTACGTTTTTAAATAAGCCAACTATTAGAAACTTAGTAGATTTCTCTTTATAAATTTACTTTGTAGAAGAGGGGGGGAGGGAATCAAAATCCATGTATACCCTGGGTGCAAAATAGGGTAGTTTCTCTGCTAATAATCTTTGAAAGCAAAGGTAACAGTACCCCAAATATTTCAACAAAATAAGATGCACCTTAAAAAAAATCTTAATGAACATAAACAGGGGTGGGAAATTTTTTACAAATCTTACCAGCCAAGGATTTATTTCACCAGCCCGCAAGATCCTAACTCACATGCAGTTGAAAATACTAATGACAAAATCGCACGCGATTACAGACAAAATTACTATCACTACAATACATTCTCGTATTTTTTTTCTATAATATCAAGAAATATATACAACAGAGATCAAATTACTTAGATAGAACTTAGTACCATATTTACACTGTCATAATTTGCAAAGTTAAAATATCTAGATTAAAACAGTGTCTCTATTGCCTACAGTTTTTCAAAAACTAAAAATGCACTCACCTTGCCAAAAAAATCCACTCGCTAATGGCGAGCAAAATGCTGTGTTTCCCCAGTCCTGAACATAAATAATGCATACTTCAATTTTGAGGATTTTGTTTTCAGTGTGTCATTTTAAAAATAATTTTACAAAACAAACACTCATCCACATCACATCCATCTTTTTTCTATACTTTAAGGTGCTCTTCTCTTGCTTTTATAAATTGCTTTAATGTTTCAAGCTTTCCTTACTAAACCTTTTGACTTTTTTGTGAAAATTTTATAACTGAAGGCTCTTGTCCCTGCAAGTGAAGACACTTGTAAGCTAATGCTAAACCTTTAGGGAGGTTATTTTCTAATATCTCATTTGCATTTCAATGTTTCTATTTTTTTTTTTTTTCCCTTGCATTTGATAGTTGAAATCCATATATCTAAATTATTTTCTTTTTGGTTGCAGCTATTTTTTTAAATGATCCTTTCATTTTCAGAATCACTTTCAAAAGTGAAAATATAAAAAAATACTTGCAACCAAAATCAAAAAGAGTGATGTAGAGATGAACCTCAGTTGTCCAGTGTAAAAAGAAATATATTTAAAAATATTGAAATGCAAGCAAGATATTAAAAAAAAAAAATTCCCTCATAGGTTTTGCATTCGCTTGCGAGTGTCTTCGCCTGCAGGGACAGGAGCCTTAAGGTAGAAATACCTACATAGATTTTAAAACAATCACTAATAGGATTAGATACAAAGCAGCATAGCAGTAAATGCTGCAGATTAATTTAAACTTAACCGAGTAATTTTATCTAATAACTTAAAAAGACAAAATTTACTTTTTTGTCTCTAGATTTTTCTTTGAAAATAGATTTTTAATGTATTTTGATTTTTTTTATGATAGTAATCTTTGATTGCTGAAGAAGCACAGAAATTTTTCTACTGAGAGATGATACTGAATTAGATTGTATTAGAATAGAACGTGATTTGTTAATCTTATATTTCATGTGTATGGGTAAGTAAATTCATGTATTGTTGAAAAGAAGAGCTAACTTTGATTCAATTTTAAAAAAGTAGCTGGTGTTGCAATTGAGTTTACTATAACATTTTGACTTTTAAAATTATGAAAGTTGGTAGATTTATACAGAAATATTGATAAACCTGATGAATTAGATGGTTTTTAAATTTGATTATCTTATGAACAGTTTAAAATTTAAATTGTTAAGTTAAAAGTTTTATAGAATCAAAAACTATGCATAACAATTTAACCATATTTCACTGGCACATATTTGACTATTTTGTTATGTGCAGTGTGCAATTTTCTCTCTTATTAATTCAGTTTCAATCATTTAAATCATCTCATTTCATCAGTTAAAGTTTCAATCATTTTTTTCACTTATTGTTGCGAATTCTTAAAAAAGTATAAATAAAATTTCCAAACATCTTTCAGCTGAAAAATATTTTCAAAATCAACATTTCCGTAAAATTTCTTAACAGTTTTTAAGTTTAACATTTCATATTTTTTAGAAACTTTAAATCTTTAGTTTAGTGTCAGGTGTCTGGAGAATGCAGTTTGAACTAACCGTAAATATAACCTTTTTGTTATATTTACGTGATGAGACATCATGTGTGTGTGGACAGAAAGACATCAATATTTGTATAGTAAAAAGGTGAAATTACTCAATATAGGCTACAAATAACCCATTCTTTCCTCTATTGTCCACAACTTGCATCGAATATTTTTATTTTATTCAGAAAAAAAATATTACATTTCAAAACTAAGCATCTTTATATTTTTAATTTTTTTAGATAATAAATACTAACATAATGAATAATAAATTTTTTGCTGCTTTGTAATTTTTTTTTTTTTTTTTAACTTATCACAAAGTTTTTTGTAGTCACACGCCTCTAAGGATGACTTTGGTGTTGTTTTCATTTAATCCCAAGCAAGCTTTATAAAAAAGAATAAAGATATGTAGAATTTTGTATAAACTTTAAAAAGTAAATAAGAACTAAATAAAAAAAAAATCTCTAATGCTTCATATGAATCTATCCATACCACTTACTTGAAATTGAATTAAAACTGTATAGTTGTGTGTTTGGACAGCAAAGTTTAAAAAAAATTATTTAGACATCTCATGAACATATTGAATAAGTAGGCTAAATTATAAGAACATTAATATTAGTGTTGAATTTAGACATTTTTCTCTGGCAGGGACTTCTGTAACAGTGGAGGAGGGGACACATTTCATTGCTTCAGGGATCCCCCGCCCCCTGGGCCACCTGTTAATTCAACACTAATTATTATTTTTATTTCGCACATGTGCAATAAATGTTGAGTTTTTATCAGTCCAGAATCTGCCAAGGAATTGAGTATAAACAATTGCATTGCCAAGGTCAAAGCAACTGTTCTCCACTTTCTTGTATGCTGAACCTTTCAAATGATATAGCAGGGGGGCAGAATATGCCCGATCTGGCAATCTAGGATCAGGCGAAAATTAGGCCATCTAGGGAAATCAGCAAAAGAATTGATATAAAAAGTAACTGGTCCACAGTGATCATCACTAGCCTGTTACATAAAATTCTATTAAGTATCTTTAACTGCCTCCCTCCCCCCGACACACACATACTAGAATATAAACCGAACTTCTTTCGCAGTTACCCAAAATTTTTGGCATATTAAAATGTAAAATTATAATTTGCTAAAAATGTATATAGTACATAAACAAAACTGTTAAATTATATTTCATTTCGGATCATTTATTTCAACTGACTGTGAGGTTTACTGTCTTTTTTTTTTTTTTTTTTTTTTTTCCTAAATAAAATTTTGTAGTTTGTGTTTGGTTCAGTTTTCTCAGGGACGGGAAACTTTGTTTATGTGCTAGAGAGAGCAAGGATTGGGAGGGGGGGGGGAGAGTTACTGGTCTTGCGGACCGCTAAATATTTTAGATTAGTGGTCTGATTGAATTTTTGGTGATTTCTGACCAGTGAACCACCAAAGATTTCTAATGCTGGAAATTTTGCACAAAAATCTAGAATTGATTTTGATTTTAACAATGAATTACATAATTACTCAAGACGGAAAAATTCCCACTAAAATTAGAAAGATCCGTATGATGACCTTTACAAAATTGATCTCAGAATAATATGTACTCGCTCATATATTGAGAAAATGTGCGTAAAAAAAATCTATACCTATGGTATTAGAGAATTTATGTAAGTCTATATCACTTGTCGTAAAAGTTTGGGGAAATTTTTTTATAAGGATTAGGGAAAATGTTGTGAGTAAAAACATATTCTGCTCCCCTGTAATATAGTGATACATAGAATTTGTACTGAAAAATATGCTTAAAATGATGAGATTAATAATAGTCAACAAAATATCTATCTCATTTTCACAGGACGCCTATTTTGAACAAACAAGATTAACTCGCTAGGATTCAGGAAGCTGTCAAAGACGACTATACCCATTGTTCAGCCAGATGATTTGCTTTATTTAACTGTATTGTGTTTTTAAAAACCCCATCACTTTTTATGTGATGTAGTTTGTATTTTTGTGCTTTTATTGTTTTAAAATAAAGTTTATTGAATTCACAAGGTTCTGAGATAAAGAACCACAGACTGACTTAGGCCACATGGACACACACTAAGTACACACCTAATGTAAATATCCAGACCTACATAGTTTAACATTATCCATAGTTTTTAATGATAATGAAGGGACGAAGTAGGAAGGGGAGGATAGAATGTTCTTGAGAAGCCTGTTAAAATTACATGGAGTATAGATGCAGGAGTGGTTGTACAACAACCATAGGACGATTCTTCCATGCAACCCACATAGTAGTGTCCAAACCGGGTCGCCCTTCATCAGTGTTGAATTCAGACACCTTTCTCCGGAATGGACTTCAGTGGCTCCAGGGAGAAAATTGTACTTTTTGACTATTAAAAACTCAAAATTTCAAATTTTCTGGAGGGGAATGTCCACCCCCTGAATTCAACACTGCTCTTCATAATCCAAGAGCCGATCGCACAAAACCCTAAGTCATTGAGCACAAAAAAAATCCGATATATTATGGAAGAGTAGTAATAGGGGAATCTAATGATCCATGTCTGCCGGAAGCAAAGTGGAGCATAAGCCAAAAATCAATACCACTAGTGGCTCACTCGCAGGTCTATTGTTGTGTTTGCTGTACAATCAAAAGTATGAAAATATGGAAAACTGGGTGTAGGAAGACACATTGCTAAGTTTACAAGTCAACCTCTAGTGCATAGGTTCCCAACCTTTTCTGGTCCACCGCCCCCTTTACAAGACAAAATAATGTCAACGCCCCCTCTTCCATAATAGTTAATTCTACAAAATGTTAAAATATTATTTGATGTTATCTATATTTTATGCAGCTGTCAATCTATTAATTAAAATAGAAGTTAATTAAAACCACCCTCAAATGTAGTAAAAAAAAATTTAATAAAAATTGAAAACTAAACACCAAAACCAATAAGAATTTTTTTTAAATTAACCAAATAGTTGAGGTTATTGGAGTTTTGCTAATTCTTTCATATCAGATTCCAATTTCATCAACATCAATCACTAACTGTCAGGTTCAAAGATGCATGTTTCTTTTTTTAGACAGTAAATTAGCTACTGCATGGAACCCGCTTTCAGCCAAATCTGATGAAAGGAAATCAATTAAAATTTTATGTACTCTCCCTCACAATCCAGTTTAGAGAGCTGTAGGTTTTGAAGTTACAATTCTTGGTATCCATTTGTGAATTTTACTAATAGTTCTCGTTTGCCGCGAGTCCTACGATTTCCTCCTCCAAATATGATGATATTGCTTTGCAAAAGGATCTAAAAACAAACTCGGTATAATCATGTATTACTCCGAGTACCTTGGAATCACTCTGAGAAAACTTCATGAAGAACGTCCAAGTGTTGACAGTAAGTAAGTAAAAAACTTGTTTTTACAGACTGCAAATAATATGACAATTTGGCTGTATATCTCTTCTACTTCGATTTCATTTGAGCAAAAGAAGTTTACCCACAGAGGCAGCTATGAGATTTTTTGTTTTAATTCAACTCATCATCTTACAATCAATTTATGCCTTATGAAAAATATTTAGAATATTTCAATTTATTTAATTAAAGATTCTAAACAATCTGTCGCATAATCGGTGTAATTTTTTTCAGGTTTTAGAGTATTTTTACACCTTTGTTTTTAGTTAAGTGTAATACTAAATAAAATACAGTAGACTCCCTCAAATCCGCACAACTTGGGACCAGAGGTTTTGCGGATTTTAGAATTTTGCGGATTTCTGGTCATTGCTTTGTTTACATTAAAAAAAATAATTTGAATGTAATTAATAATGAAATCAAAAGTATAATGAATGCATACAATATTCTAAAATATTAAAAAAAGGAATAAACTAAAATAATAAAAATTTCGATATTTTTTAAAATGATTAAAATACTAAAACGAAAGGTAAAGTTAATAATCAATAATGTACAATTAAATATTCATTATAAAAGAAGAAATGTGTTTTTCCTAAACTATTCAATGAAACTTGCCTCATAAAGGTACATTACTAATTCACAGCAGGATCGTAAAATAATGAAACTTTATTTCAGGTTTAGCCAGTCTTAATAACTAAAAAAGCTTAATACATAAATATATTTGGTAGGATTGTGATTACCAATGATATTAGCAATATCTTTATTTTTTCAGAAATAAATTATTCTTTTTTCATGAAAAAACATGAATTTAATAACCTTAATAAAAATTATAAATTAAAAAATGTATGGAATTGATATAAAACTGAAAAAATAAATTTTTGCACCTACATCTGAACTGAATATTTCATTGTTTACATCCGTAAAATATGTGCGGATTTTAGAGAGTTGCGGATTTTAGGAGTGCGGATTTGAGGGAGTCTACTGTATATCGAAAAACGATTCAGACAAATAGCTTTTCAGAGACAACGAACTTTTGTGTGCAGCAGCAACCGATTGAATTCATTTGCAAGTCTGATGCAAAGTGATAGTGATAATTGCACTACAAAATAAAACAATTGTTTCACTTTGTAGTGAAATGATTTTCACTATATATTTGGCAAAATATCCTGTCATTCAATGAATTGCTTTTATTCATATTGACTGCTCTAACAATGTAATGAAGCGACATATACAAGTGTTCATTCCAGTTTTTTTAAACCAATTGCTGATGATGTGTAATGGAATGTACAGGGAGTACATTTAGCTTGTTTTAAATGTGTTAATGAAACCCTCCTGATGTCCGTATTAAATATCGATTTTTTCTTTGTATCATTTTTCAATTTTTTAGTAAATAATAACACTTGATTTTTTATAAGATTATTTTATTTTATTTTATGATTATTTTTATTTTATTTTTTTTTATTTCATAATGATTTTTAATGAGTTTATTTTATTTTAATTTATGATTATCAGGTCTTGAAATTCAAATTCTTCCAGGAGGGCCCCTCCTGGAAGAATTTGAATTTCAAGACCTGATGAGGGCAGTCTCCCTCCCAACATTTATAAATAGAGGGGAGTTGAGCTGTTTGGTAGGGAAAGAAAAAAATCTGTAAAACGTACGGTTTTATATCATACCATTAAGAATTACACTAATAAAAACATGACAAAACAGCATTGAAGCAAATGAAATCTACATTACCTCCTGGCATATTTGTTGCAAGTCGAATTAATTCTATTTTTGGTTTGTGTCAATTTCGGGCTAAGTGTAGATACTGACAATTGAGATTGGTTTCATGTTACAATCAATTTTTCAAAAGCTAGTTTGTAGCTTTAGCTAGTTTGTAGTTTTTTTTTTAGCTAACATTATTTCAGATAAAAAACAAATCTATAATAATAAACTTAAGCATTTGTACATATGTTGCTTTCGAAGAGACCACTGTGGTTTTTTTTTCAGCTTTTTGACAAATTTTGCTTGTTTTTTATGATTTTTTGTGGAAATTAGAGTGTTTTCTGCGATCCTTTGACGAAATTCGCATTTTTTCAGTGGCTCTTTGGCTAATGAGCATCATTTTAGCAATTCTTTCATGACATTCATATTTTTTTCACGAACCTTTGATGAACGCAATTTTTTTTCTTTTTGCGACCATTTGACATAATTCTCTTTCTTAACAATCATTTCAAGAAATTTATGCCCTTTTAGCGATCATTTGACAATATTTGTTTTTTCTGATTGTCCGATTCGTTTTTTCATGATTCTGTGACAAAATACACGGTTATTTTTGCGATCTTTTTACAAAACTCATGTTTCTTGCACAATCTTTTGAAAAAAATTCTTGTTTTTTGCAATCCTTTGACAAAATTTGCAGGTTTTTCTGGTCCTTTGACGAAATTTCTGCTTTTTTTCGTGATCTTTTGATGAAATTTCTATTTTTTTTTTTTTTGTGATCATTTGAGAGAATTTCTGCTTTTTTCGTGATTTTTTTGACAAAATTTGTGTTTCAACACTGCCTTCTGATAAAAATTGTGTTTTTTTACATGATCCTTTGACAGAATTCTCATTTTTTCTCATTACCTTTTGAGTTTACCATAGTTAAACTCATTACCACAGTTTTTTACACTATTATTCAACTAAATTAGCATTTTTTCTGCAATATCTTTACAAGAATTTGCTATCTGCTTCTGCTATCATTTGAGGAAATTTGAATTTTTCAGTCATTCTGTTCCGAATTTTCCAAAAACTTAAGGCACTCACTTCCAAAATTTAAGAAAACATTTATCATAAATCTAAAAATTCTGACATAAATTGTATCTTGAATTTCGACAAATGGTCTAAAAAATATCAATTTTGTGAATTGTTCAAAGAAAAATGGCCAATCAATGCGAAATTTGACGATTGATTGCGGAAAAATGGCGTGAATTTCAACGATTTTTCGCAGCAAAAAACTCGCAAAATATGTCATTCAATTGCACGAAAATATTACAAAATTCACACACAAAAAAAAGCGGGGGCAGTTAATCGTAGTTTCATAGTGCAAAATTTTTCGAAAAATTCGTGATTTTTTTTTTGGGGGGGGGGGGGCGGGAGCCTCCCGCCCTGAAATTCAAGCCCTGATTATTTTTATTTATTTTTTTATTTCATAATGATTTTTAATTCGATTCATAGCAAATCTTCGACTTCCACGGCTATTTTTTGACATTAGTAAAATAAATTTAACCCCTCCCTCCACCATCAGATTTAAGTTCGTCTGTATAGATTTCAATTTAAAGGTGCAGTTAAGGTTTATGTCTCGGACTGGGCAATTATTTTCATTATTAATTGTCAAGGAGATCAATTATTTTCATTATATTAGTTCCTAAATAAGTAGGTATGCCATGACCGCCCTCCTGGACTGTCCTAACGCCCCCCATTTTTCTCTAAACTGGCTACCGCCCCCCTGAAAGGCTCCAGCGCCCACTGGGGGGCGGTATCGCCCCCGTTGGGAACCTATGCAGTGTAATTAAATTTGGAACGGTCGGCTCTTGGACTTGGATCAGGGAACTACTCCGGTCTTCAGGTTGCACACTATCCAGCAGAAGTCATGCAGCCCTATTCCCAAACAAGAAACGAAAGGCTGATTGCAATAGTTCACCCCATCCAACCATCAAAAAGCCAAGCAGTCCTTTCGGTTGGTTTCCCGTCAAAACAAGACACCTACCTATAAGTCACCTGATGCCAAGGAAAGCTGCTTTATAGAAACCCTCAAAATTAATTCCTATGATGAGAAAAGACATTTTTGAGGCTCAGCCAAAAAAAAGATGCCTTAGGCGAGATTCCCGTAAGCTGTGGTGTACACAAGATTTTATTTCGAGGCGGACTGATCTAAGTTCCCATTGTGATGAATCCAATTCCCACGCTTCTAAAATTACCCCCCACATCGGCCAAGCCAGCGGAATCCTCAAAAGGAGAGATACATCTCTCTCCATCATCAAAATGGACATTAGAAAGTCAGCCGAATTCTATAGACCATTTAAAGGAAACTTTCCGACTAATGCGTATGGTCGTTACGCCGATTTAAGACCCCACAAGAGATGAACCTTTGAAGTAGTGCGAGAGACCGCTTTGACCATGATTTCAACTGGTAGGAGAAAGATATTTCCCCAGTAAAGGCGGCGGGTCAGCACAAGGAAGGATGGATGTGGGAAGACGGGATAAATAGAGCAAGGAGATGTTGTGAGGGGGGACTTGTTTTTCGGATGCCAGGGCGTTGAGACGGGGAGTCTGCTCCCGGGACTTGCCTTTTGGATACAGATAGAGTAGAGACCGGTGCCTTACTCTTGTAAACGGATTAGTAGGCCGCCAGCGCCTATGGTAACGGAACTTATGGAGAACAACTCCGGATAAAGATTTATTATATTGATGAGTGGCGGGGAAGCCATTTCAAAAGGAACACAAACTAACTTTTCCAATCTGTGTAACGTACCCACAATTTATATTTGTTATAACAGGAAATAGATTTCCTTGTACGAACTTAATAAATTCTAGTGAAATCTGATCCAGCCTCTTGCCATTATTATTCGACCCGCTACCACACAACGCCGACTGGAGGTGTTATACCATGATGTTCTACATCTTATGAAGCTAGTTGAACTACGTTGTAAGCAGCAATAATTTTAAACAAAAAGAGGGGTAAGGGGGGAGCAGGGGGGGATTCTGTTTAGAATTTTAAGAAATAAAAAAAATCGGTCATCAATCTGAAATTTTGGACTTAATAAATGTATCGCAATTTTTGACAAATGGTCGTCGAAAAAAATCAGTTTCGTCAATCGTTCACAGAAAAATATCTCATATTTCGCTAAAGGATTGGGAAAAAAATCCGAATTTTTTCAAAAGACCGCGAATAAAATGCGAAATTTGTCAGATGATAGCGGAAAATGTCAACTTCCTCAACTAATAGCGTGTAAGGAATACAGTTCAGAATACCAACGACGTTTGCTAAAGCCGTCGGCGGAAGTCTCAAACAGAGCTAGCTATACATCTCTTTCGATCATCAAAATTTACATTAGAAGAAAACCATTTCTAAAGG
The DNA here is from genome assembly GCA_964019185.1 of Maratus speculifer. Classification (NCBI taxonomy): domain Eukaryota; kingdom Metazoa; phylum Arthropoda; class Arachnida; order Araneae; family Salticidae; genus Maratus; species Maratus speculifer. Next base: position 134,564,126 of record OZ025293.1, on the reverse strand, counting down.
TTACTTAAGAGGAACTTTTCTGTCTAATGGACATTGTCTTTATAGTTACCGCAAGCACCCGTAGGATATGCTTTTGAAAATTCCTGAAAAACCGCGTTTAGACTCGTTCACGTCTCTTGGAGAAAGTCCCTCTACATCCTACCCTCACTCGCGGAGTCGAAATGGCGACAGGGCGTGCCTGTCAAAAAGATGATGGATGAGAGAGTAAGAAATAAAAAGTAGGGGATGCGGATTCCTTTTTTGGATAAGTGGAGGCAGGCGGTGAAGTCTGTGTTCGTAGTAGGGAGACAGGACAGTCTGTACCCTCGGAGAGTGACTAGTGCCGAGAACACGCGAATATAGACCTTTTTTCTGGCGAGTGGCGGTAAAGCCCTCTTAAAAAGAACTTATAGGATGGACTTTCACCTGGTGTATTGAACCCACTATTTTTTATTGTAACAAGACGTATGTTTCACTGTATTGATTAAATAAATACATAGTAAAAATTAACGCCAGCCTCTTACCCGCTAAACATCGTCCCGCTACCGCACGACGCCGACTGGAGGCGTTGTAAGCGGAAGAAAATGCAAATTTCGTCAAGTGATAGCGTAGTAAACGCGAATTTCGTCTGATGACCGCTGAAAATGCTAATTTCGACAATGGATCGCGAAAAAATGAGAATTTCGTCACAGTTTCACAGAAAAACTCTATTTTAGTCAAAAGGCCGCTCAAAAAATTCAAATTTCGACAAAGGATCGTGCAAAAAAACGCAAATTTTCTCAAGGAGCTGCAAAAAAAACGCAAAATTCTACAAAATATGACAAAAGACACGTATTTCATAAAAAAAATCACAAAACATTCGAATTTCATCGAAGGATTTCAAAAAACCAAGCGAATTTCGTCAAACGCAAGCAGACAAAAAGTTAATTTCGTTCAAGAGTCTCAGAAAAAAAGGCGAATTTTAATGACGGATTGCGAATTTCGATAAAGAGTTGCAGAAAAAAACGCAAATTTCGTGAAAAGGCCTCGGAAAAACTGCAAATTTCGGTAAAAGATCACACAAAAAATCACAAATTTCATCAAACGGAGACAAAAATAAAAGCTAATTTTGTCAAAAGGCCTCGGAAAAACTGCAAATTTCGGTAAAAGATCACACAAATTTCATCAAACGGAGACAAAAATAAAAGCTAATTTTGTCAAAAGGCTGCGGGTAAAGATGCAAATTTCATCAAAAAGTTGAGAAAAATGCAAATTTCGACAGGATACAGGAACAAATACGATTTCGATAAAAGGTCGCAGGAAAAACGTGAATTTCGTGTAAAGGCCACAGAAAATTTGCAAATTTCAACAAAAGACAACAAAAAATGCGAATTTCGTCAAAGGGCCTCACAAAAAAGCGAACTTGGATAAACTGATCGGAGTAAGAACACAAATTTCGTGAAATGGCTTCAAAATATTGCAGATTTTAACAAAAGATCGCACAAAAAATGCAAATTTTGTCAAACGATTGAGGGGGAAATGCAATTTTTGGCTAATGACAGAAAAAATTACAGATTTATCTAAAAATGAAAGGAAAACACTTTTTTCATTAAATTTTTGACTGTTTCGGATGGAGAAGTAGAGGCGGCTGTAACCCTATCACCCGTTTTCTCTTCTTTTTTGTCAATATGGACTAATTTGGGATTAGTAACGATGGCTAGTCTACTGTATAATACAAAAAAATATTTTTCCACAAAAGACAAAAAAAGAGCTTCTTTTTGGTATCACTTTTGTAAATGTTAAAGGAAGGCTGTAGCCCCGTCACCCCCCCCCCCCTCCTTCGGTACGCTCATGCCCAGAAAGACGAGGAAAGATCGCCCTGACCGCATAATCATGGCCTCACTCGGGAATCTTTCGGTCTTCTCTCCTGGATCGTACCGACTTATGGACGACATGCTGCATACCGCCCGAAGAGCTCAGACTAAATACCCGTTGCGGAACCCAGAGGAATTGGTAAAACCCCTCCTGACGGCACAGACACCACATCACGAAGGTTTTTCTCCCAGCCTCCCATCCGCACATTCGGAACTTTTCAGATCCCACAGAGGTTCGAGAGATCAGACTAAGTGGTTTGATCTCTTAATCTCTGGGAACGCTAAGCAGTTAGCGTTCCTAGGTGGCTTTTCAGCAAAGGGACCGGGCGAGACCAGACAAGACCCCGCCACCCACTGCCGTTACCTTATGCTCTCCTGCTTCCTGAGCACATGTGCTCTTTCCCCCTGCAATGGGGACCACTACCAGAAAGAAGATACCTCTTGTCATTCCTGGAGGACGAAGGGTTGGCCATGAGGCCCGTGAGGAGCCAACCACCGTTCCCAAGTTATTAGATGAACGGCCGAAAGCGACAGCTCACCTACCCATCGAGAGCAACCCGATGCAGGAATTCCCACCCAAGAAGCCATGATGAGCCCCCGGACGGCAACGCCCGCAGGGACGCTGAAGCCGGTGACCCATTGCCATGGAATCCTGGATGGGTTTTGCTTTGCGGCAGCCCCACAAGATGAAATCACTATAATAGGAAACACATTTATGTGGGTCAGCCGGAAAGTTGAGGTGCCCCTAGCAAGACCCTAGGAAGACGGGGAAAGCCTTCCTGCCGCATAGTCACGGACTCGCTCTAGAGTTCTTTCACCCCGCTCCCTGCAGGCACCGATTTACGAATGACCATTAAGACGCACCTGCTACGTACTGCACAGGGATGGTGACTATGTACTCGTAACTGAAACCTCGAGGGCCGAGAAAACCCCTCCCGGCGGCAAAAGACGCCACCCAGTCTAGAGTTTGGTCTCTAAACCCCCCACTCCGCTGGAGGTCTAAGAGGGGTCCAATGTCACGGACTAGGTGCCGGTAGCGACCCCAGGTGGATCCGGAAAGTTCCACCTAAATTTCATAGACACAGCCTCGTTAAGGGGTTGGCGCGAACGAGACCCTGCGCCCTTTGCTCCGTCCCCCCGCCCTCCGGCCGAGGAAACGAGCGAAGCCAAAACAAAGCCCCGCCACTCGCTACCTTACCTCAGAGCCCTCGTTCGTTCTTGAGCCCGAAGGCCCTTTCCCCGTGCAATGAGGACTCCTACCAGAGAGTGAAGGTACCGCTAGCCAACCCTGGAGGATAAGAAAAATTCCTCCACGACGTCCTAAGCGACGCCCGGCTCAGGGGTGAGTAGCGGAATAATTAGATTGAGGCACTGCTAAGTCTGAATCACTGGGCGCAGTAAACCCCAGTCCCGCATAGACACGTCAGACTTCGATCGGACCAAGAGTTCCTCTGAGAGATGTGCCACCGATTTATTCGGTGAGCGACCGGCCCAGATCTCTGTGGCAAGTGGATTGTGGAGGCGGACCTACCGGCCGACCCTCTCCCATGGGTGTCGGGCCTAGAGGGACAAACGCCACCACGGCACCCTTCCGTCACGACCCGTCCCTTGGTCGAGCGGGGGCACCCCCAGTCTCCTCCCACCTAGGAGCTGGCACACCACTGCTTCCGCTACAGAAGTAGGGGCTGAGTTTCCCGCGGAAAAAGTCACACCGGCCACTGGCGAAGCCTCTCCCATCGTTAGCCCCAGCAGTCGTTGAACGCCGTTCCTGCGAGCTGCGATGACACTAGAGAGTTCCTAGCACTTGTTCGACAAAGCCCACACTCTCAATTCAGGCTCTCTCTGAGTCAAGTGAGTGGCCGAGGTCCCGATCACCTGTTTCCAGTTGCCCAAAATCACTGCGCAGAGAAACCGACGCCTTGACCCTCACGTGAGGATCGCTGACGAGTTCCCAAAGGCCGCCACTGGGATTGGGCGATGATCATCCTTTGGTGGCCTCTCTCGAGAACCGAGGACCACGGGAGTTACACTAACCGAAGTTAGCAGAACCATATAACCTCCAGACAATCGCTATCCGTGGCCACCGGACGGGACCGCCTTTGGTCAATCCAGCCTCACTTGGAGGTGGTGATTCAGTCCCCGACCGGCCTTCGTCTAGCATCGTGTACGACGAGTGCTGTCCAGCTCTCGGTCACCTCCCCCACTCAAGGGGTCGGGTCGAGACCACCGGGAGGGGCGGCCACCAGCAAACTTGGAAAATTGAAACTATCCCACGAAATTCATGTTTCATCAGAAACAATTTATCAAAAATCTGAGTTTGAGATTTATTGAGTATACTAGTTTGCAATGAAATTTGCTCACTTTCAGGACCAGTGCAATTATAGCACAAATAAGGCAATAGCTCTGAACCCCATGCTAAATGGGCTCTTGTTAAGGGCAGGCATAAGAGGGGATAAAGAACAAAAAGATATATATGTGTGTGTGTGTGTGTGAGGAATGGACCACAAGCATTTCTGACGTCAAAGAACGTCACGATGGATTATAGCTAATCAGCTTCTCCATTTATCCCACAAGCGTTCACGAAAAGCCAATCAAATACCGTAACGCTTGTGGGAAACATTGCAAGCTCCGCCCATTGCTAGTGGTCAATTCAGTTTTCACAGTTCAGAATACCACCGACATTTGCCAAAAGTCTCAAACAGAGCTATACATCTCATCATCAAAATTAACATGAGCAAACAACCATTTCTAAAGCTCATTTAAGAGAAACTTTTCTGTCTAATGGACACTGTTTTTATAAGATACCACGGGCACCCAGGGGATATGCTTTTGAGAATTCGCGAAAAACCGCGTTCAAACGCTTTCACGTCGGCGCTCTCTCCTGGAGAAAATCCCTCAACGCACTACCTCCTTCGGAGTCGAAACGGCGGCAAGGCATGCCTGTCAGAAAGATGATGAATGAGAGAGAAGGGAATAAAAAGCAGAAGATGCGGAGAAAGAGAGAGTCCTTTTTTTGGATCATGTGGAGGCAGGCGGTAGAGCCTGTTCTCATAGTGCAAGGGTTCCAATTTTGGATTCAAGAGCAGGTAGAGGAGACAATCTGCATCCTTGGAGAGGAACTAATGCCGAGACCACAGCAACTAGAGACTATTTTCAGGCGAGTGGCGGTAAAGCCCACTTAAAAAGCCTATACCCGACGGACTTTCACCTAGTGTACTGAATCCACTAATTATTAAGCGTTGTAACTAGACGATGCTTCATTGTATTGCTTTAATAAATAGTGAAATTTCCTCTTGGCCGCTAAACATCGTCACGCTACCGTACGACGCCGACTGGAGGCGTTACAATATATATAAAACACGTGGACTTATTTTGCACAAAAACAATAGATAATAAAAAAGGGAGGGCTCAGTTAAAATGGTGGCATTGGGCTTACAGGCTATTCAAACTAATTGTATAATATATTTCAAAGCTACCCATTTAGTTATATTAATGGGAGAGCGATTATGGCCCCCCCCACACACACCTGTTCCCCCTTAATAAATGATCCTCCAGATCTAATCGGAGACGCGGCATATCAGAATAAACCAGTATACCAAATTTGAAGCAAATAGATTTATTCTGCTTGAAAAATCCATTAATTTCAATTAAAGGCATGTTACTCCTTATTCTCCGCATTCATACGTAACCAGTAAATTCCAAAAATTAAAAAGGGAAGCACCTTATCAGTATGAACTTATGTACAAAATTTGAAGTGAATCTGATAATTCTGCATGAAAATTCATTCATCAAAACTGAGGAGGGAATTAACATCCCCGTTCTCCTCTTTATATTTAATAAGTGAACTCCCAAAACTAATTAGATAAGCACCTCATAAGAATGAACTTATATACAAGTTTAAAAACTAATCGAATAATTCAGTATGAAAAATCCCATTTATCTAAATTAAGGAGGGAGAGGGGGAGTTAGCCCCTGTTCCCTCCCGTTTATAATTAATCAATGTATCTCTACAAACTAACCAAGGAAGTGTCTTATTGGAATGAACCTATATACAAAATTCGAAGCAAATGGGATAATTCTACATGAAAAACCCATTTACTTAAATAAAGAGGGATTAGCCCCTGCCCCACCCCCCTTTATACTTAGCCAATCAACTTCTAAAACTAACCAGGGAAGTGCCTTATTAAAATGAACTTATGTACAAAATTTAAAGAAAATTGAATAATTCAGTGTGGAAAAGATATTTTCCTAAACTAAAGAAACTGGGGGGAGGGGGGTACCATTTCCCCTCTTTATACTTAATGAATGAACCTCAAAACTACTCAGGGAAGTGATTCATCAGAATGTACAAATATACAAAATTTGAAGCAAATTGGATAATTCTGCATGATAAACCCATTTATTTAAATTGAGGGAGAGGGATTAGCCTCTTGTCCCCCCCCCCTTTATACTTAACCAATGAATTGCCAAAACTAATCAGGGAAGTATTTGGTGCATTTCTTTCCCCCATATATAGTTTTAAACTTTCAAATTTATGAAAAGTCGGAAAATTTTTATATCTGTAGAAGTCACAAGTCACTCTACATAATTTAAAATGTGTCCTCAATATAAAATAATATTTTCGCTCTGGAATACATAAAAAAAATCTATGATGAAATTCTGTTACGCATATAAAATCTTTAAATTGAGCACCAAAAGAATGCTAACATGCTGAGTGCCATGTCAGTCATCAGTGACTGACAATGAACTTTCCATTCGGGCCATGTCAACCACCGGTGACTAACAGTGCAAAATATGATATAAAATTTGGATAAAATATATTTGTCGGACGTTCCTCTGAGCCCACACAACTTTGAAGAAAGTCCGTGGTAGTTATAGCTGCCACCACCGATATTATTAGGTGATATCGGTCACCCACTATGAGGATTGTGTAAATCAACACTGATGCTGTCAATTAACTGAATTAACAGTATATTTAGAATATATGTACACAATAAACACGCTATTTACAATTATATACAATTACAACTCGGATATAGGTGATCCGGTTCAACATTAAATTAGATACAGTAAAGGTTGGCTGTGTACTGTTCAAATTACACCTTCTCCCTCACACTCAACACATGTTAGATTAACTTTATCGGAGATCACTTTCGAATCTCCCAACACATGGATACTCAGCCTGCACTTCTCGGCCCAGAGCACTAAACACCAGGACGTCTGTGTCCCTTGCTCTCCAGATACGCACTGCTTAAGCTCTACAACATAGAGCACTCTTTACAAGGACCTCTGTCTTACACACCTTCTAGGTACGAGCCCAGATACCAACTGCTCAAATCTCAGACAAGACTTGCTCTTCTCAAATCATTGTGTTTCCCCAATGTCAACCTCCTTTGGAGCTTATTCATTGGACACATTCCACATTCCTTTCTTGATTAGTGACATGTTGCTTGTTTGCTCATCATCCACATACATCCCTGACGGATGAACACGCCTCTCAGCAATCTCCTCTTTCTCACTCACCACCTGTACAGGATTACCTGTCAATTCTCCTTTCAACAAAGAAAGAATGTCACCTTGAAAATTCTAGTACACAGCCAGTACAATACACAAAAGATTAAGATAGAGAAATAACGGAAATTCCAATCTTTAGCAGAGGTGGTCTCAGAACCTGACAATATTGCTTTAAGTAATTAATGAAAATTTACTTCAAATCTCAACTTTTATTTATTGCAGTATTAGATTTTCTTAATAGTTACTTAAAACAACATTTTTTTTTTTTTTTTAGTTTTATATCTTAATTTGCAGTGCCGTAGCAAGCGGGGGGGGGGGGGGGGCAGTCCACCCCGGGTGTCACCCTCTAACAAGGAAGGTCTCCATTGGGGGCATACTCAGAATTTTTTGAAAAAAATACGAATTAAACTACTCATGTAGGTAATAAAGGATCAGTGAAAATTAGCGGCGGAATTATATTATTAGATATGTAAAAAAATAAAATAGTTTGGAATTGGCGTGAAAAGCTGAAAGCGACGCGGGATTTGGCGAACAGTGCATTTCCTCGCCAAAAGCAGACGATTTTAACGAATCTGAAAATTGATTTTAATTGACTTCACTGTTAAAAATCTGCAGCATTTACTGCAACGTCACTCCACTACTTTTATAGAATATCTCTCTTCTGACCAATGAGAATGCTCCATAGCACGTTGAATTGACCGCGTCATACACTGTTAAAAATCTGCTGCATTTTGTTGCAACGCACTCCACCGCTTGTATATAATATCTCTATTCCAACCAATGAGAAAGCTCCATTTCACGGCCAAGTAACCGTTTTCTATACAAGCAAAGGAGTGCGTTGCAACAAAATGCAGCAGATTTTTAACAGTGTATTTTTCAATTTGAAACAATTTTAATCAATTTAAATGGTGTTTTAAATGATAAAATATATTAATTTCATTTTGTTATAAGTACATATAAACGTATATGACAAAATTACACTTAAAGTAAAGTAAAAATGCAAAACTAAAATTACTTAAACTAAACTTATTTAAATAAATTGAACATAGAAAGTTTTTTTTTTTTAAGTATTCGAAGCGTAAAAGCGTATTTTTTTAAATTTCGTTTTTTCGCCAACCGGAGATAAATCGCCAAATAAACGAAATTTTTATTATTTTTTTACGGACGTTATAAGGAGGTTCCGCCGAATTTTTTTTTATAAACATATATAACTATATGAGAAGAACATTCTGTAATTTTTTCAGATTTTTCTGAGTATGCCCGTATGGAGACCTTCCTTGTAAGAGGTGACAACCAATCTCTTTTTGCAAATCTATAAATAAATAATCTTAGAAGATTTTGGAAAATAATTCTGAAATAAAATGAAAATTCTAGTGCACGATGCAACAGAGTTAATTTTCTTTTCTTTGAGAATGTGAATTTTTTTGTAAATAAGATATGCACCACAGAACAAAAACCAATTTATCCAACTAATGAGTAGTGAAAGCAAACTTTAAAAGAAAGACTTACCTTCTACATATAGACACCGCATCGCATTGACTTATGCGGATTATGAGTTGAGTGATAAGTCGCTCCTGTGATTTTTTTTTTATGCAAGAGGACAAAAGGTACATAAGGAGTGTTATGGTCATTTGTTGTAATAACACAGAATTGTGATTGAAAAAAATATAACAGATGGGGCGGGGGTGACACCATTTACAGCCGCCCCGGGTGTCACCTATTCTAGCTATGCCACTGTTATTTTGCACTGTCATTCGCCAGTGACTGACCCAGCCTAAACAGAAAGTTCACTGTTAGTCACCATGGCACTCAACATGTTAAGAAAATGTAATAAAAATTCCAATTGTAGGTTTATTACATAAATATATTTCCATTTGCTCAGAACCTGATCACAGTAGGTGTAGGTGCCCCAGATAGAAAGTGAAATTGCTTCCAAATAAAAACTGTGGTTTTATTTAAATGCAATTTTTTTGCCATACAGAAGTTAAAAATAAATATTAAAAAAGAGTGGTGAATGTTCCTCATTACCAAAAGTCCTCTTTTCCACACTTCATATCCCCCATACTGTTTTAATTAAAATATTAGATTCTAGAATCAGACTGTAATTATATAGAATAGAAATTGAGAAATATTATTTCTAAGAGTTTTAATTTCCAAGCAGGTATGAGGGGATCATATGAAGGGGTTGAAATATGAAGATTCAGTGTTTTTAGAAGTAATATTTTGATCTGCAGTTTTGAAATTAAAAAAGAAAACAAAATGTATGAACAAAAGCTGTTTAATGAAAAAAAAAAAATAAATAAAAAGAGGTCTTGTAAAACTGGCTAAATATTCTGCTTACATCTATTCTGTTTTTACAACAGGAAATATAAGATAAAAGAAAATTATTTGACATAAATGCAGGTAACAATATATTTTTTTTTACTTCTTCTTTTTCTACTGTCTATTATTATTATTATTTTAGGTTATATAATAGAACACAGCAGAATGACAAACACATTGCCAATAGATTTTGATTATAAAACTAATTTAATAAGAATTTAAAGTTAAGCCTTTCGTGGTTATAAGTGATTATACGCGCCCAGAATACAACTTAATTTAATTGAGAAATGCCATACTGAAACCGGAATTTTTAAATAAAAATTTTAATTTTACAAAGAACGTAAAAAAAAAAAAAAATTATATATTATGAAATAAATTTGTTTTTAAATTTCGGTGTCATTCAATCATTTTAGTATTTTATGAATAGAAGTGCTTTAACCGTCAAAGGGTTAAAACATAGCAACTGAAACATTTCCAAAAACACAGTCAAAACAAGCCTTTTTAGCATCCAGGCCAAACATGAATTTTAGCGCCTCTCTCTTCTCTCCACTGCAAAATATATTTACAAAGAGAATTTGGTACTACTAGATTATCCCGTCGACCAACAGTGGCGTAGGAACTTTGAAAAACAGGGGGAGTTGGAGCATCAGCGTTATGCTAAAGTAGGGGGCCGAATGGGGCGGTCGCTCCAGGTGTGGAATTTTAAAAGGCCCCAAATTTATATTACCAACACCATTTTTTGGCCTGTCAGAAGAAAAAGTTGGGGGAAAGCAGCTCCAAATTGAAACTTTGTCCTAAGCGCAGCTTTCTTTTCGCACAACCCTGCGGAGCATATTGTTAAAAGCTAGTGGCGAGGATCATTTCATTCATAATTTCATTCATTTTGGAGGGTTTCTTGTGTTGCACTTTTCACAAACAAGAGTATAAAATAGAAGCATATCAAAAGATTATAGATTTTTTAATCCAGTTTAAATACTTTATATTCGATATACTTGATGACACTTAATTTATGGACGATACCGAATAAAATATTCAAATTTCAGGCTTCTCCCACTCCTATTTACCAAAAGTTAAAGTTTTATTTCTGTTGTTTGGCTTACAAATTCTTATCAATCTCTTCCAAATCAATTTTAAAGGCTTCTTCTTTATAAATATGCAATAGCATCAAGTGATTGAGTCTAAATTGATATACTGTTGTTCGACGGTGTGTCTGTTTGAAGAAGAGCATTTAAAGCTCTCAGATGTACCTAATAATACCAGAATAACAAAATAAATTCTGCCAAAAGGTAAACTTTAGAAAATAATTTGTTTACTAATTCCTGTGATGACATCATTTTAATTGTGATCGACAACGTATTTCTGTCAGTTCTGTTCGGGATTAATATTGGTAGAAGTGTCAACTTTGCAGAAAGATTTGTCAAATCAAAATCATCAGCATGTATTCTAAGCTTTTGTTTGAGATCTTCTGGCTTGGTTGAAGCTGTATTCGTGAATATGGATTCAATCTGTATGTGAGAATCAAAAGTTTTTTGATTAAACCATTTTTTTATGCATTAGTAAGGTCAAGTGCTTTGCTAAAAACTCAATTTTTTGTATTGTGCTGGAGCGGAAGGATAGCTTGTCTGTTCTTATCTTATTAAAACTATCTTTTGTTTCGAAACACTCGTCCTTTCCTTGTGAATTTTCTAGAAAAAGTAAACTTTATTTTTCAATTCCTCTCGAGGGAGCTGAGCCCGTCTGAAAAATCCCAGGGGGAGCCAGAGCTCCCCCAGTTCCTATGTCCATGTCGACCAAAAAATTATCGCCAAACCATAAGATTAAATGCCAATAATAGATGATCGTGAATGCCATATTGAATGACATTAAATACGATTCACGTGTTTAAAATGTCATTAAGTGATTTTTATTCCGACTTTTTATTTGTATTTTTATTAATATTCTATTATTTATTTATTTTTTTATTTAATACAAAAATTTTGTCATTGTGTATAATTTGGCGAAATTCGTCGACGGAATAACAGAGAAGTACCGAGAATTTTAGTTTTCTAATAGCCAACTTATTTTAAAATTTAAAATATGTAATACTGAATTACATATTCTGCATTGTTAAATATTGATTAATTAAAATCCTGATAACAGAATCTAAAAGAGTTGAAAAAAGTTTGGATTTATACAGGATCCTTATACTATATTATCTTTAGATTCTTCTAAACTTTGGCACATCCCACGCAGGATGAATTTAACCAATATCTTGCATAGAGAGAAAATTCGAAAAAACAAAACCTTCATTTGACATCCCTTTGTTCTGATTCCCGGGGCACATGCCCCATCTTAGTTTTGGCATAGTCTAAAAGCTGTAGCTTTTTTTTAGAAAATAAAAATTATTCAATGGAAAAAAAAAAAGAACTTTTTGCATATGTGTTTATGCTAGGAATAATATATACATGATTCAAAGACAAATTAGGTACTGAATGAAATTATGAATTGCGTGCTTACTACTGTTTTTCTAAAAAGGTAATTTTTTTATCAATAAAGTTAATTTTTCATCATGTTTCTCTTGAGCTTTAAGTCAGAACCAAAGTGTAATAGAATAAAAACTTATTTCAATACTTTTCTATAAACTGGGAGAAAATATTGAAATGGGAATATCTGCAATAACATTTTTACATTTCTTTTCAATAGCAGCTTTTATATTCTGCGGGTGTAAATTAGAAACAATATTTTCATGTTGAAATAAAATATTTTGATTTAATGGTATATTGTCTTCATCTTTTTAAATTAAAATTCAGGTACTACTTGATTATTCCTTCGATCAAAAAACTACATCCAAACTAAAAGATTTAATGCCAATAATGATGATAAAAAATGTCACTTTCATGTGCTATTAAACTGGTATCATGTGTTTGTTACGTCATCAAGCGATTTTTAATATGAAGTTTTATTTGTATTCATATAATTGTTTTATCAATTTATTTGTAACATTTTAAACATCTTCCGATATTTAAAATAAAAATTATGCCAATATGTTTAATTTGATGATTTGTATAATTTTGCAAAATTGGTCGACGGGATAACCAAGTAGTACTGAAATTAATTAAATGCAAGCATTTTAAATTAGATTCTGTATTTAAATGATATGAGAAATAGGCGAGTATATTTTAAATTAAATGTATATGCATAATGAATAATTAAGATGGAAACAATATTTGGTGCATTATCATCTACACCCAGCTAAATTACTTGTATCCTTATTTCAAACAAAAAAGAAAATAAGAATTAAACCTAAATTGTTTATTAGCCCTTGAATAGGTAAAAACAATGTCATAAAAAAGCAATTATGAATATGAATGAATTAAATTACAAATCACTGACAATATTTACTACTGGTATTTAACTTTTTGATACAAAGATAAATACAATAATTTACTTTTTTTCACAATAATGTATTTAAATATTATTTAGTGAAAATATATGAAAATCATTTATTTTAAGAAATAAAAATCTTTCAGGCATACATTACATAGATCCAAGTTGATTTTACATAGTAATTAAAAACTTTGAATCAAAATTGCTCATTTTACTTCTCAGTTCAGATTAAACAATACAAAATGATGATGAAGTTTTTTTTTTCTTTTTTTTTTTAACATTAGCAAAATGTGCTTTATTTAGAAAAATATACTGAATCTTTCTAATCATATTAAAATATGATGATTAAAAATTAAGCTTGGTTTCAAGCTTTTGAAAATTTTTGGTCAACTTAATATTTTTTCTAATTTTTCAAAGCAAATATTTTGAATAATTTCAAACTGTCAATGTTAATAAACGATATGGGTTTCATAAAAACTAACTTAATTATTATAAATTAATAATTAATTAAAACTTGAACTCAGCGAAACTAAACAATTATCCATTTCAAAATAAAAACAAACATTAACATGCCAATGTGCGTAAAACGCAAAAATAAAGGCGATTAATTGCCAATATTGCAATCCTTATCTTTTGTTTACCACCACAACTATTTGCTAAATTTCAAGCGAGCTATCGCCAAAAAAGATAATCCCTCACTCTGACTTCTAAGAAAAGGTAACCTTTATCTAATTTAGCCGTCTTACGGCTCTTATGCGCAGTTCACTAATATTCATTGCTGCGCATTACGGCTATTTAGATTGATCAGTAAAATAACCGTATCTTACGGCGCAATAGACACGGCCAAAAAATAAATAAATAAAAGGACGTAGAATTGTAATTAAAAGGAAAATTTTATGCAGTGAGAACTGTATTCTTCTAAAAAATATAAATTATCCCGGTAAATATATTGTTCATAGATACATTTCGTATTAAAAAAGTTGTTTTTTTTTTTCCATGCTTGTAAATTGCTATTAGTTACACTGCAATTAATGATCTGCTACTTAAAAATACGCTGTCAATTTTTTGATTATTTTCATCTCTGCTTCAGAGCATTTTTGTTTTATGTTATTTAGTTTCGGAATTTAAATGTGAAATATGTATCCAAACATTAAAAAAAAAAAAAAAAAAAAAAAAAATGTATGATTTTGTAAGTCATTGCTGGTAATCATGCATCTGAATATTTTTAATAAAAATATTATCATGGATTTAGGCTTTTTTTTTTTTTTTTTACTGTATTGAACTATTTGAGTGTCAAATTTTGATAAATAAAAGAGAAAAATGTGGAATGTATCATTGTTTATTATTTTAATCTGTCATTTTTCAGAGACATGTACTGCTGGACCAGCGTTTAAAGAACTGGATTGGCATACTGCCAAAATAATGGAATGTTCCGAAGGTAGGGAAGCATTAGGAAGGGACGAAATTCAGGTTTCTCCCAACCTCTCCATTCCTAGAAAACCAGTATTAGGGAAAACCCCCTTTCTCTGCCTTCATCCTATTATCAAGAATAGACTCGTCTTACTCGGACCTTTAACTCACGTGACAGGTCTTTAATCTCTGGCTAAGCAATAACTATGTTAGTAATGAATTTCAAAGAAGGAAGACCGAAAGTAAAAAGAAAACTTGAGAAAAATTTCTTAATGATAGTGGTGGTCTGCTCTTTTTAATGAATAGAATTAAAAAAAAAAAAAAAGCCATTTTATATGGTAACTGAATTTTTCTTTCAGTTATCTTTTTTACCTAACTCAGGTCATCTAATTGAAATTAATTGTGAATGTTGCTATCTTGCAAGTTTATATTGTGATTGAAAATTCCTTTAATTTTCATGTCATTTGAATGTTATCTTTAAATGTGATATTTGTATTTATATCAGGGCCGTAGCTAAGGGAGTGCTATGGGCGGCTCAGCCCCATAAACATTGACTCCCCCCCCCCCCCCCCTGCTGGAAAAGGTTTCAAGGTCACTAAAAGAATTTCTGTTCTGAAAGTCCAAATGAATTCTGTTCAAAAATCTAATGTAGTTTTGAGGTCCTTTCACAATTTTGTAAAAATACTAAACTGTAACTAAAATATGTTTCAACTAGAGATGGGAAATATAGTTATTTTTGGTTAACATGTTACATCGTTCCACACTGGCGCAAGTAACAGGTTCCAACAACTTGTTATTTTTGTAACGTATAATTAAAAGCTGTATACTGTCAACAGATGTGTTAACTAAAAGGCCTTTAAATAAAATGTTTGAAATAATTTTAGGATGTACATATATAGATGCTTTTTTTTAAGATGAATTCACATCATTAAAAAAAGTTTTTGGTTAAAAATTTAATTTTTCACAGGACAAAAGTTACCTAGTTATGATATTTTTAATTTCATGTATTTTCAGTTTTCTGGCACTAAAAACACGTTTTATGTTTATATTGACTAAAGCATAAAAAATTCTAAGTTTCATAACTCAGTAAGTTTTAGATATAGAAAAAAAAGCATTTTTACTATTATTACTAGCATTATTACTAACTATTTTAGTCGTTAGAACATGAAGAAACTTTTTTTGAATGGTACTTGTACGATGCAGACATTGTAATTTTTTAAAAATTTCTTAATTGGGTCATTCCACGTGAAATCAACCAATTTAAGGAAAACTTGTTGCATCATAGTCACAGATTTTTTTTTAATTTTTATCATAGACAGACATAGTACTGAAACCCTCAAATCTGAAATTTAAAAGTAATTTTCACAATATTGGCCGAGATATGGCCATTTGAAAACTGGCCATTTTTACAAAATGGCGGCCATCTTGGAATTGTATCACTGTCTAAATATGGCCATAACTTGACAACTAATGGCTCAAAGTTTATATATCTGGTACCAATTTGAAGCTATTTGTACAAAGAAAGAATATTTCACATCTTAACAATAATAAATTTTCATTTTTTTACTTTTTATTATGTGCAAAGTGGAAATTTCACCCCAAAAAAGGGCAGATTGTAATGGCTCATAAAAAAAATGAATCATCATGAATTTTTCTGAAACTTGGTAAAAACGTTGCTCCATCTGTGTGCTTTAAATAAAAAAAAAAAATTGGAAAGGTAAAATTTGTTGTTTTAAAATAAGGGTCATTCCATTTCAAATCACCCAGATTTTTCCAAAAACGGCACCCACCATCACCAATTTTGATAAAATTCAGTGGATTTGTAGAATTTCTAATGCTGATTCCAAAAATATCAATTATATTGAAATTGATCAAACGATTTATGAGTTATGAGCTTTTAAATAGCTCCCAAGATGGCTGATTTGCCGCCATCTTGAATGGCACATGTGACAACAAAAAAGTCCATAACTTCTTTCAGGTTTAAGCTAGAGCTTTCAAATTTTTTTTGTTTTGTTCAGAATAAAGTAAACTTTCATTTAAACAGATTTTTGTGAACATCATTTTATAAAAATGCTGTCAAAAAATGACTTTTTGTTATTTTTTTAAGTAAAAAAAGTGGCAACTTCAATGGCTGATTTCCCCCAATGTACCCCCTTCAATTTTCATCTAATTGCATAAATAAGCAACTCAAAGTGTGTTTTGATGACTAATAAAAAAAACTTAATGGGCGGTTCACAGGTTTTTGTTTAAAAAAATAAATTCAAATTTACTGACTTTTCACAATAACAAAAAACACAAGATAATATTGATATTTCTTTTATTACCAGAAATATCATACATATTTATATCTAAAAGTTTGATAAGGTTTAATGTTATATATATTTAATGTGCCTAAAAAATGGGAATCCCATAGGAATAAATAGAAATACCAATAATGGATTCTTGCAATCGGACAAATTGAAATCTATTGCAGTCTCAGTAAATTATGAATAAAAAGGAAATGATGGAAAAAGTTCTGCAAATAGTTGAATTTTATGACAAAATCATACTTTTGTTATTCAAAATACAATAAAATTGCAACTCTTAAATAAAAATTACGGTACTTTAAATTAATACAAAATAACATATCACATACACAATAAACACATGCTATTAAAAATATATCTACATCAATAATAATTTAAAGTAAAGGTAATTAATATTTTTAAAAATCCCTGCCAAAAGGCAGATGTAAATTTTGAAGTTAAATACAGTAGACTCCTTCAAATCCACACAGCTTGGAACCAGAAGTTTTGTGGATTTTAGAATTTTGCCGATTTCCGGTCATTACTTTGTTTACCTTTTTTTTAAACAGGAATTTGAATGCAATTAATAATGCAATCAAAACTAAAATGAATGCTTTACAATATAATAAATATTAAAATAAGTAATAAATTAAAATAATAAAGATGTAGATAATTTTCAAAGTGATTAAAATATTAAAAGTAAGGATCAAGTTAATCAATAATATATGATTAAATATTCATTATAAACATGAAATATATCTTTCCTAAATTATTCAATGTAGTTACTAATGTACCTCATAAAGATACATTACTAATTCTCAACAAAATCATAAAATAAAGAAGTTTTTTCAGGTTTAGCCAGATTTAGATTTAATAACCAAAAAAGCTTGATTAATACATAAATATATTTGATAAGAAGATTGTGATTACCAATGATATATAAGAAAAATCTGAATTTTTTCAGAATATATTTCTTTTCCTTCATAGGAAAAAAAACATGAATTCAGTACTATTAACAAAAGTTACAAATTAAAATAAAATGGAATTGATATAAAATTATAAAAGTCAAATTTTGTCCCTATATCTGAACTGAATGTTTCATTATTTACATTCGCAAATTATATGCAGAATTTTTAGAGTTGTGGATTTTAGGGTTTCGAAGTTGAGATAGTTTACTGTACTTGTTTCAGTAACAAAAACCAAAAACTAAATCAAATTTAGATATAAACCTAGTTCAACAATTTTATCTGGTTCTTTTTTAAATTTAATTTTTCTGTAAGAACTGGTTTTATCACAATTATGTTAAGGCAGTGTATATAAAGAAATATTTTTGTACCCTCAACAACTCAAAATTTTCTAACACATTTTCAGATTCATTTTTTAAAGTGAAAACATGATACTTGTTGATGTGATTTTTTTTTCAGAGATTTATAAGCGACCTCAGGGCTTTTTATATTCTGTGTGCACCAGTATTTTTCTAATATAAAATTTGAAGTATATTTTATTTGCAAATGTTATCAAAGCATCTATTATGGATTTCATTTTTAAGAAAGTGGTCGGTGCCAGTTAGAATTAAAAAATAGTCGCCTGTGGCAGCCTTGCAGTCTGTGTTTTTATTTTTTGTTCAATGAATTAGATCTTGATTTACAACAATTATTTTCTCAGTATGACCATTTTTCCCGTTTCCAGTACTATTGCTTAAATTCAATTCAAAATGCCCACTTTGACATCATTTTTTTAATATAATAAGCCTTATATATATATATATATATATATAGGGAGGATTTTCGTTCTGTGTATACCTGCCAACTTGGATATTTTTTTCGCCAAGGATTGGCGAAGACTGGGGGGTTTTGAGTGGTGTCGCCATCTAGCGTTTTTAATGACAAAAAAGTATGCTTTTGGTTGTTGACTTTGGTTTTTACCGTAATATAAGCCTGACACTTAGGAATGAAAATAAAAAAAAGCCTTTGCATGACTTTAATTTATTTTCATTCAAAAGTTTAGAGACATAAGCAAACATTATGGGAAAAAACAAAGTGCAAAATAAAAAACATACTGTTTTGCCAATAAAAATGGGTCCGACGACAATTTGAACAATAAAAAGTTTAACCAACCTTTTAAATAATATCCTTTCTTCACAGCTGAAAAATAAAATAAATGAAAGAAAGAAAGAAAAATTATTTTTACACGGTCAGTGAAAACTTAACTTCTTCAAAAATTAATTTTTAAAAAATCTTTTTTTTTTTTTTTTTTTTTTTTTTTTACCGATTCAGTTTAAAATTAGAAGTAATATATATATATAGAAAAAATATATAGAATATATAAAAAAGAACATAATTTCCAAATAGGTGTGCTTCAAATTTACGAATTATGCTAAAACTAGAGGATAATAATTTAAGAAATTTGTACAAACTTAAAATTTCAAATTATGTTAAAGCTAAAAAATTATACATAAATTTTGAAGTAACGAGATTTTGATTTTAAAATATTAAAACTTTAAGCAGGGGGAAAGAGAGAAAATTAAAAAATTCTACTATGATAAAATTAAAAAATGATTCAGGAAATAATTAATAGAAAAATTATAAATATTTTTTCTTTTTTAAGTATAATTTAAAATTCTAAATTGAGATTTTTAATCGTTATTATTAAAGAATTGACTATTTTTTTAAAGCATCATTGCATTAAAATATTAAAAAAGAAGAACGAGTCTAATACACGTGCTGTCAAAAGTTACTTGACACATGTGCTAGACAAATTAAAAAGTTTAATTAATGCTAAGAAAAATAAATTAAATAGAGTTAAATATAAACTAGTAATGTAAAACGCCAGATTTAAAATTACATAAAAACAATAAAAATGTTTATTAAAAGAATATATCTACTGATATACCTACAGTCGATCATGATGCACTAGCACTGATTGTTAAATTTCAAAAGGGAATTTTTCCGGGATGGGGAAAAATTATCATCAACGCTCTGTATTTCAGGTATTTCTTTTGGCGTTTTTATCGCTTCTTTGGCTAAATTATTTTTCCCTCTCGGTTCTAGTATTATTTTTTGATAAATCAAAGAACCGACCCCCCCCCCCTCTCCCATCCCTAGAGTAGATAATCGGCAGACACAAAATAAATAAAAATAATAATAATAAACTCTCCCTCACCCCCTTCTTAGCCCTTTCTCCCTCACTTTCAATGTATGCAGTGGCGTAGCTAGGATGGATGACACCAGGGGCGGATGTAAATGGTGTCACCCTCCCCCAATCCGTCATATTTTTTCAATCACAATTCTACATGATTATAACAAATGACCGTATCATTCTTTATTTGCCTTTCATCCACCTGCATTAAAAAAAAAAAAAAAAAAAAAAAAAAAAAAGAGCGATTTATTACTTATAAGGTAATAACGCCACGTTAAGGTTCTACCAATTTTCACGGCTCAGTTTCAGTTTGTATTTTTCAAACAAATATAGGATTTGATACAGCAACTCATTGACTACCTATATAAAAAAAAATAATTTAACAAATATGTATTCATAAAATGTATTGGCGTGATTTCTTGACCAATGCTATTTGGTGTTATTACCCACCTATATGGGTAATAATGCCATGCAAACAAAACTATGAAATAAGATAGAATAATTGCATGTAGATTGCCAAATTCTAAAAGTACAAACTCTACAAACTTAGAAATTGACAAATTGCATTCTAAGTTATTGAAAATGTTCGATTTTTTGTGAAAGTGTAACAAAAATAAAGGTGTGGTGTGTGGGGGGGGGGGGGAGGAGGATGAGGCAACAGAATATCAGACCGCGAGCTTCTTTTTGGTTAAAAAGGACCGCTTAAATATAATTATTAGAAATATTGCACAGTTTTAACTGTGTTTATTTGAATCAGTATTTAGGATGTAGCTCGGCCACTGTAGGGAATCAACCGGGGTATTAATGCCAAGGATTGGCGTTATTACCCCGTTATAGTTATTGCTATGTACATTTTAAATTACAAATTATCTCGAGAAGATATCCAAAATCTTCCACAACATTTTGAAAGTCCATGAAATGTACTACAAATTTATGTAATTAACAAAGTATTTCCGGATAAAAAAAATAGTCTTCACATCACAAAACGTAACTCGCAAATTTTAGATCAAGTGTTAATTTTAGTTGCTTGTAAAAACTATAAGACCTAAAAATGAAACAAATTAACTTGAAGCTGTTTTTTGCTATTTATATGACTCAAAACCCTTCTGCGCAGAGCACATGGGTGTCATTTACTAGATTATTTCATAATTATGCAAAATATTAGCACTTGGCGTTATTACCCCGCCTGGCGTTATTACCCTATACCACCTTACTTATTTTATAGTCTGCATAAATCAATGCAGTGCCTATATGCAGAAGAAAAGTCTTTCTTTTAAAGTTTGCTTTTCGCTATCCATTTACTGTATGGGTTGGTTTTTGTTCTCTAGTGCATATCTTATTTAGACACTCCATTCTGTATAAAATTTCACATTTTCTAAGAAAAGAAAATTAATTCTGATGCGTCGTGTGCTAGAAATTTATTATTATTATTATTATTTACAGAATTCTTTTACAAAACCTTATAAAATTATGTGTATACATTTGCAAATAAAGATTGGGTGACACCAGGGGCTTACCGCCCCCTATGCCCCCCCGCTAGCTACGCCACTGCATGTATGTAATGCAGGGCCATAGGTAGAAGTGAACAGTACGGGGGAGAGGCTCAGAAGAATGTAAGAAGGGCTCAAAAAAAATTTTCTCTTTCTTTCTGACGCAGAAATATAATTTAGCGTATAATCACATTGTCGGTGCTATGTTTATTATTAACACTAGAACGCCCGGAAATTCTACTCAAGTTTGAAAATAATATTTCTCACCAGAATTTTTATTCAAAATTATTTAATTGATTTATTTAACGTAAATTTGCGTGGATTAGATTTAAATTATTTCAAGAAAATTTTTCTGGTTCGAATTGAAATTTAGTTACATGATTGGAGTCGAATCGACTCCATCCGGGCGTTCTAGTGTTAAACTGTTATAATTACTTCATTTAGGATGAGCGATTGTTGAAATACTTATTTTATATATTTTAGTAACTTCGAGAAATTGTGAAAGGGCTCAAAACTAAATTAGATTTTTGAACAGAATTTCATCTGAATTTTCGGAACAGAAATTCATTGAATTCCCCTTGGAATCTTTTCCAGGTGGAGGCTCAAACTATTTTATAAGGGGGGGGGGGGGGCAAGCCGCTCATAGCATCCCCTTAGCTACGGCTCTGATTTAATACCTGAGATTTTAAATTAGAAATTTCTTATTTCATTAAATTTTAAACTAGTTGACCATAAGAACTGTTTTAAACTTGTCTGGAATTTTTGTAAAATAACTAAATAGTTTTTATGCAGTATATTAATGTATTTAGTAATGTATTTTGTAGGCATATGAAAATTTTATTTACGATCGCTCATTTTAATTGAAATTTTAAAATGTGTTTTTCTTTTAATAAAAATAATGCGATAATTTTCTCACAGCCCTGTCGATGGCATAGCTAAATTATTTAATTCTTGTAGGAAGAAAAAAAAAAAAAAAAACCACTAAATTCAGAATTAAAGAGCGATTTCAATTTTGCAATAATATGTGTAACTTTCAGATTACAATTTGTGTATATGTAAAATTGAAACATCCTCTTTGAGACTGTCCTATAAATGTTTATTATTATTAATAGATTTATACGATGATATTATAGATTATTCTATACATATATTTAATTACGAGGCAGTGCCGCGTCTTGAAAATTTATTAACAGAGTTAAAAAAAAAATTATTTATTTATTTCTAAATACAGTAAAACCCCGATAATTCGGATTAATTGGGACCAAGCCTAATCCGGATTTCGAAAATCCAGATTATCCGGAGAATTAGAAAAAAATGAAACATACAGTAAATCATCTTTATGTTAAAATTATTCAATATTTATAGACGGTAAAACTGTTTACTTTGTTTAATTCTTCCAAAAAGATTTCAGAAAAAGTTTTTTTTTTGTTTTTTTTTTTAAATTCAGAATACGACGATGAAACAATTTAATGTTATGGAAATTAGCCAGTACCTTCTCAAACTTGAAAAAAAAAAAAAAAAAAAAAAGACCAAATTGATGCGGAGATCCGAATTAGCGGGGTTCTACTGTACTGATTTATGATATTTTAAACTTACATTTTCTAAAAAATTCTAAGCCACAAATTAAGAATCTCGAGCAGTATTAAGGCTGTTTTCAGTCGAGCTGCTTTCTTTAACATTTTTCATTAATTTTTGTTCGGAAACGCATGAAACTGGCAAGTTTTCTTATTATAAAATAATTTAATCGAAAGAAATTTTGATCTTTTTTGGTAAAAAAAGAAAATATATTAAAAATTTACGTCAAATTTTGCGTTTTGAACTAAATTTCTGAATGCGATACTGCAAAAGCAGATTTCTTTGCGTGAATACGATATACGTCCCCTTAGAAAAGACCCCACGGAGGACACCCCCCCCCCACCCCCTTAGGACCTATATCCCACCTCTTGATAATTGGTGATTATAAGCCAAACCAAACACATTTAGATGCTTAAAAACCACACAGCCAACAGAGTTAAAAAGCATTAAAGCCTAGAATCGAACCCAGGTCATCGGTATAGCGCACGAACGCTCTAACAACTAAACCTTTTGGTAAGATACTTGTTTAGATGCTTAAAAACCGCAAAGCCAACAGAGTTAAAAAGCATCCAAGCCTAGAATCGAACCCAGGTCATCGGTATAGCGCACGATCGCTCTAACAACTGAACCATTTGGAAAGATACTTGTTTAGATGCTTAAAAAACGCACAGCCAAAAGAGTTAAAAAGCATCCAAACCTAGAATCGAACCCAGGTCATCGGTATAGCGCACGAACGCTCTAACAACTAAACCTTTTGGTAAGATACTTGTTTAGATGCTTAAAAACCGCAAAGCCAACAGAGTTAAAAAGCATTCGAGCCTAGAATCGAACCCAGGTCATCGGTATAGCGCACGAACGCTCTAACAACTGAACCATTTGGAAAGATACTTGTTTAGATGCTTAAAAAACGCACAGCCAACAGAGTTAAAAAGCATTCGAGCCTAGAATCGAACCCAGGTCATCGGTATGTTGCACCGACGGTCTACGAACCACTTGGAACGATGAACCGGATTCGATTCCCTTCTTGGATTATGTTTAACTCTGTTAGCTGTGTGGCTTTTTAACAACTAAAGATTTTCATATTAGTTTAAAAATATATTATTTTTCGTTACAATCGGCATGAAGCAGTTTATTTTAAAAACCAAAAATCGTTTGTCATGACTTCGACATGAATTATGTAGTCGTAAAAGAAAGAAAAATGGTCAATCAGTAGGAGGGAGGGGGGGGGGGGCACTTAGAGCGTCCTTCCCGGCAGGGTTCGGACCGATTTTCTTTAAAGTCATTCAGGCCGAGCGGCGTAGCCAGAATTTCGTTTCGGGAGGGGTCCAGAATTTTTCTTTCAGATTATACATGTAGTAAAATCTGTCAAGATGAAATCACAAATGACGGTGGAAATTCCATTTAACAAGGGTTTTCGTATTAGCAAGTAAAATTGTATAGTATGCTTTTTGAAAGCATTATAGAATAATCTTAACAAATTTACTGTATTACAATGTACAATAATGGTCTTCAGAGATGTACTGTAGGATGAGTGCATTTTAGCAGTTTTAATAATGGACACTGTGACAGTTGAAAAAGTTTATAGTCCCGCAAAAGACATATTTTTAAATTATACCTTCAAAACGAACATCCATCTAAAGCGGAATTTATTTACGTTCTATGTGATTCTGTCATTGCCGTTTTACTGTTTTATCTATTATTTATTAAACCAGTTCTTCGTTCGGATTTTCGGGGAGGGGGGGTCCGGACATCCTGGACCCTCCCCTTGACTACGCCACTGGGCCGGGCCGGGCTTTGCTTTGTTCTGAAGGCTTGGGTCGGACCGGGTCGGGCATAGTCACTAATCTTTCCGGCTGGGCTCGGCTCGGGCTTTACCCTTTTCTGACAGATCGGGACGGGCATAACTTACTTTTTTCCACAAAGCTGGGATTAATTTCATTCTTCCTAGTTTTCTCGGACGAAAATATTCAGTCCCGGCTGAGTTATCTCGTTTGAAATTAGTTTTCTTGATGTGACCTGTCCAAAAATCAGTAAAATTTTGCCTAGCCCAAAAATTTTTCAAAAGATATATATATTTTTAATTCGATTTTCTTCTACAACTAAACTTAAAAATTTATTCTTTTTAAAGAATCGCATATTTCTAGGCTTTTTAAAATATAGTTAAAGTATGAAAAAAACCTGCCTATGACGGAATCTTCTTTTAAACTGATAATCCATGCAAAATGAATTCAATAATACGCGAGATAAAAAATATGTAATACATTTCTACGTGCTAAGAAGGGAACTTGTCTATTACGTATTTTTTTCTTGCCAATGCGATTCCGCCTTAGAAGTTTTTACTTTACCATATGCCATTTTTAAAATTTTTAAATCTCCACTACATTTAATATGGATTTATAAAAATAATGATAACTGAAACATTTACATACAACAAATAGAAGTTTATTAAAACATTGATCTCGAAGCTTACGCCAATTTTGCATAATGAAGATTATAAACATAAAAAAAAAGAAAAAGCTAACATTTTTTTTTTTTTTTTTTTTTTTCGGTCAGAATTCCTCCGTGCAAGTAAAACTGAATATTCCTTAGAAATTCACTCGGGTCGGGTCGAGCCGACAGATTTTTTCTACGGGCTGGACCGAAATTTTAACTTTTACAGTGGGCCGACCAATATTTTTTTTTTTCGTTCGTGCCAGACCGATTTTTTTTTTTTTTCTGTGGCTTGGGCCGAGCCCGGGCCTGGAAATTTCGGCCCGTGAAGACCTCTATAACATGACATTATTTCAATGACCAAAGCTGACATGCGCATTTAATCATTTTACAAATCTTTATTAAGCTACTAAAAGAAATTTCTTAAGGTAACGCTCCGCTCAACAAGCGCAAAACGTTTTGACACATTTACAAATTCATTTTTTAACAGAAAGATATACAATTGGAATGCCTGACTATGGAAGCGATTTCGAATCGAACTTATTTTTCCATTTTATAATAATTAAATTATCTATCCAGTTCTAAGCTATTTCGATCACTTGATCACCCGTTTTTCTCCTCCTTTTCGACCGTTTTTTCTGCTTTCGTCGGGAACCGTGCTCAAAAGTGTCAACTTTGAAGGCTTGTTATGAAAAATCTATTGCGTTTTTTTAAAAAACAGAAAATTGAATGCAATTAGACAGTTTCTAAATAACAACACCTGCTATTTTCACGCATTTCCAAACAAAAATAAATTAAAGCATGTGTCACAAAGTTGCCCTTTTTTATTTAAGAACACCCTTAAGGGTGTATTCGAAAAAATGATTTTCCACCTTCAACAGCTCGAAATTTTCGGATACAATTTTGGACACATTTTTAAAAGTAGAAGCATGAAACTTGCTGGAGGGATTTTTGAAGTGACGTACAAAGTGCCGTGTGATGTAATTTTTCTCTGATTTAATTAGAATTTGATTTATAAGCAATTATTTTCTCAGCGTGAACTTTTTTTTCGTTCGCAGATCTCCCGCTTCGGAAAATTTGGTCCAAAACGCCGTTTTTGACAGCATTTTTTGCAACATTTTCTGCATTTATCAAGGAATTGATAATCACGGCACCTTGTATAGTTCCTAAATAAGAGAATTCGAAAGTTTAGTGCATTTGAGAGCAAAAATGAATCTAAAAATAAACCTGAAAAAAGGCAGTTTGGATCAGAATACACCCTTAATATTAAAAGAAAGATGTGTGTGTGTCTGTCTGTGTACGATGGCTGAAGATACCTACCGCACATACAGGTTTGAAAATTTGGAAAGATAGTCCAAAATAGCTCCTAATGTACCTGAAGCTCGGATTATATATACTTAGAATGCGTAGTGGCTCTTACATGTGCTTATAGGTTTTTTTTTTTTTTTTTTTTTTTTAAGTCCTTGCAAGGTGATTATTTTCAGTGCAGGTCATAATTAGAAGAAAAAATTGCGAATTAAAAAAAAAAAAAAAAAAAAAAAAAAAAAAAAAAAAAATGAAAAAAAAAAGAAAAGAAAGAAAGAAAAATCACAATCTTAAAACATTGCGGAAATAGACAATATTGTCAATCAGTTGCTGTAAAAATACCAAGAAAACTGCGAATTCTCCAAACTATTGAAAAAAATATACAAATAAATCGTGAATTTCATGAAAAGATCACGGAAATAAAGAATTTTATTCACCAACCACTGAAAATAATAATCACGAATTTGGGTAAATGGTCGTGAAAACAACTGCTATTTTTCACAATCGGTTGAGGGGGAAATTGCGAATTTCTTCAAATGATCACAGAAAAAATTAATTTTTTTATCACTGTTTTTAAAAATTATATTGATTTTTTTAACAAAAAATATAAAATCACGCAAATAGAAAATTGTATGAGTTAGTCACTTTAAGTAAATCTAGAATTTCGTCATTCAGTGGACACACATTACACAAAACAAGGGAAGCAGTCACGATCAATCAAAATAATTAGCAAAATTCGTTTAATGATCAAGGAAAATATAACAGTCGTGAAAATAAATCACGAATTTTGTTAAACAATAATCGAAAACATTACGAATTTCGTCTATAGGTCGCATGATACGTAAATTTCTCCAAAAGTACCTTTAAAAAATCGTGATTTTCGTCAAAAACTTACGAAAATAGGAATTTTGCCAGCCGTGAATGAAAAAAATCATGAAATTCATCAAATGATCGAGTAAAATGAATCGTGATTATCTTCAAAAGATAGTGCAAAATTAAGCGCAAATATCGCAAAACAATCGAGCAAAATAAATTACGAATATCGAGAACTACCGAGCAAATAAAACAAAAACAAAATCGTGTGCATTGGTTATAGGTTAGGAAACATTTTCTAACATTAGTAAAATTCTGTTAATAAATTTCATTCTTTCCATTAAATGAAATAAAATATTCAAATAAACTTTTTTAAATTTATTTTCAAGAATTGTTGTCCATAACAAAAAAGGCTTGTGAATTCGTTTGTGTTATCGTATATATGGCCGATAGTTGTTTCAACGTATCGCACAGAGAAGTTAAAATTTAAATCAGCTGGAAAACGATTGAAACAGTTCATGTGCATTTTCAGGAAACTTCCTACAGACATCAATACTGTTTTATTATTTATTTAACTAAACCTGTTTCCTGTTTATACACTTGATAAACATCATATAAAATCCATAAGTTTGATATGAAATCTGTACTGACCACGTAATGCACTGAACTTTTACTAATCCATTAGAGTCCGATTTTTTTTTCTTTCCCCCGGTTTTTAGAAAAAATTACTTTTACATTAATAACATTGACACTAGCTATCCAAATAGATTAATAAGTGTTTAACGAATATTTCATTGTCTGAAAGATAACACATGTTGTTTTGCGTACTATACATTTAATATTCATATGACATTAGGTTAAGGAAAAATTTTCGGTGATAATTAGAAAGTATTGTATTATGATAAGATTTATCTTATATTACAACTTTCTAATACTTTTCGTGCTTTATTACACATTATTATTTCGGTAAAATAACTTTTATTTTAAATTTAAAGAGTGGAATATATGTTTAAAATAAAAGAATCGCAAACGATGCAAAAATAATTAAGCAAAAAATTATGATTATTATTATTACTAAATGCCTATATATAAATGAAGTCATAGACATACATATTAACATTACTACATGTAAACCGTATGAAAAGTATATTTCTTAAAACAAAATAATACTCCATAAAAAGACATGTGGTTAATAGTACACTAGACCCAAAAGGGTTAAGCTTAAAAATGTACTAACAACTGAAAATTCATTTCCAGCAATTACAATTCGTAGCAGTCCTATAAATGAACTGCATATATTCTGCTTACTTCATACTCTATAGAAAATATGATATATATCTCCCCCCCCCCCCCCCCCGCCAGATTACTACGCCCATGAGAAACTTTTATCCATCTCTTACATAGACATGGCATCCTAAATAATTATGTTACGCACAGCTAAAATATGCCAAGGCATTTCTATATTCTGTTAATTGTACCAGGATTAAATTTGGATTTTAAATTTGTTTATTTACAAAATAAATCAATTTAAACCTTCTGTGAAGTTGAAAAAATTTGCAATAGATAATCAATGTCAGTCATTTTAATGGAGATGGGCTTCTTTTGAATCTTTGAGCTGCCTCTGTGACGGGAGGAATCTAAAAGAATGATGGGACATGGGAGAAAATGTGTGTCGGTGGCCGAGGAATGTGAGAAATTTCTTTTGTCTAGGGGGTATTGCGTACCAACAATATAGAGGAAATGGATGACCAAGCAGATTTTGTTTGAAAAGGGGTCGAAGCAGGGTTTTTCCCTTAGGGCCCATTTTGTGAAAAATAAAAACTATTTTTATAAATTCATTATATTTTTGTAACCATAATACTTTCTAACGAAAGATGAAATCCAGTTGCGTAAATTCGAAGAAAGCAATTATTTACAATAGCTTCATAAAAGATCATAAGATTTCTCTTTCAAGTGAATTTGTTTGCAAATTACAGATAAAAAACGAACAAAATAATTAATGAAATTATTAATGAAACAAAATATGTTTTTATAAGATGGAATTTTTTGAAGGAACTTATTTTATTAAGAGGGAATCTGTGTTGGAGCCTGTTTAATTAAGAAAAAATCAATAAAAGGATTTTTTTTTTTGGGGGGGGGGGGGGGAGGGGCGAGGTATTAAATTTACAGAAATTATCAAGTTTATTTACAAATGTTTTGCAAAATCTAATGAAACCTGCTTAGAAGAAATAAAAGTAACAAGAAAATATTTACAGGACAGGTTATTTAAAAAGGTGCGTCATTTAGCAGACACCACGGATTATTTCGTTATACATAGGGACATTTACACATTTTTGACTTGATAAAGAATGTTAATGGTGGTTTAAATGGTATTATTAAGTTTCATTAGTTTAAGTACTAATATAACTGCTACTACTCATGATAATAAAATATTAACTCTCACTGTATTTCAGTTTAAAAGTCTATGATTTAAGACAAACACATACGTATATTGAAGTTATTTTCTTACAGTATATTACAAAACTTTGAATATTTTTATAAATTTGTATAAATGTTTGATATGTTAAAAGTTGTTATTGAATTCGTTACAATGCTGTCGTGCTTTACTTTATCTCAAAATGATTTCAAAAGATTGGCGAAAAACGTTGTAGTATGGTTATGTGACTTTTTGAGGAGAAGTAAGCTTATATTTAAAATACTTGAGAAATCTAACTGTGTGATATTGAATCTCAACACATGCCCCACTTCCTTAAAAAAAAAAAAAAAAAAGCAATAATTTACGATTTAAAAGAATTCAGAAAATGCTATCAAATGCTGAAAATTTACGTCGAATTCCAAGTGGAAAAATCAGTATCGACAGCAAGTCCAAATGTGTCCCTTTATGAAAAAAATTAAAATGTTATTCGATTTTTAAGTACTGCAAGTGGTTTCAAGTTGCAAGTTTGTTCTAAATTCGAAGTTTTGTTGAATTACATTATTTAAAAAATCTTGATGTATGTAAGAGTTGTTACTGTAATTTAAAAGTAGAGAATGTGTGTAGTGATTAGTGTGTACTTTTAGCGAAAAATTCCCTATCGTTTCCATAAAAATAAGTAATGGGATGCAGACAAAAACTTAGAGGACAAATTAAGTCCTACGAGTACTTTCAGTTGTAATATTTTCACATCAAACCTAATTGTATTGATAAATACTTAGTATTTTAACAAAAGTGAAAATAATCCAACTTAATATTTTTCCATATCTTATGGAATTTTCTTTTATATATATATATATATATATATTAAAAAAAACAACAACAACAAAAAAAAAACGTAGCTTTATTCATAAACCACATATTAGGCAACTCGTATAGTATGTCAGATGTTAACGTCAGAATATAAACACCAGATTGAGATGATTTTTTCTTAATTTGGCATCATTTCTGTCTCTTGAAAGGGGGGGGGGGCATTAAAATTATATCAAAACGCGTAACCGCCTGAATGAAACTTTTGTACGAATAAAAATATGAACAACAAATAAAAATATATTTCTGGGAACTTCAGCACTCTTGTATCTCTAAGGGCAAAGAAAAAGGGGGGGGGAGGGGATACAAAACATACCTCGGAGTCTAAGATAAAATTTCGTTAAGATATTTTCTATGAATGTAAATAACGTATCCTATAATTAAAAATAATAATAATAGTTTTTCCTACTTTCGGCCAAGGACTATAATCTATGACGGCCTTCATAATAAAACTTTATAAGATGCAAATTCTCAATATATAACATCAGTAAAATCTGATTTTTTTTTTCAATATGGCAATTTTACTTTTCTACGGGAGGACACAAAAAACACATCTAAAACTTTATATACTCATGAACTGATTCATATTGTCACATATATAAACATGTATATTTATTGTAATTTGACGGCCGCACTGGGAGCTGTGGTGGGGGGGGGGGGGGTGCGAAAATTATCTCGGAATCGATCATGTATTTAAACAAGTAAGAAAAATACAACAAATTAACAAGTAAGAAAGCCCTTTCCAACGCTTCATGAAATCTTTAACAAAACTTCGTTATTTAGGTAAATAAGGATGTAAAGCCAAATGTGTATTCCAATACTATTGAATAGCCATGTTTTTGATCTGTCAGCTAATATAAAAACTATATAATATAAAAATTAGCTTAGCCAAAAAAAAAAAAAAAAATGCCTAGTAGCTTGAAATTTTTTTTCAGCAATTTATACTAATAGATGGAAACATACTTGAATACTTTGTTCATCCTTGTAGTTTGCCTGGTACCTTTATTATGCATCAATGTTAAGCTAAAATTTATTTTAAACTGAAACACTCTTAAAACAACTGAAATCACCTTTTCATTAATTATGAATCCTAGGCTCCATGTACACAATTCTTTGCGTGGTCCAGTATATCATGTTATCTATATTCTGCAAACATTTCTTTGTAAATTGTAAATTGTAACGCTTATATTACCAAGCGTTGTTTAACAAATACTTAACTAAAACAAGTAAGAAAAATCATGCGTTAAGCATAGATTATGAAGCACTTTCAATACTTCATGAAATCTTTAACAAAACTTCGTTAATTAGGGAAATAAGGATATATAACCAAATATGTATTCCAATACTTTTGAACAGCCCTTGTCAGTTGATCAATTCTGTCAGTTGATATACATATTATAAAATGGGAAAATTTAGTTTAGCAAGAAAAAGCTTAAAATTTCTTTTTGAGCAATTTGTACTAATAAATGGGAAACATACTTGAAAACTTTTGTTCAGCCCTGTAGTTTATCTTGTACCTTTATTACACGTCAGTAAGAAGCTAAAATTCATTTAAAACTAAAACACTCTTAAAACAACTGAAATCACATTGTTATAAATTATCATTCATAGGTGTCCATGTGCACAATTCTTTGCATGGCCCTGTATTCCTGTATATCATTTTATCTATACTCTGCAAACATTTCTTTGTAAATTGTATGCAGTTCAGCGTAATAATGCATAACTTATTTAAGAACCACCTTTAAGTAATTTATGTTCATATTCACTAACGTTGGCGAACTCTGTTGGGTAGTCCTGTATATCAACTATAGCATTTATACACACCATGAAATGTACATAGATTTAGTGAAACTTAAATTCACATGTCATAATTAAAATGCATTTCATCCATTCATCAGCCGTTATCGGATAGAAAAAAAGTACTTCAGAAAGAATATACTATTTGAAATCTTTTGAGTGTCCCTGTAAATTCGATGTACTTCATTTTATGCAAGGCAGTATCGTACAATTTATATTAAGCCTCAGTGATACAATTTTATTATACATGAAACAGTTTAATATATTTAAAGTATGTCTCACACAATTCCCCCTCTTTATCATTATCTAATGGAATGTTTTGTGTGTCCCTGTAAATGAATAATAGCTATATTTTCACCGCATATTTTACAGAATACATTTTTTAGTCCATCTTGTGAATGCCTATATATTTTAACATGTTTGACAGGGTGTAACATCTTTAAAATTCCTTTGAAACGATTTCTCCCCATAGGCCATAATGTAATGGAAAACTTTTGACTCTCCCTGTAAATAAACTAATCATGGTAGAAACTTCATTTTCAAGAAGGTTCGTGCTGGGGTAAACATCAGTAACTTCCAAAAATTCCAGAGCAATCCGAGTATATTTACGGGAGTTAGAGCGCGGCCAGACGGCCAGACAAACCGAATAGATAAGCATTTTTCAACTTTGTTGGAAAGTGCTAATAAAAATGTTTTGATCTATGCAAAATGAATATACTAATACTTAAGAAAAGAATATATAATAAATTTACACCTGCTAAGAAGAAAATTTGTCTATAACGCGTTTTTTTTTTCTTCTTTTTCCTAATGCAGTTCTGTCTCAGAAAGTTTTACTGTACAACGTTTATGGATTTTAAAATCTCAAACATGGAATATGCATAACGCATAAAAGTGATAATCATAAGCATAAAAAAAAAAATTAAATTAAATAAAAATTGAACTCCTTGTACGAGACAAATTTTTTAGAAAGTCGACATAAAAATCATCGTTTAGTAGAAATTCACTCAGGCCGGCCCAACTGGGGCCGAGAATTTAACTGTTTTTCCAGGCCTTGTCGGTTTCGGACTGAAATTTTAGCTATTATACCGGGCCAATATACTTTTTCCAGGCCGACACCGTTCCTTTTTTACTTTTTTCGATTTTGGTTGCAGATATTTTTTAAAAATGCACTTTCCCTTTCGAAACCGGTTTTGAAAGTGAAGTTAACTCTATAAAAAATATCTGCATTCAAAATCGAAAAGAAAAAAAAAAAAAAAAAAAAAAAAAAAAAAGGAGCGATATACATCGCAGTGTATGCAATGAAAAAAAAATTATTTAAAAATATCAAAATGCAAGCCAGATATTAGAAAATAACCTCGCATAGGAACAGCATTAGCTTCGATCGTTTCGTAGGCCAGAGACAGGAGCCTTAAGTTACTTTACTAATTTAATACGTTTTGACAGAAAGGTCGCCATTTTTCAGCTTATTTGATGTTGGAATTTTATTCAGACACTACAAAAGAATGTGAATAATAAAATCAGGTGTGTCTATACCATGTTTATTACCCTAGGGACAATTTCTTTTGCTGATTTGGTCGGCTTTGGTTGCTCTGAAATCTTTATAGAGCAATAAAAAATGTCTCAACCGACTATAGAATCTTTGAAAAAGTTAATCCAGAGAAATAAATTATGAAAGTGTATTATTCTTGTCGAAAAATGTAACTGGTGGAAATCAAATTACCTTAAGGGAGACCCGTACCCCATTTTCGGCCAAAAATCATCAAAAGTTCAAAAAAATTTTCTCAGAAAACGATAAAATACATATTTGCGAATAGCCATGCAAAATTTCAGAACTCGGGGACACTTGGAACAGGTAGAAAATGAGCTCTTTTTAATTGTACTCACTATAGAGTTTAAAGGACTAGCGGCCATTTAAAACGTGTTTTCCTGAAAATGACTTTTTTCATATTTTGCCTAAGTTCAAAGTACTAAGGCTCAGTGGTAAAATGATTTAGAAACAAAGTGTTTATGTTTTTAGAATCTTAAAAAAATTTGCAACAAAAGTAAGGAGAGATATTTTTTTTAACTACTTCTGAAAATTTTACATAAATTGGTAAACATGAAAATTATAATGAATTTAAGGAAATTTACCATGCGTATTTTTATTTATTTTTTTCTTAGTCGATTAAAATAGAAAACTAAAAGTAGCTCTCCTTAGTTCTTTTCTATATACTATAACACTGTTTAAGAAATTTTAGTAATACCAAAATATTGAAAATTGAATGAGGAGTAGTAATTTTAAAAAGTGTATTTTTAGACAAAAAAAAAAATCATAAAAATCCCCATAAAAAATACACTTTTTAATAAAAAGTGTGTTTTTTTTGCTAATTATCCCTTACAAGAAGATTCTTAAATAGTACACCAAAATTCATTACTTTAAAATCAATAATACAAATTTTGGGTTTTTTCTTACGGGTCTCCCTTAAAGGAATAATTTTTAGCTCACAGGCTACCAAAGCCTGAGAGCTTTTGTGCCCGCCCGTTCTCTACGGTCTATAATCACTTTGGTCGAAGATCGAATTTTAAACATTGTAGGGTAAAGTTAAGCGCAGATCGTACAGAAACAACATTATTCAAAAGCAGATTACCTTTAAGTTTGTTCTTAAGGCTATACATAAATCAAAAAGGGCAACTTTATGACATAAGTTTTAAATTATTTTTATTCAGTAATGTATGAAACAAGCATGTATTGTAGTTCAGAAACTATCAAATAACACTCATTTTCCTGTTTTTGCATGTATCTATATAAACAATAGATTTTTCAGAAAATAGTATAAATTTGGGCATTTTGAAATGACTTTCCGCAAAAGAGAGAAAAAAAAAAAAAAAAAAAAAAAAAAAACACTTTAAACTGGGGAGGAAAATTGGCTTGTCACGTGATCAAAAAAGCTTGTAATTCAATTAGGTAATTTATGGATAAAAAAATAGAAAACCGAGTTAGATTCCAGATCGCTTCCAATGTCAGGCTTTGCAATATTACATGTTTCCGTTGAAAAATCAATTTTTAAATGTGTCAAAACGTTTTCCATTTGTTGAGCAGAGCAGTTGAGAGCAGCCTTAAAAGAACATTATCCATTCAACAGTGGAAAACTTTCTGACACATTCATCAACTCATTTTTAAACGTTAAAAAATAAATAAAATAAAATAAAATAAAATAAAATAAAAAAATAAATAAAATAAAATAAAATAAAATAAAATAAAATAAAAAAATAAATAAAATTAGTAGTAAATTGTAATAAGTAATTGGAAACCTAATAGCGTTTTTAATTTTCCGATGAATATATTGTATTTTTTATTATGTGTAGTTGATGTTCCGCAGTGTGCATATGCATTTACTTTCCATAGCACAACACATATTATTCACTTTTTTCCCCACATAAAAGTTTA
Source organism: Maratus speculifer (assembly GCA_964019185.1). NCBI lineage: Eukaryota > Metazoa > Arthropoda > Arachnida > Araneae > Salticidae > Maratus > Maratus speculifer. Next base: position 134,528,139 of record OZ025293.1, on the reverse strand, counting down.
AATATATATATATGTATATATAAGTGAAATGCCAATAAATACGATAAAAAAGTCACAAGGTGATATATTTTCTTTGCAACCGAAAATAAATATATGTCACAAAAATCCCGTGAAATTTAGGAAAACAGTGTGTGTGTGAGAGGGGGGGGGATAAGGGCACCCTGCCTCCATCTGGCTACACTCTTGCTATTAAATATATTTTATGCAATTATATTGTAAGGAACTACTTATTTTTTAAATATTACATCAGAAAGTTTTGTGTTATTGAGAAGGAAAAATATTTTTTAGAATATTCTTTAAAATGATTAGTAATTAATGGGGTAAAAATCAAGTATCAAGCGCAATGAAACATTTTTCTGCAAAATTTATTTAAGTTAAAATATCTCTATAAAATCCTATAAATAATAATCCTATATAATCCTATAAAACTGCTGTGACAAAAATTATTCAATGCTATTACGATTAAAATTTGCATATCATTAATTCTCTATAGCGATGAACTAAAATATCAAAACTAGACAAAATTTCATTACTACGCAATTCATAATTAAACTGAAAATTGCATTTTCAACCGTCAAAACTGAAAAAAACAATGGTCTATTACGCCGCTAATTGCAGTTAAGGGTTGAGAAATTGTTTAATCTTAAGTCCTGATCAAAACGCTACATTCATATGCAAAACTAAACGGGCCAAAACAAAATAAAACATGGTGAAAAATCCCTTGCTGTTAATGACGTTCCTCGAATATTCGCATGTGTTATGATTTTAAGACCTTACCAATTTTCCTTAATTGTTATCATTTTTTTAAAATTTGATATTAGAACAAATAATTGAGTTCTATGCAGTGCAACTTTTGAGAAAATTAAGCCGACCCCCAAGAAAATGTTTCCCCTGCTAAACAACGTGAAAATTTTTAAAATGTAAAAGTTTAAAACTTGCGGCCGCAGTTCTTGAAGGAATTTGTAAGTAATAATAATAATAATAATCCAACGAATTACATCTTGAATTATCGCGTCCAGAAATTCTGTTCAAAATGCCCATTTTGACAGTATTTTCGGAAAAATCTTTTGCCTTTAACGAGAAATCGGAAAAACTGTTCCTTAGCATGAGAACTAGAGCACCTAACTGTTTGATACGTTTGCGAATAAAAACAAACTTAAAATGTATTAGAACGTAGCCACTTCGATTTCAATACGGCTGTATAATTTTTCTCTGGGTCTTCGAAGTAATCTTTGCTTTTTTTTTTATTATAAGTTCATCGCATTTGAGCATTTTTTTTAATTTACTACATAAGATTAAATTTATCTTCCTTGCTCCAATTTGAATTTTATCATATTGTATAAAAATTTCAAACACATTTATTTTTCCTAAAGCAGTCGAAGTATGTGTGTTTCGGAGGATAGGGGGGTCTATTAAATATTCTTCAAATTGACTTTTTTTTTTTTTTCTTTTTTTTTTTTTTTTCTTTTCTAATTTTGAACATTGTTATAGTTATTAACGCCAGAATTCTAACGTTTTACGATAAAAAAAATCGATGTTACTGGAACTCATAACTGAACTATATGTGTCACATTTGGAAGAAAATGCTAAATTAAGTTTATTTTTCTTCTTTTATTTATTTAAGTATATAAAGATGATGCAACAGCTTTGATGCTGGAAAAATAAAATACAGGACAGAAAGTCATAAAAACCTTATGTCTTATCTTTTCCTTCTTAAAAAAAAAAAAAAAAAAAAAAAAAAAAAAAAAAAAAAATACGATGCTATTGATGTAATTGAATCTATTGCCACTTGAGTTCATTCTCATTATTATAGTAAAAAAAAAAAGGGCTAATGCATAGAAAAACGCTAAAATATTTAGCTGTATAGAGAAATGCATTATAAAGTTGACAGTTTTTAAATAGGATTATTTTCAGAGCGGTGAATGAAACTTTGGGAACCAAAAATCCAATCAAACCGAAATTAATGGCAACCGGATTACAGAAGATCACCTCTGATCGTGATAATATAAATTATTTTTTTGTAGTGAAAAATGGATACAGACCGAATTAGCCCACCACCATCCCTTTCTAGACCTCCGGAATCTGGAAGAGGGTTGTGTTGAGCCTCCAACTCAACAGCAATTCTTTTCTTTTAATATTCAATTATTTAAAGTTAGTTAGACAGATGTACTTAAAATCACGCCGCTGATCGTGAGGTTGTGGTTTCGAATCCCACTGGCTCCATTGCACACACTCTTTGTGTGGAGCTCCTGGTTGTACTTCTTCATGTGTTGTAATATTTCTTTGTGTGCTATCTCGTCCCTGTATATTGATGATGGCTTATAAGCAGGCTTCATGTCGAGCACACAAGTCAGATGTATGTTGTTCAACAAACAAACAAACAAACATGTATACTTAAAAAAATCATTTATAACTTATGATAAGTAAAAACTATAAGAAAAAATTGTAAGTTTTCAAAAATATTTATTTTTTATTATTATTTGTAATACAATATGTTGTATCTCAATGGGAGTAAAATTTAATTAAAAATAATAATTTAATATGCCTGTGATGATATAAATAATCTTCATTAAAAGTGTTTTAAAATAATGATATAAAAGTATGTAAATAAACAATTCTGATTAATAGTTGTGATACACTATGTTAGTAAGACTATCCTTATTTAATTTAAAATAATTGATTTTCATGTATCATTTGTAGGTCAGTTTTCTATAATAATTGTAGTTACTTTTTTTTTTTTTAAACATCCACTTGTTATCTTTTATCAGCTTTTACTCTGCAATATAAAAAGAATGTATTATTGAGAAACGTTCTGCACAATTACTGTCCTAGCATCCGCAAAAACTTGGCTTTTAAAATGCTTAGTTTTTTGTTAGTCATCCAGCTGGTAGGTTTGCAATATCAGCGCCGGGCGTTGGCAGTATAACGATAGATGACGCCAAATACTTATTGGAAATTCCCTGCAGCCGTTTTCCCTTCGACTAAATTTCCCTCACCGTAGTTCGGGCAGAAAAGATTCCCTTTATTTCAAGCTTCTTCACCAAACACACTGCAGGACCTTTGCACACTGACATCAATTTAAAGCTTAGTGTTATGGGAATTAATTTTTAAATAACTTTTTCAGTTTTATGGGTAAAAATAAGAAATTTAAACTTTTTTTTCATTGCCATACGCTATTTTACATTTAATTTATGAAAACTCTGAAAATTAAATAAAACAACGCAACTGATCTAAAAATAATATTTTTAAGTCTCAATTTTATATTTTTCTTTACATTTTTATCAAAAGGGAAGGATAGGTTATTTTACAACTCTAATTTAAAATTAAATCCTAAGTGGAAAACAATAAAATTAATAAACAAATTATGGAATATAATTTCATAGTTTAAAAAAATAAAAGGAATATTACACTTAAAAAAATGAATAAAATTAGACATATTTTTGTGAAAATGTAAATTAATATTAAAATAAAATTATAATTTAGAAAAGTTATTTCAAAGTTGGAAATACAATTCTTTCTTTATTGGAAAATATCAATTGATATTTAAATATAATTTCTCGTGAAATCAGTTAAAATTTATTAATTAATAAATATGACATGTTCTTTTGTGTTAAATATAAATTAATATTTCAAACTTAATTAAATATATGTATATGGATTTTTTTATTTTTTCGAATAAAATTGCGTTTCCATTCTTTTGTAAAAATGTAATTTATTATTTAAATAAAGTTAGAATTATTTTTAAATCTGAAATATAACCCCTCCTTTTTTTTGGAAAATGTATATAAAAAGAAAATTTAATAAAATCCCCTATTTTTCGATGAAAATCAGCTAAAATTTAATTAGTTAAAATAGTTATAATGAATTTTTAAATAAAATTGTATTTCTATCCTGGGAAAATAAATGTATGCGTTTTTTTTTTTTTTTTCCCGAATAAAATTGGTTTCCGTTGTTTTGTGAAAATTTAATTTAATATTTAAATAAAGTTTTTGAAAAATGTAAAGAAAAAGAAAATTTAATCAAATTCACTATTTTATAAAATCAGTTAAATTTTCATTTAACTGATTAACTGTACCTAACTTTAAATTTTTATTTATCAGTTTTATATATATAATCAGTTAAAATTTTATTAGTTGTTAAAATATGAAAATAATTTCGAAATCGGAAATATAACCCTTTTCTGGAAAATGTAATTTAAATCTACTAAATATCACCCTTTTCTTTCACTCCCCCTCCCTTTCAAATCCTTAAAACGTCCTCATAAATGACTTTTATTAATTAAAATACGGAAATTATTTCTAAATCCGAAATACACCCTCCTGCCTTTTCTGGAAAATGTAATTTAAATCTACTAAATATCACCAATTTCTTTCATTTTTTTCTCCCTTTTAAATCCTTAAAACATCCTCGTAAAAGCGTTTTATTTCTAAGTTTGAAATATACCCCCCCCCCTCCGCCTTTTATCTAGAAAATGTAACTTAAATATTTAAGTCTACTAAATATCACCCTTTTCTTTCTTTTAAATCATTGAAACGTCCTAGTAGGTGATTTTTTCCCAAGTTCATTCTGAAACGAAACTCCGGAAGAGCAAACAAGCGAAAACACAAGGGTTGCAGAACGATAGTCATGTCACGCCATATCGCTACTTTTGGCGAAAGTATACACAGAACTAAAATATCCCCTATATATATATATATATAGAACCTGCCAATTGAATGTGTTTGTGAGCAAAAATGGATTTAAAAATGAATCAGAAAATCCAATGATTTTGCTTTGCCGAATTGTCCCGTTCACATAGAAAGCAAGGCATTTTTGTATACACAGCTTTTTGTGCCAATAATATTAATGTACATTTGAAGTCACTGCTAAACTATTTGTCTATCTCATGCTGAATACAAACAGATTGTATTCTAAAAGTTGTTAGATAAGTTCGCAAGCATCCGCAAGTATACATTTACATTATCTGTGACTATTACATGATGCTTGTTCTCGGCAATAAATCTTAGAAATCACCTCTGGTTAATCACAAACAAACTATACATGATAGAAGAAAACTAAGAACAGTTGTGCAATTAGCATAGAAAAATACATTAAAGGGGTGCATTGGTTCTTAATCATCTGATATGTAGACTAGTGTAACTTTTACTTACTGTATTTTTTATTTAAGAGTTTTAATTTTATCACATTTTTTATTATATACAAGTATGATTTTGTTATATAATGTACCTACTTGTAGAGTTTTTTCTATCATTTCTTTTTTACTTATAATTTATTGAAACTCTGCTATAGATTTCAATTTGTCAGGAAAGTACTTCTATGTCTTGTAAAAATCCATTATTTGCATTCCTATTAATTCCCTTTTTTATGGGGGATTCCCCTTTTTTAGCCACATTAAACATACATATTTAAGTAACATAAAACCTTATCAAACTTTTGAATGTATAAATATTTCTAGTAATAAAAGAAATGTCAACTCATTATCTTGCGTTTTCTGTTATTGGGGAAAGTCAGTAAAATTGAATTTATTTTTTTAAATAAAAACCTGTGAACTGCCCATTAAGTTTTTTTTATTAGTCATCAAAACACACTTTGAGTTGCTTATTTATGCAATTAGATGAAAATTGAAGGGGGTACATTGGGGGAAATCAGCCATTGAAGTTGCCTCTTTTTTTACTTAAAAAAATGACAAAAAATCATTTTTTGACAGTATTTTTATAAAATGAGGTTCACAAAAATCTGTTTAAATGAAAGTTTACTTTATTCTGAACAAAACAAAAAAAATTTGAAAGCTCTAGCTTAAACCTGAAAGAAGTTATGGACTCTTTTGTAGTCACATGTGCTATTCAAAATGGCGGCAAATCAGCCATCTTGGGAGCTATTTAAAAGCTCATAACTCACAAACCGTTTGATCAATTTCAATATAATTGATGTTTTTGGAATCAGCATTAGAAATTCTACAAATTCATTGAATTTTATCAAAATTGGTGATGGTGGGTGCCATGGTCTGGGTGATCTGACGTGGAATGACCCATAAATGGTTTTTTACAGATAAGGTGTCATTAACCAAATAATGATATTTTTAGAATCTGTGAGCATTCCTGATTCAAAAAATAATGGTTAAAATAAAATTTTCTAACATCTAAATTAATGTAAAAGTATAATCAAAACCTCATTTGTACTAATTTTGTAGAAATCTGCCTCCAGCCCCCCTCCCCCCCACCCAAAAAAAAAAAAAAATAATAAAAATAAAAAAAAATTAGACAATTTAAAAAATTTTACACTGAAAAAGATAAGATAATAATTAAGGAATATAATGTATAATTATAAAATACCTATAAATGCAATGCATACATATGGTGATTTACTTCACATATAGGGGCAAGTGGGGTAGAATGGGACAGTAGGTTTTTCTCTTTAGCCTCATTTAGAATGTCCAGAGGGATGAAACCGGTTTCACACGAAGTGGAGCTGCTCCGCTATCATTCCTGCTTTAATTTTGTACCCATTTACAAACCCAAGCATAAAGCAGCATTAAAATTCCTTCGCGCAAGTTTTCGTGCGAAGGTCTCTGTTAAAGAATATCGTCTGCTTGTTTACTTTTGGCCTCGTAGGGTGCAGTTTCGCTATGACCAACACATAATGTGCAGGAATTGGTACGCGGCCACTTGTTTTAATACCTGTACGATACATTATTATGAAACTGTTTTGGCATGCGGCGATTTGTTTTAATATCTGAATATATGAAACAGTTCTTCGAATTTAAAGTTATACAATCTTCAGTTTTAAAATTAATTTTGCAATGATAATTATGTCGCTAATTATGTCATGAAAAATATAACACTGTTTTTAAAATGTAACCCATTTAAATTGATTATCGATACTATGAGGTTTATATATTTTTATGCTACCTTCGAAAATTTTTTGCAATTGACTTTAAAATATAAGGATAGCTAAAATAATTAAAAGAGTGGATATGTATACTTTTTTAACTTGTATTACAACCATACGTACTTTATGTCTGAAAATGTTAACTTGTACTTTATTTGCAATATTTAATTTTGTATTAGTTTTCCGTAATAATTAATTTGTCTTAGTTTTGTGTAATAGTTTTTTTTTTTTTTTTTTTTTTTTATTTCTTTTCCCGAAGATTTTTTTTTTCTTTTCATTGATTAAAATACAAACTTGTATTTTTTGAGCTTTGCTTACTACTAATAACATATCGCTATTCTATTTAAATTATAGTGGTATTTTATTTTCATTGAACTATGCTTTAATTCATTCTCTTATAAAATTAGCATAAATTATCGTAATCTTTTATTAGTAGTTTTACAAGCTTTTATATAGCTAATAGTTATATGTTTTTTTTTTTTTTTTTTTTTTTTTTTTTGACATTAGATGTGATTTTTTGCTAATTTATAAGGAGAGAATAATATACACATTTATTATGTTATTCATCTTAAAATAATAATAAATAAATAAAGAGAAGGATATATTTTTAAATAAATATATTTTTTATAGAATCTCGTGATTTGTGTTGCAGCCTCAAGATTGGACTTTCATAAATATTGTTGCAGTTCATTCATTAATGATAAAAAATATATTAATTCAAAATTGATGCGATTTTTTGCTGGTATTTTTTTTTAATTATTAATTTATCTCTCATTTTCTTGCAGCTGTTTTTTTTTTTTTTTACGGACAAAAGGTCAAAATATATTTTCAAGCAAGGTTAATTTGAGTATGACTTATTATTCTATATGAATGAGTTTGTGGTGACGTGAATTTATAAATTCATCTCTAAACCAATTCTCCTTTCGATTAAAACAAAGATGAAACTCTAATAAGATATCTAAAAATCTTTCGATACTGCTGAAAACTTTTCAAAGCAACTGCAAAACTTTTAATGTAACATTGAAGCGAAGTAAACAATTTTTATTGACACCAAAAGCCAGTCTACCTACAGGACCCTACTGAAAAATGAAAGTAATTTAATACTTTCTAATACATTTGAAAAGAGTGTTTATAAAATCAATTTGTCAGTCTGTGCTGCAATTAATGTAAACTCAAATTTCCATTTATGTTATTGAAATTAACTAAAGCATGTTTCTTAGCAAAAATGAAGTGTGCAGAATTATTGCGACAATGGGAGAAAAACCTTTTGTGGTAAATTTAAATGATGTTACACTATTTCAAAAATGAAATTTATATCCATTTAAAAAATGCACTAACCATGGTTTCTGCATAGTACGGTGTATAATAAAAATGAGATGGTCTCTGTCTGAGCTCAGTTTTTATTCAAGTCCTCTAATAGGTATAATATTACAAATTTATAAATTTTTTTAAAGGAATTTTCATGGACATGAAAATCGTGAAACATTGTCTTGAAAGAGTATTTAGAATTAATACTTATTTCTATGTAAGAAGAAATATTTTAGCAATAATATATTCATAAAACACCAGTATTCAGTTAAATATAATAAAAACTTTAAAATTCCGAAAGTTTCAAAAAGTGTTAGAAACATGATTTTTATTGTATTTAAAAGAAATATTTTAACGAAAAACTTTTTTAAATGTTACTAACACTTTTATGTAATGTACTTTTATCATCAGGTTCTGATGACACAAAATTTTTTGGTCTTTCAAATCATCAGACTTCGATTAAAAAAAAAAAAAAAAAAAAAAGCGCTGAATATTGATGTCAAAACATGTATCATTAATTTATACAATCACTACTATAAAAATTCAATTAATGGCTATGTGAAAAAAAAAAAATGATTTGAAGCATATTTTATAATGCTACACTATTTCAAACATAATGACATAGATATATATTATTGAGATTTATTACAAGATGCTTACTGTAGAATATGATATGCATAATGGTTATCATTCATTTACAGAGCGACAAAAAATTTTGATTGTAGTATGATGGATGTACTGTACAATATAAATTAGTTTAATATAAATTATACATATTTATTTAATATATTAATTAATTTAAATTATGTACATTTAAAAAAATATTAATTAATATTAATTATAGATATTTAAATAATAATATTACTTAATATGGATCATTCACATTTAAATATGAATATTATCTATGTATATTTAAATATTAATATTAATTAATTATGTATATTTAAAATCCTTATCAATTATATATTTAAATACTAATAATAATATAGGGAAAGGGAAAAATAATTATGCTAACCTTCCACTACTTTATAATTACAAATGAATGGGTAATTAGTAAAAAGAATAGTAAATTAATTGCAATTTTTATATATGAAGATAAGATTTTTAAAAAATGATAATTTAAGTATGAAATTAGTAAAATTTACTAATATTTTTCAACAGTAATATAAAATTGTATTTAGTGTAAGTTTAGGATACATTGTATTTTAATAAATGTTCATGTAATTATTTTTTAAAAGCTTGAGTAACTTTTAAAAGTATCTTAATTATTGAAAATTTATTTGAGATAAAATTTTATGCAATAAAAATTATTACATTTTATTCATGTTAATTTTAATTTAATTTTGTTTATTTAATTGTAAGTATAATTTAGTTTAATTATCTAATTATCAATTGTATAAAAATACAAAGCAACTGATCTTTACATGTTTATAACTGTTCTTTATTAACTAATTCAAAAAAGATCATTAAGAAACTCCACAAGAGAGAAAATAGCAAAAAAATGCACAATTTAAAACCTAACAATTAAAAAATTTGGTTTTAACCAACATACTATACAAGGTTTATCTTTCAACAAAGCCCATTGGAAAAAATTTGCCAGTTCTCCTAAACAGATTAGCGCGCGAGAAATGGGCGGAGAAATTTGAACGGACACTTGCTTTGTACACCCGAAAGGAATCATGGGTACATGCTGGATTAGTGCCCTAGGAGATAGCAGGGGTGAAAAATGCCCTAGGTTGAAACCGGATCTGCACATTCTAAACAGGTCAGAAATACAATGATGGAATCGATGTGAATTGAATGTGGATTCGAGGGGATATTCTAAATGACCCTTTTATGTATCATTCTAAATATTTCATCAATCACATATTAGATGAAGTAATGGTACCCCAGTCTTCAGTTGAAAAAAGTAGCTAATTTACACAAGCTTGCAATTATATAAAGAAAAAGATTATTTCAAGAATCAAAACATGAATTCAAAATTTTAAATTTTGAATTCAAAGCATGATGTAAAAATTTCATTATGTTTCTATAAGCTGATGTAATATTGCATCATGTTCTATATAAGCTGATGCAATTTAAAGAAAAGATTGCTACTGTACCTTCATCTGCTTCTTAATTGGCTATAATCAAAGTATGATGCTATCTTGCATCATGTTCTATATGAGCTGATGCAATTTAAAGAAAAGATTGCTGCTTTACTTCATCTGCTTCTTAATTGGCTATAATTAAAGTATGATGTAATCTTGCATCATAATGTCCAAGAAACTTGAGTAATTCCTTTTAAATACCATATACCACTTCTAAAGTTTTCAATGAAGTGTATTTAGACATACAATAATTATTTTGTACTTATTATACAGTGGAGATGGAGTGTTTTGTATGTAAAAAACTCAATGTTTCTCTGAGTACTGATGTTATTTCTGTTCTTCAATTATCCCCACAGGATTTACATTTATTAAAAAAAAGGTTACATTATATAATCCCAGATGAAAAAAGTTTTTTGCATGCGAATATATGCAAGGTTCAGTGGCGTAGCTAAAGGGGGGCGGGGGGGGCGGTCCGCCCCGGGTGTCACCCTCGAAGGGGTGACACCCGAGCGGCCTTTATTTGCAAAAAAATATGCATAATCTTACAAGATTTCGGAAAAAATTCTGACGTAAAATGAATTTTCTAGGGCAAAACTAGGCGCAACAGACTTAGTTTTCTTTTCTTGGAGAAAGTGAAACGGCTAAAAAAATGGGGTGTATAAATTAGATTTGCAGCAGTGAGGAAAAACCCAGCTACGCAAAGTGCGGGTAACTAAAACAAACTTTAAAAAGAAAGAATTTTTTTCTACTTATACACGCAGCGCCATGCTAAATGAGGGACGAAGGGGGCAGGCCCCAAGCGCTGAAATTTAGAAGGCGCCAATTTTATACTATTATCGTCATTTTTGGTCTGTCACAAGAAAAAGTTGGGAGGTGGGGGGGCGCCCCGGGTGTCAACTTCGAAGGGGTGACACCCGATCTTTATTTGTAAAAAATGTGCATAATCTTACAAGATTTTGGAACAAATTCTGACTTAAAATGAATTTTCTAGAGCAAAACAAGGCGCAACAGACTTACTTTTATTTTCTTGGAGAAAGTGAAATGGTACACCAAATGCGGCGTCTAAATTAGGTTTGCAACAGTGAGCAAAAACCCATTTACACAATGTGTGGGTAACTAAGACAAACTTTAAAAGAAAGAATTTTTTCTACATGCAACGCCGTGTGAAATGTAAGAAGAGGGCGAAGGGGGGAGAGGGCGGGGCGCGGTCCCGGGCGCTGAAATTTAGGGGCGCCAAATTTATACTACCATCGTCATTTTTGATCTGTCATAAGAAAAAGTTGGGATGGAAGGGGGAGTGCCAATTTCTAACTATGCCCCGGACGTAATTTTCTCTTTGCATGTCCCTGTACATACGCGCTGCATTGACTTATGCAGAATTCGCGATGAGTGATGAGTCATTGTTGTCAGGGGTGTAGTCATAAAAATAACAGAGGATATACGCTCTAAGTAGAGGGTATATTCTGAAGACAGAGGGTATACCCTAGAGTGTGTATACTACAAGCTTTCTTGGGTAACAGAGGGTATAAGACGTGTCTTTAAAAATTACAGAAGGTATACGGCGTATACCCCCGTATACCCTTCACTACATCTCTGATTGTTGTGATCTTCTTATTTTGGAGATCCTGTTCGCTTTCGTCAACGTGAAACTAACAGAAAAAAATTATGAAGTACTAGAATAGCTAGAACATGATTAAAAATATTATCTGTATACGTTTAAAAATAATATTAATTTTGTAAGCCTTATAAAGCAAATGAGTTTTTTTTTCTCATAAAAAAGGGAACTAGTTTGTTCTTGAATGTTTCTTTGTTTCAATTATCCAATCAAAATCTTTTAAATATGTTCGATCTGTATCCAATGACGGGACCTTCATCGCGAAAAATACATAGACTGTCTGGCACCGAAGAGCGTCACTTCTGTTTCATTTTTTATCCTTTCTGAGTATTTAGTTCATTATAAAATCATGTATGATAAGTATTCATTTAAAAGATGTTATACATTTTGTATTATTATAATTTGAAATGTTATAATTGTTAGAATATAGGGTTTTATCAATTAAATTTTTTGTTCTAAGATTGAAAGATCCAAGTCCAAGCAGTTAATAGGTAATTAAAACTTTCTTTTTACTTACCCATCATACGTAGTATAGGGTAAGTCTTACAATCGTTTTGAAAATCGAAAAAAAAATTTTGACGGATTTACACGTTTTAGATAGTGGAGATTCCGAAAACATATTTTTAGAAAAAAAATTTGCCGTCCGTCCGTCTGTCTGTCAGTCTGTCTGTCTGTAAACGCTCTATCTCCCGAACAAATTGAGATAGAGTCTTGAAATTTTGTATGTAGTTAGTATGTAAGAATGGGACGAACCCTATTTAATATAAGCAACCTCGATTATACGGAACTATTTTTTTCGGACTCTCGAAAAATTCGTTCTGATGAAAGGTATATAAAAATTTTCGAATTTTTTTGTTCTAAGGAATGGACGTAAAAGGCAATAAAATAACACACATTTTGCATATAGAACGAAATCGATCGGATTATTAGTTACCGAGATGTTTGTAATCTTGTTTTCCACATTCTTCGATTTTTCATGACCCTGTATTTCATTCAAATTTCAAGTCAGAGGTATATTTTAATTGGAAATGAGACTCTTAATCCGACGCAGTTAATTGTTAGTTAATAGAGTTATTATTTTTGGAGTTATAAGAATGTTTCTTTTACGCAGTTCGGACTACTTGAGTAGTTTGGCGTTTTATATAATTTGTCGAAATTGGTACATCAGCAGTTCTTTAATAGAGCATTACTATGTATATTAACAATATTTAAATTTTGTTTATGAATTGCAATGCATTGTATAAATAGTTTTCACATGTTTTATTTTCATATACATATCCATGATGGGTAAGTATTACGGTGGTCCCCAACGACTAGTTTATTTAAAAATTAAATTTTAATTTGAAAACAAAAGTGTTTGAATGTTCTCTATAAAACGTAAATATTCGAAAGTGATATCATTCGTGAATTTTGTACATACGTTAGAGCAGGTCTGCCCAATACCGCACTCCAGGGTGTCCTTTGAATGTTCTCTTTGTGTTCCTTTCATGTTCCACTACATCCTGTTTCTAAGTTTTTTATTTCTGTATAAGATTGAAGGGAATTTGTCTAAAGTAAAAAGATATTTAGCTTCCTTACGATTTTCAATCGTAAGGAAGCAATACGATTGTTTTTCGGTCTGGATCGATTTCACCCGAGACAGAGTTTTTACGTATAAAAAGCTGTTTAAAATATACTCTGCTTTAAAATCATTGTTTATACGGTTTTGTTATTACAAGCAGTAATAAGATTTTTGGTTTCTTTCCTTAGAAATTTTTTTTAAGAAAGGTGATCATTAGAGAGATGAAATATTATATATACCATGTTTCATATTTTTTCGACAATTTTTTTTTTTTTACATAGGTCCCTACATATAGAACAGCTCTACATATAAATCATAGAGAGCTTTATGTTATCACCTTCCCTTAGGAACGGTATTTTTATGTATACGTGTATCGACAACATTACTATAGCGACATAGCGAGTTAAGAGCCTACACTAGTTATGTGCTAACTCGAACGCTAATGTTAAACCTGTTGGAGTATTTTTTACGATTTTCTCTCTTTATTGTTTTAAATGATTTTTTTAATGGGATACCTGAAGTCAATATCTGTCCATTTGTACTTTTTGAGTTTGGTTATAGTTTTTTTACTTAAGGATAGTAGTATCACTTTTAGAACCGGGTATAAATAAGGTTACTGATCTCTTGTCTAAATTTGTATTTTGTTTGTGATCTTGTTTTAAAATACGAGTTTTTATGCAGTCCTTTGTCGAAATGCATGTTTTTTACGCGATTCTTTGTTGAAATTCGCAATTTTTACGAAGTCTTTCGGAGAAATTCGCATTTTTTCTCACGATCTTTTGGCGAGTTTTTTCCCCTGTCTTTTGATGAAATTTGCATTTTTTCGTGGTCTTTTAACGATATTTTGCGCTTTATCCGCAGAACTTTGAATAAGTTCGTGTTTTTTCCTTGATAATTTGACGAAATTGGAGGGTTTTTCTTGAAAAAGATTGACAAAATTGATTTTTTACGACAACTGTGATGTATGAAATTCACGATTTTTGGTGTTCGATATACCGGATTGAGGAATTTTAAAGTTTTCAGCATGAAATGACTTAAATTTTTGACTTTGCTGTTAATTGGACGCTAATAGCAAATAAATCATACATAAAATTGGCAGAATATTTTTAATTTTTTGACGCTAAAAAAGTTTAAAAAATAAAAATTGTTTCGTTCCTAAAATTTTCTGCAAAGTTCATAAATTTTTTCTGCACATGGCGTGCACGCGTGCGTCTATATTATAGAACTCTGGATATTGGTATTGGTATAATTAACATTTTGATGTTCCCTGAATCCATTTCCCCCATCTATATGAATGTATGTTGGTTTCTTCTTTTTTTTTAAAGATTCCAAATCAAGTGGTCCCAAACTTTGTTTTTGGTGTTTTTTCGATAATGTCTCAATGTAGTTTGTGTGTATGTGTGTGTGAGAGAGCTAATACAATATTGCCAAAGTTTTGGAATTCTAATCACGTACATATATATGCAATAAGTTTTAAATAGCAAAAACGGATTCATGGATCCTCAAATGTAAAAATATATCAATTCTGTCGTAATTTGGTTTTAAACATGAATACAATCAGGGTTGCTAATGTATAGCAGATAAATTTTTACTATACTAACTGAAATCAAAGATCTTAGAGAGGGAAAAAGATAGAAAGCTCTCATTGGCCCAATGTAAACGCAGACTTCTCTCACCGCTACGTAACCTACGCTACTTTGAGCAGTGCTAGAAAAGAAACTTTACAGGGATAAAGCGCAGCGACGAGCACGTGATGGGAGAAGGAAGGGGGGGGGGAGAAAGACCCGCGCATTTCGATCTGATAGTATTTTCAGATTCCTGCTTGTTTTCAGACTTATAAGGAAGTGATTCAAGAACATTATTTTTTTTTATCTTAGTAATAAAAGTATATATATATTGCATTATTATTATTATTTAATGAGTGTTTATTATTTTTTGTTTCATTAAGGGGAAATGTATGTATAGATATGAAAGAACTAATGCTCTCTAAACTAATGAACTAATGAACTCTTAAAGGAAAGAAAAATATTTAACAATTGAAAACTATTGTTTTCTTTTGAGACATCGTTTTAACTCATTTGTAAATGGAATAAAAAAATGTTTTTGTTTCATTCAAGTTTTTTTTTTTCATTTGTGATAGCAATGAATTCTTTGCAATTAATCATTTTCACTCAAATTATGAGGACGTTAAAATGTAAGCGACAGATTTTTATGCATTTATATGTAATTTAAATATTAACACAAGTTTCCATTTTTATTAAAAAACTGTGATAAAATCATTATTTTATCACAATCATTACCATGTACTTTCTTTGCTGAAATATAAAAATAATTCTCTTCTTCCTGCTCACGTTTATGTTGGTGGTGGTGGTGTGTGTGTGTGTGGGGGGGGGGGGGGAGGGTGACACCATTTACATCCGCCCCGGGTGTCACCCACCCTAGCTACGCCACTGGCAAGGTTCACAAGGATAAATTTCTAAAATTTTATAGTTTAAATCAGAGACAGTGTTGTGATCCATTTAATAAACATCCAAATTGTAACAGAGCAAAATCACTGAAAACAATTTCTTTAGATATGTCTATGACAAATCCAGACATCCTCATTCCAGGAAAAAAATTATGTACTTCCTGCTATTCATCAATAAATAAGATGATTTCTATTGTTGACATGAAAAGCATCTCTGATCCAGAATTTAGTGAACCCACAGTAGTAATGGAACAATTAAACAAAAGCTATGAAATGTTAGAGTTATCGCCAATAAAAATGAATAGGCGTAGCTCAAAGAGGAAACTTGGTTATTTGCAGACAAAAGTTACAAAAATTTTGAATGAAATGAAATAAAAAGTACTGAAAAAATAAATATTTAGTGTAAATAACTGCAAATTGATATTTCTTTATTGAATTATATAATATAAACACAATACTTTAATTTAGATGCTAGAAAATTTCATTTTAACCAATATTTCTTAAATTAAGAATACTTACAGATTTTAAAATAATCATTATTTGGGTCAATGACATCTTATATGTAGAAAACCATTTTTAAAACAACAAATTTTACCTCTCTAATTTTACAGTATAATGTTCCATATATAGAGAAACTGTTACATCTATGCATAATCAAATCATTATACAGAAAGCGTAAAAAGTATATGAACTAAATTTACTTTTCATTTTTGAAATAATCTTTTTCTTTATATAATTGCAAGCTTATGTAAATCAGCTACTTTTTTCAACTGAAGATTGGGGTACCATTACTTCACCTAATGTGTGATTGATGAAATATTTAGAATGATACTTAAAGAGAAAAACCTACTGTCCCATTCCACCCCACTCGCCCCTATATGTGAAGTAAATTATCATATATATATGCACTGCATTTATAGGTATTTTATAATTATACATTATATTCCTTAATTATTTTCTTATCTTTTTCAGTGTAAAATTTTTTGAATTGTCTAATTTTTTTTGGGGGGGGGGGAGGAGGGCTGGGGGCAGATTTCTACAAAATTAGTACAAATGAGGTTTTGATTATACTTTTACATTAATTTAGATGTTAGAAAATTTTATTTTAACCATTATTTTTTGAATCAGGAATGCTTACAGATTCTAAAAATATCATTATTTGGTTAATGACACCTTATGTGTAAAAAACCATTTATTTTAAAACAACAAATTTTACCTTTCCAATTTTTATTTATTTAAAGCACACAGATGGAGCAACGTTTTTACCAAGTTTCAGAAAAATTCATGATGATCCATTTTTTTTTATGAGCCATTACAATCTGCCCTTTTTTGCAGTGAAATTTTCACTTTGCACATAATAAAAAGTAAAAAAATGAAAATTTATTATTGTTTTGATGTGAAATATTCATTCTTTGTACAAATAGCTTCAAATTGGTACCAGATATATAAAATTTGAGCCATTAGTTGTCAAGTTATGGCCATATTTAGACAGTGATACAATTCCAAGATGGCCGCCATTTCGTAAAAATGGCCAGTTTTCAAATGGCCATATCTCGGCCAATATTGTGTAAATTACTTTTAAATTTCAGATTTGAGGGTTTCACTACTATGTCTATCTATGATAAAATTAAAAAAAAAATCTGACTATGATGCAACACCCATTGGTTGAATTCATGTGGAATGACCCAATTATTTAAAAAACATCTATTTCAATGTAAATTGAATTTTAAATGATGCATAACGAAATCTGAAATATTTTTGTTACTCAAACAATACCTCTAAAACAAACGGTTTAGAAATTATCTTATAGTAAACATTAAGAGGAAACACTCTGTATAAAAATAAACACGCTTTTAATAATATAATTTGTAAAAAAGAAAAAAATGAGTTTTTTTTTCTTTTGACCTAATTGCTGCCATGTGTATCAATGGTTGTGCATAAAGAACAACACAACAACGTGAAAATATTCCTTATACATTTTTAATCAAATGCAGTTTATTAATGCAATACTAAAAACATGTTTTTCATATTAGGTGACTAAAAATCTGACAATTCATTCAATTGCAAATATCGTGACACGGTACATTTTGATCTCAGAAGAATAAATATTTACTGTCTTAAATGTTAAAAAATAGAGAAACTTATAAGATCCAGACATTGTATTTTTAAAAAATTTCTTAAATATTAAAAAAACGCTATTTTAACGTAAATCAATTTTTATATGATGCAGAACAAAATTTGAAACATTTTTGCAACTGGAACTATATCTCTAACACAGTTTCCCCCAGGTTCAAAAAGGGGCAGGGCGCTACTGTCCTGAAAAGGGCACTTTTTTGATTTTAAAGGGCACTTTTATAGAATTGAATCTAGAATCTAGCTGTTAAAAAATCGTGGAAATACAGAAATTTCGTCAAAGAATCCTGAAAAATATCCAAAAATTTCGTCAAAAAATTGGAAAAAAAAGTAAATTTTGTTAAAAAATCACGAAAAAACGGAATATATTGTGAAAAAATCGTAAAAAAACCAGCCGATTTTGTTAAAAGATAGCAAAAAACAGCAAGGTTTGTTTAAGGATCTCGAAAAAACAGCAGATTTTGCTAAAAAAATCGCGAAAAAACAACAAATTTTGTGAAAAGATTGAGAAAAAACATCAAAATTTGTTAAAAGATGACAAAAAATGCCAAATTTCTTCAAAAGATTGTGAAATACCGCCAATTTTGTCACATTTAAACACGAAAAAATACAAATTTAAAAAAAGGGATGCGAAAGATAAAGCACAGTCTGTAACGTGAGTGGAATCTTGTTCGCATTTCTTTAAAAAAAAAAAAATGGCAAGGCGGATTTATTGAAAAAGACTTAAAATAATAATAATAATAATACTTTTGTTGAATAAAGAGTTCTTTTTGTTTAATGAACGTGGGGGAGGGGGGGGGGCGTCACCCCGGGCGCAAAATTTTAGGGGGCTCGAAATTTATACTACAAATGTCAGGGGGGCTACAAATGAGAGGTACTATACTACAAATGAGAGAGGGGGGCGTCAAATTCTAATTATGCCCCGGGTGCAAAAAAGGTCACTTTTCGCGCAAAAGTGATTGTGAATCGGGAAATTCCGCTTTTGGAGCAATAAAGACACAATTTTAAAGCAGGAAAATTAGTTTTAAGAACAAAAAAATCTACTTCTGGCTTTAACTTTTTGTGCGTTTTTGACAAAATTTTCCATTTTTTTCGGGATATTTGGACAAATTTTGCATTTGTTTGCGAATTTAGACGAAATTTGTCATTTTTAGCGAATTTTTTTTGACAGAATTTGCTGTTTTATTACGATTTTTGGACAAAATTTGCTGGTTTTTTTGCAAATCTTTTGACGAAATCTCCATTTTATCGCAATTTTTTGACGAAAGATGCTGTTTTTCGGGATCTTTTGGCAAAATTTTCCGTTTTTCGCGAATCGTTTTATAAAATTTTCCGTTTTATCGCGATTTTTGGACGAAATTTTGTCGTTTATTCACGATTTTTTGAAAAAATCTGCCACTTTTTTTGGTGTTTTGTGATGAAATTAGCTGCTGTAAATATTAACTGATTGTTTGTCTTTTTGTGTAAATATATTTTTAATATTTTTATCGCCAACAAAAGCTAGAGGGAATGAATATTAACTGTTTGCTTGTTTTTGTTGAGTAAATATTTTTATACTTTATTGTCAACACAAGCTAAAAAGTGGCTGCCATAAATATTAACTGTTTTTTTTTTCTTATTTGTGTAAATATATTTTTATATTTATCCTTTTACTTTATATTTAATAATTTTTTGCTTGGCAGTTGTGAACAAGATTTTACCTGTCGTGAAAAAAAATTTCAAGATGCCGGAAAAACTTTGTTTTAAAATTTGTATGTTATTTATAAATCTAAGTTTTTACATAATTTTGTATTTTTAAAAATGAAGCAAAATCATTGATTTATAAATAACATAAAGATTTAAAAATGACGTCTTTCTGCCATCTTGATAATATTTCCATGTTGCCACAATGGCATTTTGGCACAAAATTTTTTGCCAAGTAGCATAGGATATTGAACTCATCCCGATAAATAAATAAAATGTCTTATAAGTATATGCATTTAGACTGGTCAAATTACCTCAAATTGGTCATTTTCGAGATCACTAAAATTATAGAGAGTAGATCTGCCATCAATAGACACCCTTCAGTGTTTTTGGTTTATTAAAAGGAAACAAAAAATATTCTGATTTTAGTATTTTTTCCTAATTTCCCCTTGCATATTTTATAACATAAGGTTACTCTTGATACTCTGAATCAAAGCCAATCAAGAAGCAAAAAATAACGTTTAGAAGTTTTGTTTTTCCGTAAAAACTGCAATAAACATGCTGAGAATTCTGTCTTCACTTATTAAATTTATCTTTATTTTCTTGCAATATTTGCATTTTTTTGTTATATTGTAGTATTAGAAAATTTTGAATTTTATATCTTAATGGCCTGTATCAGAAAATTTGGAACAGATGTAGTATTCGCCTGGAATCCGCCACTTTGTTTCTTTGATTGTCACTAATGCCCCTTTATACATAATTTTCGAAGAATTCAGAAATTAAATATAAACAACAACAAATTTTTAAACTGAAAATTAGCACTCCAAATATTATTTGTAAAAAGGGGGAAGAGAGTGGAGAGATTTATAGTTAGCTAACGATAAATACCTAAATTTTAAAACAGCGAAATGAAGTAAGTATAATTTAAAAATATATCTATTCCGAAATTACAATCAAAACTGTTTCAGAGATTATACATTTAAAAAAACATCAGAAATAAATGAATAAAACCAAATATAGAGATTTAAAATCAGGTAACAAAATGACCGCCATCTCCGGGCGAATACTACATGATAGCCGAAAATTTATTTCTAACTATTATTTATTTCTAATTATATATTTATTTCTAACTATGTATTTATTTTTAACTATCCATTTATTTCTATTCATTGATAAGATTTTAAGATCCCCATCCATTCTGAGAATGCTTAATTACTCAATTTCCTGTAATCAACACTGAATGTACACATAATGCAAAAAATGCAATTTCAGCATGCTGATAGCGCCTACATAAATTCTTTTGTCTTAACTGAAGACCAAAGTAATCGAATTTACTTTTTAAATTATATTTACCAAATGTAATAGCACTAATTTTTTTGTATTTAATAATTTTGTGTGACTAATAAAATTTTATATATGTATATTATACTAGATATATATCTATATATGTAGATATATAAGTCATTCTCAGACAAGTGGCTTTTTTTTTTTTTTTTTTTTTTTTAATGTGACCCAATAAAACTGCCTCAAAATTTAGCCTGCCAGTACCTTGTATCTAATTTTATAAAAAATAACATGAACCAAACTGCACCTGATTGATCTTCTAGGATATTAATTATTTTAATAACTAAAAAGATGAAGGAATGATGCTGTATGTAAGAGAATGACAGTTCACATTAATATTGACTCTTTTCATATAAAACACTAATTTATGTCTAATTATTAGTAGAGAAGAATAAAATGTATTTTAAAAATGATTTATTCTTACTGATATTTGATTATAATGACATTTTTATCCATAAATAGTCGCACATAAAGTTCTTAATCAAATTTATGCTGGTTTGTTCTGCTATTGCAAGGAGTAGGCTGAAGTACAGTCTCTGGCCAAATTATTAGACGCACTCATATTTTCTTGTGTCGATTCATATTACAAGTTTCATAGAGATATTACTATGTCAATAGTTGCAATTGATTATATACATCATCTCTAGGATTATAATAAATTAAAAGCATACCAATGACTTTAAAATTAATTATTTTTGTAAATTAAATTAACAATTGCTAAAATTGTAAAACTTAAAACATGAAATTAAAAAAAAAGTGAAAAAAAAAGTGTGTGTGTGTGGAGTGTGGGGGGCGGAAGCTTACAATCAGGATTTTATGATAACTAATTTTATGGGGAATATTATTATTATTATTATTTTAATATATCTTTTTAATTAAGAAAGTCCAAAGTTCTTTAAAAATGCATAGCTCTGTAGAAAAAGCACATAAAGAATTCTAAGTTCTTGGATTTTTCTCAGTTAATATTTGCCTAATTGATAAAATGAAAATTAGCAGAATACTAGTGGTTAATCATTTTTTCATTTACACCAAAGAATATTTCTACAATAATGAATGTATTAATTCTAAATTCATATTTTATAACTGGAACATCAATTTACATAATTTGTCCCCCCCCCCCCACTACACCTTTTCAGTGGCCGAAAGGTTCTGCTCTTGAACCTGATAGACGAGAGGGGCTGGATTCAAACATAATCGTTCAGTGTTTTCTGTTGGTTTTTTTTTAACCATGGCTATCCTTGCATAAATACAAGCTATGTTCCCTTAGAAAAACCTACCATGAAAGGCACCCTCCTTGGACCTATATCCCTTTTGCAAATAATCGGCCATCATAAAAACAACAGCAACAACTTATCTCCCATCATTTTGCAACATGTTAAAAAAGAATAAAGTTATTATTGGATGAGTATGTATAAAATGTATATAAATGTATGTAAAAAATATGTATATGGTAAAAGAAACAAAACATCATTAAAATCAAATATATAGTTTACTTTTTTTCTATCTGCTGAAATGTGTAAGTGATTTTCTCAATGAATAAATTCAAAATGAGTCCAATCTTCTTATCCCTTAGAAATATTCTCAGTCCATTATTTATAAAATATGCTAAATATGCAGCTTCGTCAATCTAAATATTTCAAGTATTTCATAAGTTTCAAATAAGCTAAAACAGAAATTCAAAGAACTAAACATGATTTTAAAATCTTTTACTCTATGATTATGAATGATATTTGCAATATAATGTGTATTTTTCCTATTTAGTGAAAAATAAAGGCAATAAAGTATGATCTATAAATTGAGCATTTCTAAAAATCAATACACATTTATTTCTTCATAAATATATTCATTCTCACACAAAAGAGAAAAAAGAATCTGCTCAGAAATATATAACTGAAACTTTATTATTTCTAACAGTGCCAAAACAGCTGATTTTATGGGAAACTTTTTCACCTCAGTTGAAAAAATGCCAGTACTCCTGGAATTGAATGGCAACCATTGTAAGAAAGTGTGGTTGACAATTTCTTGGGAGGACAAAGATGAACCTTACTTGATCTGTTAGTATAAGGTGAAAGAAAAGTTCTCCAGATAGCCATATTTTTGGTTTAAAAAAAAAATAAAGAGTAACCTGATCTTAGAAGATTAAGTTACAAAGGTTGTTACAGAGTTCATACTGTGCTTGAAAGTCCTTGAATTTTTAAGAGAGAAAAAAGGTCCTTGAAAGTGCTTGAATTTATTTAAATTTTAATGAAGGTGCTTGATTTTCGTTATTTGTATTTATAGGTGCTTAATTTTTCTTATTCAGATGTTCAAAATTAAATAAAATTTCCAAGTGTTGAAAAAGATTAATTAATCAGGAAAAAATATTTGTTCTGAAATAGTTTTTCTTTCTGGAGATCAAAATACGGGCATTTGTATTTTGCTTTGTTTTATATATTGAACTTGATCAGTTGATGCATGTACACATGCACATACTCAGGTCTTTGCAACAAATAGTTTTCCTCTGCCTTCTATTGATTTTTAGTTGTTAATTATTCTTTGAGATATGTACTATAATGATACCAAGAAAGTGTACTTTCAATAAATTGTGGATGGAACAAGAAAGATACAAGATACAAGCGTTAGTTTGAAGCAGTATCAAATTGCATATCAGTTTCAATGCATTTAAGATATGCTGTGTTACTTGGAAATTAGAGAATAAGGGAAAATCTATATGAAAAACTCATATAAGAGCTATTTTTCATAATAATCATTTCTATCATATATATATAGATTTGATATTGCAAAATGTAGGAGGTTTGGAAGCGATATAATTGTTGTTTATGTGTCGTGAATCATGGCTACCGACAAAGAGGAACAGGAAAAGGTTATGACCCTTGTAAGATTTTAAAAATTTTTTAATTAAACAATTTAAGTTATTTAGGTTTACTTCAATTTTGATTTTAAAAGATGAAATTTAATTTTTCTCACATGATTTTGTTTTTGATTAACCAAATTATTATTTATTAATAACATAACAATTAAACTCCCTTCTACAAAAAAGAAAGTACAAGTATCCTATATCTAAATTTACCCTTGTTGCTGCCCATTTAATGAATTGGTTATTATTTTTATTGCATACTAACTACCCCACCCGGCGTTACATGTATCCTGATTGAATTTGTGTAATTGTATGTTTTTAAATGAAAATCCTTTTAAAACAAACCTGTGATTGATGGCCTCACTGATTTCAGCAGCATATTTCCATGCATTCTTTCCAACATTGCTTGGGCTTTAATCGAATTTGCATGATTTTAAATTTTTAAAGGGATATCTTCCAAAAGGAACCTTATTGCTATTAAAAATAAATAGGAATTTTTATATATATATAATTTCATTTTTAAGCAATTACTTTCATTATTTCTTGCTCAATATGCTAATTAATCCCCTTATTTCTTTTCCTCCTTTTTTTTTTTTTTTTTTTTTTAATTTATGAAAAAAAATTGTGTATAAACATAAGTTTTTAATATTATTATTATTATTATTTTTTTTAATACAGTAGACTCCCTCAAATCCGCACAGCTTGGGACCAGAGCTTTTTCAGATTTTAGAATTTTGCGGATTTCTGGTCATTGCTTTGTTTTACATTTAAAAAAAAAATAATTTGAATGTAATTGAAATTGAAATTAAAACTATAATGAATGCATACAATATGCTAAAATATTAAAACAAGTAATAAACTAAAATAATAAAAAATTAGTTTTTAAAATGATAAAAATACTAAAAGCAAAAGGTCAAATTAATAATCAGTAATTTACAATTAAATATTCATTGTAGAGATTAAATGTGTTTTTCCTAAATTATTCAATGAAACTTGCCTCATAAAGGCACATTTCTAATTCACATCAGGATCATGAAATAACGAAGCTTTGTTTCAGATTAAGCCAGACTTAATAACTAAAAAAGCTGGATTAATACATAATTATATTTGGTAAGATTGCCAATGATATTAGCAATATCTTGATTTTTTCAGAATTAAATTATTCTTTCTTCATGAAAAAACATGAATTCAATAACCTTAACAAAAATTACAAATTAAAAAATATAGGGAATTGATATAAAACTGAAAAAGGCAAATTTTTGCACCTACATCTGAACTGGATGTTTCATTGTTTACATCCATAAAATATGTGTGGATTTTAGAGAGTTGTGGATTTGAGGGAGTCTACTGTATTTTTATTTTATATTAAGTATTTTATTTAAAAAAATTATGGTAGCCAAAACGAATTGATTTATAAAAGAAAAAGAAAACAGGATGTTAAGCCTGAAATTCCTCTTCAAATTTTATCTTATTTATTAACTTTTGTTATTTAAAGAAATGGACATTCTTTAAACCTTATGATTGTACTTTTCACTATAATAAATGAGTAATTAAATTCATCAATGAATCCATTACTAGCGTCATGTAGAATAAAATAGTTTTTAAAACAATATATAGTTTTAAAAAAATGTCAAGATTATTATGAACTATCGTCAACTGGTAATAGTTCTTTTAAATTTTATAGATAGCTTGACAGACTACCAGCTATAAAAAGAGTGATTGAAATCTTGGAATATCTATAGTCATTTATTTCTTGCATTAAAAAAAAAAAAAATCCCAATAATTACATATGTAATTCTATTGTATCTTTTTAAAAGATAAATTTATTGTTAAGTTGCATTTTCCTTCATCAGTTGTATCTTTGGTGCAGCCTTTCATGGCAAAATTTCAAACTGAAAAATCAATGCTCCTGTTTTTTGCAGCTGATTTTGCGAAATTGATTGATTCAATATTGCTAATTAGAAAACAAAATTTTTAAGAATGTGAAATAAAACATGTAACAGTTTCTAAACTTCCTTGTCTTGAATTTAAAGCTAATACAGTAAAGTTCATTTAAGATACGAATTAAAGGACAGATGAAATTTCATATCTCAAGTGGGATCGTATCTTATCCGGGTAGTTTTACATAGGTTTCCTTTTCAGGGTACTGTAGATCATTCGTCTCTTAAGCAGGATCGTATATTAAACAGGCATATCTTAAACGAGTTTTACATGTGTTGAATTCTCTTGCTAAAATAATCTCTGTTCATTGGGGATAAATTGTTTAAGAATCCAACAGAGCAGCAATTTGTTAAAGAAAGGGGTGTTACTACTCTGAAATGGGAAATAAGAGACTTCATTTGTGTAATGATGAAAAAAAAAATCAATAAAAAAGTCCAATAAAGTATAGTATTGTGTGCAATTCATTTTGTTTAAATCTTGGTAAAATTGTGTGTGTGGGACAAAGAAAACTGCATTTCACAAATGAAATCTAGCATAAAAGCCTTCCACAAAAAGTGTTCTAGTGTTCATTCTAGTCCATTTTTGAAGGGCACAGCACCCTGCCCTCTTTCAAATTTACAAAATGCACCCTGCTCTTTTTAAAAGTAGTAAAATGCACCACTAGTTTTACCCATATATTTTTAATTATTATCAATTATCATATTCTAATTATTTCTGAATTCCATGAATTTCTAAATTTGTGTGCCCAAAAATGATAATTTTTTTCATTTCTTTAGGAAAAAGAACATGAAACTATTCAATCATGTTTTAATTTAATTGTATTTTTCATTTTTGTATCATAAAATCATTTGAAATTAATGTTACTTAATTTATCAGATTTAAAAATGATGCATTTTCCTGCTCCCCCCCCCCCCGCCCCCTTCTAAAAGCAATAACAAATTTTTTCTTGCAAAAATGCCCTTTTCTGCTGCAGTAGTGCCCTTTTCAGTGAATAGCACCATGCCCTTTTTGTTTCTAGAGTGAACACTATCAAATCCATTCTTTCAGTAATGAATTTATACTCAGATAGACTTGTGTTAACTTTTTAATGCACTTTCGAAGCCAGGTACTTAAACAGAAAAAAAACTGCAGTTTCAGGAAACTTATTAAAAAACATTAACTTTTAGAGTGTTTATATTTTTTTATCAAGACACATTCATTACATTCTGGGTTGCATGTGGCATGCAGAGCATTTATAGATGGCTGGTATAAACTAATTTTAGAAACAAAAATGTTTATTTGTGTGTTATCATCTTTCTTAATATTTTTATGTTCTTAGTTGTATTAAGATTTTTGTATCAAACATTTTAATTGTTATTGTTTTCAATTTTAAGGGTAGTAATTGTTTTAAATTCTTTGCTGTTGGCTTAAACTAGACTCATGAACATTAATTAATTTGAAATGATAGTTTTTCTCACATTTATATATTTTTGAAAATTCTGATTTTAATCTTGGTTACTTTTGTGTTTTTAGGTATAATGGGCTCACCATTTATTCCTGTTGAAACAATATTAAAAGTAGATGATAATGAACTAATAGCAAGTGCTCCTAAAACTACTGACACATCTTGTACATCTGCAAATTATGTATCTATAGGTACTCAATGTGACTGGAAAGTTGAAACATCTGATGATAAAATTTGTAGCCTGTACGTAAACAATTGTAGAATATTTTTATAAACGAACAATGTATCTTAAGATATATCATCCTAATAGCATGAAAATATTTTCATTCACATAATCATAAGTGTTTTATATATTCTCTTTTAAATTCCAAACATAGTTTTATATAGCTAAATCAGTAATGCATATTTCAAGAAACATTCCCGAAAATAATGCTAAAATATTTGGAGTCATTAAAGAAACTGAAAGATGTCAAAAACTATCAGAAATCTTATAAACTTACTATGATCTTTTTCACTTTCAGTAAAATTGCTGTATATAATTTCATAATCTATTTTTAGCGTTACAGTTTACCCATCACTACACATCAAACCATTTTATTGTATAACTTAACTGCCATGGCTCTAAATTCTTATATCAATTTTCAAGTTACACTTAGAAATTTGCTTTAATTTAGGCCATTCATTTATTAAAATTGATTTCTGAAATTGAAATCTCCGACAATTATTGATAAATAAGTCCTTTGAACTTAATTAATTTTATTGTTTAATCTGATAAGCTTTGCTGATTTTAATTCTTTTTCTGTGTAATGAAAAATATCAAGATATATAAATCACATTTTATTTCCCTGTATTATTCTTAAATCCTGTTTTTTTGTTTTTGTTTTTTTTCTGTTATTGATAAGTAATAAAATAATAAAATTAAATCATGAAATGAAAGATTAAAATCCCAATAAACAGTGTATTTTATTATGTATTTCATAAATATTAATTTTTTTTTTAACTATTTTTATTAGATTACCTGTAACTGACAGCAGTGGAACAAAGTTTGATTTGATAAATCCAGGTACTATTTCATTTGGTGAAAAAAATGAAGATTTACCATTAGTAATTAGAGGTTGGCCTAATCCATGTGATACCAATCTGACTTCAGAACGAAAATTTATTATTCCAGCATCTTTTTCTCAGCAATTTAATATACAATCATTACCACTTGATGAAAAGTTTTTTCTACAGTGAGTCATTGAAAACTATTATTTTCTTTCTATTTTTCTATTTCAATTTTTTAAAATTTAAATTAATTTAATTTATTCATTATAAATGCATGTGTTTATTATGTCATAATATGGTGGAATGCAAAACATTCTTCTAATTACTACAGGATATGCCTTTTTATTATTGTCCAATAGCTAATTCTTAAACTGTTATTTTTAGAAATATAGTTCCAATAACACATTTCAAATGTTATTCATCCTCATATGAAAATCTGTTTACTTTGAAGGACTTATTTTTAAAAGGTTATTAAATTAAAATTTTTAGATCTTGAGTTTTATAAGTTATATTTAAAAAACTTTCAAATAATAAATAAAACATTCAAAATTCCATTATTGTAACACTAAAACTTTTTGTGTAATAATACTTCAAATTTTATGAATTTTCATTTTTTTTTCTTTTACTTAAAATATGTTTTTCCTTTTGGTTGTGAAAAAAAGCTGAAAATTCATAAAATTCAAAGTACTTTAACTTGGAAATTTTGGTCGTGGAAAAATAGAATTTTTATTGTTTCACTTGTTAGAGTAAGGCAAACAATTTTATAAATATAACTTATGCACAAGGCACTATATAAAATGTAAATTTCATATTTTTTTTAAAAATAACTACAGTATGGAACCATTTATTCAGAAACCAGTTAACCAGAAAACTAGCTATCCAGAATGAGTTTTCCAATTAACTGATTTCAAAACCTTTTCAGAAAAAACTGTCATACATTGCCAGTTTGATATGTGCATTGCTGGAAAAGTTACATTATGCATCAAATAACTTTATGAATCAGGATCAAATCATTAGATTAATCATGCCAACATCTAAATTTGATTTTAAAACTACATTGTTAAAAATTTGAAACATTTGCTGCTTTGGTCACACCTCCGCTTTTATAGAAAACGATTACTTCACTGCATTATGGAGCATTCTCATTGGTCAAAATAGAGATATGGTAGATTCTCTCAAATCTGTAATCCTAAAATCTTGCACATATTTTATGGATGTAAACAATGAAATATTCAATTAAGATAGAGACAAAATTTGACTTTTTTAATTTTGCATCAATTCCATGCATATTTTAATTTGCAATTTTTGTTAATATTATTGAATTTATGTTTTTTTCATGAAGGAAGGATAAATTTATTTCTGAAAAGATTCAAGAAATTGCTGATATTATTGGTCATCACAATCTTTTCACTAAATATATTAATGTATTAATCAAACTTTTCTGGTTATTAAGTCTGGCTAAACCTGAAATAAAACTTCCTTATTTCATGATTTTGATATGAATTAGTAATATATCTTTATGAGGCAAATTACATTGAATAATTTAGGAAAAATATATTTCACCTTTTTAATGAATATTTAAACATACGTTATTGATTATTAAGTTGACCTTTGCTTTTTATAGTTTAATCATTTTAAAAATTACCTACATTTTTATTATTTTATTTATTATTTATTTTAATATTTCATTATATTGTTAAGCCTTCATTATAGTTTCAATTTCATTTTTAATTACATTCAAATTAAGGTTTAAATAATATAAACAAAGCAATGACCAGAAATCTGCAAATTTCTAAAATCTGCACAACCTCTGTTTCAAAGCTGTGCTGATATGAGGGAGTGTAATCTATAATATAAATTTTGACTCTTAAAATAGGCTTTTGACCCATGTAGTCTTTGATATGTATATATATATATACTAACAATAGACAAAAAAAGTGCAAAAGATGTTTCTACAGAATGTATTGAAATGGAAATTTTCTTTTTACAAACATTGGGAATCAAAATGGTGTTTGGATTAAGTTTGATTTTCATTTTATGAGAAGTTAATATTGCATAACTTTGAAGGTTTTTTTTTTTTTTTTTTTTCGCATAAACTACTATTGTGTTTGAGTTGGCGTTGATGACAGGCTATATGTTGAATGAATTACTTTGCAAAGTATAGTGTTTATCAAATAAAGATTTTTGTACACAATTTTATTTTTTTAACGAACTGTTTTCTATCTATGAAAGTTAACTTCTTAAACTTAATAAACTTGAACAGAAAATGATTCACTTTGTAAAATAAACATTTAATAATGTTACTGGAAGAAGATTTATGAAAACTAAATTGCTTTTCCCTTTTATGCAAACTTTCACTTTCATTTAGACTGGAAGGCGGCAACATAGACAATCACCTCATCAAGTTCATGGCTGAAATTCCAGAATTAGTTAAAACTCAATTTGCACGTTAAAATGCAATCAGCCTGCCAAGTCATATCGTGGTGGAAAATACCTGAAAAATCAATTTTAATGTTTAACTTATTGATATATCTTTGCTTTCCTGCTCCCAGTCCTCCATGTTACCATATCTTTATGTGCAGGAAAACACAATAGGAAATTTACCAGTCAGCAGCTTAAATCAAGTTTTCGAGTGTTTTACTGAATTTTTAACATAGAACATTAGAAATAACTTCTGTTATATCTGTGACTACTTTAAAGTGGTTAGTGGGCATAGAAAAAAATAATCGGGAATATTAAAAAATGACTTACAAAATATATTAAAGAGAAAACACCAGCACTTTTTATATTATACTATAGCTTGTAAAGTATTGATTGACATGGACCAAAGTTTGTGATTTTTGTCCTTTTTCTATCAAGGTGTTAATGCATTTATTAAATTTGTTTTTCTTTCATTTAGCTATTTTGCATAATGTTAAAATTATTTCCTTCATTTTTTTATAGGTTTGATTATAAAACTAGAAATAAGCTAAAAACTAAGCAACGGCGATTAGATCCTTATTACAGAACTCAAGAAAGAGTACGACAGAGGGCAGTTATGCGTATTAAAAGGCAAGATCCCAGATTTCGTGCTGTTGAAAGAGAAAAGGGACGCTATCGTATGCGACTGAAGCGGTTAGATCCAGTTTTTCGTTCACAAGAGAGAGAGAGACAAAGGGAAAGAATGAAATTAAAAAGAAGTGATCCAGACTTTCGTGAAAGAGAAAGAGAACAACAAAAAACTAGACTTCATGCCAAGCGTTTAGATCCTGCTTATAAAGAAAAAGAACGAACTCAAGAACTAATTCGAATGCGTTTAAAAAGACAAAATGAGAGTATATATGCATCTGCTATATGTGGTGACAAGATTAAAATTGATTCCAAATCTGATAATTCATCTGCTCTATCAGATCCATCAGTTTTTAAAGAAGTTGATGAATCTGATACTATTTCTGATATACATAATAACCGTGTTGTGTTTGATGGATTTAATACAAAACTCTTAACAATAAAGCCTCGTGATACAAGTCTAGAAACATTTCATTTCAAGAAACAACATATTTTGAATTTTAACTTTTATAATAGCAATAAAGATCAGTGGCCATCTCCTGATGAACTAAACAGTAAAAATATTCATCAGTTTGCAGATGGTGATGAAACTGTAAAACTAGATACAGATGATGCTATTACAGATAATGTGGACAGTCTTGATAAAAGCAAATATTTTCTTTCTAGAAAGAGTTTTTCAAAAGAGGATTTAATTAATCAGACTTTAATTGATATTAAATCAGAAACACAATCACTTACAGAGGGAGAGAAAGGTATGGAAGTCATAGCTGATTTACCTGCCATTCCATCATATTCTTCTAGTTCAGGTATGAATCATGTTTTTATGTTAATTAAATTTCTTAATTTTGTTTCCAGATTGTTTCAAATATTATGTTAGTATTAGCATAATAACCCCGTCAAAAATGACGGAATTTTCGTTTGCATTTTATTTTCATAATAATACAAACAGAATGAAGATTTTAGTATTGAAGAGTTTGTATTGTAGAAAAGCACATTTTAAAAATAGCAATAGATTTCTATAAATACAAATGATAAAGTTTTTTTTTACTTGATATTTAGTTTTTGAACAAATTTTAATTTCAAAACAAAGAGCAGTATTTATTACAATAATGATAATAATAATTAGCAAAATGAAACTCAATTTCTGAAGATTTCACAAAGCATTAAAATTAAATATTGAAGTTTTTTAAATTTTAAAATACATTATTTTTATTAAAAGTATGATTCGGCAGTGGCTTTAATCATGGGCATATGATAGACTTTTAGTTCGATGCTTTTAGGCATGAATTAAGAAGCTTTGTGTTTTGTTTTTAAATTTGGATTTGGCGCTATCTATATGCAGTTAATATAAACAAAACAACTTAAAAAAATAAAAAATAGCAGTTTTATTTTTAAAATAGCAAGTTTTTCAAGAAAATTCGCGTATTTTTGACTATCTTTCGAGAAAATTTGTTTATTTCCCTTGATTTTTCGAGAAAATTCGCATATTTTCTGCAATTTTTTGACAAAATTTGCGTATTTTCCGTGATTTTTTGACAAAATTTGCGTATTTTCCACGATTTTTCGACAAATTTCGCGTATTTTCCCCCAATTTTTCGACAAAAATCCTGTATTTTTTGTGCTTTTTTGACAGAATTCGCATATTTTTCTTGATCTTTCGTCAAAATTCTCGTATTTCTCACAATTTTTCGTTAAGATTCGACTATTTTCTGCTATTTTTTAACAAAATGCACGTATTTTCCCTGATTTTTCTGCAAAATTTTGATATTTTCCCGGATCTTTCTTCAAAATTTGCGTATTTTTGGACGATTTTTCTGCAAAATTTGGGTATTTTACACGATTTTTTGATAAAGTTAGAGTATTTTTCATGATCCTTTGATGAAATTTGAGTATTTTTCCGCAGCCTGTTCACAGAAATCGCGTTTTCCCTGCAATCTTTTGACGAAAATCGTGCCTTGTTCGTGATTCTTTAACAATAATCCTGTCTTTTCCCACAATCCTTTAACGGAAATTTTTTTTTCTTTTTTTCCTGCAATCCTTTGATGGAAATCGCATTATCTCCCGCGATTCTCTGAAGAAAATAATATTTTTTTCAACTTTTTTTTTTTTTTTTTGTGTGTGTGTATGTGTGATCATTTGCAGAAATTTGTTTAACTTGATGCAGTTTGTACTGGCTTTTTTGTTCTATTTCATCCGTCATGTCCCCCCCCCCCTTAAAATATCAATATAGTTTAATGTATTTTTGCATCGATCTCAGGGGTAATAAAATTCGTCGCCGAAAAAGCGGAGTTTCACGTTTCCGCGGAAAAGTAGAAAATCTCTTCAAAAACAGGTTTGCGAGTCCTTTGTTAGTTCATAGATGGCAGCACTGAAAAGTGTTAGATGAAAGGAAGACGTCGGTAGCTTTCACTTCATAAAATGAAATCGTACTAATGATAAAAAACTTATCAATTCAAACTTCTGCTGATATCTTTATGTATTATAATTGGGTATCATAAACATGTTTTATATGAAAATATGCTGAACAAACATTATTTCAAGTGGAAGAAATTTTAAAAGCATCATTTTAGCACCAATTTTCAGCTAAGCCTAACGTGGCGTTGATCTTCAGTGGATTCCCGAGTGGTAAGACCTGGAACTGTTCTTACATTTCCTAAAGATGCAAATTATTATAAGTAGATACTGAATTGGACTAAATAGTTTTTAAGCTTGTGCTTATTTCTTGACAATTAAGAGTTTAAATTTTTATGAGATTTATTTTCATTTATGAATTATTATTTTTAAAATATTCTCTGCTTCATAAATATTTCTAATTCATTTAAAAGAGAGAAATGTTAACTGTCCTTTTTTTTTTTTTTTTTAGCGAGCCCTTTTGGCAGAAATATTATAACCAACAATATTTGATAAAATGGGTTTTTGTTGCAAATTATGCCAATGTGAACAGAAAATGTGTTAACAAGTGCTGAAAGTTTGGTTACATAACTTAAAAGTTATTACAAAAATAAAATTTATCGTAATTTTGTTTGCATTTACAGTGTATTATTCTAACTACCATTGAATGCAGTAAGTAAATTTATCATAAACACCTCTGTGATGTTTATTACAAACAATGTTAAAGTTACTTTTTCATTCTCTAATTAACTTCATAGAGATAAAATAACACTTTATTCTAACATAAAGATTATTGTAAAATTTCAACTGCAACATAAGGTGTTATCAGGGCTGGTTCAGTTAAAAGAGCTTGAAAAAAAAATTGAATGCTAGTTATATCATTTCAATAATGCCTATCAATTTTTTCTATTATTTACTGTAAAAAATTTTGATTTGTACACTTGAAGTTATCAATCAGAAAACAAAATAACCAGAATTATTTGGATATTAAAGCAATCACAGAATAATATATTCATAGAATTGCATCAAATATTTATTATATTATTATTCAAAAGATTCTTCATATGATTTCTGAGGTATCAAAGTTTCATTATATCAAATTATTCTTTAACATAAAACATAGCTGTTATTACTAATAATGTTAAAATTAGAAAATTTTATTTTCTACAGAATTAACTGTAGCTATTTAATTAGAATATTTCAGAATGAAATTATTTTACTTATCTCAGTGGCAGAAAGTTATGTAGCTGTCTGCAACAAATGCTTAAAATTTCATAATCTGTCTGCAAATTTTTTATGTAATTTTAATGAATAAATAATGCATTAAACCTGGATTTTTTTTATCATTTTATTAAAAACATGGTAAGCATGATACATTCTCATTATTTTACTTATGACGTTTCATCATCTAACTTCTTGTAAGATTTCTAAAATGGGAGGCAGAACCATACATAAACAATAAAAGTGCTTTTAAAAATCTTTTTAAGCTTTATAGCTGATTTGTTCTTTTTTGGAGTTAAGATTGTTTTGATTTTTTAAAAATGTTTTCTAAATTTTTAGCCCAGGGTAGTTTCTAATTAATATTTTAACCAGGATGGTGTCCTTGAAATTGTGTATTCAAGTTTGTTTTTTCTCCGTTTCACAATCTCACACACTACATATACCGTCACATTCATCTAGGAAAATGTGGGACAGTGAAAAACTCATTTTGATCAGCAAGAAAACAATTTTGTAGCAACAAAATTTGTTTTTTTGAGCAGAAAAATCCATTCCTGGCAATAACTTATTTTATTTATTTTGCATATCATTGACAAAATTTGCATTTTTTCATGATGTTTTGACGAAATGTATATTTTTTTTGCAATCTTTTTTCGAAATTTGGTGGGTTTTTTTTTTTTTTGCAATCTTTTGACGAAATCTGTCGTTTTTTCACGATCTTTTGATATAACTTCCTGCGTTGTGCAATTTTTTTTACAAAATTTGTCATTATTTTGTGATGTTTTTTGGAAAAAATTGTCTTTGCAATCTTTTTGACAAAATTTGTCATTTTTCCCACAATCTTTTACTGAAATTTACCAATTTTTCGCAATCCTTTGGAAAAAATTGTTTTTTTACACTAAAATTTATCTTTTCACGATCTTTTAAATAAATTTGCTGTCTTTTGTAGAAATCTGTCATTTTTTTTGCAATATTTTGTGAAAATTTGTGTTTGTTTCATTATCTGTTGATGGAATTTGTGTTTGTTCCTCAAACCTTTGTCGAAATTGGTGTTTATTTCACAATCATTTGATGAAAATTGCTTTCTTTTACAGGATCCTTTTCCGAAATTCACATATTTTCTGCAGGGAATAAAGTTCAAAAGTTGTGGTCACTTTTTAAAATTCATTTCTAAAGTGCAGACAGAAATTGTCTGCAAGAGGTTTTCTTTGTCTGCAACTATGTCGCTGTGTCACGGTTTTTCTGCCACTGTGTTACTTATATGATATACAACAATTATTATTTTTATCAACAGAAATGTATATGTAAGCAATAGGAAATGATAAATTTGGGTTTAAACCAAATAAACTGTTTTGTGTTTTTGCCAACTTTGTATATTATGGTTGTTATGTATTAATTTAATTTGCAATTATTTTGAAAAAGTTGATCCACAAATATCCCTGGGCCCACTTTGAGTTCAGCATCATGTGAAGGGGGGGGGGAGGGTTGTTCCAGGCACAGAAATTCAGGGATGCCAAAATTGTCCTGTCAACTCTGTTTTT
Source organism: Maratus speculifer (assembly GCA_964019185.1). Lineage (NCBI taxonomy): Eukaryota > Metazoa > Arthropoda > Arachnida > Araneae > Salticidae > Maratus > Maratus speculifer. Next base: position 134,491,563 of record OZ025293.1, on the reverse strand, counting down.
TATTTATTTAGTTTGGCCATTGATTATTTTATGGGTTTTTTTCAAGGTTATTCTTTTTTCTCTTTTTATTTGTAACATAATATGAGTATCTGGAATTTTTCTCCAATGTAATTACATCTTTTTTGTTTTGTTTTCAATGTTATTACTTTGTCCTCTACCCAAACAGTCAAAAAAAATTTCTGATTAAGGAAAGGACATTTTACAACTTGTTTTAGGTTTTTGTAAGTCTATTTTTTTTAGCAGAACATTCTACTTCATTTATAAGTATTTTTTTTTTTTTTTTTTAATGATTATATTAGTAAGTTCATATTTACTTGTCATTAAGTTCTTTAAATTTGTTCATATTATGATGTACAAATTCAGAAAAATATTCCTTCCTTCATTTCGGTGCATAAATGTGTTGGTACACATGTGCAAGCTTTTTGATTCCCCAAGCATAAAAAAACTGACTTTTTGGTGAGAGCGAGTTGTGCTTCATAATTAATATTTTGGAAACTAATCAAAAAATTAAAATTCTGAGCTTCAGGTACATCAAGAGAGACCTTGGACTAACTTTGAAAAAATATGAGCCTTGTATGTGCTGTAGTTATTGCTAGCCATCGCACACACACAGAGAGCAATTTATTCTTTTATTAGCACAGATTGAATATTGATTTCCATGGTTTTATAACTTGGAGATTTACACTTTTTTCTTTTTCGTAATAGCATGAGCTTTAGGGCATTTCTTTTTCCAAAAGATAATTCATGTCATGGATCATTTTAAAATAAAATAACATTTTCTGTCTTCATATAGTGTATTGATTAGCATCAAATTAATGATCAAGAAAAAATAATAATAAATACATGTTTTCAAAATAACATATTTCAGTTTTCAAAGTTAAATTTATCCATAATTTGGGCCTTAATATTTTTTACAAACAACAAATAAAATTGCAATAAAATAAGACAATGGTTTTCCAACTGTAGAGTGTGACCCCTGGAAGGTACATTAGACTCCCTCAAATCTGCAACCCTAAAATCCACAACTCTCTAAAATCTGCACATATTTTATGTATGTAAATAATGAAGCATTCAATTCAGATATAGATATAAAATTTGATTTTTTTTATTTTATGTCAATTCCATGTATATTTTAACTTGTAGTTTTTGTTTGTTAATATTACCTAAAATCATGTTTTTTCATGAAGGAAAAATAAATTTATTTCTGAAAAAATTTAAGATATTGCTGATATCACTGGTAATCACAATCTTCTTACCAAATATATATATTTATTAATCATTTTTTTTTTTTTTTTTTTTTTAAAGTGTGGTTAAATCTGAAATAAAACTTCCTTATAATTTTATTGTGAATTAGTAATTATACTTTTATGAGGCAATTTTCATAGAATAATTTAGGAAAAATACATTTAATCTTTATAATGAATATTTAATCATTATTGATTATTAACCTAATCTTTGCTTTTAATATTTTAATAATTTTAAAAGTTATCTAATTTTATATTAATTTAATTTATTATTTATTTTAATACTTTATTATATTGTAATCATTTGTTATAACTTCAATTGCATTATTAATTATATTCATTTATTGTTTAAGAAATATAAACATAGCACTGACCAGAAATCCACACAACCTGTGGTCCCAAGCTGTGCGGATTTGAGGGAGTCTACTATATGCTAAACAGAGTGCAAGTTTGTTCCAAATAGTTAAAATGTAAAAACAGATTCCTTTAGATTTAGCTTATAGCTACCAAATTTAGCTGTACCAAGTTTAGCTATGAAGTATTTATTTTTATTTATTATTGTTACTATATTTTCCTACTTGGTGGTAGGACACAACTGGCTCGGGTGAACTGTTTGTTAAAACCTTTTATTTCCCAATCGTATTTTAACTTTTTCATAAAATAATCATGACATTCTTTTATGAAATTATTGTATCCTACTTTATGGGAATTTTTGTACCCATATGTTAATTATTGGAGCATATTTGTGTCCCATCACTGTTCTGACTGTGAAATCTTGAAAAGAAAAAAAATTCTCCTTTTTTCTGACAGATTTTAGTTTAACATTAGCCTTAAAATAAAGTTATGTAAATTTTTTTGTACAAATTTATAAAACTTTTGTTTGTTAATTGATGTAGTTTTGTCTTAAGAATTCATCTCACTCCTGATTTATTTATTTTTGGCTACTCTACTGAGCATGAGATACAAGAATATCTAAAATAGCCTGCATCCCAAAATGAATTTGACAGCTCTGAAGAATAGAGCTATGAATTTATAGAAGACAAAAAGTGTAGTGTCGATCAGATGCAAGTAGAGTAACTGACTAGGTAATCACAAGAAAACGGCTTTTGTTTATTTACATTGAACCAGGGCCTGATTAACACAGGATTCAACTTCCACTAATAAATTATTTTGCCTCATTTAGAGCAGAAATTTGGCATGAATAAGATGTTAAAATAAGGCGAAAATTCCTATTCAAGTTTACCTGTGAAAGTTTGCCCTAGCAGTAAACAAATTCATTGACTGGAGAATTGTTTATGTAGTCAAAATATGGTCGAACAGCACAGCCTGCTATTGTCTGGGCAAACTTCCACCAGTAAAAACTTAATGGTAATTTTGCATTAATTATGATAGAAATTTTGCATGAAAATTGAATTTTAAAAAGGAGGTAGTTTTTACTCAGATTTACTGGTAGAAGATTCCAAATTGTGATCAGGCCCTTTTGAATCAATTGCAGTTGAAGTTTCATCATTTTTAAGATTGAAATTATAATTTATATTCATCTTCTTATATTTTGTTCTACTGAGTTTTCTGTCTCTTCTTCAGTACATATTTGTCAAAAGGGCCACTCGTCTAATACCTGGACTTTTTTTTTTATTTCAAGGTAGGGGGGGGGGGTTGGTATATAAGGAGGATTGATACATTAGCAATTTTTCTCAACAAATAGCATTGACAGCTATTCTAATACATCTAAAGGCTTTTTTTATTTGCTGAAGCTATCATTAGCTGGACTTGGCTGTGAAAAACCAATAACTTTGGTTTATCAAGAAAGTTATTGATGCTATAGTTGATTTAAAAAAAAAAAAATAAGGAATTGGTGCTAAAAAACGACACTCTTTTGGAGAAGAAAGCTAAATCATGTTTATTTCAAGTTTCTACTAGTTAGACAATGGAGATCCGTCATCTAAAGTATTTCTGGTTTAAGGTGTAATAACGCTAGAATAGCTGAAATAAATCCTACCTACCACAGTGAGTTCACTAACTTTTTGTTTGAAAATAGTTGGGTATAACCTACAATGTCAAAGGTAGGAAATAGCCCTTTGTTCCCTTTTCTGTGCTCAGTGTCTAACAACTCCTCCCTTAGTTCAGCACAAGAGTGCACAGTCAACATTGAACACACTCGTGTACAACTTGACGAGCAATGTTTCTTCCATTAATGGGCCAAAATAATTGTCTTATACTATTTAATAGCCCTTGAGGACCAACATGTAAGTCTCTCTTATGATAGTAAAGAAAAATAATTTTAGTCAATTTACTGCTTGGGGGTAAAATGATTTGGTGAGATCAGCCATAGCTTAAATTTGAGTTGGTCAAACGACCACCCACTCTTAATAGATCATCTTTATCTAAAAAAGGATCTAAAAATCTCAACTTACTTTTTACGAGGACAGACATGCCCTTTTTCAATGCCGAAATTTCTGATGAAAAGTACTCACCTTGAGCTCTCTTAATTAAGAAATTTCTAGAAACTCTTAGTTTATCTAGAGTTAAGGAATCCTTAAGTTTTTCCTGATTTTTACAGTTGTGGACAAACCTGAAAATAAATGCTAACACTCTCATTAATTTAATATAACTATTTGAAATGGTAAGAAAAGAATTCAAAAAATCATAATTTATAATTGAAGTGAGAACTGGAACTGACTTTAGTTCCTTTAAAAATTGTTCGTCTTTGTTATGAGAGTCTTTTTGTGGACAAAAATTTACAATGTCTTGTTTCAGGAAATCGGGTCCTTCAAACCACAGTTTATTTGTAGCAAGCGATTTTGCATCTTGACCACGGGATAACACATCCGCTGGATTTAGTTTTGACGGCACATATCTCCACTCGTAGTTTTTGGTAAGTTCTTGAATCTTAGACACTCAGTTTGCAACGAAAGCTTTTAGAAGATGTGGGGACATGTTTATCCATGCTAGGGAAATCGTAGAGCCCGACCAAAGTATGACTTTGTCGATTTGAAGTTTCATGACTCTAATTACCTTTTGAGCAAGTTGGCACAACAATAGACAAGCTGAAAGTTCAAGCCTCGGTATGCTGACAGTTTTAATAGGGCCGACTTTACTTTTGCTGTAAATGAGGTGGCAAACAGGTGAATTTGAGTCAGTGCTCGTTTGAAGATAAAGGGAAGCTCCGAATGCTTTCTCACTCACGTCAGCAAACCCATGTAAGAGGATAGTTGATGCATCTTTAATAAGAATACATCTGGGTATTTTCATTGTTTCTATAAGAACTAGTAAATTGAGGAAATTGTCCCACTCTTGAGCAACATGAAGTGGAATTTTATCATTCCAGTCGCACTTTAGGTACCATAGTTGTTGCATGAAGATTTTTGCACGGCAAATTACAGGACCGAGCAAGCCAAGAGGGTCAAAGAGTCTTGCAATTTGACATAGAATTTTGCGTTTTGTATAGTCAGAATTTCTGTTGACGATAACCTTAAAGTTAAATGTATCACTAGTACAGTCCCACATTATTCCGAGAGTTTTTGTTGAAGTTTCTTCGGCATTTTGATTAAAGGGAAATGTTTGATAATCAGGATTCATTTCTTCAATAACATTAGAATGCCATTTATGCAAGGCCATCTGACCTTTTTTGAAAATGTCTGTTAATTGTTTTTTAATTTCAAAAAATTCGGAAATGTCTGATGCACCTGACAGGCAATCGTCCATGTACATATCGTTCTTTACAACTTCGGCAGCTAATGGGAAATTGTTGGCTTCATTTACCGCTAACTGTTGGAGCACTCTAGTGGCAAGGTATGGATTGCTTGCACAACCGTAGGTGACCGTTTTCAGAGTGTAGATTTTGTCAGGTTCCTCCCTCCCTTCTCTCCACAATATTTTTTGGTATCTAGTATGCGACGGATTTACTTCTGTTTGTCGAAACATTTTATTTACATCAACTGTAAATGCGAAAATATGTTTTCTAAAACGAATCATAATTGAAAAAAGATCATCCTGAATTATCCCTCCTTTAAACAATAAGTCGTTTAAAGACTTCCCATTAGTAGTTTTACAACTCCCTTCAAAAACAACCCTCAGTTTAGTTGTAGTACTTGATGGTCTCAAAACACCATGATGAGGGAAAAAATATCCTTTATCAGGATTTATGTCATTGGAATTTTCTTCCATGTGTCCTAAAGTAGTGTATTCTTTTAGAAATTCTGAGTATAATTCCTTTAATTTGGGATCCCGCTCTAAACGGTTCCATAACTGATTTAATCTTTTAGCGGCAATTGTTTTGAATCTCCCAGATAATTATCTAACATTTGAATCTTAAAGGGTAATTCAACTACATATCTGCCGTCCGGTTTCCGATAGTGAGTCTTTAAAAAATGTTCATTACAGTAATTTAACTTCTCACTAACTAAGGGTTTTAATTCACTTACTTGCTCCATTTCCCAAAAAGAACTTATTTCTTTTTCCAAATTTTTATAATCTGTTACTAAAAAACAAGAATCAGAATAGTCCCTTAAATTTGAGATAGAATTGCATACAGTTCCTGATATAACATGACCGAAAAACGTTTCTACTAACATTAATTGGGAATCATCAATTTTAATTTTATAAGACCCCATTAATTCATAGAATAACTGTGCTCCAATCAGTGCATGTACGCGTTTCAGCTTATTCCAATTATCTGCTAATTCTATGTTTGGCGGCAATTTTAATTTTGACGTATTTATATATTTTGGTGGTAGATTAGCGATTTTAGGAACAACTAATATATCTAATTGATAAGACTCAGTTTTGTTTTCATTCGTTAATTCCGTACTTACAAATGATTTAGCGTATAACCCTTTAAGACCCAATACGTATGATCGTGCGGGTTCGATTTTATCAAAATTGATTATTTTCTAGGAATTCATTCAATACTAAAGGGCTGAAACATTTAGAAATACAAAATATAATAAAAGATAGTTTAGAATGACTGGTTGAACACATAAAATTTTTTTTACCTTGCTTAAAAATCACATTTCTTTCGTTCCGTAAATTTCCCTCACGGGTCTTAAAGGGTTAAACATAAATCATTATGTCCAGAAATGGAAACATGAGTTTTTTGTTTACGCAGTCCTAATAGATTTGCGGCATGAGAAGTCAATAAATGCGAACTCAAACAACTGTCTAATGCAGCAATTAAAGGTTGAAATTCCCCAGAACCGTCCTTCAAATATATCACAGCTGTGTTTAAAATTACACAAGATTTATTTATTTCATTTTCCTTCGCGAAAAATGTTTGATTATCAGGAGAAAGGGAGGGGGGGGGGTATCCATCTGGCGCCTATCTGTCTGCTCTTCAACAATGAATTGCCTTCTGATATTATTTTCATTTAATGAATGAAGTAATGTATTATGCTCTTTGCTGTCACAAGAAAGGCATTTATTTTTAGATAAACAAGGATTAGGTAGATGGCTGTTTAAGCAAGATTGACATAAATTGTTATTTTTAACAAATTCTGATCTCTTTATCACGTTCATTTGTTTAAATTTCTCACATCTATATAAAGAATGCGAATCTGTACATCCTAAAATACACTCTTATCGCTGTTTTGATTTTGTTAAAAAGGATTTTTCCATGTTTGGCTTAGTGCCAGATTTCCAGTTATTATAAGGAGACTTTTTTTGTTCCTTTGAAATAACAGTATTTTGAAGAATACGACTTCTTTCTTCCAAAAAGCTTAAAAAGCTAGCTAATTTAGGAATTTCGTTTTTATTTAATTTCATTTCAAACGATTTTTTTATTTCAGAATCCAATCTTTGAAACAAGATGTGCATTATTAAAGCATCTGACAGCTCATTGGATTCAAATTCAAGTAATTTTAATGCACGCAAATTACATTTTGTATTATCAATTAATTGCATTAAATGATTAGGAGAATCAGGTACTTTTGAAAAATTAAGTAGTTTAATAATATGGCAATCAATGACAGCTCTTTTATTTTCATATCTTTCTTCTAAAGATTGCCAAAGAGATTCGTAAGTATCTTGCGCTGACTCAAGCCTTTTGGCTTCACCTTTTAAACAGCCCTTTACATAGCATAACTGCTGAGTTGAATTTAAATTCTTATTATTTCCGATAATAGACATAAATTGAGACTTAAAATTTTGAAATTCATCATATTTTCCATAAAAATTAGGTAGAGGTAAGTCTGGAATTTTAAAGCTATTACTAACAGTAGGATATTCTTTATTGACATTAACACATTCATATTTAGAAAGAATAATGTTAAGTTTTATCTCTGAATCTTCCAGTTCATCCTCTAGCTCCATTGCTAGTTCCAAAGAATCAGTTATGTCGACATCTTCCGGAAGAGTTGTATACGACACTATCAAATTACGTAATGACATTTTAATTTCCAAAATAGAAGCCCTTTTGCTTTCTAAGCGGAGTCGTTCTTCTTGCGATCCTTTTAGATGATGCATTCATATTCATTAATGAATTTCGTAATTTTATTTACTTTAGTTTTCAATACGCCGCGTTGGTGATTTAAAGTAGTTAAAGTAGTCATTTTTTATTTTGCTGTTCTCCGGTCGCCTAGGACCATATGTCGGCAGCGTTAGAGAAAAGTGGACTGTTTTTATTTCACCATAGGTTTTTATTGATTATTGCCAGGGGGCAAACATTTAAATGAGCTTTTGATTTGAGAGCGAGGGCGCTCGATACAGACAAGTTGTTCGAGGGACAACGAAGCTCAACTGAGCGTTACATCATTTATCAGCTAGGTGGCGCTGATCTCTTAATCAAACTTCGGGAGCGCACATACAGGTTTCATCTTAACCCATTTATTGTTAGACAGGTTCAATATACATTAAATTTGGGGCCAAATGACAATATTGTTATATACAGGTTTCATTGTATTACTGCATGGACACCCTATAATTTAAAGATATGTTGCATAAAATAGATGAGAAAGTATTATCTGTGAACTTATATATTTTTTTGCTTAAACAATCAGTTACTATAATATAGTATACTGTATATTTACTTTTGGATTTTCTTACTTCATTTTATTCATTGAATCTAAATATTTTTTTAGGGAACTAAATATGAAGCCTCTTCAAAATGTGAAGTTCCTATCCTGTAAGTAGTTTGTAAAGTAATGATGTATGTCTGTTTTTCAGTGTAAAATTGTAAATTTTAACTTGAATAAATTAAAAATTTAACTATTTCTCTGATAACAAGTTTTTTTCCCCATTTTAAACAGTTAATATATCATAATTCAGTGTTGTTAAACTGCATCATAACATATCAATATTAATAGTGTTGAGTGCCCATGATCATATAGAAAAACAATGACATGACTAAATGTATTCAAGTTATTTGGAAATGACTGTATTTCCCAAAAATGTTTCAATTAAACTAGAAAATCTTATATTTAACACAGAATAAAATTTTTGCTACTCATCTCAATATGCAAACCATATTAAGCCATTATAAAAAGTTTTCTCTCTCTCTCTTTTTTTTTTTTTTCCCTTCCAAAATATATAGCCTTAATTTTTTTCATTGTACTTTCTCTTCCTTAAATTTTAAATAGCTGCATGCAAAAATTTTTTTCATTGTACTTTCTCTTCCTTAAATTTTAAATAGCTGCATGCAAAAAAGTAAATGAACAAATTTAAGTGAAATCATGATTTATTAACAAATAAATGTATTGTTGCATAATTAGGGGAAGATGGGGATACTTGAGCCATTTTTTGAATTTTATTTTTAATTTTTATAATTTTTTAGAATAAAATAAAATATTGAAAATGAAAATTTGATATTTTTTCTTCAACTGAAAACCACTTTCAATTAATTTTGAACTATTTTTCTGTCTAATAAATTTTTACTTTTTGTTTTACATCGTGGCTCAAGTATCCCCATGAGGGGGATACTTGATCCAGTATGGAAAAATACCTACAAAAGTAATTTTTTTCGCTTTATTTTTGCACGAACATTTTACAGAATGATAAATTAAGATACGTAAAGTCCTTCAAAACCAATTGAGAAAAGAAAGCTAGTAATACGATCATTTTTTGTCATTAGAACTGGTGGTTGAAGGATCATTTCAACTTGAGTTATGTCAATGGTAGAAACATCCTCAGTTCAGAGCCATTTAAATTTGGAATCTGCAATTCTTTGGGCAAATTTCATTTTCAAAATATTAAGCACTTGTCCAACAAATCTTTTTACAGTTTTCTTTCTGGCATACTTTATTAGTAACCAATCGTCAATAGAAGATTTTCTTTTCATATCATCACCATCATTGACAGAATTTTCCTCTAATGATATTGTCAAACACATGCTTTTAATTGAGTAGCTGTCGGAATCTAAGCCAGCTGTATCATTCTACTATTTCAAACACTTTTTTGATTTCACAGGAAAAAATTTTGTCTTCCCCTTTGGCTACATGCAGGTAAGTTTGAACTGTGATTTTTGTTGCTTTTCTTGTTTATTGTGCGCTCTTTTTACCAATTCTTCTTCAATTTTCTTAGTTAAAAAAAAAGTTACAGCAACAGGGGTTACAATTTCAATATAAAATATTAATCTTAATATATTATATTAAAAAATAAATATTTTAATATGTTGGACCTAACTAATTAAAGTATTAAAGATTTTAACTTGTAAAATAGTTTTTTAAAAAGTTATTTTGATTTAATAAAAGTTAAATTGAAAACTATGTTTACATTTATCTAGACAGGCTATTTTGTTAGTCAAAATGAAAAATAAAATGGATATTTTCATTAAAAATATATACATTTTTAAACATTTTTTAGGTCGTTATTTTTTTTAAGAAAAAAAAATGAAAAATTATTCTTCCTTTTATCCAGAAAAAAATCTATTAGTGAGCTCAAGTATCGCCAATCTCACTGGCTCAAGTATCCCCACTACCACTATTTTTGTTTATCAGAGTTTTACTAAATAAAGCATGCAGCTATTAGAACTATTTTAGATTTAAAATACAATTGAAATTATACTTATTAAATTTATGTGTATAGTTGCAACTTTAAAAAAAACTTTGATTACAAAAAAAAAAATTTAAAAAACCATGCACCTAAATATTTACTTCAGATAGGAAAAAAACAACTATTAATCACTATACTTTCAAAATGGTACCAAGGTGTGTGATTTCTCTTTTACATGTTCAGAACTATAAATATGTTACCATATTGCCAATTTCAGAAAGAAAAATTAACCAACTGTAGAGATAATAGGGGTGGCTCAAGTATCCCCACTCTCCCCTGCTCTTAATAGCTTTCGACTAAATTTATTGAATACTGCCTGCTAGATTTGGATATACATTTAATTTTCTTTTAATAAAAAAACATTTAAAATTTTTTAATAATTATACCATTACTAATTTTATTGTTATTGTTAAATGTACCAATTTTACACATAAATTTTAATTTTCAGATTTTCTTTTATAATACTAACAACAACTATAAAAAAATCTCTTATTTTTATAAAGTTGAGATTTTTTATGATGATAGTATTCATGGTTGCAATGGAAAAAAATACAAGATTTCCAGGGCAAAGCTAGATACAAGAACAAAGATAAGCTCACTCACTTCCAGTATGAATTTTCATTGCCTACTTACAAGGAAGGTCTCCATTGGGGGCATACTCAGAATTTTTTGAAAAAAAATACGAATTAAACTACTCATGTAGGTATTAAAGGATCAGTGAAAATTAGCGGCGGAATTGCATTATTAGATATGTAAAAAAATAAAATAGTTTGGAATAATTGGCGTGAAAAGCTGAAAGCAATGCTGGATTTGGCGAGCAGTGCATTTCCTCACCAAAAGCAGACGATTTTAACGAATCTGAAAATTGATTTTAATTGACTTCACTTTAAAAAATCTGCAGAATTTACTGCAATGTCACTCCACTACTTTTATAGAATGTCTCTCTTCTGACCAATGAGAATGCTCCATAGCAAGGTGAATTGACTGTGTCATACACTGTTAAAAATCTGCTGCATTTTGTTGCAACACACTCCACCGCTTGTATATAATATCTCTATTCCAACCAATGAGAAAGCTCCATTTCACGGCCAAGTAACCGTTTTCTATACAAGCAAGGGAGTGCGTTGCAACAAAATGCAGCAGATTTTTAATAGTGTATTTTTCAATTTGGAACAATTTTAATCAATTTAAATTGTGTTTTAAATGATAAAATATATTAATTTCATTTTTTTTAAGTACATATAAACGTATACGACAAAATTACACTTAAAATAAAGTAAAGCAATTGGGTAGGTGTACGCGACCATTGCTGGTCATCACACCGTGCTCTGATCGGGGCCGCCACGGCGCTCAAGAGCCCCACTTTGGCTGTCTATCAATGATCGGGGCCGCCACGGCGCTCAAGAGCCCCCCTTTGGCCGTCTATCAGATATGCACATTTGCTGAAACTCACGGACCGTGAGAGGCGAATTCCAAACCATCAGATCACTTCAACAAGGGGTCGCGACCTCCCCTAGAAAAGCCAACGACGTTGGTTCTCATCGAGTTGAAGTAGATCAACCTCAGCTTGAAGATTCCTTACCTACACTCAGTCAGCTTAGAACTTCAGCGGGGGACTGAAATCTGGCCCTGCGTTTGAACTTCTGACACCTCACACTTGGCACAACATCACCGCTGCCGCTCGTGCTCCTAGGTTTGAGATGGAATTCTGGATGCGTTATCAAGACTCATCATGAGCAAGAGGGCCCGCCAAGCCCCGTCGACCCCACCCTCAACATGGGCTATGTTCCCTGAAATAAAGACAACTCACACATAATTTCAAAACTCCTTTTATTAATAAGACTACAAAACAGAGAACTGTTGATCAGGGTGGAACCGCAGGAGCGGTTTACATCTAGATTAATAGGTGTCTCCACACCGGTATTCGCATGTTAGACTAAAATAGGAATTAATAATGAATATAGTAACTATTTACATATATACAATAAGGTACTTGCCCTCTTTTGCCATCACTTAAACCATTCCATTGAGCACAGAACACCCCCAGAAAGACGACCTTCAACTATGAGATTCCTCCACGAGGGAAAAGGTAGACCTACCAAAGGTGAGGCTCTACCTCCTTCAAGAAGGACTCGAGAGCCTTCCTGAGCTTTGGAACCACAAAGTAGTTCCGCACCGAGAGTATTGAGAGTCTCGGACAATGACGTTCCCTCAGTGGCTGAGTTCCCACACACTCCAACAGAATGTGACGACTGGATGCTGGAGCAGGAGATGAACAGAACGGGCACGGACGAGGCAAGGGTTTGATCCGGAAACGTCTGTAGTAAGCCGGAAAAGGGCCGTGGCCGGTTACCACCCAGTTTATAAGTGGAGATGTCCAGGCGCGTCTCTCTGAAACTCGCGGTATGATTTCGAAGACGCTTCTGCCCAGAGCCTCGCCTTCCCACCGGTCTTGCCAGGTTCTAATAAATTCCTGGTGTACATAGTGTTTCACAACACTCGGTGGAAGGCAAACATGGGTGTCGGTAACATCAAGCTCAGTTCCTGCTTTTGCAAGTTTATCTGCAGCTTCGTTACCCCTGACGCCAACGTGCGCCTTAATCCAAAACCACTTAATCTCCAGACCCTCCCTCAGCTCGTGTATTTGTACCACAAGTGGATTCTGAGGATTCGCGAGCGAAAGCGCATACAGAGACGACATTGAGTCCGTGTAAATTGAAAAGCTCTCATACAGTGAGCCACACAGCTCGATAGCCTTAATTATTGCTGTAAGTTCCGCCTGAAAGACCGTGGCGTACGGTGGGAGGCTGTAAGACCTCTCCACCACCAATGCCCCATTTTCATAGACTGCGAACCCCGAACCGACACCTGATTCGGTTTTGGACCCATCAGTATACACCGATGTCCCCTGGTCCAATTCCACACTTTGTATTGAAGCTTCCCTCCAGTCGATGGATGGAGCCCTCGCTGGGTGGTATCTGAAATGAGACACTTTCCTTTCTACTTCGTCTGCTCTAAAGTGAATCGGACCGTAATCCAAATCACAATCTAATCGGAGGATGCGTGCGAGAATGCACTCCTTCTCGCATTGTAGATCCAGTGGGAGGCACCCAGCCAGGACTTGTGTGGCTTCCGTGTTTGTGGTACGAAAGCACCTGGTTATTGACAAGAGGGCCGGTCTCTGCGCGGAGACCAGTTTTTCCCTCATGCGTTGTGTACCTGTCCACCAGAAACTACTTGCATATGTAGCTATCCTCTCGATTCCCAGTTTGTACAATCTCTTCAGAACACACCCGCTCAAGCCCCAGTCCCTCTGACTGAGGTAGCGTAGGGATCTAGTGTAGTTCGCAATCGTTGCCTTAATGTACGCCACATGTGCCATTCCATTGAGTTTTGCGTCTACCATGACACCGAGGTATCTGGCAGACTGTACTGACTGAACGTTTCGTCCCAGAAAACGTATACATGGAGCAGTAGAGGGGTTCCTCTTCTGTCCCATCCGTCTCATCAGGCGGAAGTAGATGGAAGTGGTTTTCTCCGGAGAGAAAGCGAGCTTGTGTGCTTTTGCCCATTCTGCAATTCTGCTTAATGCTTGTTCTGCTCGTCTTCCGCATTGGTATGCGTTCGGACCTTCAATGAGAAGTGCAAAGTCATCCGCATACGCAATCAGCCGCGCAAACCTCCCCAACTCCAGCTCTAGGAGTGAGTTTGCGACCAAGTTCCAGAAGAAAGGTCCGGAATTGGAACCCTGCGGGCAACCCACATTATACTCATGCACCATAGAAAAGATTTCAGTTCGGTATAGTACCTTCCTCTCGGACAGAAAACTCTTCACCAGATGGAAAAGGTTACGAGGGCACCCCATTTTTGCTAGTGCTTCAAAGATCGACGGCCACCACAGGTTGTTGAATGCTCCCCTTATGTCTAACATGATCATACAACAATCGTTATCTCTCCTGTGACAGTCATCTACTGTCTTTCGCACTTCATGAAGTGCGTTCTCCGTGCCTACACCAGGAGTAAACCCAAATTGGTTCTCGTGAAGAAAACCTGACTGTCTGGCATGGTAAGCTAACCTATTAGTCACCAGCCTATCAAGGATCTTACTCCAAGCAGGCAACAAACAAAATGCGAAACTAAAATTACTTAAACTAAACTTATTTAAATAAATTGAACATAGAAAGTTTTTTCTTTAAAAAGTATTTGAAGCGTAAAAGCGTATTTTTCAAAATTTCGTGTTTTCGCCAACCCGAGATAAATCGCCAATTAAACGAAATTTTTATTATTTTTTTACGGACGTTATAAGGAGATTCCGCTGAAATTTTTTTTATAAACATATATAACTATATGAGAAGAACATTCAGTAATTTTTTCAGATTTTTCTGAGTATGCCCGTATGGAGACCTTCCTTGTTAGTTCAATCAGTGCTAAAACCAAAATCTTGCTGATCTCTATTAAAATAAATGAGGTTACCTGGCAAAGTTGTATGCAACCAGTGGCAACCCTCCTAAAATTAAAACTACTTTTTGAAATTTTAGGTAAATTCATTAATTAAAAGTTTAAATTAGCACTAAAATACAGAGACAACAGATGTCTATTAAAATACTAGGATTACCATGGGAAATTGGTTTAGTGGTAACTGTGAAAAATGAAAGCTATATTTCAGCACTTTCTCATTCATTAATTAAAAGATGAAATCAGAGCTAAAATGTAGCACTTACATGCAATACCTCTATTGAACAATAAAGTTCGATGAATAGTCCTGAAACATTAATGTAGATGAAATATTAACGAAAGTTAGCATACCATCCTTCGAAATAGTCACCTCCCATAACTATGCATCACTAAGATCTGCTATACATGTCCTGGGAAATTCGCAAGAAGTCTTCTTTTGGGATGGAGTTCAAAAGCTTTGTCACGTTTCGTTGAATGTCAGCAATATGGTTAAATCTCTTTCAAAGAGAGTTTGAGTTGTGGAAATAGGAAGAAGTCTGGAGGATTGAGATCTGGCGAGTATGGTGGATGTTCAATTTGCACCACCCCTCATGAATTTCTTTCAGTGTCTTGCAAAGATTAAAACCAAACTTTAAACTAATCTTCTGTTCATTGATTTTTCTGTTCTTAGTTAAGAATCAACATACTGAACAAGCACTTTGTAAAGCATGTCTTACACAGAACATAAACGATGCTCAACTGAACAACAGTGGGGGAAGATAGACAACACTTGCCTCAATGCAGGTGCAGCATTTTGTTTCCCCAGTGTTGCCAGATAGGCCGTTCTGAATTCATTCACCAAACTCTTCTGTCAGAGGTTGTACTAATTAAAATACTAAATCAGTGTTAAAATTTTGGGTTTGCAGCTCTTTGTTAAAATTGAAATGCAAATACAGTCAGCCTGCCGAAAATTTATTTAAACGATATTGCTAGTATATGCTCCAGTTGATTTGGATGTTAATTTTTAGAAAAATCTTATACAGTCAAAGATCTATAATCTGCACAAGTTGAGGTCAAAGGTTGTGCGGATTATGGAATTTTGCGGATTATAGAGTTAATGGATTATGCATCATTTTATCATTCTTAGACAGCATTTTAATTCTATAATCAGTATAATATGGAAAGATAAATATGAAATCTAGTAATTAATTTAATAAATAATCTAAAAAAATGCATTTTTAAAGTTATTTATTTTTTTTTAATGATATATATATACAGGGTGATTCATAAAAGATGGGCAGAACTTTAAGGGGTTATAGTACACTTAAAGACAAATAATATTAAATAGGAGACTAAGGGTCCCAGACGTATTCCCAAGGAGATAGGGGGCATTAAAGTTTAGGGTCCGAAATTTCAAATGATTATAGAAAATGGAAAAATTGGTCGATTCGTTTTCGGTTTTTGCAAAAAATTTTCTTTATGCCAGTATTTTCTTGAAATAAAATTTTAAAGTTCAATTTCAAAAAATGCCGATAGGGGGCGCTTTAGACTTTGGAGTAACAAACAACTATTTTTTAACGTTATTTTTTGTATTTCTTTAAATGATTTCGAAAGCTTAGACTTAAACTTTGATCTAAAAATCTGAGTCCTAACGAGTAGTTAAGTAGCGTAAACTGAAATTTGAAATTTGAAACCCTTCTCCCCCCAGAACAAAAATCAGTTATTCCCGATCTTTGTGTCGTAGATTAGGCTCTAACTACTGCCGCATTTTGCTAAAATTATTCTTTATGTCAGTATTTTCTTGAAAATAAATTTTAAAGAAAATTTTCAAAAAATTCCGATAGAGGGCGCTTTAGACTTTGGAGTAACGAACAACTATTTTATACCGTTATTTTTTGTGTCTCATTAAATGCTTTCTAAAGCTTAGACTTAAATTTTCAGCCCAAAATCTGAATCGTTAGACGTGGTTAAGTTTCTGGGGAGAGGGGTTTGAAATTTCTACTCCTGAGCACAGTTCATTTTACCATGTCCACACATTGTGTGCTGTGATACGAGGTAAAAAGACACAAATTAGGATTATGTTACCAAAGCATATTTATTAACATGTAATTACAATAAATGTTCAAAATTGTGACCACCAGAGGTTATGCACGCAGAACAACGGCGAAGAATGGAACGGCGAACATTCGCGAAAACATCAGGCTTTTCGAGCACTTCCCCTACAGCGGCGGAAAGTCTGGCGACCAGTTCCTCGGGGGTCCTTCAATTGTCCCCCAAAAAAGAAATCGAGGGGTGAAAGATCTGGCGAGCGAGCAGGCCAAGCAGCAGGACCACCTCGACCAATCCATCTGTTCGGAAATGTGATGTCCAGATAGTTGCGGACGTCTCGTACATAATGGACTGGCGCTCCATCGTGCTGGAACCACATGACCCGCCGGATGCATGGAGGAACAACGTTTAACAGGTCTGGCAGCACATGTTGCAGAAATGTGAGGTATGTTTTACCGTTGAGGCGTTCAGGAAGAAGGTACGGTCCGATTAGGTGGTCTCCGAGGATTCCTGCCCAAACATTGATGGAAAAGCGTCTCTGATGAGCATGTGGATACGTAGCATGTGGATTGACATCCACCCATACATGTGCATTGTGTGTGTTAAATGTACCTTCACGTGTGAAGGTACATTCATCGGTGAAAAGCACAGTTCGTCCAAAATGTGGATTTAGCGCGTTCTGCTGCAGAAACCAGCGGGCGAATTCAATACGATTTGGATAATCCCCTGGAGACAGTTTCTGGACTCGTTGCACATGAAACGGGAGCAAATGTTCATCCTTCAGTACCCTCCAAGTCATGGACTGTGAGGTATCCACCTGCCTAGCCACTGTTCGTGTACTTGTACTTGGCTGCGCCGCTACTACATCCAGAATGGCTTCTGCAACAACTACTGATTTGTCCTTTTTTGCACGACCTGCATTCGACCGGGAAGCGAGAAATGATCCCGTCTCACACAACTGTCTGTGCAAGCGCTCGAAAGTTTTGCGGTTAGGCAACCGCCTGTTGGGAAATCGCTCTCCGTACATTCGTTGTGCCTCTGCACCATTTCCATCTGCCGCTCCGTAAATTAAATGCATCTCAGCCTTTTCCTTATTCGTGAAGGGCACCATCTTCCGATTCATTACTACAGCGACTTACACTTGACTCACCGTTCAGTGGTTTTTATGCCTGAATCGTGTCGAAATTTTGCATACGTGTTCTTCTTCTTCCCCATTTGACATTTGCATACTGTCTGTCTCCTTCTTTAACCGGTGACTAGCGTCAGGAATGGAGCTTTAACGTTTGCATGAGCGACATTTCCAACTGTGCCAGTGCCTTTATGAGTGAATTCCGACCATGCAGTCCTTGACGAAAGTTGTATTTTTGCCTCGTATCACAGCACAGAATCGTTGGGCATGGTTAAGTAGTGCAAACTGAACTATGTTCAGAAGTTGAAATTTGAACCCCCTCCCCTCGCTACTGAACCACGCTCAGCGATTCAGATTTTGAGCTGAAAATTTAAGTTTAAGTCTAAGCTTTAGAAAGCATTTAATGAGACACAAAAAATAACGGTATAAAATAGTTGTTCGTTACTCCAAAGTCTAAAGCGCCCTCTATCGGAATTTTTTGAAACTTTTCTTTAAAATTTATTTTCAAAAAAATACTGACATAAAGAATAATTTTAGCAAAACGCGGCAGTAGTTAGAGCCTAATCTACGACACAAAGATCGGGAATAACTGATTTTTGTTCTGGGGGGAGAAGGGTTTCAAATTTCAGTTTACGCTACTTAACTACTCGTTAGGACTCAGATTTTTAGATCAAAATTTAAGTTTAAGTCTAAGCTTTCAAAATCATTTAAAGAAATACAAAAAATAACGTTAAAAAATAGTTGTTTGTTACTCCAAAGTCTAAAGCGCCCCCTATTGGCATTTTTTGAAATTGAACTTTAAAATTTTATTTCAAGAAAATACTGGCATAAAGAAAATTTTTTGCAAAAACCGAAAACGAATCGACCAATTTTTCCATTTTTTATAATCATTTGAAATTTCGGACCCTAAACTTTAATGCCCCCTATCTCCTTGGGAATACGTCTGGGACCCTTAGTCTCCTATTTAATATTATTTGTCTTTAAGTGTACTATAACCCCTTAAAGTTCTGCCCATCTTTTATGAATCACCCTGTATATATGTATTTAAAGAACAATAATTACATAATAATGAGATTTATTTTTGAGGAATATTTTATTGAAGAAAGTATAAAAAAATGAGAACAAATTATGCACAAAAAATAACCAACACAAAGTAAAATAAATGGTAATAACTTCAGTATACTATAATGAAATAGTACTATGAATATTATTTAAGAAATCTTTTGTTTAACAAAAATAAGAGTCGGGTGTTGTTTGTTTCAAAACCTGAAATGAATGAATCATGAATCTTTGATGAAATGTGCGTTTTTTCGAGATTTTTTAATTGATTTCTTGCTAGTTTTGGCTTTTTTTTTACAAATTTCTCCTTTTTTCTGCGATTTTTCAACAGATTTTACATTTTAAAAAAAATTTCAAGTATCAAACTTCATGATTCATTCATTTCATCATGATTCATTCCTGTAAATTTTGTTGAACGATCGCCGAAAAATCCCGTGTAAGCGCCCCCCTCTAACTATTGTACGATTTTTCGTCACGTTTGGGGGGCGGATTAACGGTATTTTACGGTATAATATTTAGTTCTCAGCTGGTGCTGTGTTTACTATTACTCTCTTGAACTTGCACAAACTGAAATAGCTACGAATGAACAGTTGTCAATTCGAACGTTCAGTAAGATTAGGCACGTTCCGTAATACAGTTTAGTTTTTTACTGTCAATAAAATAAAAGAGTAAATAAAAAAAATACATGTTTTATTATGATTTTTATTACATTTTTTATTATTTGCTAAAAAAAATCATTTTTGGATCACGGATTTGTAATTTTTTTTAACTGTTTATTTCATTGTTTACATTCATAAAGTAACGCGGATTATGGGAAATTGCGGATTATGTGTCCGCGGATTATAGATCCTCGACTGTATCTCTAATCGTAATGGATACAATATTTTGGTCTGTCAGACAGTTAAAAGCTCTATTTAAAAAAAAATAATAATGTTGGAAGCAATCAATGGAAATCGTGAAAATTCAAGAAACCTAGATACAGTAAGAAAAGTTTCTGGTTGTGAAAATATCATAGAAACAGAAGTTTTAGACTGGGTAAATAATGATGCAGATCACTAATTGATCGACAAAGAAATTTTATAAATAAAAAAGAAATGGATATTAACTGTGAAAATGCAATGCCGTAATAGTTTTCTGAAGACTTCGGTACAACAAGCTCAAACCTTTCTGCTTTTTAATGTTTTTAATTGCCAAAAAATCGGTCAAGGCTTACTTTGGAGGCACAATTTTTTTTTTCTTCTGTCTGTTTTGCGATAACTTCCGTAAAAAGCATCCAATTTCCTTGAAATTAAGTAAGCACATTCATGAGATACCTGGATTTAGCTGTATAGTTTTTGTTATGTTTGATTAATTTGTTCAGAAAGTACAGAATATTTTATTTTGCACCATGCTTTCCTATGGCAATTCAGACAATTTTCATTTGTTGAAAGAAAATGGCTCCTTTGATTAATGGATTTAAATGATAAATTATGGATACTGAAATTTCTGTGGTTTGCCAATAATATTGCGATTCTTACTCATATTATTGATTGTTGTCTCTTTACATGTGCAATCACACCGTACCATTTACGTTGTTCTATTGATAGCAATACTGATTCAACACCTATTCAGCTTAGCAATGGCCAGGAACACTAAAAAGATTATGCAATAGATATTTTTCTAATGTCAATTAATCACTATCTATACATCGAGCCAGGAAAAAAAAAATTCTCTCAATAAGTGCTAAATAGATAAAGTTTTGCTGGAATGTGGTGCTGAAATTAGCTATTTACCATACTACTTATTTCTTGTATACAGCAAGGTATCAATGGCCAATCAATTTTTCTGTTGGTTAAGAGTCAAAATCTCATAGCAATTTTTAGTGCATATTTTCACAAGGGTAAATCAAATATAGCTAGCCGGTTTTAATTTTTATTTGGATTGCCAAAAGAAACTCTGAAACATTTTCAAATTTAGAATGCATTTATTTTTAATAGTTTCTGTAGCAGATACTCAAATTTCTATTTTATAAGCAATTGCAAAAAATGAGGTTATTTTAGAACACATAAAAAGATATACACTCGGAAGTCAAATATAGATTTTTCAGTGTTTCATGCAGAATCTATTTTGTTAATATTTATTTCCATTTGGCTAGAGTTTTTTATTTCTTATTCTCCAAATTGCTAATAACTGCTAATAATTGCTAACCCTAGTTGTAGATTTAAATTCTTTTACTTTTGGTTAGTTTTACATTTGGATTTTATGACTGTGAGACAATTTTATCCAAATGTCATGTATATATGTAAAGAAAAAAATGTAAAAATAAAAAGAATTTTTAGACATTGATTAAAAATATAAAGGAAATATGTCATTTCTGGTGCTTCTGTCTG
The DNA here is from genome assembly GCA_964019185.1 of Maratus speculifer. NCBI lineage: Eukaryota > Metazoa > Arthropoda > Arachnida > Araneae > Salticidae > Maratus > Maratus speculifer. The sequence goes on along the minus strand of OZ025293.1, from coordinate 134,470,297 downwards.
GATTTCTGTAAAACAATCTCCTTTTTCCCATATTCCTCAATTGTACTTAAGTTCAAATGCAAAATATATTTATAAAAATGTTTTTACATTTACAAATTCCAAAATGACACTAACACAAGCAAATGCTGAAAATGAACATGATGGCAGATTTTTTCTATTCCTTTGAAACTAACTGCTCTATGACTTACTACATTGCAATTTTCTAGCTCATATATAAATTTTTAAAAATTGTAATTTAACAAATTACAACAAACATTTGGAAAATAATTCTTTTTAAGTAATTGTAAGATTAACCAAAAGCTAAAACTTTCGTTCAAAAAAAAAAAAAAAAAAAAAAAAAAAAAATCTGAATTGATAAGGGAAAAAAAATAATGAAATATCATGAGGAATTACCTCTATCTTTAAAGATTACCTATTTTCTGACCAATCAGAATGTTCCATTGGGTATTCATGTGGTGTTCTCATTTGTCAGAGTATTGAGTCTTTAAAATCAGAGCTAATTTTTCCTGATATATTTTTTAAGTGTACTAATTCGTATGTACAAAAAGAAACCAATTTTTAATCGCATGCAACTCAAACCTCAACCAATTAAATTAGTTCAATAATTTGGTTACATTCAGTCTAGAAAGAAAATCTATAAAAAATAATAAAATGTGGATATCCATTGCCAAAACAAAATATTTAAACATTTTCCATTGAGTTAATAAAAATCAGTAAAAACAACATTTTTATGATGATCAAAACATGGCTTGTGTAACAACAGTCATATATTATACAGGGTGTATCTAAACTACTGGGCAAAACTTTAAGGGGTGGTAGTACACATAAAGGCAAATAATATTAAATGGGAAACTAAGGGTCCCAAATGTCTTCCAAAGGAGATAGGTACCATCAAAGTTTAGGGTCCAAAAAATGAAATGATTATAAAAACGGAAAAATTGGTCGATTCATTTGCAGTTTTCACGAAAACTATTCTTTATGTCAGTATTGTCTTGAAAATAAATTACAAAGATAAATTTCAGAAAATGCCGATAGAGGGCGCTTTAGACTTTAGAGTAACAAACAACTTTTTTTACCATTATTTTTTGCATCTCATTAAATTTTTTTAGAACTTTAGACATAAACTTAAATTTTGAGCTCAAAATCTGTGGTTAAGTAGCGCAAACTGAACTGTGTTCAGTGGGAGTGGGTAGGTTCAAATTTCAAATGATTATAAAAAACAGAATAATTGATCAATTGATTTGCAGTTTTCACTAAAACTATTCTTTATGTCAGTATTGTCTTCAAAATAAATTATAAACATAAATTTCAAAAAATGTCGATAGAGGGCACTTTAGACTTTGAAGTAATGTACAACTATTTTTTACCGTTATTTTTTGCAGCTCATTAAATTTTTTTGAAGCTTAGACATAAACTTAAATTTTGTGCTGGAAATCTGAATCATTGAGAGTGGTTAAGTAGCGCTAACTGAATTGTGTTCAATGGGGGCTGGGAAAGTTCAAATTTCAAATAATTATACAAAACGGAAAAATTGGTTGATTCGTTTGCGGTTTTTTTCTAAAACCATTCTTTATGTCAGTATTTCCTTGAAAATAAATTTTAAAGATAAATTTCAAAAAATTCCGTTAGAGGGCACCTTAAACTTTTGAGTGACCAACAACAATTTTTAACTGTTATTTTTTGTATCTAATTAAATGTTTGCAAAAGCTTAGACTTAAATTTTGAGCTCAAATTCTGGATTGTTGGTAGGGGTTAAGAAGCATAAACTGAACTGTGTTCAGGAGTTCAAATGTTACCCTGCCCACCCTATGAACACAGTTCAATTTTTCACTACTGAATTACTCACAACGATTCATATTTTGAGCTCAAAATTTAAGTCCAAACTTTTAAAACTTTTATTTATATAAAAAAAATAACAGTGAAAAATAGTTGTTGGTTACTCTAAAGTTTAAGGCGCCCTCTAATGGAATTTTTTTAAAATTATCTTAAAAATTTATTTTCAAGGAAATACTGACATAAAGAATGGTTTTAGAGAAAACCACAAACGAATCGACCAATTTTTCCATTTTTTATAATCATTTGAAATTTGAACCTCCCCAGCCCCATTGGTCACACTTCAGTTTGCGCTACTTAACCACTCTCAACGATTCTTCAGATTTTGTGCTCAAAATTTAAGTTTATGTCTAAGCTTTAAAAAAAATCAATGAGATGCAAAAAGTAACGATAAACAATAGTTGTACGTTACTCCAAAGTCTAAAGCGCCCTCTATCAGCATTTTTTTAAATTGATCTGTATAATTTATTTTCAAGACAATACTGACATAAAGAATAATTTTAGTGAAAACCGCAAATCAATTGCCCAATTTTTCTGTTTTTTATAATCATTTGAATTTTGAGCCTACCCACTCCCATTGAACACAGTTCAGTTTGCGCTACTTAATCACAGATTTTGAGCTCAAAATTTAAGTTTATGTCTAAACTTCTAAAAAAATTTAATGAGATGCAAAAAATAACGGTAAAAAATAGTTGTTCGTTTCTCCAAAGTCTAAAGCGCTCTCTATCAGCATTTTTTAAAATTGATCTGTATAATTTATTTTCAAGACAATACTGACATAAAGAATAAATTTTCGTGAAAACCACAAACGAAATGATCAATTTCTCTGTTTTTTATAATCATTTCAAATTTTGGACCCTAAACTTTGATGACGCCTATCTCCTTCGGAAGACTTTTGGGACCCTTAGTTTCCCATTTAATATTATTTGTCTTGATGTGTATTATCATCCCTTAAAGTTTTGCCCATTAGTTTAGATACACCCTGTATACGCCTTAGATTAAATATTAATAGATCTGGATCAATAAAATGCAGACACCATAAGGATTCAGATATTCCTCAGATATATCTATTCTGAACCAAAGACAACAACCATTTTCCAAATGGTTAAAAATTAAAGCATCAAACAGATTAACACTACTTTTTTGTAGCATTTAATATATTCTGGTGCTCAAATTTATGTTTTATGACTTCTGCCTGGAGTTTAGAGGTAGGTAGTGGATCTGAATGCTGTACACATATTTATGCAGGGTTTCCAGCAAAATCTGTCTATCAATTCCCCAGATGAAATCTTAGAAAATTCCATGACCAAATGGGCATACAATTAAATTCACTATTTATTTTTGCAATCCTTCAATAAAATAAAAAATAAAAAAATTCAGCAATCATTCTTGAAATTTCTTGGATTTTTTACAGTTGTTTTATGAATTTTATGTTATTTTCCTGAAACATTTGATGAACCAGCTTATACTTTCAACTGTAATAATTATTGGCTCTCTCAATTTCAAAATTAAGTGATATATTTGTACAGCAATTTCTTATTAAAATATTATCTGATGAAAAGCTTGGAAAAGTTTGAAAGTACCAAGAAGTTACAAATAAAATGCAAATTTTTAAAAGTAACATTTTTTTAAATTATTTTAATCACCTTTTAAGTAAAATACTGAGCTTTTTAAAAATTTGTATACAATTTATATTCCATTTGATGAATTTTATTTTTTTTTTCTTGCACAGACTTTTCTATGGATATTTAGAAAATATTTGTAAACTTCATCACTTATCATATATATATTTCAAAATTTCATGACTTTCCTTGACTACTTTGAAATTCTCTAACTTTACAGCTTTTCCATGACTTTTCATGTTGCTGGGACTTGTTGTATCTGTTTTATTGTGTTGTTGACTGCCATTTCTTTTGTTGATGATCACAGAATGTTATGGAAAGAAAAGTCAGAAAAGTGATTTACTATCTTCTGAGATTTTTGAAAAAAGCTTTAAATACAACTTTTAATCAAACAAAGACTTGTTTTACTAGCAAAACATATGCTTTACAATTTTGTTTTTGATCAATCTCCAGTGAAACTCAAAAGTGTTATGAGCAGAATGAATTCCTAATCTTGAGTGTTATCATGAAATAAGTAATGGTATACTAGCTGGAAGGCTCGGTAAACTGTAGACAATTGTAGACTGTACCAAGTTACTTTATCCTAAATAAATTAACAATGGTCAAAATAAAAGAATCTATGTGTCTATTCCACACATACAGATAATCAGCTCTATAATAAGAAAAATAAAAATAAGTTCTGCTTTCCTGAAAATAAAGAGCAGGAAAAATACTTCTTCTTGAATTTTGAATACACTATTAATGATTTTGTTGACGTATGACAGAAATTAATCCTGTGAACGTGAAGGCCCAATAGTTATCCTAGGACATGCACAAAATAGCATATGGTTAAATAATAATAAAAAATAGAGAAAATTAAACTACAAAAATAGGCCGCCATTAAATAATAATTAAAAAAAAAAAGCTGGAGCATCAAAAGGTAAGTCTTACCCTTGCTCCTGGAAAATTGTGGATGCATATACCCCTGCCAAAATTAATATAGTTAATTGACAGTAAAAAGAGTCTTACAAACTTTAGGGTCTAGTCAATTTTATTTGCGTGAAAAAGTCAGCTTTTTCAAAATAATTTCACAAAATTTTGAATTATAAACATATTTTAAATCACTATTATGTCCAGTTAAAAATTTAAACCAGTGTTATGGGGAAAGAACTTAATAAAGACACATATAAAGATACAATGAGAAACTTGTAACTACATTTTGTTTGATCATTTACTATTTTCAAATAAAGGGATGTAAGGGAATTATACATGCAAGTGATTAACTGGAGTATGCACAATGTAGTATAACCTTATTCTCAGAATCTTTATCTTATAATTTGATGTCATTACAAGAACATAGTTGTAGGCAATGCAGGTTTGAAGACATAGTTTCATGTAGATGAATGAATTTATTATTCATTAGTCTAAATAGGCTTTATTATTTATTGTTAAAATATTGGAAATAGAATACTTATTTACAACTTCATATTATTTGTTATCGAAATCTTAAAAATATATTTTGACTTACTAATTTAAAATTTCCAAAAATTTTGTAATTAAATGGTTTAATAAATGTACCAGTAACAATATAACTCAAAAGTTTAACATTAATCAATAAGCTTAATATGATAAATATAAGTTTACAGTTCAGGTTTATTAATCATTGTACTATTTTTCATAACAATCTTATGCTTAATAATTTTACAACAAACATTCATTTTCAAAATCTGTGTAATTTTAAAATTTAATAATGAAATGAAAAACAGATTTAATACGTTATAAATAAAAAATACAATAAATGATAGATTAGATTAACCTGTGTAACTTCAAAATAAACAAAAACATCCCCAATGCAGCATTTTTACGATCACCAGAAAAAAGCGATAAATGGCCATTTAAGGCACCCATGCTGTGGAAAACAACTTAAACATATGTTTATTTAAACAAAATTATGTAAAAAATCACTTGTCATACTTTTTTAAAATTTTGCAGAGTTCATAAAAGTAAATTAAAAAAAATAATGTTGTAAAACGATTCAAATTTGTTAATACAGTAGACTCCTTCAAATCTGCACAGCTTCGGATCAGAGGTTGTGCGGATTTTTGAATTTTGCAGATATCTGGTCATTGCTTTGTTTATATTTCTTAAACAGTAATTTGAATGCAATTAATAATACAATTGAAACTATAATGAATGCTTATAATATAATAAAATATTAAATTAAGTAATAAACAAAAATAATAAAAAATTTAGATAATTTTTAAAATGATTAAAATATTAAAAGAAAAGGTTAAATTAGTAATCAATAATGTATGATTTAATATTCATTATGAAGATGAAATGCATTTTTCTTAAATTATTCAATGAAACTTGCCTCATAAAGGTACATTACTAATTCATGTCAAAATCCTATGATAAGAAGGTTTTATTTAAGATTTAGCCAGACTTAACAACCAAAAAAGCTTGATTAATACATAAATAAATATATTTGGTTAGAAGATTGTGATTACCAGTGCTTTCAGCAATATCTTGAATGTTTTTAGAAATAAATTTATTCATCCTTCATGAAAAAATATGTATTCAGTAATATAAAAAAAATTATAAATTGAAATATATATGGAATTGATGTAAAACTAAAAAAATCTAATTTTGTCCTTACATCTGAACTGAATGGTTCATTGTTTACATTTGTAAATTATGTGTGGATTTTAGAGAATTGTAGATTTTAGGGTTGTGGATTTGAGGGAGTCTACTGTAATGACAAAGAATTCAGAAGAAATCCAAATGCTTTGCACTGAACCAGAAACTTGGCTGATAAACTCTGGTTGGAAGGCTTTTGTTTATGTTTACACTGAGAATTTGGTTTATTATTGTTGTCATAAATGTTTATGTAACCTATCACATGACCTAAGTAACCACAACTCTTTCTCAGTTAGTTCTGCTGAACGGCGTTGGTTGTGTACACAGAATTCTCACATAAGTAGACTCCAAATCTCTTTGTGGTTTTAGACAGATTTTGAATCCAACATCTTTCGCTTTCATCGCCAAAATGGTGCAATTTTTTGGCAGTGATCTTTTTATTGACTTTATATGAGAAGTCTGTGGAAATGTGGATTGGTCAATCCCATTTTACGTGGTCCAACATTCATGGCTCAACAAACTTTAAAAAATCTGAATTTTCTTGTACAACAATCCTAACACAATGGAAATTCAAAATGACTATTATTTTAGTTTATTATTATTATTTTGTGCATAGCAGGCATCTTTGTTTCATTGTATGCATTGATTTTCACACATATTAGGGTATATGAAATTGTAAATATCTTGACTTTTATTTTCTCAATTCAAATGGAGTTTGCAGCCATTTGTTCAGAATAAAATGAATTAAAGGTGTGGCAATGGAATAGGTTTTTAAAATAAATTCTTACTAGTGAAATTTTTTCTCAAATTTTAAGATTTTTTTTCAACATCTATCTGGGTCAATCCATTTCAAGTGATCCAGCACTGGTCGCTCGACCAATTTTAAAAAATCTGAAATTTTTTGTACAACAACCCTAACATGATGGAAGTTCAAAATGACCGTTATTTTAATTTTACTATTTTTTGTTTGTGCATGGCGGCCATCTTTGTTTCATCATGTGCAGGATTTTCTCAGATACTAGGATACACAAAATTGTAAATATCTCGTCTTTTATTTTCTCAATTGAAATGGGGTTTGCAGCATTTTGTTCAGAATAAAATAGGCTAAATGTATGGTGGTAGAATAATTTTATAAAATAAAATTTTACAGGTGAAATTTTAGCACAAAATTTAAGATTTTTTCCAAAATCTATCCATTTGCAAGAGGAAATTTTTTATGCAAGGAAAACTGTCAACCTTACACAATTTTTTCTACTAGTAGGTCAAAAGTGCGTGTACTCATACACCAAGTGCCAGATCTGGGAATTGATTTCTCTTTGCAAAAAAAATTCTGAAATTCGTCAAAAATTTCAAAAATCGCACTTTTTAGGCTTTGATATCTCTGGTGGGGCACGAGATAAAAATCTGAAATTCTGGCCTTTGATAATATTGTGTAGTAATGTTATGTGCAAAAAATTTCAAGAAGGAGATTTGACTACAAGCGGAGATATGGCATGGAAAATATGTGCAAACAATACTGCCAAATTATTGTAACCTACTATGTAATTGTTCAACAAGACTGTCAACCTTACACAATTTTTTCTACAAATAGGTCAAAAGTGCATATACTCATACACCAAGTCCCAGATCTGGGAATTGTTTTCTCTTTGCGAAAAAAATTCCGAAATTCGTCATCAAAAATTTCAAAAATCTCACTTTTTAGGCTTTGATATCTCTGGTGGAGCACGCGATAAAAATCTGAAATTCTGACCTTTGATAGCATTGTGTAGTAGTGTTATGTACAAAAAATTTCAAGAAGGAGATTTGACTATAAGCTGAGATACGGTGATTAGAGGTCTGCACGGGCCAAAATTTCCAGGCCCGGGCCCGGCCCGAAAGTTAAAATTTCGACCCGGCCCGAACGAAAGAAATATTGGCCCGGCCCGGCCCAGCCCGAAAGTTAAAAATTCGGCCCGAGCCCGGTCCGGCCCGAACGAAAAAAATAATGGCCCGACCCGGCCCGGCCCGAAAGTTAAAATTTCGGCCCGAGCTCGGCCCGGTCCGGAAAAAAGTTTAAAATTCGGCCCGAACCCGGCCCGGTTCGAGTGAATTTCTACAGAACATTGATCTTTAATCTTATGGAAGAGCTCTGACCAAAAAAAATTATATTAGTCTTTTTTTTTTTCCATGTTTATAATCTCCATTTATGCAGAAGTGCTGTAGGCTGCAATATTTATGCTTTTAAATGAATCTTTGTTTGTTGTATGTAAATGTATTAGTTATCACTAGTATTATTAATCCATATTCCCTGTAATGGAGACAAAAAATCGAAAAAGCGGTATATGGTAAAATTTCCAAAGACGAAATCGCTTTGGAACGAAAAAAAATGCATTCCCTTCTTAACAGATGTAAATGTTTAATGTATTTTTTTCTCCCGTATTGTTGTATTCATTTTGCATGGATGAACATTTTAAAAGAAACTTTCAGTTTTCATTAAAAAAAAAAAAAAAAAATCAGTCATCATTTTTTTTTTGTGTGTGTGTGTGTGTGTGTTTAATTCTATTTTAAAAAGCCTAGTAATCTACGATACTTTAAAAGGAAAAATTCTGATGTTTAATTGTAGAATAATGATGGCTTAAAAGTATATGTTTTTTTTGCAGAAATTTTTGGACAAAGCCAAATCTTACTGATTTATAAAAAGTCAAGAAAAGGATTTTCATATAGGAAGATTCAATGGGAACTGATTATTTTGGTCCATGAAAACTAGGAAAAATGGAATAAGTCTCGGCTTCGTACGAAAAAAAAAAGTTAGGCCCGGCCCGATACTTCAGCAAAAAAATTAAGGCCCGAGCCCAGCCTGGCCCAAAAAGATTAGTGACTAGGCCCGGCCCGAAAGGATTAGTGACTAGGCCCGACCCGAGTCTTCAGAAGTAAGGCCCGAGCCCGGCCCGGCCCGAATGCCATTATTAAAAATCGGCCTGGCCCGCGGGCCGAGGCCCGGCCCGTGCAGACCTCTAACGGTGATTAAAAAATGTTAAGAAATGCTATTATGAGTACATTAGGAGGAATGAGATTAGTCTCATTTATTACAATATTTACACAGAAAATATCGTTTGTTGAAAACAGTTTAATAATAAATGTTTAATTTACAAAGATACTACATATACTCAACAAAGAGCTTAACACTATTTACGAGAGATGTTATGAGTTCGACCAGTTACTGTTGTCAATCCATCAGGCTGTTCTTTCTCAAAATTTTATTTGAAGCCACCCAAGTCTTGTCATCTCTTGTTAACTTGAATGAAATTCTCTAGGTTTAATAATTGAAACCATATCAACTCGATCAGTTGCAACCCATTGTCTGAAATTTACTTTTTCTGAAATGTGTACCGAGTAAAATTGTTGCAATAGCATTTCTAGTAGATTTGTTCCTTTGGACAAATAGTGTATTGGCTTAGCATACATTCTGAATTGTTTAAATCACACAGACGCATTTGAAGAAGATATTTGTAATTAACATTTAACTTTGTACCATAAATAATTAATTTAAAATTTTGGAGGTAAGAACAATTACATAGTAGGTTACAATAGTTTGACAATATTGTTTTCACATATTGTCCATGTCATATATCAGCTTGTAGTCAAATCTCCTTCTTGAAATTTTTTGTACATAACACTACTACACAATACTATCAAAGGCCAAAATTTCAGATTTTTATCTCATGCCCCACCAGAAATATCAAAGCCTAAAAAGTGCGATTTTTGAAATTTTTGAAGAATTTCGGAATTTTTTTCGCAAAGAGAAATTAACTCCCAGATCTGGGACTTGGTGTATGAGTACACGCACTTTTGACCTACTTGTAGAAAAAATTGTGTAAGGTTGACAGTTTTCCTTGCATAAAAAATTTCCTCTTGCAAATGGATAGATTTTGGAAAAAATCTTAAATTTTGTGCTAAAATTTCACTGTAAAAATATATTTTTCAAAATTATTCTACCACTGTTCATTTAGCGTATTTTATTCTGAACAAAATGCTCCAAACCCCATTTCAATTGGGAAAATAAAAGACGAGATATTTACAATTTTGTGTATCCTAGTATCTGAGAAAATCACTGAACACGATGAAACAAAGATGACCACCATGCACAAACAAAAAATAGTAAAATTAAAATAACAGCCATTTTGAACTTCCGTCATGTTAGGGTTGTTGTACAAAAAATTTCAGATTTTTTAAAAATGGTCGAGCGACCAAAAAAATATTTTCTGGACCACTTGAAATGGATTGACCCATCTGTTTACAAGAGGAAATTTTTCATACAAGGAAAATTGTCAACATGACACATTTTTTTTTTTTTTTTTTACAAATAGTTCAAAAGTACTTGTTCTCATACACCAAGTCCCAGATCTGGGATTTTTTTTTCTCTTTGAGAAAAAATTCAAAAGTTTTTAAAAATCACACTTTTTATGCTTTTATATCTCTGGTGGGGAAAGAGACAAAAATTTGAAATTCTAGCCTTTGATAGTATTTTATTGTAGTGTTATGTAAAAAGAATTTCAAGAAGGAGATTTTACTGCAAGCTGTGATATGACACGGACAATGTGTGAAAACAACACCGTCAAACTATTATAACCTACTGTGTATTTGTTTATACCTCCAAAATGTTAAATTAATGACTGGTGGTGCAAAGATAAATGTTAATTACAAAGATCTCCAAATGCTTGTGCGTAATTTAAACAAATCAGAATTTATGCTAAGCCAATGCACTATTTGTCCAGATGAGCAAATCCTACTAGAAATGCTATTACAATAATTTGACTCGGAAGAAATTTCAGAAAATTTAAATTGCAGACAATGGGTTACAACTGATTGTGTCAATATTTCTTCAAGTATTAAACCTAGAGAAGAATTTTGCGAAATTTTAGTGGGAAAATTATGTGCTTTGAAGAAACATCACTATGTGTGTAAATTACAATCAATATTCTATAAGCACAAGGAAGAAAATCTACTGGATTCAGAGTGCATTTTAATTGGTGACATTTCTGAAAATTTTACATTTGTCAAACAAGAAGCATGGACGTGTCGAAGAGGGGGCTGATGGGGATTTAGCCCCCTCTGAAAATTTCGAAAGTAATATAAAAAAGTGATGTTTTTTTTTTTTTTTTAGAAAAAAAAAAAAACTTTTGATTCTGTTATTTAGCAGATTAGCCATTCTCATTAGTTTTATATTGGTCCGCATTCGTTCGTGCCAAAGAAGAGAAATAAGACTGATTAAATTACTCCCCCCCCCCCCCCCAATCTCTCCAGTCAAATATTAAATAAAAATAGTGTTTCTTCCTTACTTTTTTAGATAAAATTGTCATTTTTTTTCTGCTGTCACGCAGCAAAGTAGCGATTCTTGTTAATCGTATATTAGTCCACATTAATATCATGGCAAACTCAAAGATGGGTAGGGGCTGACTACAACCCCCTCCTCTCCAAATAGTCTAAAATGAAATAAAATACTGCTGATTTTTTTCCTTTCTGTTTCAGATAAATTTGTATTCTCTTCCCCTCCCATCATTCAACAGACAAGCTGCTCCCGTTGCTTTAGTCCCATATTATTGCACAGTGATGCCACATATATAAAAAAAAGGTGGAAGAGGATAATAGAGTCACAGCCCCCTCCAACATAATCGAAAATGAAATTGAAAAAGTGCTGGTTTTTTTCATTTGTTTGAGATAAATTTTTATCCCCCCCCCCCTATCATTCAGCAAATTAGCCACTCTCTTCTCTTTAGTTTCATATTAGTTCATAGTGATACCACATTATACTACAAAAGGTGAAAGAGGCTGATGAGGGTTACAATTCCTCCAAAAATAGTTGAAAATAAAATGAAAAAAATGCTGATATTTTTGCTTTTTGTCAACATAAATTTTTAATTTTGTTGTTTTCTTTGAAGTCCATACTTTTTTAGATAAATCTGTTTATTTTTCTTCTGTCATACAGCAAAAAAGCCCTTCTCTTTAGCCCCAAGTATATCCACATTGATATCACAGTATGCCGAAAGAAGAGAGGGGATAGTAAGATTATAGCCCTGTCCTCCTGAAAAATTAAAAAATTGATAAAATAGTGCTTTATTTCTTGCTGTTTGAGGTAAATTTGTATTTGTTTTCCTGTCATTCAACAGACTAGCCGCTTTCTTCTCTTAATTTCAATATTTGTGCTCAGTCACACCACATTATACCAAAAGAATTAAAAGAGGTGGAAGCTAATGAGGTTACAGCTCTCTCTCAAAATTGTCGAAAATGAAATGAAAAAAATGCAGCTATTTCTTTTCTTTGTTTGAGATAAATTTATAACTTTGTTTGCTGCAATAAAACGAACTAGACATTCTGATAAATGCTATATCCGCCAAAAGTTACACTAAAGTATACCTAATATGGGGAAGGAGACTGATGGGGATATAGTCCCCCTTTTGAAATTGTCGAAAATGGAATGAAAAAGGGGCTGACTATTTTTCTTTCTGTTTTGAGATAAAATTTTAATTGAGTTTTCTGTTTTACCACAGATTATCCATTTTTGTAGTCACACATTAGTCCACATAGACATCACAGTATACCCAAAAAAGGGGAAGAAGACTAATATGTTATAGCCCGCCACTTCTTTCTGAAATAGTCGAAAATTACTTGAGAAAAAGCACAGATTTTTTTTCCTTTCTTTTTGAGAGAAATTTGAAATTTCTTTCTCCTATCATTCAACTGACAAACCACGGTCTTCTCTTTAGTCATATATGAGTGCACAATTGCCCAAAGAGGTTGAAGAGGTTATCAGCTTCTCTCCTGAAATAGTTGAAAATAAAATAAAAGAGTGCTGATTTTTTTGTTTGTGATAAATTTTAATTTACTGCTTAGCCAGAGATTAAAGACCTGTCACGTGAGTTAAAGGTCCGAGTAAGATGAGTCTATTCTTGATAATAGGGTGAAGGCAGAGAAAAGGGATTTCCCCTAATACTGGTTTTCTAGGAATGGAGAGGGAAATAAACGCTACCAGTAGTTTCGTATTCACTTGTCCCCGAGATTTTAAAAAGAGGATTTTTCATCTTATCTAATAATAATACATTATTTTCTTTTCGAACGAACGAAACATGTTAGGATTTTTTAGACACTTAAACATGTTTTATTTTTATTTATTATTTTTTTAATATCATAATATGAAACAATTTAAATGGTATGAAATATAAACACCGCTATAAAATAAATGTTTTATTTCTTCTTTAACGTCCATTAAAAAATAAATAATGATGGAATTTTCAATTGCATAAATAATTTATTTAAAAAAAAAATAGTGTTAAGTAAATAAATAGTCATATTTACTGTAATTTCGCATACGTCATTGCAATTTTTTTTCCTCAAATAAATTAAAAATTTTAACATCGATTCTTTAAAATTAAAAATACATTTATTTTTCAAAAGTTCAAAATTGTTGTTTTGAAAGTTTTTTATTATTATTATTATTGGAACATTTTTATTTTGCCACAATTATTCTATTTATACTTTTTAATTATTTTCCTTAATGAAACTACTTAACATGTCGAAATAACATTTTAAAATACACAAATAATAACAAAAAAAGGTGAAAAAGTATATCTGCCTTATTAAATATGAATACACTGAAATATTTTTAAAGATTTGTTTTCCAATTCAATTTCCTCATTACATGTACAAAGACATTTTTGTCGATAAATATGAGGAAATTACAGTAATTTTACTTAGATTACCCAAAGTCGAACAAGGTTCTTGTTAACCATAAAAATAATTAATCTTTATGTAAATGTTGTTAATATTCGAGTTTTTAATCTATTTTTCGGATAAGTTTTAAAAGTTCTGGTCAATGAAAACCAGAGGTTTTTTTTTTTTGTTCCGTCGCTAATTTTTTTGCATAATTTACGTGCTATAGAGCTTTCACATAATCGCTGGAGGCCTTTTTTCAAATGTGGGGCATGAAGAGCGCTTGTTTTTTGGATGAGGGGTGCTATTTTTAAAACTAAGGGGCAGAGCGCCACCCTGGGGGAAACTCTGGGAAACCATTTAAATATCTCAAAAAAGAAGGAATTTACTTGCAAATTGAAAATACTCTTTGAATTTGAAGGATTTGAATGTTAATTAGTGAACATTTCAGGTAAGTACGAATTAAAATGAAAATGCCCAAAATAAACTAAAATTAATTTAACAAAAAAAAAAAAAAAGAGTGAGAAGGTCTCAGAAACAAAATAAAGCCATAAAATTGGTTGCATTTATTTATAATATCATCACAGACTTCTCCTCTAAAAAACGGGGGAGGGGGGTTATTCACTATCACTTTCAGAATCATCATCGTCGTCGTCGAAAGTAATAACTAATGGATCGCACAAATCTTCTATTATGCCGTCTTTTTCCCAGTATTGATTTTCTAATTCTTCAATGTGCTTGCAGTAGTTTTTCCATTTTTCAGCATCAATATTTTCAAGGGAAAGTTTCGTCAATTTAAAAAGCTGGTCCATCTTTAAATCGGCTGTGATATTTTGTTTCCGAATGTACTCCTTCATATCTGCCTATACATATTCTATCGCACTTATAGTCCAGGCATTTGGTAAAAAAATAAATGCAAGTTTTGGTGTAGTTTTGATTTTTGTTTCCCTTTATATTTTTTGGGTTGCTGAACACGAATCTGGCATTATCCAACAAAACTTCTCCCCAGAAACACGTTTTTTTGGCAAAAAACGTGGCTTTTTTTCGTTTTTTCTAAATAACTTCAAGATTATGAATTTTACATAAGTCATCAATACATAAATTAAAAAGCATAAAATTTCCAATATTTTATGTATTTAAAGTTTTTTTCTATGATCAATGGTTTAGCCGTGAGAGAGCCGCAAAAATGGGTATGAAAAGCAAAAAAAACCTGAAAAAACGTGAATTACAGCACCGTACGTCAATGAAACATGAAAAACAACCATTTTACGCAAATTTTCCCCACTTAATAATACTAAATATATTACTATTGACTATATTTTATTAATCTGATGTTCGTTTCTTTCATAACTAAAAAATAAATAAAAATGAGTATAACTGTGATCAAAATCTTCATTTGCTATTACAAAATAATAATAGTGTAATAATTTCTTAATTTGACTTTTAAATAATGTAAATAAAATAACTAAAACAGGCTTTAACTGATCCCATCTGCACTTTCCCTCTTGATTGAAGGGGTAAAAATGTGAAATAACGTTGGTCAAGCGCCCACCCCCACATCCCATGTCCACGTTCAGTAGAATACTAACTCCCCCCCCCTTTCCCGTCAGTCTCGCCTCTGTTAGAAATATGCGTCGCAGGAGGCTTATCAGGCTTATCAGGAGGATACATTCCTCTCAGTTTCCATATGCAACTGCTTACTTATAATTTAGTAATTCACTGTTTGTGTCTTCGTGAATATAGTGAACAGCTAAAGTGATTTTGCGCGATGTCGCTGTGTTTTATTTGTGACTCTAGAAGAGGGGCCGTCAGCAAAAGTTAGTCGAGGTATTGCAGCGTTAATCAAGGCAAATACAGAAAGAAAGGATGGATAGGCAGTTTTCCTAAAGGGGAAAACCTCAGTATATATACATGTTAAGTGTAGAAAAGCATACGTAAATGAACGGATGATTACTGCTTATGTGAAGACAGTTGAGGAACAAAGTGCTAGCACTTCTCAAATTTTAAGATCATAAACTCCTCAGTTTAATTTTCGAAATAATTGTTTTATATGTGGACTGTGCATTTCGGAAGAGTTTATTGCAACACAAGCGAAAAATCCACCAAGCAAACACAATACTGTATAGAGTGCGAGACACATGGGAGTACAATTCTGAAGGCAGTAAGAGCTGGCAATGATGATTATGGGCAGGCTATAATTCAGCACATCGAACCAGTGAATGATTTGATCGCAGCAGATGCTCAATACCACATCAAATGTTTTAAATATATTTATAGGAGGTCGAAGGTCCAAGAACAGAAGAAACGTGGTCCGTTTGCCGAGGCAATCGACAGAGCAATGCAAAGCACATACGACATAAAATCATGATGACGAATGTCAATTCTCCATGGAAGAGCTAATGAAACAGGTTACAGGGAGTTATCAACCTAATATGAGAACTATAAAGTTTAACCTCACTGAGAGATATGGAGACGACATACTGATCACAAAGAATCAGAAAAAAAAGTCTATTGTGTATTTCAAGAATATAGGAGGGAAGATACTGACTAATGCATGGTATCAGCAAACATGTAAATCTGATCGAGATGAGAGACTGCGAGTGCTTGAAGCAGCAGCAAAAATTATTTGCGAAGATATCAGATAGAAGATTTGCTTCGGGAAACTGCAAAAACATCGCAGTTGTGTGTCAAGACGAAGAGGATGAACTAAACTTTGAAACCGATCTGGACATGGATTGCCCACACAATGAATCAGAGGAACCAATGGAAAGGGAAATAGTTATGCCGCAAGGTATCAAATATTTACTATTAAAAAAACTTATTTATAATATTGATAGTTATAAAAACACCCACTAATTCCATTCGTCTATTTTCTATTTTATAGATGTCGGTGAAAAGCAGGGATCCTCAAATAAAAGAAAACGAAAACAGAACTTTGTTTTTAAAGTAAATGTACTTACTAATGTACATAATTATTAATTATTAAATAATAATTCATAATGAGTCGCCGTTTTTATTGTTAGCAACTTCATTGTAAAATATAGTTGATCATAATATCTTCAGTATCATTTAAAGTCAATCTTTGCTAAAAAAAAATGGTCATTTTTCATGTTAAATCTATGTGTACAGTGCCATAATTCGTATTTTCCGGATTTTTTTAATTTTCACACCCACATTTTGAACTTTAAGAACTGGAATTTGTGTCAGCTTTTATATGTTAAAGCCTGTTTTAGTTATTTTATTTACATTATTTAAAAGTAAATTAAGAAATTATTACTATTATTATTTTGTAATAGCAAATGAAGATTTTGATCACAAATATGCTCATTTTTATTTATTTTTTAGTTATAAAAGAAACAATAAACATCATATTAATAAAATATAGTCAATAATAATATATTTAGTATTATTAAGTGGGAAAAATTTGAGTAAAATGGTTGTTTTTCATGTTTCATCGATGTACGGTGCTGTAATTCATATTTTTCAGAATTTTTTGCTTTTCACACCCATTTTTGCGGCTCTCTCATGGCTAAACCATTGATCAAAGAAAAAAACTTTAAGTACATAAAATGTAGGAAATTTTGTGCTCTTTAATTTATGTATGGATGACTTTTATGTAAAATGCATAATTTTGAAGTTATTTAGAAAAAACGAAAAAAAGCCACGTTTTTTGCCAAAAAAACGTGTTTCCGGGGAGAAGTTTTGTTGGATAATGCCAGATTCGTGTTCAGCGACCCAAAAAATATAAAGGGAAACAAAAATCAAAACTACACCAAAACTTGCATTTATTTTTTACCAAATGCCTGGACTATAAGTGCGATAGAATATGTATAGGCAGATATGAAGGAGTACATTCGGAAACGAAATATCACAGCCGATTTTAAAGATGGACCAGCTTTTTAAATTGACGAAACTTTCCCTTGAAAATATTGATGCTGAAAAATGGAAAAACTACTGCAAGCACATTGAAGAATTAGAAAATCAATACTGGGAAAAAGACGGCATAATAGAAGATTTGTGCGATCCATTAGTTATTACTTTCGACGACGACGATGATGATTCTGAAAGTGATAGTGAATAACCCCCCTCCCCCGTTTTTTAGAGGAGAAGTCTGTGATGATATTATAAATAAATGCAACCAATTTTATGGCTTTATTTTGTTTCTGAGACCTTCTCACTCTTTTTTTTTTTTTTTTTTTGTTAAATTAATTTTAGTTTATTTTGGGCATTTTCATTTTAATTCGTACTTACCTGAAATGTTTACTAATTAACATTCAAGTTTCATCATTTTTTTTCGCCAAAAAAACATGTTTCCGGGGAGAAATTTTGTTGGATAATGCCAGATTCGTGTTCAGTGACCCAAAAAACATAAAGGGAACCAAAAATCAAAACTATACCAAAACTTGCATTTATTTGTACTTTTTGAGCACGTAATGCCTGGACTATTATGTTGCAATGATATGGAGGCAATCTTAAAGCACAATACCCATGTTCGGCTAACATATTGTCAAATTTATATGTTTTTGTAGCGGGTGAATTAATCTTCACTAGTTCCATTAATTCAACTTTCCGCATAGTTGAAGAGTATGGAACTTTATTATAATCCAACCAGTCCATAATCTCTCTTTTGTTTTGAGAAGAATTCGGTAGTTTATTAATTTGGATCGAATGATAGGGTGCATTGTCTATCACAACCATAGAATTATTTGGTAAATTTGGGATGAGTTTTTTTCTAGCCCATTTTTCAAAAATTTTTGAGTTCATCTGCCCATGATAATCACCTGTGGTCGTGTTGGCTTTATACATTAGGGATGAATTTGGAATTAATCCCATTTCTCCTCCTGCACATAAAGCAATAATGCGTCTTGATGCCGCTCCTGTTTTAATGGTGGGTGCTATACCGCATTCGCAACCGAGAGGGGAGAAATTTTAGGGATAGTTAGGGAAAACCTCTAAGATACTGATAACGAACTATGAAAGGCAACTATTTCTTTTCTACTTCAGTACCATTGAAGTCAAAAAGATTTTTACTGTAGTGTGAGGCGCGGGGGGAACTTTACAACTAATTGCTTCCCAGATCGGTTTAAGATAAGCAGTGGGGTGGGATTGATTTCTTTTTTACTTTCTGATTTATTTCGTTTTTACTTCTTCGCAATTCTAAACTTATAATTATTGGAAGAAGTTTACGAAAAAAAAATGTATGCCTTTTTTTAAATTTATTTACTTAACACCCTGATTACAAAATTAAATTTCTCAAAAACAAAGATCAATAGAATTATGCAGTAAACGGTTTGTTTATCAGGTAAGCTGTAAAAATCTTATACAAAAGTTTCGAACGGTAATTATTTTGAAAAGAATGTGTTCTGGTTGCAAAGAATGCTTTGATTTGACATTTTTCTTGCTTTAGATTGCTGCCAGAGAATGTGTTTTTCGGCTTAAAATGCCATATTTCATAGTTTTTTTAAATTAAATTTTTTAAATTTCGAAATTCTTAGAATTTACTTCGAAAATTCTATAAAAATTTGCACTGTAAGCTGAAAAGTTATTTCTCTGCAGGCAATCTAAAACAAGAAAAATATCAAATCAAAGCATTCTATGCAATCAGAATGCAATTTTTTCAAAATATTCACTGTTTGAAATTTCTGTATGAGATTTTTACAGCTTACCTAATGAAAAAAACCGTTCACCGCATATTACTATCGATCTTTGTTTTTGAGAAATTTAATTTTGAAATCAGGGTGTTATTTGCTGGACACCCTGTACTTTACTTCTTCGCAATTCTAAACTTATAATTATTGAAAGAAGTTTGCAGAAAAAAAAATGTATGCCTTTTTTAAAATTTATTTACTTACAGAAACAAATTGATTTATCACAGGTAAAAGAAAAATGAAATAATTATATAATTTTCTGTTGATTGTTTTATGAAATGTTAAAATTCTAATAAGTTTATTTACATTAGTTTTTACTTCATTTACTATATTTACATTTCAAGTAATGTTAATATTCTTAAAAAGATTTTGCGAATAAAATAAACTCTGTTTAAAGCGGAATCAATCGATACCGAGAAAAATTTCCATAGTAGACAACTTTCCGCCTTAGACAAATTTTACTCTATGTCTATGGATTTGCAGGGACTTGAGAATATTTCCAAAATTAATAATGAATTTCCATAATACACAGAGTCCGCCTAACAGAATTTAATGAACTTGTAAAAAATATGAACTAACTTTTAAAGAACTGTCTGTGATCGATTGAGATTGATTTTTTACTTTTTAAACTAAAATATTTTTCTGTGAGATGAAATTTTTGGGTAGTAATTATTCTAAAATATTTTTTTATTTGTCATAGATAATTTGTACAGTACATTATACTGCTACAAAAGTTTTCTCTGAAAGAGAAAAATTTATCTGAAGATTTAAGATCATTTTCATTATTTTGTATCCCAAAAAGTATATAAACTTTTAAATAATAAATCATTATCATATTAAATTTCATTCTGCTGCACAAGCATTAAGAATCACTAGATCAGTAAAAAGAAAGAACATACAAGTATGTCTATTTTAAGAAATTATCAATAAATGCATACGCTGTTTTTTTTTTTATGATATAATAGAAATTTTGGATTTGTTTAATATATATACATATTTGATTAATATTCATATTTAATTACTTTATTAATTATAAAACTGCTTGAAATCTAAACTGGTTGTTTCTGTCACATTTCCCAATTCATGTTTATTTATAAACACATAATGCTGCCGCCTTACAGAAAGTTTAATCAACTTTATCGGTTTCTAAACTTTTTTTAAATAAAAAGTTCAGTAAAATATCTCTTAAAAATAATGCTGACACGTGTTACTTTGTTTGTTTGTTATGTTTTATTTAATAAAGTGTCAGAAAGTTTCGTGTTCTTGAGTGAAGAAAATACATTTCTCAGAACAGCCTTAACGGATTGTTTAGGAAAAAATTCACATTAAACCAGAACCCATTAGAAAATACTTTCTCTTATAAACAAGCCTTTTTAAAGAACACATTTAACACAAAGTCGAATTTTTACTAGTTTAACTATTATAAAATAACAACATGACAATTGAAGTTAACTATCGACCTATTATTTAGCTGCGAATAAATATATTTTAATATAAAAGATCATGATATAATTATGTAATACAACTGCATATAATAATATAACCTCAATTCCTTTTAGAAATTGAAAAAATAATAATAATTGCACATCTTAAAATATACATTAACAAGTATGAAAAATCATGCGTTAAGCATAGATTATGAAACACTTTCAACACTTCCTGGAATCTTGAACAAAACTTCGTTATTTAAATGAATAAGGTGTTACTATCGATACCCCAATTATGTATTTCGATACTTTTGAACAGACCTGTATTTGATCTGCCAGTTGATATACAGGGTGTCTGAAAAGTCTGGAAATGGTCAAATAACTCAAAAAATACATGAGAGTTTGAAAAACGTAAATATACATGTTAAATATTTTTAAATAAGCTACTCAGTGATACCAAATTTGACCTTCGTAACCGACCCCCTGGGGGTCAGAGGGGGTCCAACTTTGAAATCTTAAATTATAACCCCCATTTTTTATTGCAGATTCGGATTCTACGGACAAAAATACGTAACTTTTGTATTTGATGTTTATTTCGAATCCTCGTTTATCACGGTGTAATTGAGCATATTAAATCGATACATATTTCGGCTTTTCCAACGGGATTTTCCCTAATCGAAACTAATTGGGGAGAATTTGACATCAAGTTCCTCGTCTTTTGCAATAATAGCGTTTCCTGAAAATCCCCCATGCCGATTATTTCGGTAGTGTTACACCGTTAAAAATTTCATCCATTTGCTGTAGCGTCACTCCGCAGCTTTTATAGAATATCTCTTTCATGACCAATGAGAATGTTCCATAACACAGTAAAGTACACTGTAAAAAAATTGACCCTTTTGCTGCATCGTCACTCCACCACTTTTATAGAAAGCGATTACTTTATTGTGTTATGGAGCATTCTCATTGGTCACAAAAGAGATATTCTATAATAGCTGTGGAGTGACGCTGCAGCAAATGGGTCAAATTTTTAACAGTGTAGCACTATTGAAATAGAGTTTTGCAGAATGGAGACATAGCACAAGTTAGTGACAATTCTCATTGTCGAGCTCATTGGTAATTAACTTGGCGATATTTTTGTCTTGGCTACAATGCTCATGTAACTCACCAGCCGCTACGAGGCTTTTGCTGATGCTGATTGCTTTTGTGTGTTTTCGTTTTGTTGCAAGCTGTTATTTTTATTTATTATTATTATTTTTTTAAGTTTTTAATTCAGTTTATTATTATTATGTAATTTATTTCTCATATTGCTCTAGTTAAAGGTAAAATTGTTCAACTTAATTTTTTTTTCTTATATATATTTTATTTCTTTATAAATGTTACACGTGATAATTTCCCTAACCTTATCTTTATTTATTTATTTTATTGTTTATTATCTTTATTATTATTATTTATCAAGTAGATTTTGAATAAAATTTTTATCTGTTATTGATATTTTTAACATGTGTTACAAAATAATAATAATAATAAATAGCCAACACGTTTGCTCATTTTTCCATAATAAAGTTGCCTAATGGTTTTATATCTAGTTTTTTTTCTTTCATTGAGAATTTTGTATTTTATTTATTGTGTCCGTATATGCCAATTATCTTAATATGCTTACTTAATCATGTAATTTATAGCTGAGCTTATTATTTAAAAAAAAAAAAGAAAAACCCTCGAGCCTCCATGCACAGTTTTGTTTATTTTTATCAAAACTTTCTCCTGTTTTCATACATGCTGTTAATCTTATCTAAATTTAAAGATTTTATATATCAAACAATGACATCACCTTGCATTAAAATTAATGATATATTACTAGCACCTGTTAAAATCTCTAAATCCTCTTGATAAGTAGTGAAGAGGAAAAGTTATTAAGATCATATTCAATGATATTTAAATGAGGTTGGCTAAATTATACTGTATAAGAAGCATTTTTGCATAAAAATTTACATGGTCGTGATAGTTACTTGGTTGTTTATTCTGCTGTTACACTTTCAATTCATAGATCTAAAGTTCTCAGTAAAATATACTTGGATAATATAAGGTCAAAATATTGCATTTAATCTTGATTCTCACTGGGTATTGCTTGTAGCTAATTTAAAAGTGCATAAATTTGAATTTTATGATCCATTAAGTTCAAATTTCAGTAATTATTCGTATAATAATGTTATTAGTGACTGGTGCTGTGTCTTAAATATTAATTCATTTGATAAATGGCCAATATGTTACCCTCCACAGGTTTTACAAACATATAACATGAGTTGTGGGGGTTTCATATGCTATTATGCTTATCAAAAAGTACAAAAACTTAATTTAGGTTATCCTTTTGACACTAACAATTTAAAAAAATTTATTTTTGAAAATCTAATATTACATTTCTAAAAACTAACAATTAAATACTAAATAGATATCATTTAGAAGTGCCTTGGTTTTATAACCAGTTATTCATTTGTTATCTTATATATACATTTTATATAGTATGTTCCAAACTTTACACAGCTGGATTCTTTGTTGGAAGTACATTTTAAAAAAGTGCAAAGAAATGTAGTTGTATGATCCATAGTTCATGAGAAAAATACAAAAAACAAAATCTGACGTGGCAGTTGGTTCAAGAAAAAAGGCACATTATTTGATGCTTCAACAGCAGTATTTACATATCTTTCCAGATGATATTCAAAATGTTTGCTGTGTGTACCATGTTATGCATACGCACTTCATTGAAAGACATTAAGCTGCCATCTGCCATTGAACTCACATTTAAAGACTGCATCTGCATGCATTGCTTCATTGCAGGGCATGATATGCACAATGAACATTATAAGCATTATTGTCTGAAAAGACATGTAAGTACTGATGTCAATATGTCCAATGCAATGTTTTTTCCTTGCACCGACTATGATGTCATATTTTGCTTTTCGTATTTTTCTTGTTAACTGTGGGTCATACAAATATAGTTCTTCAGGAAGTTTTTATGTACTCCCAATGAGGAATCTCGCTTTGCAGAGTTTGGGAGATACCTGTATTGTTAATCGGGGTACACGACATTTCGGTCCCGCCATTTCGGTCCCGCCGTTTCGGTCCCGCTGTTTCAGTCCCGAGACATTTCGGTCCCTGGCCATTTCGGTCCCGAGACATTTCGGTCCCTGGCCATTTCGGTCCCTGGTTATTTCGGTCCCGAGACATTTCGGTCCCTTGCCATTTTGGTCCCTGGCCATTTCGGTCTCTAGTCATTTCGGTCCCTTGCCATTTCGGTCCCTTGCTATTTCTTTACCGGCCACCTTATAACTTGGTTTCTGATTGATAAAGGCCTACTAAACGCTTTAAGCTCAACATTGTTCGGGATTTTTAAAATATTTTTATTCTCCTGCCCCCCTTCCCTCAAATTTTATACAAAGCTGAATATAATAGTCCAATAAGTTTAATCTATTGTAACTCGTGATAATAAAATCACAGCGAGTTGAAAATTTGATTAAATAATGTTATATAATTTTACACTGTCTTTATTATTATTATTTAACAGAATGAATATTTTAAGTTTTATCATATATTCTTTGTATTAGGTATTTTATCTATACAAAAAAACTAAAATACATATTTGATTGATTGTTTTAGCACACTTTCTTAGAATCTTTAAATTAGTGATTTCGTAACTAGGCGTGCTACGAAATTTTTTTTGTTTAACAAATAAAAATGCTCCAACGACCTTTTTTATATAATAATTATTGGTTGCTTTTTTTAAAAAAAAAAAAACAGTTTTTTCACTTTATGAAGACAATTTTTGTGAATTAATTTTATTGAAAGTGGGCCTATTTCTTTGTAATAAAATGATTATTTTTTTATTTTATATAATAATGTAACTATTATTTTAAATAATTTTATTTTCAATTTTTAACTGACAAAACTAAGCTTTTTTAATTTATCGTTTATTTATTTATTTATTTATTTATTTGCATTACCTTTTCGCTCCCACTTTCACAGAAAAAAATTGACAATTCTTATTTTAATTTTATTATTAATTGGATTAATAGTTTTAAATTTCAGTAACTTTAAATATAAAATAAATAAACAAGTAAACAATAAGTTTCAGTTTATAACTACTACAAAACATAATGATAAATTGAACATAAAACAGATTATTTATTGAATTTATTTAAAGTAAAATTCGAAATGCGTATTAATAATTTTATCAATTAATTAAATAAAGAGTCATTAAATTAAAAATACATATATTTAATATAATATTAATTTGATTTTAATTTTAAAATCACTAACTGTTTTGAGATTTAATTTATAGCAATTATTCATCACCATAAGTTATTATTCAAAAATTGTTATTTATTTCAAAAACGGAAATTATTATTATTATTATTATTATTATTATTTTGAAAAATCAATTAGTAACGTAACGTAATAATTAATTAAACATAATAATGCAACACTGTAACAATGCGTAAAAATATTTCTTAACAGTGTTGGGTAACATTATTATCCAGATGCGGATTTAAATTTTCTGAAACAAAGTCATAGTTTGCAGTTCACAAAAAGCAATCATATATTAATTAATTATTTTTAAAGGGTAAGAAAAATATCATAAACTAACCAATAAATGAATAAATAACATATTTATTTTGAGAATCCTTATAATTTTTATACATCCTAATGAACTTAAGGGGGCTCAGGGGTTGAAAACTTTTCAAAAAATCGATTTTTTTATGATCTAATTTGATTATTCATTTAATTCTTAACTCAATGCAAAACACCGCATAAAAATATTTGCATTTTTAACGGAGTTATAAGCATTTATGTATCAACACTTTCATAACCGCATCCATATAATTCTCAAAACTTGATTTTTGATGACTAACATCAAGATTTAAAAAAAACTATTTGATGGAATGGCGTTTTTTTTTTTTTTTTTATTATTTTTTTTTGTTTTTTTGCATGCATATAACATCATCATCTAGATTATGAATTAATATATTTTAGATAGTTTAATATTTTGAGTATTTTTAATGGAAAAAAAGTTCCATTTTTTAGGGTTTTTTTTATTTTCAACTTTGAGCGATTTTTTTAATACTGTTTTTATTAAGTGATAGCTATAGCCTTAATTCATAATCTAGATTATGATGTTATATGCATGCAAAAAAAATTAAGCCATTCCATCAAATAGTTTTTTTTAAATCTTGGTGTTAGTCTCAAAAATCAAGTTTTGAGAAAACACGACTTAAAGTTGAAATTATATGGATGCGGCTATGTAAGTATTGATATATAAATGCTTATAACTCCGTTAAAAGTGCTAATATTTTTATGTGTTTTTTTTTTTTTTTTTCATTGAGTTAAGAATTAATTGAATAATCAAACTAGATCATAAAGAAATCGATTTTTTGAAAAGTTTTCAACCCTTGAGCCCCCTTAATAACATTATAGTAGCTGAAATTTAAAAAATATGTTCTTTCATTTTTGCCATAATCAAAAGAATCCTGTGGGGATTACACTTTTTTACCACTGAAAACACAAAATCTCAAAATTTCCGGGGGGGGGGGGGGGGGCATTTGATAGCTCCGGGGGGAATGACCTGCCCCTGAATTCATCACTCTAAAATGTTCCCTATAAAATTATGTCAGATATTTCCCGTGCACAAAATTTCAGCTTGCTGGTGAAGGGACCGAAATGTCTGAGGACCGAAAAGTCCAGGGACCGAAATGTCTCGGGACCGAAATGTCTCTGGACCGAAATGTCTCGGGACCGAAATGTCTTGGGACCGAAATGTCTTAGGACCGAAACGTCTCGGGACCGAAATGTCTCGGGACCGATACGGCGGGACCGAAATGGCGGGACCGAAACGTCCTGCTTCCTGTTAATCGATGTCTTATGTATAAAATGAAAGCAATTTTATGTGCATACTTTCCAATTTTTGTGCTTTAGCTGTGGAATTTTCTCCAAATGCCATCCCCTACCCCTTAAACTTTAGATGCTTAAGGAGGTTATTACTAACGTTTGGTTAAGGGGATAAAGATTCAATTACTAGAAGAATGTGTTTAGTTCTTATTGTTGAAATAGTATAATAAATCTTTAATTTTCATTCCAAAACAAAATTTAAATAAGACAAAGTTTGTCTGTAAAATTGATTTCTTAATGAGTTAGTGTTTTTCATTTCAAAATATATTTGTCACTATTACATTATTCAACAAAATTTATCTATTTACTTTTTAAAACCTTATTTGTTTGTTACATAAAAGTTAGATCATATTAAAAAATGTTATACATTTTTGAATAGTTATGAAAATTTTTAGGTCATATAAAGTGTGGTTTTCATAGGACTGAGATAAGATAAATGAAAGTATACAAACTTTATTAAATATCTATTTTTAGGTACTAAGTTTTTTTTACAAAATTTATTAAGTTTATGTTAGCAATTTAGTGTAGCTCTATGTTAAGAATGAACTCTATGAACTTTATGTTC
Organism: Maratus speculifer; assembly: GCA_964019185.1. Lineage (NCBI taxonomy): Eukaryota > Metazoa > Arthropoda > Arachnida > Araneae > Salticidae > Maratus > Maratus speculifer. Next base: position 134,442,960 of record OZ025293.1, on the reverse strand, counting down.
AAGATTTGTACAATAGGAGCAATAAACAAAATAATGTTTTTCAGCCAACTGTACACATAAGATTGATTTTGGATATGTTGCAGATATACAAAGGATTAAAACTTATCTTATCTCGGTAATCATCCACAATAAAAAATGAAACGAGTTCATCATCAGTACCTCCAGGGTGAACATGGAAATCTGATGTTTTTATATATTTTTTAATCTGTTAAATCATTGAGTATCCATCTGCTGAAATTGTTCTTACTTGTTCCAGACCAGTTCTTATCCATTATATATCTTAAATTAGATTGAATCATTTAATAATTATTTTCTTTATGCTGTAGTAAGTCTGCTTAAAACCTGCTGTATTTTAAAAATAGTTAGAAAGTAAGTATACAATTAACATGTTATGCACTATTTTTATTTTCAGCTTTATATAATCTTTTTATTTTCAAATTGATCTAATATATCACTTTGTATTTTTTCTTCCTTTAATGATATCATTTAGCATTGTTTTTTGTATTTTCTTTTATGGTGTTAAATCTTGTGTTCATGAAGTTAAACATGTTTCAAAAGTTTAATAGCATAAATCAATAAAACTAGATTATAATATTGTGCAAACTAAATGCGCAAAATTAATTTAAAAATTTGTATTGTAGTATATTAGGTAATTTTAAAATGTTAAAGCCCCATAGCAAAATATTTGCAGCGTGGCAGCAGCGCTGCCAATTATTTTAGACCTTCCAGATTAATCTATCAGCTTTCTATCTTTATCCATACAATTAGAACTCTTTAATAAATATGGCCAGTAAAAAAATCATTTCAAAAAAAAGATTTGAAAACATAGTGTGCATTTTTCAATAGTCTCAAAACCTTTAATGGTGTCATACTCTATGTTTAATATTATAAAATACAATTAAGCTTAATTATTCTAGTAACTAGAGTGAATTTTATAAAGTAAATAGTAAATTTTGGAGTAAAATAAATGTATAATACAAATAAATATTTTTCAAATCAAAAATGCACTTAATGTATTTTTTCATTTAATTTATTACCAAATATCAATTATATAGGAGAATTGTGTAAAGTTTATTTATAAAATTTTATGTTTCTATATGATTCTTTATTGTAATTTATAAACAATAATTATTAATTTATACTTTTTGTCAAAAATAATAATAGTTAGTGAAATTTATTTAAAATTACATTTTATTTTCTAAAAAATAAATTTAAATTTCTTATTAAAATTAAATTTTATGCATCTTAATTATAATTTAACTTTAACTTAATTGTAATTAAATATTAATTTAATTGATTATAAAAAAAAATTAGAAAATAACTTATAATAAAAAGTAATTTTTAGCAGTTGATTGATTCTGTTTCACTAAGTCACTTTCTGTTTATGACAGCATACATATCAAACTGTATCCAATATTCCATCAACCTTTTAGATGATTTACCTTTTGTAATTTTTTGTAACGATGGAGGAAAATCTTGCTTTTTGCATAAAAGTGCATGCAACAACATGGCAGATGTTGTGACACCTCTTCAAAGGATGTGCCGGCGTTTTGAATAAAAAATGTTTCCAAACTATCTTGTTATCACAGGACATCTATTTTGAATATACAAGATGAACTGCTCAGGATTTCAGAAGATTGTTAAAGATGGCCGTACAGATTGTTCAGCAAGATAGTTTAAATTTTTTAACTTGATGTTCTAAACCCCAACACATTTTATGTGTTGTAGTTTGTAATTTTTGTGCTTTTTATTGTTTTTTAAATAAAGTTCGTTGAATTCACAAGGTTCTGAAATAAAGAACCACAGACTGACTTAGGCCACATGGACACACACTTTTTATAAGCACAATTAAAATAAATATCCAGACCCCCATGATTTAACATTTTCCATATTTTCCAATGACAATGAAAGGATGAAATAGGGGTGAGATATCTTTGAGAAACATGTTAAAATTATATTGAATATAGATACAGGGGTATAGTCATAAAATTACTAGAGGGTATATGGTGTATATCCTCCAATCAGGGCTGCAGCTGAGGTGGCGCTATGGGCGGCTCAGCCATCCCTAAAATATTTTGAGCCCCCCCCCCCCCCCCCGGAAAAGATTCCAAGGTCACTAAATGAATTTCTCTTCCGAAAATTCAAATGAAATTCTGTTCAAAAATCTAATTTAGTTTTGAGATTCTTTTACAGTTTTGCAGAATATTGTATCTAAAATAAGTAATTCAACACTCCATCATCTTATTTGTACATATGAAGCTAACATGAAGTTTAATTTTGCAACAGTTATACACTCGAATTTTTTATCATCATGTTCTTTTCTTAGTATAAAATGAAGTTATTATAACAGTTTAATAAGAAACATAGTACCTATAGTGTAAATATGCACTAATTTATCTTTCTGTGTCAGAGAAAGAGAAAAAAATATTATGAGCCCCCCCCCCCCTAGATCACTTCTAGCTGCGGCCCTGCCTCCAATACATCCTTGAATAGATGGGTTGTTGATGCTGGCTTATCAAATATAATTAAACTGGCTTTCTATTTTTATCTTGATTTTGGGGAAAAAAAGGAGAAGCATTTATCCTTGACTGATTTGAAATTATTAATACTATGACTATAAGGAACTATGAATTTTTCCTGCAGCCTTTGTGGAAGACAACTTTTAGTTTTAATTTCCTTTATATTGGATCGGGAGACAGCAGCACAGACTATCATCTCATCCCGTTCATGGCTGAAATTCCAGAATTAATTAAAACTGCATTTGCAAATTAAAATGCAATAGATCTGCTGAGTTATATCTTTGTGGAAAACCTGATTTTATTACTTGACTTGTAGGTTTACCATTATGTTTTCCTGCATCCAACGGTATAAAAACAGACTTATAAACCACTATTGTGGCACTAATTGTCAGGCACTAAGATCAGGTTTACATCTTTTAAATAAATTATTTTCAAGAAAAAAAATATTTTCCAAATCTACTTCAGCAAATTAAAAGAGTAGAAGCCAAAAAAAACACAATAAATCAGAAGATAAAATTATCCATAGAATGCAGTATTTTGTCAAATATTCATTAGCTATGTTGCTTTAGAACAATAAAAACTATCCCAATTTGTGGAAAGGGAGCAGCTATCCGTATTATAGAGAGGGAACAAGGAAGCCAGGCAAAGAAATTCTCAGTAGGGAACATTAAAATTCTGCCTCATCTGCAAATTGTTTTAATATCTTTTATTATTTCTCCATTTTTACAGAAAAATTAATTAGCTTAAAACAATGAATGCGTTTCAAAAGAAAGGAAATTGAGACAATGAATGATTGATGAGGGCATTTTAAAACTTTTTATAATGTCGAACTTCGATGGATTCCATTTTGTTTTTTATAACTGTGTCAGAGGGAACATCTGTAGGTGTATTTTAGTAAGAGTGGTAAGGAATAAGAGAATGTTCTTTACTCAATATATTTTATGATGTCGGGAGTACAGTTCCTTAATGAATATTACAAGTAATAGCTGCATATTCACAGAGTACATACTTTGACAGGAAGTTTTTGTTTAAAATGTAACAAATTCCAGAACTTTGCATACTTGCCTGGACAAGTATAATCAGACAAGAGGTTTTGAAATGTCGCATCAGCTGAGAGTATATAGAAAAAACATCAATAGGTGTGAAGGGCAGGGGCCGATTTACAAATTTAGGGTCCCTGGGCACAGATATTTATGGGGCCCCTTTGCACCAATATTTACAGGGGGATTGACTTAAAAAAATTAAGTAACCATTATTGACTTTAAAATATACATTAAAAAATTAAATCTGATAATCAATAACTTGTTTTTAATTATTTTAAAATTTAATAATTATATCACAATTAACATTTTATAATAAACTGTGTGGTACTAATTAATTTTTCTATGCAAGTCTATGTATCTGGATTGAAAAACTATGCAACAACCAAAACCTAAATTTGCAACAACATCAAACTACAATTATTTAAAGTATTAGGGGGAGGGGGGGGCTACAAAGCTACGCTCACCATTACTTAAATAATCTAGCGATAACAGGAAAAGGATTAAACAATAAAAATGCAATATATTTTTAAAGTGACAAAGATAAAGAAAATTTTCACCATAATAAAATAATAAATGGATGTTTCAGAGAAAATATAAAGTACCATAAAAATACAATATGAACATTATAGAATATAGAATGAAATGTAAAATTTAATTGAATATTAAACTATGTTGGACAATAATTGAAAAATCTTCAGCAGCATTTAGGGCCCGAATGCCCTGCCGTAAATCTGGCACTGGTGAAGGGCATTTAATTCTGCATTCCTGCCCCCCCCCCCCCTCTCACACTCGGTCATCCCAATGACCCACAAGATCCAGAATTAGAGAGGCTAATCTCCCTCAATTTAAATAAATGGTTTTTTTCATACTAAATTATTCGATTTGCTTTAAATTTTGTATATAAGCTCATTCTGATAAGGAACTTCCCTGGCTAGTTTTTGGAGTTCATTAAGTATAAAGGGGAAGGGAGATGGGCACTAATCCCTTTAATTTAAGTAAATGGGTTTTTCATGCAGAATTATCTCATTTGCTTCAATTTTGTATATAGGTTCATTCCAATAAACACTTTCCTAGTTAGTTGTAGGGGTAAATTAATTGGGTATAAATAGGGGGAACCAGGGACGTAGCTTTAGGGGGGGAGGGGGGGGAGCCTCCCCTCCCAATATGTTTATGTAATAGGGCGCCAAAGAAAGCTTAAGGGCGGCGTTAGGCGCCCGGAAAAAAGGCTTTGTTAGTAAAAACAAGTAATTATAAAATAACTTAATTTTAAGTGTAAAATTACAAAGTAAGTTATTATTCACTTACAAAACATGAAAAAGGCACTTAATTTTAGACTTCTTACTACCTCTATTCCCCCACTCCTATCTCGAAGAAAATTTATGCATCCGAAATAAAAAATTTCAAAAGCAGACTTGTAATGAATTCCAGGATAGATGTACGATAATTTCCTTCTTATAGTAGTTGTTGGTCCCCCTTAGAAATAGATAAAAAGGGAAAAAAGTGTGGAAACGATTGTAGTGCGTTTGAATGGTTCCATAATATGTTTTAATAGTAGAGCGCCACAGAAGGTTTGGAGGCGCAGGCAGGCACTTATAAAAGAGGTTTTCAAAAAGGGCGCCATGGAAGGTTTAAAGGCTCCGTTAGGCACCTAAAATTTTTATCATTAATGTGGCATTTTTAGATTATTTTTTACACACAAAAAAAGAAAAGATAATTAAATAAGAGTAACGTCATTTGGAATTAATGTTATTGTAAATTTATAAGAAAATAAATTATGGTTTCAAAAAAATATAGGAGATCCATTACATTTGAGACATTTTAAGATTACTACCAGTCGATATCCCCATTGCGAAAACAAGAACACATTCCGGAAATAGGCATTGTTCAATCACTACATGTAATTTGATCTTTCGGAGAAAAGCTTTTCCCTTATTCCAATCCAAGGTTGGTGGTTCTCGACAGGGTCATCTGACCTTAACTATTTTAACTCCCCTCTTATGTCCTTCCTTGTGTTAGGTTAGATAACTTCCGGGTGTCACCTACATACATCTTGGTTGTCCAATATCTAGTGTTGTCAGATTGTACTGCAGCTAATAACACGACTTTTCGAAACTAGCGATTTTTTTCATTCAGTTTTTAAAATAAAAAAGCTGTTTTTCGTAGTCGTCCAGAGGGAAGAAATTCAGTCATGAGTGATGACTGAAATAAAACATAAAAACAAAAAATCAGGATCTTATTACGGAGAACAAAACAGAAAAAGAAGTTATAAAGCGGAGAAATGATGCACATTTATGAAACAGTGGTTGAAAAAAAATGATGCAGTCGAAGGTAAAAAATGTACATATTTTCCTTCAGTTAAGCATATTCTTAAAGTACAATGTTTATATTTCTCACGCAATTGTGAGTCCATTTATTATCATTGCTATTATTAGTGGAAAAAAATCGAATAGCATTCCTAGTTTTCCGGTAAATTTAAGTTTTAATGATTTTTATTATTTATTTCCTAAACAGATAGCTATTGTTTGATTACTGGTAATTTCTGAAACTTTTACATTATTAATAATCAACTTAGTTTTAACCAAGGACTGGCAGGAATGAAGTTTTCCCCAAAATTAAAAAAAAAGTATATGTTTAAGGATGTACTCGAAAACATGCTTTTCCACCTTCAACACCTCGAAATTTTCTGATAGAATTTCGGACATTTTTAAAAATAGAAACATGAAACTTGCTGGAGTGATTTTCGAAGAGATGTACAAGGAGCCGTATGCCCGTATGATGTTACATTTCGCTCCATTTATTAGAATTTGATTGATAAACAATCATTGCTTCAGCATGGTCTTTTTTTTTTTCATCTCCAGGTCTTCCGCTTTGGAAAATTCGGTTCACAACGCCCACTTTGACAGATTTTTTCACAGTATTTTCTGCCTTTATCAAAATATTGAGCTTTACGGCACCTTGTATAGTTTCTGAATAAGAGATTCTGTCAGGCTGATACATTTGAGAGCAAAAATGAATTCAAAATTAAATGCGAAAATAAGCAGTTTGGATCGGAATACACCCTTACAAATGTTTTTCGAAAAAGCAATCAAACCTAGTAATTACAAACATAGTAAGATGCAATAGAATGAAACCAAAAAAATATTCAGTTTTATATGTTTTTTTTTTTTTTTTTTTTTTTTTTTTTAATTTAGGTTTTTGGTATCCATATAATGCATTTTCACTGATTTTATTGTATAAAGCACTGTATTTAAAATTGTAACATATATAATTAAAAATGCATTGTTACTGATCAAGTGGCACTGATTCCATTCTTGCAAGGATTACTGATCAAGTGATAAAAAAAATGTTTTTCAAAAATGCTTTGAACTGAGCAATAGATTTTTTTTTTTTTTTTTTTTTTTTGGCTCTATTTTTGTTTTATAATATAATTCCTAAATATAATTTTGTTATGTTTTATCAATTGTACATATACATTTCAAGTTATTGTCACTCTTCTGATGGGTCTTTTTCCTGCCTTGCAGTGGACATTACAGCTTAAATTTGATTTACCTGAAAAAAAAAAAAAAAAAAAAAAAAAAAAAAAAACAGTTTTCAATAAACTCTATAAACATCACAATGTACCGACGTGCAAAGTGAACTCTTCTATCTGAAATTCCAAAATATATATGTATGTCTTTATTTTAAACCGAGATTGAAATGTTCTATGTATCTGAGTTTTTTGCGTCGCTAATTGCTATTGTGATAAATTGCTTTTGACAAATTTTAATGATATCCGGTATTCAGCATACTATTGCTAAATTGAACATGTTGCTTAAAGGGCTAAATAAGCTTTTATTCTAGTGATTGGATAAAGGGATTTGGAAAGAATTGATTTTTGTTTTTAAAGTAGCCTTTGTCAAAACAGAAAATTAAATTTACATTGAACGACTGTCTTTTAATGCTAAAAAGTGACAGAAAAAAAAAAGTATTCGTTAATGTACTGTATAATTAATAGAATAATCGTGCGACCGATTTAAAAAAATGCACATTAGAAAAAAAATAACTACTTTAACGTTTTGTGTTATAATTGTATCATACATATTATTTTTTACTTATATGTATTTACTGGGGAACTAAGAAAATAAAAAGCAAAATATGTTATTCCATTTTACAAAAACTGGAATATTCAGTATATTTGGTATATAGATCACCGTTACTTCCTTGAAAAGGGGTCGAATGTTCATCGAGAGCTTTAACATTCCTTTTTAGGTGCGTTCGTAATTATGTAAATAAGTAACCCCCAAATTTGTCGTTCAGTCCGTTTGTCTGTCCGCATATAACAACACAAAAACTACCCAACTGAGTCGTTTGAAATTTAAAATACATAATTATTACATAATTTTGTCGAGTCATTTCAAATTTGATGAAAATCTGATGCATAGATCAATTACAGGGACAATCAAAAGGATTCCGTTACATTACGGTCAATGGGGAAAAAGTTTCAAATGCATTTTAATCGTTTGAAATTTTAAATATATAATTATTACATAATTTTTTCGAGTTATTTCAAATTTTATCAAAATCGGGTGCATAGTTCAACTACAGGAACAATCAAAAGTGTTCCGTTACATTACGGTTATTGGGGGAAAATGTTTCAAATGCATTTTAATGGTGTTACACTCATTTGAACGTAATAAATTTGATATGCATCTATAAAGTACATATTATAATATACATTTTGCATAATCTGTGGTGCAAAGAATATTTGTTATTGATTTACAAGGCCACACAAAAGTATTCCATTGCATAATAGTATAGAGATAACATTGTTTGGTACGCATTTTAATTGTAATTATTTACAATTTTATGAGATTGATATACGAGAGTGATATTTATAAAACTTTGTTATTGTACGAACGCACCTCATTTGCTACGCTTCACGTGCAATTTCCAACTTGTTTACTTTGGTGGGAGTGATAGTAGTGGGCCCGATATCGGAGGATCTCACTAGAAAAAATTGAAGGCTAAATTCAATTATATTGACCAGCAAGTTTCCGGCGGGAGCGGCGGCTTTGAAACCACTACAACTCTATTGTAATTAACTTTGCGTTTTGTATTTTTATTTTTCTTCCAAATACAGTTGTTCTTATCATATCAAAAAAAAAAAAAAAAAAAAATGAATTTAAATTCCTTTTTTGCAGATCCAGGATTCGGATTCTCTTCAAACATTCTACATTGCCTTTTTAGACCTTGAAAAAACAAGAGCTGGGATATATATTTTATCAGCGCATGTGCATGCACGCTTAAAATGGAACTTTAACCATGGCTGCATCACTTATATCACCTAAATAGATGCCATTGCCATGAATAAATAACTAAAGATAAAAAGTAGCATAACTAACCCCCCCCCCTCTCCTAAAAAATGTGCAAATAATTCAAGGGTGACAAAACAGTAAAAGGCGCCAAATTTTGGTCCTCCCCCCCCCAATAAAAATTTCAAGCTACGCCCCTGGGGGGAGCAGGGGGCTAACCACCTCTCCCTCCTTAATTTAGATAAATGGAATTTTCACACTGAAATATTTAATTTGCCTTAAAATTTGTATCTAAGTTCATTATGATAAGGCACTTTCCTGATTAGTTTTTTGATTTCATTGGTTAACTATAAAGGGGAGAATGGGGAGCTAATCCCTCCTTAATTTAGAAGAATGGATTTTCATGCAGAATTATCAGATTTATTTCAAATTTTGTATATAAGTTCATTCTGGTAAGGTGCTTCCTTTATTAGGTTTTAAAATTTACCAGTTAAGTATAAAGGGAGAGAACAGGGACCAACCAAATAATTTAAAGGAATGGGATTTTCATGCAGGATTATTTTATTTGCTTCAACTTGGTATACTGATTTACTCTGATACGGCACTTCCCTGATTAGATTTGGAGGATCATCTATTAACAGGCGCGGATCCACGGGGGGGGGGGGGCGATCGGGGCGGTCGCCCCCCACCCAAACCAGTGTTGAATTCAGACTTTTTTCCGGAAGGGATTTCTGCGATTCCGTCGGAGACATTCTATTGTTCTGGAAAAAACGCGAATTTCATTAAAATGTCGCTAAAAAGCGCTAATTTTGTCAAAGTGTCGCGGAAAAAGAGCGAATTTCGACAAAAGATCGCGGAAAAAGCACGAATATTGTAAAAGGTCGCGCAAAAAAACGTTAATTTTGTCAAAGTATCGCGGAAAAAGAGCAAATTTCGTCAAAAGGTCGTGGAAAAAGGGAAGGCAAAGTATCGCGGAAAAAGTACTAATTTCAAGATGGGATCGTTCAAAAAGCGCGAACTTTGACATAAGATTGATGAAAAAGTGCTAATTTTGTCAAAGAATCCAGAAAAAACTCGAATTTCGTCAAATGATCACTGAAGAAGCGCGAATTTCATCACAGGGTCGCGGAAAAAACGCGAATTTTGACAGTGGATCGCGTAAAAAACGCGAACTTCAACATAGGATCGCTGAAAAGGCGCAATTTTGGTCAGTCAAGTTTGAATTTCGTCAAAAGTTCGAGGAAAGAGCGTTACTTTTTTCAAAGGGTTGCAAAAAACTGTTAATTTTGTCAAAATACCACAAAAAAGTGCGAATTTCGTCAAAGAATCGCGGAAAAAATGCGAATTTTGACAGAGGATTGCGTAAAAAACGCGAACTTCGACATTGGATCGCTGAAAAGGCGCGATTTTGTCAAAGTGTCGTGTAAAAAGCTCGAATTTCGTCAAAAGTTCGCGGACAGAGCGCTACTTTTTTCAAGAGGTTGTGAAAAGGGAAGGCAAAGGAACTCGGAAAAAGTGCGAATTTCGACATAGGATCGCTGAAAAACCGTGAACTTCGACATAGGATTGCTGAAAAAGCGCTACTTTTGTCAAAGTATCGCGAAAGAGCGCGAATTTCGTCAAATGATCAGGGAAAAAGCGCAAATTTTGTCAAAGAGTCGAGAAAAAACGCGAATTTTGGCAGAGGATCGCAAAAAAAAACCGAACTTTGACGTAGGATCGCTGAAAAGCACGTATTTCGACATAGGATCGCTGAAAAAGCGCGATTTTTGTCAAAGTGTCACATAAAAAGCCCGAAATTCGTCTAAAATTAGCTACTTTTTTCAAAGGGTTGCAAAAAAGTGCTAATTTTGTCAAAGTATTGCGGAAAAGAGCGAATTTCGTCAAAAGGTCGTGGAAAAAGCGCTAATTTTGTCAAAGGGTTGGAAGAAAGCTAGGCAAAGAATCGCGGAAAAAGTGTGAATTTCGACATAAGATTGCTGAAAAAGCACTAATTTTGTCAAAGTACCGCGAAAAAGTGCGAATTTCGTCGGAAAAAGTACGAATTTTGACAGAGGATCGCGTAAAAAACGCGAACTTCGACATTGGATCGCTGAAAAGCGCGTATTTCGACTTAGGATCGCTGGAAAAGCGCGAGTTTCGTCAAAGTGTCGCGGAAAAAACTTCAATTTCGTTAAAAGGTCGAGGAAAAATGAGCTACTTTTCTCAAAGGGTTGCAAAAAATTGCTAATTTTGTCAAAGTATCGCAGAAAAGAGCCAATTTTGTCAAAGGATTGCGAAAAAAACCCGCATTTCGCGGGGAAAAACGTGAAATTCGTTAAAAATGCGAATTCTGTCAAAGAGTCGCGAAAAGAGCGCGAATTTAGTCGAAGGATCTCGGAAAAAAACCGTATTTCGTGAGAAGATAGCGGAAAAGCATTTCATTTGATCATTCATTTAATAATAACTGTACAAGGAATGATTTCATGAACATAAATTATGACTGTTGATTCTATGTTTCTTAGTATCGCCCCCCCCCCCCCCAAAAAAACGATCCTCTGGATCCGCCCCTGTCTATTAAGTATAATACTTAAATGAGTGTCAGGAAAAATCTCTCTCCCATTAATATAACTAAATGGGAATTTCATCCTTTGAAATGTATTATATAATTAGTTTGAATAGCCTGTGACCTCAATAACCTCAGTTTAAATGGGCACTTTTCTTTTTACTTTCTTTTATCTTCAATGAAAAGAACTATTGTAATCTAATTTTTTTCTACATCCGGTTAACGATGGATTTACACGTTTAAGGGTCAGAGATTCCAAAAATCATGTTCTTACAAAATATCTGTCTGTCCGTGTGTCGCCATTGTATCATCGAAAAGTGTATGAAGATATGCATAGAATTAAACCAAATTTTTGTGTAAATGCCATAAGTTTCTGGCTGTGGCAAATAGGTCCTTCTTCAATTTTGAAATATTCTATCGAAAGTGGAGTTGTATTAATGATTTTTGTTATATTCAATATAGTACCATCAAAAAGTGTATGAAGTTATGCATAGAATTGAAGCAGATATTTTGTGTAAGTATTTAGCTATGGCTAGTAGGTTCTCACTGAATTTGAAAAGAATTCGCCGAAAGAGGGCGCTGCAAAAGCGATTTTTGTGTCATTTTTAATGTTGTACCATCGAAAAGTGTATGTAGCTATGCATAGAATTGAACCAATAACTATTTGGCTATGGTCTGCAGGCACTCCCTGAATTTGAAAAAAAAACCGTCAGTAGAACGCTCTATAATCGTGATGTCTGTGTCATTTTCATTATTATGCCATCAAAAAGTTTATAAAGCTATGTGCAAAATTGACCCAAAAGTTTTCTGTTCGGTTTTGGCTATGACTTCCAGGCAGGGCTGTGGAGTCGGAGGCAAAAATGTCCGACTCCAACTCCGAAAATTTTAATGTCTCCGACTTCGAAATTGAGATTTTTGCTTCTTTTAACTGACTTTGTATCGAATCTTTGCTATCTAGGTGGAGAAAATGAGGGACCTACCTTCCATCCCTAGGGCCGTACAGCCCCTTATGACTCGTTCGAAGGGGGACTTCGACTAGGGCCCCAGTTGGCAAACCGCTAGGCGGCTATTACAAGGGCGCATCCATCCCTCCCCCCTCCGTCGAATTTATTCGCCTTTGCTACTTACCGCACAGGAGTGTTGGGTAGATGCTCGTGGCTGAACCCCGAGGGACCGAAAAAACTCTCCCGTGACGGCACAGACACCACACAGCCTAGGTTTTTGCACCCAAAACTCCCCCCTGCCTCCTCGGAACCGAGATTCAAAGGAGGGTTCGGTGTAGCGGCCTACCTACGGTTTCACCTAGACGGCAAAGACATCGCCTCGCCAGAGGGTAGGCGCGAACGAAACCCATCCCCATACAGCACACTTGGTTGCAGTAATGTCTCAAAGACATCGCATCGTTTCATTATCATCACATCTCAGAGTGATGTGACCGGAACATCTCTGAGATGATAAGGCAGACTGTCACTGCGATCTTCTCCTGCGACAAACAGGAGATACCAGCTGCCGCTTTTACCCATGCGCAAATAGCTCTGCGCGTGCGCTAGCTTAATGGCGGCACGCGGGAAAAAGAGTTTGTTGTCATTGTGAAATGTGTGCTCTGTGCTTTTTCCGTATTTGGATTTAATATAATTTATTTATGGATTTGTGATACTATATTATGTTTGAGTGTAACAAAATATATCGGACAGCATCTGTACATTACCTCCCGCCGTTTTAAATTACTATATTATTGTAAACACCGATCTTCATTCCAATTGCTGCAGCACCTACTCCTCAAAGTTCTAATAATAATAACAATAATTCATTTCAAAAAACTGTTATCCAAAATATAATTACAGCGAAACTCTTGATTACGCCAGCCATTTAATAGGAAGTATATAAAAATGTTATATTTACATGTTATACTATTTGATTATGATTGATATTTGTAAATAAAGTTTCAGTTTGATATTTATTTGTGCAATTTATTTAGAATATATTTTAATGGTGTTAAAAATTTATGAAAGGTAAGTATTATAATTTATTAAACTTTATTACCATATTGTCATATTTTTCTAGAGGATAAATTTTTCTAAAAATAAATGTTCTTATTTTTTTTATATAAAGCTTAATCTGCAATTTTATTTACTGTATATTAAAAGAATTTTTTGCGAGTTATATTTAAAAATTATAAAACTAAATAAAAAAATCATAATTTTACATTATCCACAATATAATGCTAAATGATTATATAAAAAATCAGTTATACATTTGTGTAAACGCAGTGCTAAGTTATAGTCTATATAAACAATTCAATAAGTCAGTGTTCAAGATGCATGTACCTCAGTGTTTTTATGCCCTTTTGAATGTATAAAATAATAGTTTTGTGTATTTTTATATAATGTAAAAATGAGTCATCCATCCAAAAATAATGAGATAAAGTTTATCATTTGTTCCTTTTTAAAAAGCCTATTTAATTTTTCTATGAATCTGATGTTTTAAGTAAAATTGATATTCAAATAATTTAGCACAATTACTATGACCTTGCTAAAAGCTGAGAGTGCACCATAAGAACCTTAAAACTTTATTATTCGTATAATAAGGTTTCTGGTTGTTTATTTATATTTTTATTCATAAGCTTATGTTTGGAAAAATGAGTGTTAAAAAGTTTATTTAAACACTACCTTAGACATCTTAGATTATTTAATATCCTGCATGAGGAATATTAAATGAATAATTATTTACGAGAAACATTGTTTCATGTCTACATTCTACATGATGAAATTCTAATAGACCATATTGATTTATGATCACTGAAGATAATTGTTGAACTTTGAGAATTGGAAATATATGCATTAAAAATTTTTCATAGTAGTTAACACATTTTATTAGTAAATATTTGGAAAAAAATATAGTTATGATAAATAATCAAATAATATTTGTATTAAAGGATGAAAAATTTATATAAATTGGCAAAACAAATTTATTAATAATATTACTTTTATAATTCGGGGAAGCAAATTTTGAAGTTTATTTAGCAAAATTATTTTAAGCTGTAGAAATGTGAATTTATGATTAATCAAGTACTTTTTGATTTATAACTCTGTCATAGTACAATAAACTGCAAAATTTAACACTTTTTGCTCCAAAAACTCAAGTTGTTTTATAATATCTGTTTTTAAAAGGATGAGAAAAATTGTAAACAAAGATAAACAATCTCTTTGTCAGATACTGTTTATAATAGTCTCGCTCATGATAAATTATATACTACATGAATCGTTATTATTTAATTGAATTGATATCATAGAAATATTTATTCAACAATATAGTTATCATTTGCGGCTTTAAAAAAGTATATAGATTTTTATTTTTATTTATTTATTTTTTTTTTTTTAAGAGCTAAAGGATACATATATATACTACAGATTTAAATATAACTCACAAACACTTGTATTTGAAAATAATAAAACTGAGTAAAAGACCAAAGTTTTATATTATCCACAGTACTTTGCTAAATTATATCTTTGTCTAAACAATTCAGTAACCCAATTTTCAAGTTTTATGCCCCTTTGGGTGTAAAAATTATAATTTATGTGTTTACGTAATGAAAAAAAGAAAAAATAAATAAATAACCCACACAAAACACATACTAAAGAAAACACAAATTGAAAGTAAGCTTGTTGAAATGTTTATTAATTGTAGTTAAAAATGGGATAAGGGGTGTATGATTTTTGTGTGGGTGTGTTTTTTGAATATGTAAATTGCTGTATCCTATTTCAAGATAAGAGTTTTTTAGTCATTGATATTTTTGCACAATAAGTACATGGGAATATTTTAATTTCAATCTGGTTAATAGAATAAAGGTTTGATTCTCCCCCCCCCCCCAAAAAAAAAAAAAGAGACATGGTAATTAGAATAGATCATTTGTAAATAACTGGAATAAAAATTGTCATTACAAATAATGAAATTATATTTGTATTAGAGCATGTACAATTTGCGTATATGCAAAGCAATTAATCAATAATATCATACTTATGATTAAGAAAAGCAATTTAAACTTATTTTTCTGATTCTTTTTTAATTTCTAGATATGTGAAATTTTATGATTAATCAAGTACTTATAGATTTATAATATTATGTGATAGTACAACAGATTGCAAAATTTAATCCTTTTCACTTTGAAGTCTACTAGTAAAGAAAAAGGGAATTCAATAGATTGCAAAATTCATCTTTTGCACTCTGAAAATTATGAAGGAAGAGAAGGGGTATAATGATACAGTGCATCAATTCATTGCTTAATAAACTTTTTATTAATATTGAATAAATTAATGTATAAATTTTAATCATACAAATCAACTTCCAAATGTGGGACATACATAAAAATTAGCATTTTATGGTGATCTACTATTAATCATGATTAATAATTAATCTTCATCAAATATAAAAAGCTTACATTCATAAATGTGAATTTTATAAACAATTAAATTTGAAGTAATACAGTCCATAGATTGAAGCATATATGATTTATAAATAGCAATACAGAAATATTTAATAATAGAATAATAATAAAAAGTTGTTTTATAATGTCTGCTTAAAATGAATGGTAAAATATGTAAACAAACGGAATAAACACTAAAATTTTTCTTCGTATAGTTTTGCTCATAATGAATCATGTTTTGTGTGTGCATATTTTTTTTATGTTTTTTTATTCCATTGATATAATAGTAATAATTATTCAATAAGTTATCTTTTGATGTTTTTTTACATATACTTAATTTTATTAGCTGAAGGAATGTTTAAATTTATTTGTTTATTTTTGGTAAATCTGAAAATATACAGGATAAAAGAAAACACATGTTGCAAGAAAGCTTGCCGAAATTACAACATAATTTGAGAGTATATCATATTGAAGCTTACATAATTTAGTATTGGTGCTTGTACAAGTGTGTGTATGTGGTGGTGGTGGGGGGGGGGGGGTAACTGAATTATTTATAAGTGGATCTAGGCATTTAAAATTTTACAACGAAGCTCATACTTTTTATCTAAGTCTAAATTAACAACATTTTTTTTTTTTTTTTTGATGAAAAACAATTGATAAATTTCTTATTGAATGCAATTAAATAAAAGTGGGCAAAATCAGGAGTTTTACGAAACTTTTTTTTAATGTTAACTTTTATGTGCTATTATCAAGATAATTAGAATTGTATGAACCACTGATATTATTGCTCAACATTTTTTTTTTTTTTTTTTTTTTTTTTTTTTTTTTTTTTTATGAAAAACAATAAATTTCTTATTGAATGTAATTAGGCAAAAGCATGACTTTTACGAAAAAAAAAAAAAAAAAAACATATAGGCTATTATCAAGATAATAGAATTGTATCAGCCACTGATATTGCTGAATAAATACTCTTCAAGATATTGTAGTTATGCATCACACTTTATTTATCATTTAAATATTCTGAGTATAAGATAAGCAGAAATATTTTAATTTCAACATGGTTAATATAAGAAAATTTGTTTTTGTTTATTTATACTCAATAACTTACATTTAATTAATTAAAAAAAAATAATTTAAACAATGTATTAGGCATTTTAAAACTATTAAAAGTTACCAAATATTTAACATCTGCATGAAGATGAGCATGAAAAGAGTAATAGTCTGTGTCGTAATAGTAAAGTGTCTGCATATTAGCTGGCTGATTGTTATCACTATTTCTGTATAATATTTAATCACAGAAATCAGCGCAGTATGAAAGGGTGGCGGGCAGTCACCCCGGGTGCAGAGTTTTAGGGGGCGCCAAATTTATACTATCAATGCCATTTTTAGGCCTGTTATAAGAAAAAAGTTGAGTAAGGGGGCACCAAATTGAAACATTGCCCCGGGTACAGTTTTCTCTTTGCACGCCCCTGACAGAAATTCTGTTATTAAAAATAGATTGTTATTGGGAAGTAGTGGTGACAATTAGTATTTGATTCTGCCAAAATCATACCTCATCCTGTCATAAAGGACCTTTAATTCAGGTGGATAATTATTCTGGACTTTCACATACAGATGATCAGTCTGCATGCCATACCTTATACTCTTTCTCACATACTGTTATATAATCATGTATCATAAATTTCTTCATGCATTATTTAGTAATATAATAGTTTGCTTAAGTAAAATATTGTATCGTATTTTACAATATTGTATAATTATGTTTTTTCTTTTTTTAAGGGGTTATTTAATGCAATTTTTAGTATGCAAACACATTTTCATAACTTAAAAACCAGTATATAAAATTATTAAAGACCAATATAACAGACATAGACATGAAAAATGATTTTTAGATATTTACAGAGGATAAAATTCCTAATAAAGTAGGATGGACTTATGCTCATAGGAAGAATACAGTACTTAAGACTGTTAGTCAAATTCAGAATTCCTCAGGCTAATGTTAAGTCTACGGACGTAGAATGCATTCATATATTTAAATGACTATTCTGGAAATTAATATTTTTGATTTTTTTTCTTTCTGTGTACACCTCTACTCTTTTTATAAAAGATTTTTTTTTTCTTTTAGCTGTCAAAATATCTATATTATATAATTATGTGAAATATTAAAATTTTATCATAGTTCGTCAACTTTTAATGTGCAAAATATGAAATTATGCTCAGTTTAGAAATATTTTGACAACTGGCAGAAAAAAAAATCTTTTAAGAATATTATACAGAAAAAAATAGTTAAAAACATTCATTTGCCACACACATATTTTAAATGTAAAAATAAATTCAACAGCTACGCATTTAAAATTTGCGAGGGTAATTCGGAAGTTGACTGATTGGCAGCCTTAAGCTTTTTTAGAGATCGATCCATGTATATTATGCATGTTGTCTCATTTATAATAAACACTTCTCCAGAAATTTATTTAAAAAAATTTCTGATACATTACTATAGTAATAATTATAAAAATAACTTCAAACAAATCTACTTCTGATATAGATCAGAAGTAGGAGTAGGGGGGCTATATATATAGCCCCTCCCCTTCTCCTCTACTCTATTTAAAAGAAAGAAAAAAAAAAGGGTAGAGCTGTGTTAACTTTTTACGAGATACAAAACTTATTTTTATGGTGTAGATGTGTCTTAAGATAAAATATTTTATTCCCTATTAGTTATTAATTCAAGAAATGTGTTTAAAAAATTTTAAACATGTTTCTTTAAATTGATGTATTACGAATTTTAAGATCTAATCATGATTCTTCAAAATAGGCAGGCAATGTGTGAATGACTTTTTTTATGTGTTGTACATATTTTAAGTGACCAACTTAGCAACGAAGAAGACTCCCCAATAATCTATAAGAATAGTAATTTTTACATTTGAATATTAAATAAATCTCATAATTTACATAAATTAATGGACAGGGAGGTAGTATTTTATCGAGTTGCAGAATTAGTTAAAACTTGATTGACATATTAAATTTATCGATCTGTCAAGTCATATCCTGGTTGAAAATACCTGAAAATCAGATTTTAGCGGTTGACTCATAGGTTTATCATTGTTTTCTCTTGCTAATAAAGGTAAAGAAAACGTAGGAAAACTCAATGGCAAACTTATGAGTCAACCGCTAAAATCTGATTTTCAGGTGTTTTTCATCACAATATGATTTGGAAGACTGATTGCACTTTAATATCCAAATTGAGTTTTAACTAATTCTGGAATTTCAACCATTAAATTTATAAGATGATTGTCTGTGCTGCTGCTTTCTGGTTTATAATAAAAGATAGTAAAATCTAATTTTATTAGAAGTAATCATTCAAGAAACCATACTATTATACACAAATGAAGTTCATTTGACATTAATTAATGTCCATTAATCTCTTAAGAGATTAGTATATACATAATGCTGCAAAATGTTAAGAATTTTCCCTTTAAAGTGATCAACAACTGCAAATTATAGTATCAAAACACAATTCTAATAGTTTAAGTATCGAAGTTTTTTTAGAAATTTAGAATAAAATAAAATGTTTTATGCAATTATTTATATACTTAGAAAAAATACAGTACTGTGTTACACACTTATACATGTCAGACATTAATAAACGTACAATAAATTATTATAATTACATTTCTGTTTTATTAGAAAATGCAAGAAAATTCTGGTATTTAGAAAATGACATTTAATAGGATTATCCAGAAATGTGAAACAGTATTTTGTGGTACCTTTGAAGCGCACTGCGATAGTCACACATTAAGTATCCATACTTGTACATGGGATCCTGAAAGGTAATTTTTAAGAATAAAATACAGCAACAAAAATATTGAAGAATGAACCTGCATGTCAGCATTATTTTCGAATAATGTTTTTCTTATTTAATAGCAGAAATTTGTTAAAATAGGTGACTATTATTATTTGGAAATAGTGGTAACAATACTGACCTGGATTTGCTATATTGCATTCATCACAGTACAGCACCAGCAGAGCTATAACGCATAAGTATCATAATGCGATATCTCATAGAAGTTTCATGCGATGCACTGTAGATGTTGCAATGTGACATCTCATAAATGTCACCTTGTGATGTCTCACAGATATTACAGTGCAATGTCACATAGATGTTATACTGCGATGTTCTGTAGACGTTACAATGCGACGTCGCCGGTCACGGGCATTCAGCAGTTACCAGACCGTCGCCCTTATTCTCCCCTCATGCGGAATCGGAATATCGTACTGAATTCAGTGATTCCGGATGTTATTCCGAAGATGAGCTATTCTCCCCTCAAAATCCGGCGAAATCCAGAATTCAGGCATCTCGAATATGCGGAATATCTGTTACTTTTTTACGGCTAGTCAGAGGTAGCTGGAATATCATTCGGAGAGCGGAATGAGCAATGGCGGATGTCGAGGAGGATGTAAACAAATATTGTTCGTTAAATATTTATTGCGTGTTTCGAGGTAAGTTACATTATTTGTGATTATTTTTTTTTTATTAATCCCAGTTTTAGAATCAAAATGTGAATGTTTCCCAGCAGATTGATTTATAATAATTATTATTATCTCCAGAAATTAAGGTAAAAGTTAGTTTTATTTTGTATTATGGTTAAAAAAAAATATATATATTCTATTTTAGATTCTGCTTTTTTTACACGCTATATATATATTGTATTCAGATTTTATGTAGTAAATTTATATATTTAATGCGATCTAAATATTGATGTACCATTAGAATTGTTTAAATGACTTTGTAATATTTGACAGTATTTATTTAACATTATCGATCTTTCTTATGTATTTTGAAATTTTGTTTTATTAAATTGAACTTAATATTTCTAAATAGCCTTTGTAGTTTCATATAACTTTAAAAAAAATTGTACTTTAAGTGTGTTTATTTACATAAGTAATATTTTGTATGCTTGTGTTTATTTATTTTTTAAAGTTATTATTGAAATATACTTTAATAAATTACATTGGCTTCATATTTTTACATTCCGATGACTAATACGTGTTGTACTCTACAGTTTCACGATCAAACTTTCATGTGATATTTTGCAAATAAATTAAAATTTTATATAGGCTACAGTAGTCGCTTTGAGCTATCTAAAGTATTTATTTATAATCTAAAATTATTAGTATCTAAGAAGGTTAAAAATTTGATTTTGCACTACTCAATTAAAATTTACACATGATGTGGAAAATTTGTAAATTTGAAATGAAAAAAATTATGCAGCCTTACTAGAAGAATTTTTTGCATTATTTGTAATATCCAAATAATATTTTGCTAATAGGTATACACATCTTATATCATTATTTTAAAATAAATGACTATTTCTTCACATAACTAAAATTTTAAATTTTCTGTTACTACTTTTGTTATGTTTAGAACTAGTTTTCTGTTCTTGTTATTAACCCGTGAGAACTCCAGCGTTAGAATTCCTAAAAAAAAGTCACTGGTCCTAAGGACCAGTATGCATGAGAATTTACTGGTCCGCAGACATCATCACTGGTCCTCTATATAAAATTCTATTAAATAATTTTAACACTTAGAGTGGCCTCCTCCCCCCCCCCCCCTCCTTTGAAAATAAACCAAACTTACTTTGCAATAATCCAAATTTTTCAGCATAATACAATGTAAAATTATAATTTGCTAAAAATTAAAAAGCAAAATTTTCTGTACTTTTTAAAGAATAAATGTGCAAGATACAAAAAGCATTAATTATAAAATAATGGTTATTTAAGTGTAGAAGATAACAAGTATCTCTATTGTTTGCATTTCTTTTAAAATAAGGCAAGACAGGTTTATTGAAACAGACATTTTTGCTGAAAAAAGGGATATTTTTGTTGAGTAAATGGGTACTTTGCTTAATGAAATGGTGCTTTCAGGAGTCACATTCACTCAGAAAGATTTGGAGGAATAACAGTCCGATTGGGAAACAGGAAAATCAGTTTTTGGAGCAGCAACAACAAATTTTAAGCAGGAAAATTAGTTTTTAAAACAGAAAAATTCTCTCCCGGCATTCACTTTTTTTTTTTTTTTTCGTTCTTTTTTGTCGAAATTTCGGTTTTTTCGCGTTATTTTGACGAAATCTTTTGTTTTTTCGGGATTTATTGACGAAATATACCGTTTTTCGCGATATTTTGTTTCCAAATTTTCCGTTTTATCTCGATTTTTGGACTAAATTTGCCGTTTTTTCGCGATCTTTTGAAGAAATCTACCGTTTTTTCGGGTGTTTTAGGATGAAATTAGCCATTTTTTCGAAATTTTTTGACGATATTTGCCGGAAATTAGTCGTTATTTAGTGTTTTATTAACAAAATTTGTCGTTTTTTGCGGTTTTTTTTGACAAATTTTGCCGTTTTATCGCGATTTTCGGGCAAAATTTGTCGTATTTTCACGATTTTTTGGAGAAATCTGCTTTTTTTTTTTGCAATTTTTTGAAGGAATCCGCCCTTATTTCGCTATTTTTTGAAAAAATCTGCCGTTTTTCGCGATTTTTTTGGGCGGAATTTGCCGTTTTTTCGCGGTTTTTTGAAGAAATCTGCTTTATGTTTTGGGTTTAGAATGAAATTAGCCATTTTTTCGAGAATTGTTTAACAAAATTTGCCGGAAATTAGTCGTTATTTCGCGATTTTTTAACGAAATTTGCTGTTTTTTCGCGATTCTTTAACGAAATTACGCGTCTCGTGGGACGCGTAAGAACTATTTTTTTGCGTCCCATCGCCGATTTTTTGCGTATTTTACACGCTATAGCGCGTCCGCGGCATCGCTAAAAAAAAAATCTTATGTGCGATCGGTTGCAGTTTTCTCAGGGCCTGAAAAAAGGCACTGGTTCTGCGGACCACTAAATTTTTCAGATTAGTGGTCCGATTGAATTATTGGTGGTCTCGGACCAGCGGACCCCCAAGGATTTCGAACGCTGAACTCACTAGTGAGAATTTCTTTCACACTGCCCAATTGCTTTTTTTTTTTTTACTTTACATTAATATCAACCTTTTGGTTTGGCTTAGTACTTTTATTCATTAAAAAGATAAAGTAATCGAAATCCCACTTTGAAATTTTATTTAAATGAAAAATATTTTAAATAAGTGCCTTAAAAAAGGTACGATGGAGAAAGAAAATCACACATAGTGAATTCTCCTAGGTTACTGCTAATTCTACTTTCAAAAAGTAAACAGTTATCTAAAATTTGTTTTTTTTTTCAGAGGGGGGGGGGTCTAAATTACTTTTATATGCACAACTTAATGTGAGTAAAATAACTGCATTTTATTAAAGGCTTTTACTTGCAGAAAGAATATTTTCCTATATTTTTTCTGAATAAAGTTATGTAATGACTTACTTATGCTGGCTAAGCTAAACATTTAATCCTTATTTTATAATATATTTAACTTTAAGTCTTTGTTTAATATTTATAATATCTAATGAACAAATGTTGAAGTTATAATTAATTATAGTTTTGATCTTGAATTCAAAATTTTGAGTTTTTTTATTTTTAAACTATTTATTACAAAACAATCTGAGCATAGGCTGAAAAACTGTTGCTTTTCTAAAAGAAAAAAAAAAAAAAAAAAAAAAAAAAAATTCTGAGTTGTCAAGTTGCATCAGCATATAATGTATCTGTTGGTTATTTGTTTAAATTTTTATGTTCATGTTGCACGTTGATGATTGCAAACAGAGAATTTTTATTATTTATTAAATCGCTATCATTATACTTACATTAAATTTTTCTTAAAATTCAGGCAAGAATTATGTAATAAAATTTGTTGTTATCTAATATTGTTTTTGTATTACTAAAATCTATTCTTACTTCAACATGATATCATTTCTCTATATCTGATTTGATTTTATCTAACTTATTATATCCTCAATAATTTCAAGTAATTTTCCATATTCTGCGATGAAAGAATGCCATCCACTCTTATTTTGCAATTTTTTTATACAGAGGCAATCAAATACAGGCTTTAGTGGCATTATATTGTGTTGAAGTGCTTTTTTTTTTCTTTTCTTTGTTAGTTAAGATGTCAGTATTAATAGCAGAGTTCTCGCTGTCACTCGTCAATGCGCCAAATTGCGCCTAAATTCTCCATTTGGCGAGTAAACAAGCGATTAGATTTGCCAAATTGCTATACTTTTTTTTTCTTTTCTTTTTTGTTTTTCATACATTTGCATATATACATACAGTAGACTCCCTCAAATCCGCACTCCTAAAATCCGCAACTCTCTAAAATTCGCACATATTTTATGGATGTAAACAATGAAACATTCAGTTCAGATGTAGGTACAAATTTTGACTTTTTTAATTTTATATCAATGCCATATATTTTGTAATTTGTAATTTTTGTTAAGGTTATTGATTTCATGAAGAAAGAATAATTTATTTCTAAAAAAATTAAGATATGGCTGATATCATTGGTAATCACAATCTTACTATACATATTTATGTATTAATCAAACTTTTTTATTTATTAAATCTGGCTAAACCTGAAATAAAGCTTCATTATTTTATGATCTTGATGTGAATTAATACTGTACCTTTATGAGGCAAGTTTCATTGAATAATTTAAGAAAAATTCATTTCATCTTTATAATGAATATTTAATTGTACATTATTGATTATTAATTTGACCTTTGCTTTTGTATTTTTATCATTTTAAAAACTATCTAAATTTTTATTATCTTAGTTTATTACTTATTTTAATATTTTAGCATATTGTAAGCATTCATTAAACTTTTGATTTCATTATTAATTACATTCAAATTACTTTTTAAAAAATGTAAACAAAGCAATGACCAGAAATCCGCAAAATTCTAAAATCCGCAAAACCTCTGGTCCCAAGCTGTGCGGATTTGAGGGAGTCTACTGTATTTTGGTACTACTCTGTTATCCCATCGACCAATTTCGCCAAATTATACAAATCGCTTAAATAATAGCCAAATTATACATATTGACAAAATTTTCATTTTAAATAATGAAAAAACAAATAATTAGTAAAATATTAAGAAAAAGTCTAAATAAAAATCAATGACATTTTAAACACGTGAATTGTATTTAATGTCATTGAATGTGACATTTACGATCATCCATTATTGGCATTTAATCGTATAATTTGGCGATAATTTTTTGGTCAACAGGATAACCTAGAAGTACCCATATTTACCTAGCAGATAGTTGAAATTAGATTAATAACAATCGTTTTCGCAGTTAATAAAAACTTAGGTTATTTTAGAACATATTGAAAAAAATGGGGTATATTAAAGAATTAAAGGGGTTTTTTTTTGTGCTACACGGCAAATCTATTTGGCTAATACTTTTTTCATTTGGCGAAATTTTTTTATTTTTAATTAGCCAAATTACTAATGTTGGTCAAATGTCAGCGATAACACTGTTAGTATATATGTTTATATAACACTGGCATTTGGCTAATCAAAAAGTACCTCCCCCCTTTAAACTTTATTATGTTAGTTATTCTTTTTTATGATATTTAATGTTTAATAGACTCTTGTGTTTGTTTTAGAAACAGAAAAATATTTCTTACATGATGAAACTCTAATATTATAATTGTAATATTATTTATTTTATTTTTCAGTTGATTTTTAAATTTTTGTCCACTGTGAAGCATGTGCAAGAGTCTATAGGATCTAATGACAAAGATTACAAGTTATAGTGTCCAGCCGGTGCCACTTTTAAAAGCATCATGGGGTGTTATTTGATCTCTGCTTTTGAGTGTGTACCAGCTAGACTGAAATTCTGGAAAGCACAGAGGTTTGATGCCAATGGACAAGAGCTCTGATGCCAAATTATGACTGCTAGCTGTTTTTAATCCAAAAATGTTTAAGGATGATCACCAAACTCTTATTCAAGTAAGATAAAAAGACTAAAAAAAATTAATTTTAGAATTTTAATCCTGTTGTAATAACTCTGGAGTTACTAAATTGTTTTTTTTCTTTGTTTAAAGATAAAAAAATTAAATATTCGGTAAGTTTTTTTTTTTAATTTAATTTCAAATTGATATTTTTTGCATTGAATTTAAATATTAAATTTTATTATTTCACTGTATTTTAAAGTTATGTATGAGTTACTCAACTACTAATCCCACCCCCCTCCTTTCCACTTTATTATTATTATTTTGCAAATTTAAAATCTGATTAATTTATTTACTTACTTTACTGACAGTTTCATTTAATTTTTATATGTAAAACAGCACTGCAATTACTACTTTATTTTATGAAAGAAACTTCATTGAAGTTAAAGAATTTAAATGTTAATTTTTTTTTTTCAAGGACATCCTTTGCTTTTTTTTTTTTTTTTTTTTTTTTTACTTAAAATTGGGATAAAGTTAAAGTTTCACAAGACTCTATTCAAGTCCCCTGCTCAACAACTTTTTGTGATAATGAAGATTATGACATTTTTAATGATGATAACATGGGGGTGAGAAATGGCTTTTGTCCTTTTTTTTTTTTTTTTTTTTTTTTTTGTCAATAAAAAATAAGCTAAATAAAACATATTTCATCAATTTGTTTTAAATTTTGTTTATAGTTTCATTCTGATAAGAAACTTCTCTGATTAGTTTTTGTGGTTCATTGGTTTGTATAAAGTGAGGGATGTGGTAAAACCCCTTGTCAATTCAGATAAATGGGTTTTACTTACACGCAGAATTATCCAATTTGCTCTAAATTTTCTATATAGGTTCATTCTGATAAAGTGCTTCTTTGATTGGATTTGGGGCTTCATTGATTAAGTATAAAAAGGGGATTGGGGGAATCTAACCCCTTTAACTTATATAAATTGGATTTTCATGCAGAATTATCAGATTTGTTATAAATTTTGATAGGTTGATTCTCATAAAACCCTTCTCTGATTAGTTTTGGTGGTTCATTGATTAAGTATAAAGGGAGTGAAATTGAGAGAGGGATAATCTCCCCCTTAATTTAGGTAAATAGGTTTTTCATGCAAAATTATCCGATTTGCTCTAAATTTTGTACATAGGTTCATTCTGACATAATTAAATATATATATGTATATATATATATATATATTTTGCATTGAATAGTTTAAGTCGATTTATACAACAACCATTTTTCGATTTGTTTACAAGTATTTTTAATTTAGTCACTTTTATTTTTGGAAACCAGTTCTAAAATAGAAACTTTCTTATATGAAAAAAACTGTAACCAAAATCAAAAAAGTAAAAACTAGCTCGGTTAGAGATTGTCCTTAGCTATCCTATGCAAAACAACCATTCAAAAATTTTAAAGTTAAAGCAAGAAATTTGAAAATAACGCCCCCCCCCCCCTCTTCCAATAGGATTAACATTAAAATTCTCATTCTTTTGCATGACAGAAGTAACAACTTAAGAGCCTATACTAGTCACGGAAAGAAACACTCATGCTAATGTTATACCTATGAGAAGATTATTTACATTTCTTATCTCATTTATATATGTATTAATCAGGGGTGAAGAATTTTTCCATATTCTTACCAGCCAAGGGATTATTTCATCAGCCTGCAAGATGCAACACACACGCAGTTGAAAATATTTATGACAAAATCGCATGCGATTACAGACAAAATTTCTATTAATACAATGCACTTTCATAATTCTTTTTTCTATAATATTTGGAATTACAGTCGAACCTCTATATAACGAAACTCCATACATCGAATTTCTCCATATAATGAATTTTTAGTAAGAACGGTCCCCTTTTCGCATCATTATATTAAAAACAGACTCTATATAGCAAAATATCTATCTCCATATAATGAATTTTTTCATAAATTGATCTTAATTTATTCAGTTTTAAAAAAGCTTCGAAATCATATGGAATCAATTTTCCATCACTTATTTTTCATTTATCGTTCAGTGGAAAGGTTTTTTTTTATAAATATTACTTCTCTCCTTATTCTTTAAATCTAACAAGTTCATCCCACCTCCCACACACCTTTCAACATCCTTCTCAAAACACAGTCAATTGAATTGTTACACATATAAGAGAGGAATCAATGAGAGCACATAAGAGAGACCTTCAAATGGAGGAAAATATCAACTACAATTTTTCATTCCTTGCTAAAATTTGAGAATTTTTTTTGAGAGCGTAACAATTGTAATTTTAAAATCAAAACAACAAAAAATTACAGATTTCTTCCTCTGAAATTTATGTAAGTCTTCCTTATTTGATTTTCATTAAGCTTTCAAATAAATGTCTTTTCTCTTTTTTGAAACTGCTTAAATAAGTAAGAAATAAAATGTTAGGTTAATATATACTTTTAAACATTTCAAATTCTTAATTAAAAAGATCAAAAATAATATTTGTTCAAAATTTACACATTAAATACTATTTTTAATATCATACTCTATACATCGAATTTCTCTATATAACGAATTTTTTACTGGAACGATGGATTTCGTTATATAGAGGCTCAACTGTATATATAACAGAGGTAAGATTAATATTAGATAGAACTTAATGCCATATTTACACTGTAATAATTTGGAAAGTTAAAATATCTAGATTAAAAAAGTGTTTCTGATAATGTGCGTATTGCCTACAGTTTTTCAAAAACTAAAAATGCACTCGCATTGTGAAAAAATCCACTCGCCAATGGCGAGCAAAATGATGTATTTCCCCACCCCTGTATATAATTTACATAAGGTATATACCTGAAATTGATAACTGTTATTGCATACATTTGTAGTATTTCTGTTTTGATTGTGGTTTGTTTATATGAGGCTAGTTTCATTTGTGGAACCTATTCTGAAAATGAAACTATCCTTATGTTAAATAAAAATTTATGACCAAAATCGAAAAAGTACAAATGCATAATGAAAGTATCAATCTCAGGTACTCTATATAAAAGAAATCATTTAAAATTCTAACAGAAATCTGTGAACCAGAATTAATATTAGAACTCAAGCTTTTTGCATGACTAACATTGGCTCTTAAGTTAAAAGCATGTTTTCTACTTTTGGGCTTTTAGTCAGCAAATAATCTGTAATAATAAAAACAAGAATAAAAAAAAAGATCAGTTTATAAATTAATGTGGATTGCATATTTACCTGTTTATTTTTTATTTTATTTACTCTAGAGGTAAGTATAAATAATGGGTATTATGTATGATCAAATTTTGGTAATATATATCATGATATTTACTTTCAAAATGTTTGATATTTTCATATATTTGATATTTATTTTGAAGCTATCATTGAGCATATATTTTCATTTAAAATAAATGTAAATTAATTTTTCAACTGTTATTGATTGTGTTATTCTATCGTATAAAAATTTCTTGATGCTGGATCCTATAGTTTGTGTTTTGGATGAAGCAATTTTTTTTTTCTTTTCAGTTGGTTTTTATTTTTGTCGTAAGTAAGGGGTGGGGGGGGGGAATCACTTTGAGAATATTGATTTATTAAGTTTTTATATTAAGTGTAATAATTTTCAGTTTCTAATTTATACAATAGACTCCCTCAAATTTGCAACTTTAAATCTGCATGTCATGGTGATGTAAACAATGGAACTTTCAATTCAAATATAAAGCCAAAGTTACATAATTTTTTAGTTTTATACCATTCTGTATGTATTTTAGCAATTCTCGATAATATGACTGAGCTAATGATTTTTCCTTGATTTTGATTGGGACACTTGATAAATGGCCAAACACCGCTTCCATCTCTTTTTTTCTTTTTTTTTAATCTTATTAAAAATATAATCCTTTCATCCATGTTTATTACAAAATACAAAACTTTCACTTAAGACTGAAACATTTAAAATATACGGCTTTCAGATTTTTTTTTTTTTTTTTTTTTTAATGAAAAGAAATGAAAATACTAAATAATGCTGCAAACCATGACATTTAATTTCAACTTCAAAATATTGTTTTAATTTACTACTGGGAAAAAAATGCCAAGTGGCGAGTTTCAGAAAATAACTAATTTTTTAATCAGAATGGAAACCTTGCATATGAAAGGTGATGGAATCAGCTTGTAGTTGTTTATGACAGTCACATGACTTGGATTTTTATAATATACATGAAATGATGAGAATAGAACAATATTTGGAAACTTATCACCAGTGCTTGGCTAACTTTAAAGTACCAAATTGGTCGCCTGGCATATACGACTTAGATTTTTATTATATAAGGGATGTAGATAAATATAAGTTTTTATAATAAAAAAATTAAGAAAATAAATTGGATGGTTAAAAAGAAATCATTTCTATTTTTTTGTAATCATTAATTAATATCATATGATGTTTTTAATGATGTTCACTTATGGCATAGTTAAATACCGAATACAAAATTTGATATATTTAGATGATTTTAGACAAAACAAGTTTATACTAATGGTTTATATATTTAAATGCAAAATTATTAAATTAACCATTTACAAACAAATATTTTAAAATAGGAATGCACCAAATAGTGATTTTGGACGAATGCCGAATATTTGGTCGAATACTGAATATTCCGCTTTCCAAATACTTTTTACATTTCAAAGTTTAGAGGTATTAAAATGCTATTTTTTAAAACAATTTTACATAATATTTAATAAAAAAAATTACATTTTGATAAATAAGAGCTTTTTATAAGAACATTTAATAGTAAAAAAAAAAAAATCTCCCTTGAGTTATTTAAAAAGCACAATTATAAGACTTTTTTAATTAATAAAATTTTTAATTTTATGGTTTCTTCAACGAATTAAAACAAAAAATTTTAAAATCAAAGAGAAATAATGAAAAAGTAGAAATTCTGAATAAAAGAATGTCCAGCTCATAGTTCTTTTCTTATGAACGATGGCATTTTCCACCCTTCCCATCACATCAAATTGTATGGAATCAAAGTATATAAGTTAAAAATATAGTTATGGTACCTTATTTATTGTTAAAGCAACAAACGAAAACACATGTTTGACTTAGAGTGAGGTGAAATACAATGTACTTTTTTTAACTCAATAAAGTTGATTATGGTTTCATGAATAAAAATTGTCTGCCTTGATGGCTATTACTTATCTCAAAAGTTTTCTTTTCTTGTTTAAGGACTTTTATTTGGGAAAAACAAGAAACAGATTATTTACTAAACAAAATTTAGGAACTTGCATCTGCACATCATTTATTCCTATGGAGAATTCTAATAAATCATCATTTTAATCCTTTTCAGGGTTAATTTTCTTAAGTTATACTTAACAAACAGCAAATAAATAATATAAAAACATTCTATTTTATTTAAATATGATTTTCTTTCTAATTATTTTAAATGTATTTGTAAATTGACAGTTAAAAGTAGAAATTGTGAAAAGTTTTTAAGAATGTGTTTTAAAAGGTTATATTAAGCATTGGATTCAGTTGAATACTTTGATATTCAGCAGGCCAAAAAATTTCATGTTCAGCCAAGCCGAATATTCAGGCTTAACCGAACAGTTTGATATTTGGCTTAGCTGAATATTTGGTAACATGGCCGAATAAGCCAAATTCTGAATATTTGGTGCATCCCTATTTTTAAGCTATTGTATATGTGAATACATAGTATAAGTATTTTAAATGGAATAATCAAATTTATTAAGGGACATAAACTGCTCAATGAAATTTATTCTGACTTCTTGGGCTTTGCAGTTTTTACATATTCCTTTACTTATACTAAACCTATTTTATAAACATTGGAAAAAAAAAAATTATGAATAATAATGATTCATAACCCCTATCATGCGAAGATCTTCACTGCATCATTTTATATAAAAGATAATTAAATTTTCAAGAATGAGATAACTTACATAATTTAAGAAACTAAATATACAAGCAACATATATTTTTAATCTAGAATAGAAAATTTCCGTGGAATGCTAGCATTATCTGCATCTGTATGTTACTTGAATGAGAAAGGTGCATTAAAATGATGTTAAAAAAAAAAAAAAAAAAAAAGACTACAAAAGTATGCTAACAGATGTAGTGGAGGGTATACATATACCATATACCTTCTGGATTATTTAAAAAAGCATCATACACCCTCTTTACCAATAAAGCTATAGTATGTACACTCTATTTTGCTCCTCTGCTTTAAGCATATACCGTTGGTTTTCATCTACAACTTCACCACTGGTCAACAGTACAGTGGATGTCACGGAATTTTGTTTCAGGAGGATGTTTGTGTACGTGTGTGTGGGGGGGGGGGGATTGGGTTACTAAGCATAAGTAATATGTGGGATTTGCGAAAATGGCTTAAATTATGCCCCCTCCCTCCTTTTGCGGTACACACCAGAATAATAGCAAGAGATGTTTTGAAGTGATAAATTAAAAATTTAACTGTACAGTATTATTATAAATCCACAAACTTGCATATAAGTAACTAATATTTTTTACTGGTAATTTGTGCAATAAATGATATGTACTATATGGAGTAAATTTCATTACTATTATTATTCAATTTAATTAAATTAGTGTAAATTTTATTACTAGATAAATTATAAAAAAAGTAAAAATCAGTGTATAAATTATAAAAAAAGAAAAATAAATTAAACTTATGTAACAAATCAAAACTGCAATAAGAAATTCAGTTGTTATATTTTATCTAACATTTTTACTCACAAATCATGAAATATAATGGTTCAAATTCAAGTTAAAATTTGGAATTGTTTTGTAAATTTAAGCCGTTCTCCATATACCTGTACAGTATTAATATAAATTTATAAACATGCATTTAAGTAGCTATTATTTTTTTACTGATTCATTTGTGTAATAAATGGTATATGTACCATTATTAGTGTAAAATTTATTACTAGATAAATTATAAAAAAGAAAAAGAAATAAATCAAAAACTGCATTAAGAAACTGACTTTATTAAATATAATTTATTTTTCTTTTGTAATATTTTTATTCACAGATCATAAGTACACTGGTTCAAATTTAAGTTAAAATTTTGTATCCAATGTCATAAGATTATTTGTCATAAGATCAACTGTAAAATTAATAAAAAGAAAATCTAACAAATGAATCAGTGTATAATTTTCCATCAATACTTAATTCATCCGATTGAAATATTTCATATTTAAAGTAAAAATAACAGCATCTTTTTTTTAATGAAAATTAAAAATAATAATTTTTTGAGCGAACGATCCCCCCCTCCCCTCAATCTTTTTTTTCAAATATTTCATGTAGATGTTGAGAAATGTTTTATTTTACTTTAGATATTCATTCAGTTACTCAAATTTATTCACAGATTATTATTTTGCTTAAAATATTCTCTCAAACTAAACGAAAAAAATAAACAAACAAAAATAGCTTGACGTAAACATTCATTCTGATTGGTTTCTTCACACTTCCTTGGAATTTGAGACGTCACTTCCTTTCAAATGCCTCGGAATATATATCGATTATTCCGAGGCCGGAATCTGACTAGGGGAGAATAGCTCTTTCCATTCTAACCGGAATAAAGTCCATATTCCGAGTGAACTGAATTCCGATCCCGTTCCGCTACGGGATAAGGGGAGAATAAGGCCGCGTCGCGTATTTCCGAACTGCGGAACTTTTCGCCAAATTTTGGCGAAATTGCTTCCTCTTGGATAAGTCTATGGCACCCCTGCACTTGGTTCCGCATTTTGAAAAAAGCAACCCTTTCGTTCTACGTGAAGCGGAACGGAAGATTTTCTCGCATTCCCATCCACAAACAAACAAGTCAGACACAAATTTAAAAACAAATAATATTGAATATTCTGAACCACTTGCTCTTTTATCATTATTTTTTCGTACACATCGTACTGAATAAACTGAAATATACATTTTTTAAGTGTTTTGTTTTATATAGATTTTTAGAGGATGATTATTAATTAAATTTTGAAGCTTAATTCTTAGATATTCAAATTTTATAGTGCTAATCATTTTAGTTAATAAAAATTGTGTGTCTGATATTATATTTTCGCAAACTATAACACACTACATTATGGACAATACATTATTAGATTTAGTTATTTTGTAATTGGATAATGCTGTCTTTTTGAAATACTTATTCAGAAAATATTAACTAAGCTTTTAACTTCCTTTTTTATGCATAATCTCTTTTCTTACTTATACTTATTTTATTACATGTTAACTATACAGTTTCTTTTTATATTAAAAAGAAGTATTTAAATTTACAAATGGTTGAGACAAAAATTAATTTTGGTAATTATAGTTATCATTTTTATTCCAAATTGCTGAAAAGTTTAGCAGTTCGGAAATACGTCATATTTAAATTTACAAATGGTTTGTTTGATGTACCAAAAGCATATTAAATATTGGGACAAAAATTAAGTTTTAGTGACTAATATTATAGTTATTATTTTTATTCCAAATTGCTGTTGATTGTTTGTAATCATCAAAACAAAAGAATGATTTTTGAAGCTGAAATTTAATTTAAAAAATAGTCAAGGCAAATTCATTTGTTTAGAAATGTTATCAAATGAGCACAAATAAAATGATACATTTACATTAAAGAATAAATTTTTAACCTGTATTTGATCTGTAAAAATTTTCTGACTATTGCTTTTGTAGATATGGTAAAAAGAAATTTTAATTTTATGTTTTCTTACAGACAAAAAGAAATTAAATATGCATAACAAGGAAATGTAATTTTCAGGAAAATATAAAGTCTAGTTTATAGAATTCAATATAAAAACATTTTTTTTTTTATTATTGAGGGAGAAGGGAATAAAACTATATGATCAACCATTTATTTATTTATTGTTACAATAAAATATTAGAGCAGAAAAAATAAAAAAATATTATAATTAAAGGTTTTTTTTTTATTATTATTTTAAGAAGTAAAGTTTATTAGGTGACTAATTTATTTTTAAAAAGTATAAGTAGAAAAAAAAAGCCTTTAAATGTTTAAAAGAATTTGAATTCTATGTGCTCCCATATGTGGGAAGGGAAATATTGATCAATTATATATTGTGACAATAAAATGACAAAATATAGAATATTATCTTTTTTTTTCTTCTTTTTCAATTAAACAGTTTTAAAGTTTGAGTAGTGTGTGTAGGATGGCGGGTGGGACATCAAAACAGAGAAGCAAAATCTTCACAGAAAGAGGGTAAAATAAATTCTATAAAATTATAATATTTATTTATTTATTTTTGAGGGGAGTACCTTTTTTTAGGTGCGTTCGTAATTATATAATACGTAGCACCTATAGTGGTCGTTCAGTCCGTCTGCATATAACAACGCAAAAACTACCCAACCGAATCGTTTGAAATTTAAAATACATAATTATTACATAATTTTGTTGAGTCATTTCAAATTTTATGAAACTCGGATGCATAGATCAATTACAGGGGCAATCAAAAGTATTCCATTACATTACGGTCAATGGGGAAAAATGTTTCAAATGCATTTTAATCGTGTTACACTCATGCAAACTTAATAAAATTTATATGCAACTATATAGTGCATATTATAATATACATCTTACATAATTTGTGGTGCAAAGAACATTTGTTATTGATTTACAAGGCCACACAAAAGTATTCCATTACATAATGGTATAGGACAAACATTGTTTGATGAGCGTTTTAATTGTAATTCACTATTTACAATTTTATGAGATTGATATATGAAAGTAATATTTTTAAAACTTCGTTATCGTACGAACGCACCTTCACGTGCAATTTCTAATTTGTTAATTATAGATTTCAGATAAATAAACATTTGTAAACAAAAAAACCAGCATTTAAAATTCCTATCCCCCCCCCCCCTTCTTTCTAAAGTTTACTTTACTTGTGAGCTTGTTTTGTTTGAAAATTACCCCCATTTTAAATTCCAACGATTTTTTCTTATAGTGTGAAGTTGCTTTTATGGAAAATAATTGTGTCAAGGAATTGTGTGAAGGAATCTATATTTTTTATTTGAGTGATTTCTGTTTTTATCGCTTTAAAAATTGTATTTCTATGTTAGTTGGGTGCATATCTTGCAATAGTTTTCTTTCAACAATAAAATCTTTTATTTTTCAATTGTGTATATTAGAAACAACGTCTTGATACTGAAATAAATATTTTAGTTTGTTATATTTATTTATTTATTTATTTTTTAACAGGGTTGGCTAAAAATTTTTTTTTTTTTTTAACTAATTATTTTGGTTTAAACCTTTTTTTTTAAACATCCTTTCTTATTACATATACATGCTTATTTATTGAAAAGATACACATTATTGGGTTATAAGTAGTGTAACTTCATTTTAAAATAATTTAAATTAAATAATTACACTGTGAATTTATGAAGAAAATTGAAAAAATTCACATTTTAATTTTAATAGCAAACAGTCTTTTGTTCGAATAATAAGCTGTTCTACACAGTGAAACATTGATACTCTGAAAATTTTTATAAATAATCTTTTGCTCACTAAAAATGAATACATGGATATAGTTTGATAAATATACTCTCTTCCACAATTATTCAAACAAGAAATTTCAAATATTTCTTGGGATTTTGTTTTCGGAGTGACAATTTGAAGTCAACATTTTTAGTCATTAGATTCAGCAGATAACAGCAAAAGAAAAAAAATGTTATTATTAAAATGCTATAATTAGCACCCAATCTTTGAATACTCTTTTATTCAATTTCATACTTGATTTTAATTCTTCAAGATAATCTCCCCAATCAAGAAAAAATTCTTTTACAGCTCGAGCAAAATCTTAAAGATTGTGTTATCTTAATAAATGCATTAAATAATCTGCATTTTTTTAGATTAAAATATTTTATGCAAAATATTGAATATTTTAAATCTATTTTATGTTTGATCAATTTTTATGTTTAAAACTCTTTCTTTAGAGCAATACATATGTTCATCAACACATACTGATTTTAATCCTAAACTTAAAAATATGACCTAAACCCAGGGCCATAGCTAAGTGGGTGCTATGGGCGGCTCAGCCCCCCCCCCCCCTGGAAAAGATTCCAAGGTCACTAAACGAATTTCTGTTTCAAAAATTCAAATGAAATTCTGTTCAAAAATCTAATTTAGTTTTGAGATCTTTTTACAGTTCTGCAGAATTACTAAATTGTATCTAAAATAAGTTCTTCAACACTCCTTCATCCTATTTGTACATATGAATCTAACATGATGTTTAACATTGCACCAGTTATACACTCAAAATTTTCATTATCATATACTTTTCTTTGTATAAAATGAAGTTATTATAACAGTTTAATAAGAAACTTAATACCTACAATGTAAATATGCACTAATTTATCTTTCTGTGTGAGAGGAAGAGAAAAAAAATTATGAGCCCCCCCCCCCCTACAGTCTCTTGAGTCCTCCCCCCCCCCCCCCCCCCCCCCCCCCCCGCTATAGATCATTTCTAGCTACGGCCCTGCCTAAACCTTTTACATTTCATGCTAATTGCTGAAATAGAGTGTTAAAAGGTAGAAATTATTTATATCCAATAATCCTAAAGCATGTAAATTATAAAAAAAAAAAAGAAAATGTCATTAAATTTCTTCTAAAAAAAAAAAAAAAAATTGTTTTATTGAGAAATTAACCAGTTGGTTTAAACCATGGTTAAAACCGATTGGTTTATATTGTGCAAATCCTGTTTTAATGAAATGAATGAAAATTTTATATTTCAAAAGAAATTAATACAATAAGAATAATTCCTGTAGAAACAATATTGAATAATTTACCTGATGTGGTGTCTGGCTAACATTAAGTACCCAAAAGTGTTATGAATTTGAACAATAGGATCAAATGGTATAACAAGGATTACACTATTCAATATCTCTCCATCCACATCCATAACAGGTAAATAAAACACATCTCTCAGCTACATTAAAAATTCAAATATGAGAAATGTTGCAAAATTGTTACTGAACAAAAATTGGATAATTGCATATTATCTGACTAGATAAAGAGATTGCCAAAAGTGGTTGTCATTTGCCAGTTCTGTTTGTTAACTGTCCACTAGGACTTGGTGATAAAATCAACATAAAATATAAATCGTGATAAAAGTATTAAAAAATCGTATACAATGATATAGCATGAATATCACAATCTTGATGCAAACTGCGATTATTATACTTTTTCATTAACCCACAACTTTAAACAGCACATTAACTTGCAGAATTCAAGATTCTACCATTTTAAACTG
Organism: Maratus speculifer; assembly: GCA_964019185.1. NCBI lineage: Eukaryota > Metazoa > Arthropoda > Arachnida > Araneae > Salticidae > Maratus > Maratus speculifer. The sequence goes on along the minus strand of OZ025293.1, from coordinate 134,404,997 downwards.
TGATATTAAATATGATTTTGATTATTATGATACCAACGGAATGATTTCTACAATCCTAAACCATAATTCCTCAAAATTCTTCCAGTTTCAACTCAACCTTGATAAGAGAAATTGAAGCTTCGGTTTCAAATATGATACACGTGATTTCTCTCAGCCTAAACCATGATGAATCCTATTTTTCAAAATTTCACCAGTTTCAACTGTAGTAAAAGAAAAAATGAATCTTCAGTTTTGATTAGCATAATACCATTAATCTGCCCCCCCCCCCCCAAACCTGACGGAAAATCGTAAAATAGTTAGAGGGGAGCGCTTACACGGGATTTTTCCGCGATCGTTTCACAAAATTTGCAGGGATGAATCATGATAAAATGAATGAATCATGAATCTTTGAATGATTCATTAATTTTGATATTTGAAGCAATAGTTGAAAAAATTTGCGTTTTTTTTTTTTTTAATTTAAATTCTGTCGGAAAAACACAGAAAAAAAGAGAAATTTGTAAAAAAGAAAAGCATGAAATCAATTCAAAAAATGCACATTTCATCAAAGATTCATGATTCTGTCGTTCTCAAGCGATCCGTTTTCAGCAATTTTTTTTGAGAGGGAGGGTGCTTTCTCGGGATGTTTTGAAAATTTCAAATCTTCTATAAAATGGGGAGGAGGCGTTTGATCGGGAAGGGCGGATTAACGGGCTTTTATGATACATGTCATGATTTCTCTGTCTTAACTATGATAATTCATCAAAATTCTTTCAGCTTCAATCGTGATGTGAAAAGGTTAGTTTTTTTCTTTTTTCATTAAAGGGACATTGGTCAAAACATACGATATCCTATCCAAGTTTCCTGGTTGTACAAACATAAGAAACAGTCTTAAAGTTTAGATAAAAGTTTTTTTTTTATTCAGAATTTTTTTTTAGTTAAATTCTCAGGACTGTTCTCAAAAAAGTATTATTTCATGCAAAAAATTCTGGCATTTCATAGACTTAACCAGCCTTTTGAACGGGGGGTGCCCAGATTTTTTAACCAGGACCTGTTGGGTACAAACAATATCTTATATAATAAAACCCGTTAAAACAGAATATCATGAGACTGCTCGAATTTCCGTTTTAAACAAGTTTTTATCTTAGAAAGTATAATTGTGTGGTATTTTTTTTTAAAAAAGGGCCCAAACACAATTTTGTTTTAGTGAGGGGTATTAGAAGAGGTTCAAAATAAAATCTAATAGTTTTAAAAAAAAAAAAAAAAAAAAAATATATATATAATTTTTTTTTACAACAGTGATACAAGACAGAGACTGTGTGCGGACACAAGTGTGAAACTTTGAGGCACCCTAACGTCTAATAAAAATTAAAAAAGGATTTTTATTATGCTGGAAACTTCTATAGGCGCAAAAAAAAAGCTGTATGAGATCTAAAATATTGTATTAATCAAAGTCTTGTGGATGAAATTTAGTCGGATGATAAACCTCATCCGGCAAAATACACATACATGTGTGTGTATGCATAAATTACCAGCATAATTATGACCATAATAATAAATGTCACAATAAATAAAAAAGTTAAAGTATTTAGTCAAATTTTATGATAAAATCCCATTATAAACTCGGATCTCAAAGCCACAATAAAAATATTAATGCTAGTGTTTTATAACCAGGTACCACGTCGGATTAGGCGTACCATAGAGGGTTTCAGTTATAAGTAAACAAAGTAAGTACAAAAGTTTAAGTGCAAAAGTCATTTAAACTTGATAACTTTTTATTTATCAAAAAATGGAATACGCAATTCCATTTCCAAATCGCTTCAATAGACAAATCTCTTGAAAGCAGCACACGACCAAAGCCTGTGAAACGATCACAGCACGCAAAGCCTGCCACGCCGTGCATCATCGAGGGTGCACACATGCACTCAGCACATCACTCTGGCATCACTGCCAGCACAACATGTGTGTATATCGCTCGTCCAACGTCAACGCGACGTTCTTCTCACTGGGCAGTGGAAAAACGAGTTTCTCGCAGGAAGCGATCAAGCTAGCCTTTTTCTCGGCACATAAGATCTTGCTTTCTGACCGTGGGTTCTCCGGTTTGAACCCTGCTTGGGCACATCACTTGCAATCAGATAAAATTAAATTTAATAAAAAAATATCTTAGTGTGTTAAATTTTTGCTATATTTTAACCTTTAGATTTACAATTTGCAAAAAAGTCTAATGTGATGATTAAAAATGAAGGTCATTTTCTGATTCATTGCTAAAAAGTACACAAAAATCAAATACCAAAAGTTAAAAAATGCAGCCATCTCCTCTATTATGTAGTATTCCTTTTCTGTTATTTTTTTAACTTTGAAAATTTATGATTTACGAAAAAATCTTGACCCAATAGTTAAAATTTAAGGTGATTTTTGGTTTCATCAGTAAAGGATACAATAGAAAGTTAAAAAACACAAATATCATCGTCTTGTGTTATCTAATCCAAAACTTTTTCTTAAAATTCTTCGCAGTAATTTATCCAAAATTTTTTGCATTATCCTGTAAAATAAGTATAAATGGTAACTACCAAAAATCATAATAATATTTAAGTGTCATCGTATTTATGTCAGTATATAAAATTTAATCTTGTTTGGATATTTGAAAGTGAATTAAAATTTGAATTGAAAAAGCATACTATCGTTGAAGCTAAATAAAAACTTATAAAAATAAATCCTAAAAAGAAACAGTCTCAAATTCTTACAAAATGATACATGTGATAAAATATAATTATTTTGGACATTCTGAAAGTTAATTCAGCTGTAATATTTGTACGATATTTTTTTCAAAGTGCAGAGACACATGAAATAATTTCTTTGAATAACTATAGGCACATGACATATGATCCCTCATATCATGGTCGATCTCATTTGTTTTCAGAAAGTATAAGTCATGCGTTTCTGAAGTGTCATAACTCTGTCAATTTCAATATTATATAAACAGGACTTTTTTTTGTCTTTCTTGTTAGTGTAATAAGAAAAATTTACTAAATGTAACTTATAGGACGGGGTGACCATATAAAAGTTTAAATTAGGGATGGGACAAATAGTGATTTAGCCGAATACCGAATATTCGGCCAAATTTTAGGCCGAATACCGAATATTCGGCCGGCCGAATAGTAAAATTTTTTTTCCAATAAAAAAAATTAAATTTTGATTATATATAACTTAAAAAATAGGAGCTCATTAATAATTATTACTCTTAAATGTGCTTTTAACTGTATTTTTAAATTTGAAAAACTTATTTTAACACAAAAAAATTATGAAATTGCATTATATTCTTTATTCTAATGTACATCAAATTGATTTTCAGTAAGTCAAGATGGGAAAATATTTCCAGTAAAATATGAAGAATGTACTTCACTTTTACTATCAATTGATACTTCTTGCATTCAAATTCAATAATATTCTTAATCTCTCTCTCTCTCAGAACTCACAAGGACATATTTTCTGAAATAACCTTTAATGAAGTAAATTTGATCATTTAGAGTTTGTGTCCCTAGTGATAAGCAAATTTGTAAGAATGATACTGTTCTGAAATCAGATGCCAAGCTTTAAATTACAAATTACGTTAAAGCAAAAGGTTATGCTTAAAGTAGAATGCATATGTTAACAAAATCTTTGACATTAGAATCGGCACATACAATATTCAACTTCAATATTCCACTTATTCAACAAGCATTAAAAGGATAAACAGAAGTTGATAACAACATGAAGGAAGGAAGATTAAATTAAAAATATATACATAATAATGTTACATATTTAAGTCAGTAATTATGCAAGTAATTACTTAAAAGTGAAAACTATAGATTGAAAAAATTATTTTGTTGAGTATTTAGAATTTATATTAAAATATTTATAAAACCATCTTCATAAAGCAAGTTGTGTCATATAATGTGCATCGAGTTTGACACCAGTTCTGCTTTCAGATGTATCGTTGTATTTGGAATGGTGATATATATTATATTTAATTTTGAAAATGAATCTTCATTAACACACCTAGTGAATAAATTTTTTCATTTCTTAGTTTATAGAAAATAAGTTATGAATTTCATAAGAGCCTTTTTTACATGTGCATGGAATTTGCAGACATTAATAAATATTCGAGCGTTTTAGAATAAGGCAGTGTTTTTATATCTTGAATTGTAATATATCATTCTCTAATGATGACATTTCCCGTATAATTAAATCTCCAACTTGGGTAGCATTTTCTAGAATATCACTAATTTTTATAGGAAATACAGAAAGGCTGTATATTTTTTAGCATCTGAATTACTCTATATTTTGTAAGTAAGAGTGAGAATGACTTCATAAATGAAGTAGCCAATTTGAATTAGAGAAAAAAAAAATTGCAAGAATGAAATTCTTTAAATCCAAAATTTATTTGACAAGATATCTTTCACTATTCGGCGAGATTTTAGCAATATTCGGCAAGATATCTCTAAATATTCGGCTACAGATATTCGGCCGAAGTATTCGGTCAACAAGCCTTCAATATTCAGCCAACCGAATATTCGGCAAAAGGGCCGAATACCGAATAGTGGCCGAATATTCGTCCCATCCCTAGTTTAAATTTCGTAATTTTTTAATAAATGTTTTTATTAACCAGGGGGGATTGTAAGTTCATGAAGAAATACCTGAAATTTCAGCGAGAAAATTTATCTCTACGGGAACAGGGGGAAAGAGAATATAATTTATTACAGGGAGGTCAAATTACATAATTTATAAATTTTGATTATGTTTAGCAATCTTATGAAATTGATAGTTTAATCTTATTTTATGAATTGAAGTATCAGAAAAATTGAAATTTTAGTACTGTAAAATTAAAAAAATACCTGAATTCTGATATATAACCTAACATAATCACCCCTGATTAAGCCAAATCAATTTTAAAATATTTCTTTACCTCATTTAAAACATTTTTGTAACTGGAACTATATGTTTATGACTTATAGTTTAGGAATTAGCCATCGTTGAGAGTGGACACCCTGATTTGTGCATGTGTGTTTCTGCCGAGAAAGGGTTCAACAGCTTTTTAAAAAAATCAGGAAATACAAATCCAATTTTAGAAAATATATTTTTTTCAAGTTGTTAACATTATTTTACAATTTTTTTAAAATGCACCTTTTGAAAAGGAAAGGTATCCAGTATAGATTTTTTTTCCCACGTCGGATTTTTTTTATCATAAGAAAAAAAGTTTTAATCGTCCAAAAAATACCTGAAATTTTAGTACATATGACGGCCTCTTTAAAATTTTGTGAAAAAAATAGGTACTACTCTGTTATCCCGTCGACCAATTTCGCCAAATTATACAAATCGCCAAACTAATAGCCAAGTTATACATATTGACATAATTTTTATTTTAAATAACGAAAAAACAAATAATTAGTAGAATATTAATAAAAATATTAATAAAAATCACTTAATGACATTGTAAACACATGAATCGTATTTAATGTCATTGAATGTGACATTCAAGATCATCCATTATTGGCATTTAATCTTATAGTTTGGCAATAATTTTTTGGTCGACGGGATAACCTAGTAGTACCAAAAAATAATATTTAATAGTGGAAATATCAGCTGAGTTTGCCACAAAACATCCCACGTTTTAGCATTTTCATCAAAAATTTCTCAGATTTTTTAAACTCCCCAAATATTTCAGTTTTGTTAATGATCAGTGCTTGAAAATTCAAAAAACTTTAAGGTTCCCAGATCAAAAACGTAGATTCCCAGAAAAATTTATGTATGAACATTTTGATGAAATTTGCCGTTTTATATAAATTTTTTGGCAAAATTTGTCGTTTTTTCGCAATCGTTTGAGGAATTTTGATTTTTTTGACAAAATCTGCCGTTTTATTGAGATTTTTTGACAATATTTGGCTTTTTATTGTGATTTTTTGAAGAATTTTCTCGTTTTTTGCAATCTTTTGACAAAATCTGCCTTTTTTGTGATTTTTTGGCAATATTTGCCATTTTATTGCAGTGTTTGAACAAAACCTGTTGTTTTCAATATTTTTTAATGATATTTATCACTTTTTTTGCAATTTTTTGACTAAAATTTCTGATTCTTTCATGATTTTTAAACGGAATTTTCCAGTTTAAGATTTTTTAACGAAATATATCATTTTTTTCGCGATCTTTTGATGAAATTTGTGTTTTTTCCCGCAATCATTTGACGAAAATCTGCATTTTCTGTAACATTTTGATGAAATTATGCATCCCATGGGCCGCTTAAGAGCTATTTTTGAGTCCCGTCTCCGACTTTTTGCATAAATCATACGTTATAACGCATCCACATCATCACTTTCGGACACGTCGATTTGTTACCTGAATGAAAAAATATACGTTCCCAGAAAAAATTTCTGGGTTCCCCGGGAATACTATTTTTTGAGCCCTGTTAATGATGTAAATGTGATCTAAAGTTTTAATACAATCTAACAAGATTGTGTTAAAATACTGATTTTTTTAGAATAGGAAAAAGATAGTCTCCGAAATGCGAGAGTTACCTTGGTCGCAACTTTTTTGAGAGAGTTAAAATTCGCATTTTTGAAAAATAATAGTTGAAGAGATGGTTTCAAATTTATAAATGCTTTTTTGTTGCTGTGTGTCTAAAATTGAACTCTGAGAGAGTGGAGCCGAAAGGGAGAAATGTTTGTCTGCAAAAATTAATTTTTGAAAAAAAAAAAAATTGAAGGATTGATAGCGATGTTTTTTAAAGTAATTGGTACATTTACGAAATACGAAAAATACGTACAAAATACAAAACTTAAGAATACATTGTCTGTTTTATTTTTAATTAATTTGCCCAATAGATGTTAAATTACTCACCCCTCTCCACTCAAAAAAATTTCATTTGGTTCCACTCTTCTATGCTCTGTGAAAAGCAAGGATTGATCACAGTGCTGAGTTTTTAAAAAACTGATTGCTTTTTGATAGCTTGGCTAATCATCAAAAAATTAAAATCTAAGTCTGGGGTGTGTCAGAACCTGGACCTGTCTTGGACTATCCTCAGACTTTTAGATGAGGTAGATTTTGCTGACCATGTCATACACATACAGAAAATTTTCTTTTATTGGTTTAGACGCAATCTATTATTATTGCATTTGTATTATTTTTTCTGGGATATTGAAATTTCTCGTTTAATGCAGGATTCTAATACAGACAAGTTATATTTTCACAGGCTTTGCTCTGTTTCGAATTTTTATTTATATAGCTGCCCACCTTCCTTATTTTTCAATTCAATAAAACATGTTTGGAACCAGAAATTTAATAAAGATAAAAATATATAAGAACTCTTTTGAAAAAAAAACTTATTTTATTAAATAAATGTTCTGGGGGAAAAAAATTGCTGACCTTTTGAAAATCAGAAAGGTTTGAAACTATACATTTGTAAAAACTAATGGATTTTTTTTTTTTTCCCCATAAACTGAAGTTGAGGTAGGAATGTAACGAGCTGTTAATTCCCAAATTGGCTCAGTCGAGCTCAACAATCTGATTGGCTAAAACTGAAGGAAGTGATGTATATTCGAGGCGGTGCTAAAAAAATTAAGAACAACTGGACCCAAATGCAGGAATTTGCTCAATGAAGGTTTATGTATTCAGAGGTTTTGGAGATTAAGGAGTACAGATTTGTCCATTTTTCTATATAATACATAAGTTTAGACTAAGCCAATTTGGGAATTAACGGCTCTTAAGAATGTGAGGCAACAATTGAAATTCTGCACACAGGCACCCCCCTGCATTACTAAATCCCTTAAAAATTAATATCTTAGATCATTAAATTGAATTTACTCTTACATCAGAAATACATAATAAAAGATAAAAGATTTCAAAAAGCAATAAGTGACTTACTTTTCATAAAGATAGGCAATGAATCCACATATAAGTAATCTTCAGCAAAATAAAAATGTGTAGCTTCTACATCCATGAAGGATATAAAATGTGATTTAGCCTGCAAGTTTGCATCCCAAAAGACTAAAGATTATTTTTAACCTATAGCCTCCCAGGTACATTCCCAACGGGCCATCACCAATGATGCAGATGTAGAAAAAACAGAGCGTACATCCTAGAGTATATACTATAGCTTTCTTAAGAAACAGAGGGTATATGGTGTTTCTTGAAAAAATCCAGACTGTATACGATGTATATCCACCACTACATCCCTGGCCATCACAGAAGTAACGAAAAAGCCTCAACTCAGTATATTTTCCTTTTTTGTCATCATGTTAGTGACAATAACTGATGTTGCTGATGAATAGGTCCAGCACAGATACACCTCAACACCTATTCATACATTCCTTGTTACATTTCTATCATCAACTGTAGCAGCTAAAGCAAATAGCAAAATAAAAGAGAAAAGAATATCAAACATGTATTCATATGCATAAATTATTTTTTTTAAAGAAAATATTATTTACAAATGCAGAAGTATTAGCTAAGAAATTTAAGTACATACTTATTTGAAACGATAAGACAAAAATCAAAATAGTTACGCTACTGTACCATCTAGATATTTATTACAGAATGCTAATTATGAAAAAACATTCAAATATTTGGAATAAATTTATAGTATGGTATTTTCAAAAGGATATGATACTGCTGAGATATCGGAGAAATACTGCAGGATATGATATAAAAGTTCTTTTGTTTACATTAAATTTTCATCAAGTTTTGGGATAAAATTGTAATGAAGATTCATAAATGATGAGCTTCAACACCTTAAAAATAATCTTTGTTTACACCCCCCCCCCCCTCCCCTCTATTTTTTAATCCCCTGAGCAAACTTCATATAAAAAAAGGACTTTACAAAGTTAAATTTCAGCAAAACACTAGTCATGCATAGCTTAAAATTGTAATCCCTCTCAAGGTTTAAATTTTATTTTTTTTTCTTATGAAAAGTGACACTCTTTAATATAACACAATATTAATAAATAAATTGCCAAAATTAAGGCAAAAGGTTGGAAACCTAGAGATGCATCTCAGAATTCAAGTCAGAAATATGCAAAATAAGTTTATTTTCTAAATTTTGAATGAAGAAATTGAACAGTTGATAGAAAAAACATGGCTTTTCAATATCAGATAAAATACTTTGTTCTTTGAAAACAAGCATAATGTTGAAATTACCAGTTTGTAAATACAGCCAAATACCAGGCTCAAGATTTAAAAATGATAGTTTTCAATATGAATTACAAATAGTATTTATTTAGCTAGATTAGTATATTTCAGGTATCAGAATTTATTTTGAATGAAAAAAATTGCTGCTGCACTGTTAAACTTAGCCATTTTCAAATTCTTTTTAAGTTAGTTTTGTTGTGGTAGTCAGAAAAAGTGTGGATTTAAAGTAAATATAAAAGGGTAAGTTAAGCTTATTTAATCTGTAAATTACATAAAATACTTTTTTAATAATAATTTCCTGCATTTTTTTTCTTTTTACAAAATAAAGTACAATTAATAATATCTAAAAAAAAAAAAAAAAAAAAACATGTGGGGTAAAAGTTATACTGTTAGGCTTAACAAAAAATAGAAATTTATCATAATAGACTTGTTTTTTTATGCAATTACTTAAAAATAATAAAACAAATTATATATACTACATTTAAATATTGAGGAACTAATTATCAAAATTTGAAAAATGAACAAAAGTTGAGTTTTTGGAAATTCTAATAGCACAACAATATTAGAAATGTACTGCCAAACTTACAAAAATGAATAGTTATTCTAACTTTACTTTTGTCATGTTTTAGAAAAATAACTTATTTTAATCTTCAATTCAGTCAGGGGGGTTTAAAAAAACAAACTGTCCAGAAAAATACATTAAAAATGAACTTTTAACAAAATTATAGCAATAGCAGTCCTTTACATTGCTAAATTATCTGGCACAGTTGTCATATCCGCACCACATTGGCAGGATTGCTACTAATTAGTGATTTTATGCCCTGAATGGCAACCTACTCATTGTTTCTTATTAATAAATTGTTTATTTTTAATTTCTTTTTTAAATTGATATAAATTATTCTGTTCTATAATTAAACTTTTTTATTTTCTTTATAAAATAGAAAAAATTAAAAAATGGTATTAGAAAAGTAAGTTGTTATCAAATTGGCATCGAAAGAAAAGCACACCAACGTGGTGTGCATATGTCATCTGTGCCAGTTATTTATACTTCAACTGTTTTGTGCAATTATTCATGCATAGCGTAAATTTGTAATAGCTCTTTCAAAATTAAATTTCTTTTTAAAGGAAAGGCTGCACACTTTAAAATAAATACATAAAATTAATAAATTACTGAAATTAGGACAAGAGGATGAAAACCTCGACAGAGCCTTCAAATTTCAAGTTAGAAATATGCAAGACAAAAATTCATTTTCTAAACTTTAAATTGGTAATTTTGTTTTGATAAAATCTATTATTTCTTAAACTTTATTTACAAAGAACATTTAAAATGCACATGCAATAAATATCTTCAAAAAGGCTTTTATCTTTGTTCTATGCCACCTAAAAATTGAACTGTTGATAGAAAAAAGGTGAATTTTAAATATCAGATAAAATACTTAAGTTCTTTAAAGATAAGCATGGTGTTCTTTGAAATTACCAGTTTGCAAATGTAGCCAAACATTAAGGTCAATGTTTAAAAATGATAGTTTTCAATAAAAAATACAAATAGTAATTATTTAGCTAGATTAGTATATATATTTCAGATATCAGAATGGATTTTCAATGAAATAAAAAATATATGCTGCTGCACTGTTACACTTACTAGCCATTTTCAAATTATTTAATTAGCTTTGTTGTTGTGTTAGTCAGAAAAAGTGTGGATTTAAAGTAAATAAAAGGTAAGTTTCATCTTATTTAATCTGCAAATTGCATAAAATACTTATTTAAGAATAATCTCCTGCATTTTTTTTTTAAACAAAATAAAATAAAATTAATATTTTAAAGCCAAAAAAAAAAAAAAAAAAAAAAAAGTGGTATAAAAGTTATACTGTTAGGCTTAACATAAAATTGAAATTTATCACAATAGAATTGTTTTTTATGCAAATTACTTTCAGAGTTAAACAATGTTGCTTTAAGGCTATTCTCTTCAGATTAATAGATTGAAGAAAATTTAATTTCTTAAATTAAAACATCTAAGCTTATTTGTATAATATAAGCCATATACAAATTCCAAGAGTTGTTTAAAAAATAGAAAATAACAAGGATTTACGAAAGAAAAACTATCACAAACTACATATAATGCATTTAATTTAAACAAAGATGAACAAATTATCAAAATTGTAAAATGAGCTAAAGTTGAGTTTTTGGAGATTCTTATATTGCAGTATAATTAGAAATGTATTGTCAAATTTACAAAAATGAATAGCTATTTTGATTTTACATTTTCTGAAAAACACAACATGAGGCAACTAATTTTACTGTCACATTTTACAAAAATGACTTATTTTAATCTTCAATGAGAACAAATAAAAAAATACTACACACACAGCACACAAATGTACTATAAAGTAAATCTACTGCAAATAATTATATTATATATCTACTTCTACTTTCAACTATAATAATTATAGTCTCGTTCCTTTTCGAAATGGAGTTCATGTATATGTATTATAAAAGAAATGTTTTTAAATAAAATTAACATCTCTAGTTGATTATTTTAATTGCCTTTTAAGTAATCCTGAACATTTGTAAAGTTCATATTATATATTTTGTGAAAAAAAAAAAATACTTATTTCATTTCAACTAAAGTATTTAAAAAAAAAATATTTCAAATTTTTGCCCTGATGCATAACAATTCGTTTCCACACAAAGGCATGGCATTTCAGGGTGTTATTCCATTTTCAAAATACTCAAAGAATTTATTATTTATTTTTAACATAAAAAAAGGTATTTTCAATATTTCAGAGCAAAATGTATTCAAATTACATTGACATAAACATAACAGTAGTCCAAAATTAACATAAACAAAGGCTTCTAAATAATATTTCATTAAAAAGTTCACATTACCTCTTTAGGTATTTTTACTAGCTTAAAAGCTGCTATTTCTTGTAATTGCTCAAGTGGCATTTCCACACAGCCTAAAAAAAAAAATATTAATAATAAAGGTAAAAGATTTAAATAAGACATACAAAATTGCACACAAATTTTATGCATAAAATTGCGATTTAAGCAGAAATAAAATAAAAAAGCAATGTATATTTTCTACATACATACAAAACCCATGCCGATTTAATCCGAAAAAATAAATAATACAACCTAAGTTTTTAACCCTACTAAAAAAACGTTTAATTTTTATTATTATTACGTAGTACGAATTTATTGAACTTTCTTATTAAATATGGTAGAGTTTATGTGTAAAAAATATACATCATATCAGTGTTGAATTCAGACACTTTGCACTAAAATACACAATAATGCAGAATTTGAATAAAATAAAAATAAAGAATAATAGTGGTTTGCAGCATACTTCACCTGCTTGGAATTGTTACAATAAACAACCCATGCTGTTTTCGTGGATTTTATTAAATCTGTCTGGAATTCGACGTATTTTTACCAGTTTTAATTAAAGAATAAACGTCTAATAAATAATCATTAGCCATATCATAGCACGTGTTGAAAACCTCCGACGAATGTTGATGTTGAACAACAACAACAATTGTCACGTGATTTGGCGATTTTTCAACTGCTTGCAATTTCGCCAAAATTTGGCGGAAAGTTCCGCAGTTCGGAAATACGCGGCCGCGTCTCTGAGATGATCAATGGGACATCGCAACGTCGCAAGGTGACGAACCTGCGACGTTCTCGAGATGAAACTGTGCTGTATGGGTCTAGCCCCGATCAGCCTCCACGCCGAAAGGGGACGACAAAAACCGCACGAGTTCTGCCAAGCCTTTTTGATTTTCGAAACATAATTTGAGTGACCTTGGAATCTTTTCAGGGGAGGTTCAAAATTGCCTATGGGGAGAGGGGCTGAGACGACTGTCGCACCCCTTCATTCAGGATTATTACAAGATTTATTGTTATGGCCGATTTTTTCACAGCGTGCACAGGTAATAGAACCAAGACATTTAATATTCGTATGGCCAAAACTCTGGCATTTAAAACAACGTAAGGGACAAGGTACTTAAGACCGTACCAGACAGCTCAAATAAAGATCGCAGACAAAAGGCAAATTCCATCAAAGGGTGTCAAAAAACACAAATTTCGTCAAAGGAATACGCAACAAACCAGAACTTCTCCAAACATCGCGAATCTAACGCGATTTTCGTGAAAGGATCGCGGAAAACACAAATTTCGTCAAAGGCCGCGGAATAATGCGAATATTGTCATAGAATAGAGACCTAAACGAATTTTGTCAAAGAACTGCAGTAAAAAATGAGAACTTCATTAAAAGTTTGTGGGAAAAGCTTAGTACTTTTTTGTTCTTGAGGCCGTGACAGTTTAGCCTTTTTTGCTGAGCTTGTAGCATGTCTGATATTAAAATGCAACTAGTCTGCTAAATTACATTTTGCTGAAAAATATCTGCAAACCTCTGCTTTCTGCCAAAATATGACTTTGCCGACCAGTTTCTTTTTAATATACAAAATCGAATTCTGTTTAATCCTGCAATTTCAGTCGTCAACCGCGACCAGCAACATATTAGGCCTGTGCATGACTTTTAAAACGTCGCATGGAGTGGATTTTTTTAAATAGGGATAGGCACAAAACAAGGGGTGCTCTACTTTGTACTAAAGACTGTCTAATGATAATTTACTACGCAGGACGGTAACTAAGGGGTTGCTAGAGGCGGCTTACCCCCCTAAAATATTTCGAATCTCCCCTGGAAACAATGCTGAATCCAGGGGGTGGCTCAGGAGGGACGTTCCCCCTTCGGAGCAATGAAATGTCTCCCCCCCCCAGAAAATTTGAGATTTTGGGTTTTGAATGGTCAAAAAGTACAATTTCCCCCCAGAGCCACAGAAGTCCCTCCCGCAGAAAAGTGTCTGAATTTAACACTGCCTGGAAAAGATATGAAGGTTACAAGTCCCCCACATGATTACCCACTCCCTACAAGTAAACAACTAATGGCGTTAATTTTTGGCTTATGCACCACTTCACAGTGCTAATTCCCAAAGCAGGTCTTGGAGTCGCTTCGGACTGTTTTGGAGAGAATCTACTCAAGAGGGACTTTTTTCTGGTAGTGGCCTCCGTCGTACAGGGAAAGAGCACTTGTGCTCAGGAACCACGAGCTTCATGAGGTAACGGCAGTGAGTAGAGGGGTCTTGTTTGGTCTCGCATGGTCCCCAAGCTGAAAGATGGAGGACGGTGCGGGGCTCCAGATGTTTCAACCTCCTAGCGAGGTGGAATATTTCCCTGTCCTCCCTGGGGACGCTAATAACAGCTAGTCTTATCTGTCAGAACCTTCTGTTTAAAAAAGTTTCGCGGTTACCAGGGAGAGGGGGGAGATTGGGCGAAAAATCTTAGCAAGGACCTGAAACTCCTGAATTGAACACTGCGAGCTATTCACAAATTTAAACCTCCATTTCAAATTTTCAACATGAAAAACTGATTATCTTCTGCTCTTCTTCATTCTAGACTCTGGGGTTTGCACCTGTATGTTTAAGAGTAACCCACGTTTATCTACTGCCAATAGGTCATCAAAAGAGATTATCTTTTGCTCAGAACCCTCCCTTTCATTGTCTAATACTTGGCTATTGTAACATCTTTATTATGTCTATATCCTAGAGTCGGGGGTCTTTCTAAGCGAACCTAAACAGTATTTACGCAAGGAAATCCAAGGTTCGATGAAACCCACGAAAAACTCTGAACAATTGAGCCGATGACCGTGATTGGATTAGAAATCAGCACCGGCCGTCTTCCAATTTTGGGAGCAGAACCTCTCAGCTACAGGGGGCATTTAATTTCTCAAAAAGTCGTTTGTAAATTCCGGTGTCACGAAAAGATTTTGCCTACGCCGGAAAGGGTTAAGGCTGTTCAAAGGGTTAAGGCTGTTAAGTCAAAAGGTGCGACTTTATGATATAAGTTTTAATTAATTTTTATTTGGAAATGCATGAAACTAGCAAGTGGGATGTTCAAAAACTGTCTGATCGCAGTTTCCTGTTTTCTTGCAAACACAATAAGTTTTTCAGAAAATAGGGCCAAATTAAACGTTTTGAACCGACTTTTCGCGAGAGGAAACAAAAACTAGCTTATGAATGGTAAAAAAAAGCCTTGTTGTGTGATCAAAAGAGCTTACAACCAGACTCGTATAAAATCAAAAACTTCCTGCGCTCATAAATATTGGGTCAAAACTTTCTGCAAATTTAATGTTTAATAAAACTACATGTTATAATATTTTGACATGAACAAAATTCAAGTTTTTTTTGCAATTCACGGACGGATTTCCCTTCTTTTGCGCAATTCACGGAAGGATTTCACGATTTTTTATGCAATTCACGGACGAAATTCCCGTTTCTTATGCGATTCATGGACGAAATACCCGTTTTTTACGCGATTCACGTACGAAATTCCCATTTCGTACGCGATTCATGGACGAAATTCACATTTTTTGCGCAATCTTTGGACGAAATTCGCGTTTTTTGTGTGGCCCTTTGTTGAAAGTACTATTTACTATTAGTTTAAATAATTGAAAAATACGCTGATTAAACTAAAGTGGATAACATTTAATTGGTTTTGTGCATTTTAGATACAATTTCTTTTCTTCATTTAGCGAATGTTGAAGATCATTAGACTGGTGTCATGTGATCTTAGCTTAAAAACTGATGTAATTGTTAATTTGGCATACGATTAATTAAATTTGTATAGATCTGGTGGAATTAATCTACTTAAGGTTATAGCAAGAAGATATTTATTGTATCTTACAAAGTTTTAAGTTATATGATAAGTTTATAAAAAATAAAAGTTTCTTCCACTGCAGAAGAAACTTGCCAAACCTGCTTCTCAAGGACATTTCTATCCCCCCCCCCACCTACTTCATCCTGTCATTGTCATGGGAAACTACAGAAAATGTTACACCATGTGTGTCTGGATGTTTACATTAAGTGTCTGTCCATGTGGGCCAGGTCAGTCTGTGGTTCTTTAACACAGAACCTTGTGAATTTAACAAACTTTATTTTTAAAAAGCACAAAAATACAAACTACATCACATGAAAGTGATGGGGTTTAAAACACAATAAAGTTAATAAATGCAAATTATCTAACTGAACAATGGATATGCCCATTTTTGACAACCTCCTAAATCCTGGAGAGTTCATCTTGTATGTTCAAAATAGATGTCTTGTTTTAATATTCACATGTAACCATATTTTTCAGCTGAAAGATATTTGGAAATATTATTTATGCTTTTTACTTAACCATCATACTTATCTTGCAATCGCTTTGAAACTACGAAATTTTTTTTTGTCAAACTAGGGGGACTCCGCCTCCCTGCTCGTTACGCTCGCTAACCCCCCGCGTAATCGCCTCGCGATTCCAAGTTCTAGGCTACCCTTGCTTGCTGCGCTCGTCAAAACCCCATGGTATGAATAAGCAGTTGCAGACCTTTCAAATGATGTGTCACACGACTGGTGTTGTAAAGAAATTAAAAATGTGCCCCCCTGGGGGGCAGAGTGGGGGGTTGACACACAAGACATCCACAATATGAATAAGCAGTTGCAGACCTTTCAAATGATGTGTCACACGACTGATGTTGTAAAGAAATTAAAAATGTGCCCCCTTGGGGGGTAGAGCGGAGGGGGACACACAAGCAGGGTCGTACTGGCCCACCGGGCAGCGAGGCAAATGCCCGGTGCGCCCCTCGTCACGTGTTTTTTTTTTTTTTTTGTTTTTTTTTTTTTTTTTTTTTTTTATGGGAGCATTTTAAGTTATACATTCTGGAAGGCATAAAATTTCAAATATTTTCATTTGGCAAATTAAAGGTCATGACATATTTAGCATTTTCTATCAAACATTTAGCGCCATAGGTGGCTGCGCTGTAGTTTTATATTTATTCTGCTTTTTTGTGAAAATACAAACGATGAGAAAAAGAGGTGGAATGCCAATTTAAAAGAAAAGATTTTCATTTTAATTGGTCACATTGTCAGAGGTGACCTTGTTCAGATTTTTTCAGCGCCTTTATAAAAATAACTAAAAATAACTAATATCGTGTTTTTGTAATTATGTTTTTGGAAGTGTGGCGCCCTTGCTCAGATTTTTTTTTCGGCGCCTCTACAAAAATAACTTTTAAAAAACTAATATCGGTTTTTGTAATCATGGCGCCCATCGTCAGGTTTTTTCCAGTGTTTCTGTAAAAATAACTTTCAAAAAACTAATATCGAGTTTTTATAATCATAGCGCTCTTGGTTAATTTTTTTCCATCTTTATATAAAAACAACTTTAAAAAAAACTAATATCGTCTTTTTGCAATAATGGGCTCCTTATCAGATATTTTTCAGCGCCCCTCAAAGAATAACTTAAAAAAATAATATTGTGTTTTTGTAATCATGGCGCCTTTCTTCAGTTTTTTTAGCACCTCTAGTAAAAATAACTTTTAAAAAACTAATATCTTGTTTTGGGAAATATGAAGCCCTTAATCAGATTTTTTTCAATTCCTCTGTATAAAACCCTAAATAAAACTAATATCGTGTTTTGTGGCGCCCTTGTTTAGATCATTTTCAGCGCTCTTTAAAAATAACTTTCAAAAAACTAATATTATGTTTTTGCAATCATGGCGCCCTAGATCAGACTTTTTTCGGCGCTTCTACAAAAAATAACTTTTAAAAAACTAATATCGATCTTTATAATTTTGGAGCCTTTCTTCAGCACCTCTTGTAAAAATAACTTTTAAAAACTAATATCGTATTTTGGGAAACATGGCGCCCTTAGTGAAATTTTTTCAACACCTCTGTAAAAAAACTAAAAATAACTAATATCATTTTAATGTAATCATGGCGCCCTTGTTTAGATCTTTTCAGCGCATCTTTAAATATAACTTTCAAAAAACTAATACAGTGTTTTTTGGAATCGTGGCGCCCCTGGACAGGTATTTTCGGCGCCTCTACAAAAAAACTTAAAAAAAAAACTAATATCTGTTTTTGTAATTATGGCGCCCTTGGTCAGCTTTTTTCAGCGCCTCTTGTAATTATATCTTTCAAAAAACTAATATCGTGTTTTGAGAAACATGGCGCCCTTGGTCTAACTTTATCAGCACCTGTGTAAAAAAAAAAAAAAAAAAAAAAAAAAACCTTAGAAAAAACTAACATTATGTTTTTGTAATCATGGCGTCATTGTTTAGATCTTTTTCAGCGCTCTTTAACAACATCTTTCAAAAGGCTAATATCGTGTTTTTGGGAAACACGGCGCCCTTGGTCTGACTTTATCAACACCTCTGTAAAACCTTAAAAAAGAAAAAAAAACTGATATCATGTTTCTGTAATCCTGGCGCCTTTGTTTAGATCTTTTTCGGCGCCTTTTTAAATATAACCTTAAAAAAAATAATACTTTTTTTTTTAATCGTGGCGCCCTTGGATAGATTTTTTTCGGCGCCTCTACAAAAATAACTTTAAAAAAACTAATATCGGTGTTTGTAATTACTGCGCCCTTGGTTAGCTTTTTTCAGCACCTCTTGTAAAAAAAACTTTCAAAAAAACTACTATTGTGTTTTGGGAAACATGGCGCCCTTGGTCTGACTTTATCAACACCTCAGTAAAAATAACCTAAAATACATTTATATCATGTTTTTGTAATCATGGTACCCTTCTTTAGATCTTTTTCAGCGCCTCTTTAAAAATAACTAATATCATGTTTTTGGAATCGTGGCGCCCCAGGTCAGACTTTTTTTGGCGCTTCTACAAAAATAACTTTTAAAAAACTAATATCGGTTTTTATAATTATTGCGCCCTTGGTCATCTTTCTTCAGCACCTCTTGTAAAAATAACTTTTAAAAACTATTGTATTTTGGAATATATGGCACCCTTAGTCTGATTTTTTCCTCTGTAAAAAACCTGTTTAAATTTTTTTTTTAAACCTAAAAAAACTAATATCAGTTTAATGTGATCATGGCGCCCTTGTTTAGATCTTTTTTGGTGCCTCTTTAAATATAACTTTCAAAAAACTAATACCATGGTTTTGGAATTGCGGCGCCCCTGGACAGATATTTTCAGCGTCTCTACAAAAATAACTTTTAAAGCACTAATATTGGTTTTTGTAATTATGGCGCCCTTCGTCAGCTTTTTTTCAGCGCCTCTTGTAAAAATAACTTTCAAAATATTAATATTGTGTGTTTGTTATCATGGCGCCCATGGTCAGATTTTTTTTCAGCATTTCTTTAAAATTAACTTTCATAAAACAAATATCATGTTTTTATAATCATAACGCTGTTGGTCAGATTTTTTTTTCGTGTTTATGTAAAAAAAAACTTTCAAAAAACTAATATTGTCTTTTTGTAAACATGGAGCCCTTGGTCAGAGTTTTTTTTTTTTATAAAGCCACGGAAAAATAACTTTCAAAAAAATATTACCATATTTTTGTAATGCTGACGCCCCTAATCAGATTTTCTTTCTTTCGTTCAGCTCTTTGGTGAAAAGAACTTTAAAAAACAATTATATATATATATTTTTTTGTAATAATACCGCTTTTTACACATACATAAGTTAGTGCTCCTAGTTCTAATAAACTGAAGCACTCTATAATTTCTTAATGATAATATAGGTCTTAATGACCTTATATTATCATTAATTTATTAAATGATAATATAGGCCTGATTACGAAGAATAATTTATCAGGAGATTTTGCAACGGAAACTTATTTAAATTTTACTTTTGAAAGAAGAATAGGCTAATTTTTTATATCTCTTTGAAAAATCAATAATTTTTAGCATAAAAAAATTCCAAAAACTTTTTTTATACTGGATCTGATCTGCTTAACCTCTTTAAACTTCAAACACCACCGCAAATTACAAAATGAAAAATACACATGTAATTAATATAAATATATAAACCCCTGAAAATTAACTCGTTAAGAGAAGCGCAGATGTGTTTGTGTTCAGTTTTCAAAGCTGTTAGTCAATAACATGGGAGTTCCTAAGAAGACAAATTGTCATTTCAGGAGGTGGGTTCCAAGTTAACTGAATATGAGCTCTGCAGATATCCAGTGTGACTGTAGTAATTAATTTCAGGTGTGACTTTTTTTATTGATTATACCGAATTCTGAGATTTCTGGATCGCTCTATCTTTCTGGAGAAAATACAAACAAATCTATTGCTCGGCACAGCTTTTGTAAATAGAGGGAAAAGAGAGTAACGAAATCAGTCATCTACTGTCCATTCCACAGAAATTGGAAAAGCATGTGTTTCTAATTTTCAGCCGATAGCCGGTACGGTATAAATAAAGTGCTCTTGGGGTGCAACTTGCTTCGTTTTTCTCGTTTCATTTTCACCTGGTGTCAAAGAATAACTCCATCTTTACATTATTTACCTGTTTAGTCGTAATCTTAAAGATTTTTAAAAACTCCACAGAAACCGGAAATGCATGTGTTTCTAATTTTCAACCGATCCAGTTCCAAAGAACAATTCCGCCTTATTTGCCTGTGACCTGAGTTATTTAGATATTTAGTTATAATCTTAAATATTTTTCTATATAAGCTCGTGCTTCATACTTTTTTAAAATAGTGTACAGTACTCTAAAAATTTCATCCCCATTGACGTTGCATGCACTTTGCATAGCAAGAGCTATGATTTGCCCATGGAAAAACAATGTAAGGTAAGATTACTTATTGTTACTTTTTTATTATTAATAATTGTATCAATTTTGCAAGAGTATTTATATATATATATAAACTGTTTAAAAAACAGAATTCAAATCAAAACTTCTATATGATATCATTTTATTGTTAAAAAAAAAAAAAAAACTTTTTTAAAAAAAATAATTTACATAAATCGACATTAATCTTGCCCCGAAGTAAAATAACTTTTCTCAAAATTTTTATGCCATACTTAGTATTTGTATTCTTGAGAGTATATTATATAAAATATTATTGGATGCATTATATAATATTTTGCACTTTTGAGTTTGATACAAATATTTTTTTTTAAATAGTTTTATTTTAATATTTATTTTCGATTTGGAAACAATTGTATGGCGCATTCGGATATTCGGGATAATGTTTGAATTTGCTAAGTAAAGTAATATATAGTTAAAATCAAATTTTATTTTTTATTAGTTAAAAAATTTTTATTAAATATTAATCCATTAATATTCATAATATTTTAAAGTCAGCTGTGGGAGATGAGTGAAAGAGGATGTTGTTGACCAGAAAATTTTCAATGAAAGATTTTATTTCTTGAGATTTGTAGAGCGAAAAAAAAAAAAAAATTCCATTCAGAGCACTTCTAAAACAAAGTAATTTTACTTTTTAAAAGTTGAATTGTTTACAAGAAAAAAAAAAAAAAAAACTTTTTAAGTCACATTATCATTTTGTCAATTTTTCGTAAAATAAAGAAAAAAATGTTTTTTTTTAAATTGATATATATGTTATATGTAAAAAAAAAAAAAAAAAAACGTGTTATTTCCGTTATTTTCCGGACGCGTTATTTCCAAAAACCTTACACATCAGCATCATTCCAGGAGTCATTCCTGGAAATTTGTTTAATTTTTTTCTTTTTTCTTTTTTTTTTACTATAGAAAGATTTTTAACAAAAAAAGTCACATTGTTATTTTATTAATCGATTTCATAATAGGGAAATTTTTTAAATATGTATATATATATATATATAGTCTAAATTTAATTTGAAACTAATTTACATATTATTGAAGAAAAGAAGAAAAAACACCCCCCCCCCCTTAAAAAACTTAATTCCTATTACGGTTTGGAAAGAATTTTACAACATAATTAGTATTTGTATTCTAGAGATTGTATTATATAAATTATTATTAATTGCATAAAATGTGTTTTGACTTTTGTGTTTTGAACCAATGAAATTGTTTTAATTCGTTTTATTTTTATTTTTTATTTCGAAATAATTTTATGGATGCTGTTATTCAGATATTCGAGATAAAGTTTGAGTTATATAAGTAAATATAATACATAGTTAAAAGCAAATTTTACTTCTTATTAGTTAAATAATTTTCAATAAAAATTAATACATTCCATATTTTTTGAGATTTGTACTGTACTTTTTAGGGCATCACAGATACATTTATTTAATATGCAATTCTTCACATATATATTAACTGATGTAATGCGGTTAAAGAGAATTAACACAGTGTTTAAATTTCGCAAATATTTTTACTTGAGTCCCCACTATTTCTCAATAGTAATATTCGGATTATTTAATCTATCATTAGATAACGTGAGTGAAATTACAGTGATGCCGCTGGACTTGAAAAATCTTGGGTCCCTGGGACCCAGAACTTCTAAAATTTTGGAACCCCTTTTTCCCCCCTAAAAGTTATTTTTCCCCCTTTTTTACAACAGCGGGTCCCCACTACTAATAAGTCATGTTTTTCGATGCAAAACTTGTTCACTTGCAAAAGAAAAATAAAATGCAACAATTATTTTAATAATAATAAATAATTAATTAAAAAACCAATATTAAGTTTTTTAAATTATTAAGAGAAATTTTCTTTTTTAAAAATAAATGTGCAAAATATATATTTAATTATAAAATAATGCTTATTTGTGTGTAGAAGATAACAAGAGTCACTATTGTTAACATTTCTTTTAAAAAGGGGCAAGACAAATCTATTGAAAAAAAATATTTTTTCTAGTGAAAAAAAAAAAAAAAAAAAAAATAATAATAATAATAATAATAAACTTGTTGAGTAAAGGGATATTTTTAATTTAATGAATGCGTGCTTTCAGGAGTTAAATTTACTCAGAGAGACTTGGAGCAGTTAAAAACGGATTGTGAAGCAGGAAAATCCGTTTTTAAAACAGCCCCAAAAAAAAAAAAGAAAAAAAAAATTGAAGCAAGAAAATTAGTTTTTAGAACAGGAAAATTCACTCCCGGCATTAACTTTTTTTTTTTTTTCATGCTCCTATGACGAAATTTGAGTTTTTTTCACGATCTTTTGACGAAAGTTACTGGGTTTTTTTCGGTATTTTTTGACGAAATTTGCGCTTTTTGTGAATTTTTTGACAAAATTTCCATTTTATTGTGATTTTTAGACGAAATTTGTCGTTTTTTCGCATTCTTTTGAGGAAATCTGTCAGTTTTTTGAGGTTTTATGACGAAATTTGCGTTTTTCTCTAATCTTGATAACATTTGCCGTTTTTTTCGCGTATTTTTTGAAAAAATTTGACGTTTTACCATGATTTTTTAAGAAAAATTGGTGCTTTACGTGAATTTTTTGACAAAATTTGCCTTTTTTCGCGATTTTAGACGAAATTTTTCGTTTTTCGCGATCTTTTGAGAAAATCTGTCGTTTTTTGAAGATTTTGTGACGAAATTAGCGATTTTTTCACGAATCTCTAGACGAAATTTACCGGAAAATAATCGTTATTTCGCGATTTTTTTAAACGAAAGTCGCTTTTTTGCGATCTTTTGACGAAATTACGCATCCTATGGGACGTGTAGGAGCTATTTTTCTGCGCCCCGTTGCCGATTTGTTGCGTATTTTATGAGCTATAGCGCGTCCGCGGCATCCCTGTCAAAAATAGAGGTATATATTTTTTAAAAAGTGTGGTGGAAACAAACCCTCTAAATTGGCTTGCCTAATATCAAGATTTTTTAAAAGTGCAATGTTTTGCGGAGAACTATTTTCGTGTATATTACATTTCTATAATTATATAATATTCTTTTGGGTGACATATATATTTTAGGAATAAAGTTTTTATAACAACGTACTCATATATTATGTAGTATGTGTGTGTGTATATATATATATGTATATATACATATATAAATAAGGATTTGCGCCCTTTTGTAAGGCAATCGGCGCCCTTGTTATCCATTTTGCCACCGCCCTCTCTGTTATGCCAGTACGACCCTGCACACAAGACATCCACAATAGGAAAAGACAGTTTCAGATTTTTCTAAAGCTATGCAACACGAGTGCTGTGGATAAAAACTAAAATATTAATTTTCCAATTCAATGTTAAATTTATAATTTTAATTGAATCCGTAGTATGCATTGAAATGTATTTATTTCAATAAATTGATTTATCTTTTGTGTCAGGTTATTCAAAATTGTAAGAAACGTTTATGTCAATGGTTATTTTGCGTCAAATTATTCATTTCCATATGTTTCACTTTGTTTAGGCGGTTAAAGAGAATTAACACAGTGTTTAAATTTCGCAAATATTTTTACTTGAGTCCCCACTATTTCTCAATAGTAATATTCGGATTATTTAATCTATCATTAGATAACGTGAGTGAAATTACAGTGATGCCGCTGGACTTGAAAAATCTTGGGTCCCTGGGACCCAGAACTTCTAAAATTTTGGAACCCCTTTTTCCCCCCTAAAAGTTATTTTTCCCCCTTTTTTACAACAGTGGGTCCCCACTACTAATAAGTCATGTTTTTCGATGCAAAACTTGTTCACTTGCAAAAGAAAAATAAAATGCAACAATTATTTTAATAATAATAAATAATTAATTAAAAAACCAATATTAAGTTTTTTAAATTATTAAGAGAAATTTTCTTTTTTAAAAATAAATGTGCAAAATATATATTTAATTATAAAATAATGCTTATTTGTGTGTAGAAGATAACAAGAGTCACTATTGTTAACATTTCTTTTAAAAAGGGGCAAGACAAATCTATTGAAAAAAAATATTTTTTCTAGTGAAAAAAAAAATAATAATAATAATAATAATAATAATAATAATAATAAACTTGTTGAGTAAAGGGATATTTTTAATTTAATGAATGCGTGCTTTCAGGAGTTAAATTTACTCAGAGAGACTTGGAGCAGTTAAAAACGGATTGTGAAGCAGGAAAATCCGTTTTTAAAACAGATGACGGATGATTTTTTGACGCTAAGAAACGATTGACATAAATCTTACTTACAATTTTGAATAAGGTCATTAGAACAATTTAAATGTCATTACAATTAGACATTTTATTATTGTTATTAGCCTCCGATGCTATTTCTTTCAGACAAGCTAAAAATGTCGTGTCATCAGCCCTGAATTTTCTACTGAACCGATTTTGATAATTATTTTTTTAAAGGAAAGCTATTTATTTGTAGTTGTGCCTATTTTAGCTATTTTTTAATTTATTTCCATTTTTATATTTTATTTTTAATTTTAAATGCTTTTTTACGATATTTCTTCAAAATGGTGGCAACTTAGTTTAGCTTTTCTCTCAATTTTATGATAAAAAATAATGTCTAAAGAGAAGTAAGAAATATTTCAAATGCGGAAAATGATGGCATTCAGCAATCAGATAAAATGAATTTACAATATTATTACGGATGCCTTTTTCCTATTATTAATAACAGTAACTTTTAAAAAACATTTGAAGAGAAAATGACGTCACTATTTAAAACATCGCATTTTTACTCATAATGATATTACATTTCAATATTTCTTTTCATTATGGACACTGAGATTGAGATTTTACTTTCAGATGACTTCAGTTAGTGAAAATAATGTCATAGTAAAAATGAAATTAGTTTTTTTTTCTTTAAATAAATCTATTTTTCTGTAGTGCATATAAAATAAAATTTCTAGATTTCGCCGGCACTCAGATTACAATTTTAACTGAAGATGTGCAAATATTTGCATGCAAAATTGTAACTGGAAACTTGACATTAAGTTTGGAAATATATTTATTATATATTGATTCAATAATGTAATTACTTTTGCTTTTTTTTTTAAAAAGCCAAATCGATCGGGTCTTTTAAATAATTCATTTGTTGAATTTGACGGGATTCCACTCGTTTTATTGTTAAAATGCATTTCCTTTTTCCCAGAGTCTATAAAAAAGCATTTAAACTAAAGAAAAAATCCGTTTTTGATGAATCTAGTTAGTGAAGAAGTAGCATGTCAAATTGTATCTCTTTATTATTCCGCAATTCCAAAGTCTCAGAGAGAAATTGCTAATCAACTGGGTATTTCACGCCGTTCTGTTTGCTATTATATTGATAAACACAAGAAAAATGAAGTTAGTTCATTGCATTCTAAACGGGGTCGCCCTTCTAAAAAACCTCTATCGATTTTTTTTTTTTTAATTTTTTTTGTAATCGGAGGCGAAACTGAATTCTGCAATGGCAGTATCTACATTTAACTTGTTCTTTATTTTTACATTGAGTAGGTGAAATTCATTTATACAATGTTCCTTTTTTTTTTCATTTGCAAATACTTCTTATAAAGTTACTTTCACTTTCAAAAGTGATTTTGAAACAGGGTTGGACGGTACTTATCGTCTAATGGTTTTTACCGGTACTTACCATGGTTTTTACTGTCTTTGGAAAAACATGTTTTTACCATGGTTTTTACCACCTATGAAAAAACTTATTAGTTTGACTGTTTTTGTCATTTTTATGAAAATTTATCTAGAAAGTTTTCATTTTTTCAGGGGTAGAACTTTTCTGGATATAAAATAACTATAATTCTATAGAACAAAATTCACTAATTTAGTTTCCAATTAGGTATAAATTTTTTATTCTGTATATTCTGGGTGAGTAAAAGAATACTATATGAAAATAGTGGATTTTAATGAACATAAAAAAACCAGAAAATTTCATCGGTATTTTCCTCCTTCAAGAATTCGAAATTTTAAAGAGATTACTATGCATTTATCATTACTGAGTCTAAAAATGATTATAACTGTTATGAGAATACACATTACAATATTTATTACATTTATCTTAATGGAGATTAGTTTACTAATTTTTAATTAAACTAAATTAAAACAAAAAATTATAAAAACATATTTTCCACACTTAAAAATCCTAATCATTTTGATATAAACAAAACACTTACAAATTTTAACTGTCCTGTAATGTAATCTGTGCAAATATTAGTACATTTTACCAATCTATGTCCTGCAATCTACTTTGGAGCCTATTAGAATTCTATAACAAAATACAAGCTTTGCAACTTTCTGTACACCAAGTATATTTCTTAATTTACTATGCATATATATGAAATGTTTGAAAAAAAAACTGCTCTATGATTGCAAATTAAAACATCTCGCACTAAGAATGGAAATTTTCAATATTATTCATCGATTTCAGCTGCATCGTCTCAAATGAAACTGACTATCAGTCATGACTGACTCAAAATGTTGGTCAATCCTCTTAATATTCCTTAAGCATTTCTACATGCCTCAGAATTATTTTCATTACATAGCTTCAAATACATTAAAAATATCATATACATGTATATAAATTTGTATACATTCATAAAGTGGACCAGTGTACTACGAAAGATAACACAGTGGTCCACTATTAAGTATGTTTAAAAATACAATAAAATTAATTTAAATCCACTTTACTTTTCCATTACTTCCAAAATAACATAATAATGCAAATTTGTGAGTATTAGGTTCGAACAAACACAAAATTAAACAGAAAAATTATTTAAAAAAATACATATATTTTAAATAACAACAGACTAAAAGGAACAATTGCAAATGGAAAGAAATTGTGAAATAAAATAAAATCATTGTCATTAAAATTTAAAAATAAGGCTCCAAAATACTTAGGAGCCTGAAATTTTCTTGAAATACTTTTCGATCTGAGAGACGTTTTACAATAACATCAATATAAATTATAGATTAATAACCATAAAGTTTTGATTGTAATTTTTTTTTATTTTACACCTAAAATGAACAATAAAATTTCAGAACATGCCATAATTTGTTATTGTAATAACAGGCTTCAGTCATTAGGATACTTGTATTGTTTTCAAAAGTAATAAATACAAATCAAAATTTTTCTTATATTAAATAAATTGACATTTTTCTTTGCTTACTTTATTTTACAGTAGAATAACTATTTTAAACAGTAGAATAAGAAATTAAATATTTTGAAAATTTTACATTACAGTGACAGACTGGATTATATACAGGATAACTGTACCCGAGCAGAGGATGCTCCACTGCGTCCCATGTTGAAGTTCAATACATTCTTATAAAATTATTATTTAAAACTTTCTTTTAAGCATATTACATTTAATATTAAATAAAAACAAGTATCTTACCTCGACAGATTTTTTTTTTCTTATTTATCTATAACTTTTAAAGTATGATGATGAAACTTTTTACTTTTAGAAGCTAAAACAACCAGACAGGACAAAATGGATCATTCTGAGCCAACGATGCATTTTAAATACCATAAGTAATCAATTCAACACTGTAAACTTAAAAGAAAAACTTTAAAAATAAATAAAATATAAGGGGTGGTGCATGTATTGTGCTATGTATTAATATATTACACTCGCGCCCCAATTAACTAACAATATCAGTGTTCTGTTTCTTTCCACCTTTTTTTTTTTTTTTTTTTTTTTAGTAACAACAGCTACTGTATTACTTATTAAACAGAACTATTATTCCTACTTTACTCAAACAATTTCTTAAACAAGCAACTTTTTGATAATGAACTTTTATTGTCATTTGATAAGAATTTACTTCTGGTAAACTTTGTCATATCCTAATATGACCTTAGAGGTACCTTTTATCTTAAATTAACCCGTCAGTAGTCGCGTGTTGGTCTTTTCGCCGCCCGTATAACTTATCTTCTCCTAATTTATATCACTTTATAAATACAAGCACTTTATAAATACAAAATTATAAGCGGTGAAAAGACTGAGCGCGACTATTGAGGTTGTGAAAATAATCGCGACTACTCGCGGGTTAATCAAATAGCTACAAATGTATACATAATAACAAAATAGTAAACGTTAAATAAAGAACAATTAATAAATATTCATGTGACTAAAGATTAGTTTTCTTTTAAGTTTTATCGTTTTAAATTTATTTATTAACAGTAAAAGAAGAATAGAAAAAATAATAAAATGTTTGAAATATAAACAAAAACATATTTTGGTTTAATTTAATCATTTCGAATTCGAATCAAGTAGTCGATTTACAAACGAATTTATCCAAATTATTTTTAAATAAACGTAAAATATTTAAACGCCAAAATAAAGATGCATCACAATAACTAGTAACCCTTGCACTTGCGTTTGCCATAATAAGACGATGCAACTAACCATGCTATGTCTCCAATGTAACTCACTCATTGAATAAGGGAAGCGAAATATCTCACCACTCTGTACGATGTGGCGAGAAAATGCTTGGCGAGACTTCTGGATTTGTGAGATAAATACGTGAGGGTGTTTTCGCTTACGGAGAGTGTAGCAGTCCTGTTTATGTTTATGTTGATCGTGTGAAGAAGAGCGAGCTCTCGAGCAGTAGAGAAAAATTCTGTGTATTTACACCGCAAGTTCACAAAACTGTAATTTTCACAGACTTGTTATATTTGAACTTAGAAGAATTGTAGAGAAAAAATATGTGCACAGAAATTATTCACAAAATTGATTACAAATTTTGCATTGGAAAAGTGCAATAATAACAAATTTGAATAATAAAAATGAACTCCAACTCCGTGTAAATGGATTTATTTTATTAAAGTAATGAAGTTTAAAAATATTAAATTAAACTTTTTTTTCACAATACATTATTTAACGAGCTATGGATTTTATGTACTATACATAACTCAATATTTATGTGTGTTGGTCAATAAAAAAATCACATTATGATTTATTTTTTATTAACTAATATTAAATTTAGAGATTACTTAAATTTTAGATTCTCAAATTCATTGTGAACTTTTATAATATGAATTATTAAAAGACGTATTACATATTTACATATTTGAATAAGATTAAAAAGTCTAAAAATTTACTAATTTCATTGTCTGATTTTTTTTTTTTTTTAGAAGATTTAAACACATTTAAAATCAAGAAGCGTTAAATCAATTATTTGGTTGAGGGACTAACTGAACTATTTTGTAAAGATATTATAATTAAAATATGAGTACATTATTAATTATACATTAAATAAAAATAACAGTATATTATTAAAGATATAAAGAGTATGATTTTTCCACCCCTCAAAAATGTATTTTTAAGCTATATTTTTTTTCCTGTTAAAGTCTTGTGAGATTTTAATGTTTAGTAATTAAAGTATAAATATTTATATTTTGTTTTGGAATATTAAATGTCACTTTAAGGATTCTTCCCCTTTTTAAAGTAATTTTATTATGTTTTCCCACAATCTATCCTTATAAAAATTGAATATGCAATAATAAAGACATGAATAATTATATTAGATTGTTGTTTTGATGGATGTCATACTAGGGGTTAGTATATCCCTTCCCCCTATTTTCTTCTAAATTTAATTAAATATATAATATTGGACTCTTTCTTATGAAATAGTTTTAATGCTATACATTCTTATGAAATAGTTTTAATGCTATTAAAACATTGGTAGTAGAAAAAACTTGTAATATTTCTAACAGTTGCCTTGATATTTTTATTACTATGAGTAACTGGTAACATTATTTCAAATAAAAATATTCCAGAATCTGAACAGCAACTATCATAAAAAGCATGCAAAAATAAATGCCAAGATGCTTGTCACATGCTTATCTGACTACACATTTTTTGTTATGTGCTTTTAGCTTAATGTTTAAAGAAATAATGTCAAAGTATCATACACTATTTTATTCATTTCAATGAATAGAATAGTGTATATTTTTTTAGTAATTAATTGTTGGTGAATAGTTTTTGTTACAGGTCTGATAAATTATACATGCAAGGATACTACTACTTCATTATCCTGTCGATTAAAAAAAAACTATCAACAAATTATAAGATTAAATGCCAATAATGTATGATCGTAAATGTCACATTCACTTGATATTAAACAGGGTAAATGCATTTCACATCATCAAGTGATTTTTAATTTGACTTTTTATTTACATTTTTATTAATGGTTTACTAACTTAATTGTTTTTTGCTGTTGTTGTTGTTATTTAAAATAAAAATTATGTCAGTTTAACTTTTCAGAAACTTAGGGGATTTGTATAATTTAGCAAAATTAATCGACAGGATAATCAAATAATACCCATGCAAGTATTGAAAAATTGGTAATTCAAGCATTAGTTCCAGGACATTTTGCAAATAAAGATTCATTCAACAGATTTTCATCGCACCTAAAATCTAATTTCAGATTGAATTACATGTTATCTTTCGAAAGTGATATGTACTGTATTCTTCTTTTAAATATCTGGAAAAAAAAAAGTGGTCTCTACTTCATTTTAAAACATGATCTAGATTTGCAGAATGCTAGATTTTGATAAACATTGAAATCATTTTAATTGCACTAAATATTTAATTCTAGTTTCATATTAGTAATATTAAATTTATTATATTTTAATTATATTAATCATTAACAATTTATTATATTGATTTAATAAATATTGTTAAATATTAACAATTATAAAATGTTCACACATATTTCATTTATACTATACAATTAATTCATTTTTTAATAAAAAATAATATATTTAGATTATATCCTAATTATAACTATATTCATGCTATACAATTAGCTTATTTTAAATAAATAATAATAAATTTTTATACTGAATGCTAAATTAATCTTAAAAATTTGGGATTTTCTTTAAATTGGTTTTTTAATTTGAAGTATTAATTACAAAATATATACACATAACCAATATTTTTTTTTTTTCACTTTTTATCAATAATGATTATTCAAAGTTCATAGCTTCTTAAAAAGTAGGTATACTAATTATATTGCTATACTTTATAATTATTAATTAATACTAAACCAATATAAAGTATTTATTTATAGAAAGCTATAATAGATTTTTCAATATAAATCATACATGATTATATTAATATTATTATATAGCAATAAATTAATAAATAATATTATTAAGAATATGTAATAATTTATTAATAATAATGTTAATTACATTATGTAATTAATTGCAGCTTGAAAAACAAAAATGCATGTAGTTTTAATTAAAAATGACAATTTTTTTAAAAAACATAAATAACATAATTATTTTTATTATTGTGTAAATATATTATATATTAATTAATTATGTAATATATTTATATAATTAATTAATAATTATATTAATCAGTAAACTTTGAAAAATACTTTTTTGTAACTTAAACATTCAAAAAACTAATTTTTTTTTTTTTTTTTTTTTTTTTCAAACCCTCCAATATGATCCACGCGTGCTTTGGTTTTAGTTTGAGTAACAATGCTTTTGAGGTCTATAGCTACAAATGGCTGTTACCTCGAATGATCCATAAACCACAGAAACAAATACAGAACACTTTATTATTACAAGAAATCCAGTACATACATTTTAATTCGCGTTTGTAATCAACGGTAGGTGGCGTTGTTCTGTTGGGGGGGGTCGCACCGATAGAACGGATTCCCGGTTTGTTTACATAATGTAATCGTACGGGTAAATAGTATCTGCTTTGAAATATTGTGAATAAATTTAGAATTATCCTTAAAATATTGGTGTAAATTATAAAATATATAAGATTTTGAGCTGTTATAAACTGATTAAAACAAGAAATGGCATAAAATGTATAGAAAAATATCGTTCAAAATGCTTACTATGATGGAGTATAATATCGACGCTGCAGTCAGTGTGGGTTTGTGTTTATAAACATGCAAAATTAAAAAAAATTACGACAGAATATTAGGTCTATTATTTTTACAAATAGAAGATAGGAATATGTCTTTTTATTTATTTATTTATTTTTAAATAAGTTTCTAGATTTTTAATACGCGTAGGTAATCAAGTTAGTTTAGCTGTATGCCTATATATACTGCAGTTATTAATGCTTTTAATTTATCTAAATAAAAGATATTCTTGAATGTATTAAGAAATTGTATTTTATTATTAATCATCACTTTACGCTGGTAATATTAAAACGTACTATATGCGAAATTTAATAACTGTTTACTCTCAATTAGGCCTATGTTGGTTGTGTTAGATTATATTAAATATCAAATTATGAATCAATCCTTGGCTTAGTCAAAAGAGCATCGCGAAAGGAATTTAGATAAAAACGAAATTTATTTATTATTTTTACATTTTGTGCAAGTAAGTCTGGCAAAACTATTTCAAACTTATATTTTTATTAACTTTGAACTAAAAAAATACTCAGAATTTACTCAGATACAGTAGGTTTTTATTAGTTTTGTGTATCTATTGCGTAAGCATCTTGAACGATATGTTTATAAATACAAAAATCTAGATAAAACATCCTTAACTTACAAAAAAAAAAAAAATCTAGCAATAACCAAAATATACAGAAACTTAAGTACAATTAAAAAACAACTGTTTCTGCATGTGAGAGATTTATAGAAATCTGTGTCTAGATAACTTAAAATATCGAATTAATCCTTTTTTTACATACTCACAAATTCAATTGCTTTAAGGTAATCACAGTAAAATGTAAAAAAGTGTACTTAAAATTGTACAATTTACTGTATGATTTCACATCAGGAGTCGATGTGGTTTAATTTTTTCTGTAAATGCTTTTTTTTATATATAATGAAAAAATAAATCCATTTTCATAATCCTATCTTTTCTTATTTCGAATTGCTAGTTTTAAACTATTTAAAGTTTGAACAACTAGATCAAAAATCAGCAAGGTTTATATTACTCAATGTCATTTTTTGATTAGCTGAGCACCAATATTATATATACAGTAGACTCTCGCAAACCTGAAATCCACAACTCTTTAAAATCCGCACATAATTTACGAATGTAAACAATGAAACATTCAATTCAGATATAGGGACAAAATTTGACTTTTTTTAGTTTCATATCAATTCCAAACATATTTTAATTTGTAAATTTTGTCATTACTCATTTTATGTTTTTCTTGTAGGAAAAATAAATTTATTTAGTCTGAAAAAGTTCAAGATATTGCTGATATCAATGATAATCATAATTTTCTTACTGAATATATTTATGTATTAATCAAGCTTTTTCGGTTAAGTCTGACTAAGCCTGAAATAAAACTTCCTTATTTCATTATTTTGATGTAAATTAGTATTGTATATAATTCATGAGGCAAGTATCATTGAATAATTTAGGAAAAATACATGTCATCTTTATAATGAACACTTAATCATACATTATTAATTATACCTTTGTTTTTAATATTTTAATAATTTTAAAAATTATCTAAATTTTTATAATTTTAGTTTATTACTTATTTTAATGTTTTAAAATATTGGAAACATTCATTATAATTAAGATTACATTATTAATTACATTCAAATTATTGTTTAAAAAATGTAAACAAAGCAGTGACCAGAAATCTGCAAAGTTCTAAAATCCGCATAACCTCTGGTCCCAAGCTGTGCACATTTGAGGGAGTCTACTGTATATCCATGTGTGTGTTTTTGCTTATGAAAACCAATTATCAACACGAGGGATATATGACCTAAAAAGGGGGGGGGGGGGGTTGCCCTCCATGGAGTTTTTTTTTTTTTTTTAAGAATCTAACTCGTACTTGTGCAAGGAAATCCAAGGCTCGAAGAAAAACACAAAAACTCCAAACAATTATGCCGACAGATACGATTGGGTTCAAACCCAACACCTCTCATCTACCAGTTTCGAAAACAGAATTTCTCGTCTACTGGTGGGGCACATGTATGCGTATAAATATATATATATCACTGGCACCCAGCTAGCCAAAAAGTAACTACTCAATACTTCTTAATTCACATTATGTAAATACAACATTTAGCAATACCTAACACATTACTAAGCTAGTTTTAAAATTTAAAAAAGCAAAAGAATTGTTAAGTAAGAATAAAAATAGTTTTAAAAAATCTGACTCTTTTATAAGCATTTAATGTTTATTATAAAAATAACAATTTCAGAACTGCAATTCATGTTGCTTCTAAAAAATTCTGTTACAATACATTAATTTGATGTATTTCTGATTATGAAAAATTACGTCACAAAAGGCCAGATAATAATATTTCCAAACAATTTTCTATTGAAAAATATATTTACAAGTGAATATTAAAAAAGTAAGAAAATATTAAAACAAATTATCTGCTAAAAAAAATATTCAATGGAGAAAAATTAGGAGGTTACTTCAGTCAACTGAATGAAATTACCGTTATATGTGCTAATGTAATCCAATGGAATTATTATTATTATTATTTTTTTTTTTTTTTACATTTGCACTTTACCATTTTGAAACAATTCTTTTTGCATTGACTAGCTGAGAGTAATCTGTGCAGAGGCCATTTTTTTTTTCATTTTGTTCACAAATATTTTTAATTAGGGCACTTTCATTTTCAGAACCAGTTTCAAAAGTAAAAACATCCCCATGAAAAAAAAAAAAAAAAAAAAAAAAAAAAAAAAAAAAAACTGCAAACAAAATCAAAGTAAAAAAGTGCAGATGTAGAGATCAATCTCAGCTAACCAATGCAAAAAATTTAAATGCACATGAGATATTTTAAAAAATTTCTTCCATAGGATTAGCATTAATGAGCGAGTCTTTCTAGGTGATT
The DNA here is from genome assembly GCA_964019185.1 of Maratus speculifer. Lineage (NCBI taxonomy): Eukaryota > Metazoa > Arthropoda > Arachnida > Araneae > Salticidae > Maratus > Maratus speculifer. The sequence goes on along the minus strand of OZ025293.1, from coordinate 134,369,460 downwards.
GAAATAGCTCCTTAAGTCGTATTTAAACAAATCTTTAAATTGTCATACTTAAAAATACTTTCTTGTTGCATTTAACAGAAAACTTCATTGTAAAAATCTAAGAGGTAGCAACATTTTTTTTATTTAGCTATTTTACACAAGTTGATTTACAAATATATTTTAGATTTAATTAATCAGAAAAACAGGTGCGTAACAGCAGCAAATGTGATGCTACAAACCTGAAACTCCTCCAGTCAAATAGAAATGAATTACGAAAGAGTGATACTAATCATAATAATAATAATACTCTTTAGTCTTTCATAATTGGGTAATCTCTATAAAACAGATAACTAGAATTTTTCAGAGCATTCATAATCTGGGCATGGGTTGGTATAAACATACCACGTAGGATGCAAAGATTCTTAAGCCGTATGGTCACGCATCTTCTTGAGCATAAGTACTATTGGCTGACAAAGATAAGAAAGCGGTCCGTATCAGTCTTATAGGGACTATTTTACCTTGCTTTCTTGGAACGTTCTAAGTAAAAATTTATTTTGTAGTGATTTTTAATGACATTTCTAAGTAGTTTAAATAGAAAATTGGAATTGCAAACTTAGTAATACATTGTTGTTTCTTTGAAAGATAACATGAGAGAGTTTAAATAAGAAAGCTTAAGGTATTCTTCAGAAAAGTTTTTTTTATTCAGAATACGTCGATAAAACAAGTTAATGTTATGGAAATTAGCCAATCACTTCTCAAAATTGACCAAACCGATCCGGATTATCGGGATCCGAATTAGCGGGGTTCTACTGTATTTGAAATTATTTAATAACAGCTTTTTATTACAGAATGCATTCAACAGTAATATTGTCTACTAGTAATTGGCTCTTGAAAGAGAAAGAGAAAGCAAAACTCCTTATTGGAATTAAAAAAAACAGACCATGAGAGGGTAGCACGGATAATCACCTCATTAAGCTCACCGGTGAATTAAATCTCAATCTCCATATTAAAACGCAATCTGTCTGCCAAGTCATATCTTGTGGAAAACATCTATAATCCAGAGTTTAGTTGATTCATATGTTTACCCTTATATTTGCCTGCTCCCAATCCTCCATGTTTTCTATTGAATCCATGGCTTTAATTAGTAGTATGATTTATTTACTCAAGGAAGCATAAATATTGTACCATATAGTTTATTTATACTTATGTACAACAGCCGCTCAAACGCAGCGCATCAAGTCATTCATACATTCTCGCTGAATGGAAGTTTAATTCTTTCAAATCAAGCAGCTTTTGTTGAATTTTTTCATTGTGTATTCCAGACACCAGCTGGTTATTTTACGTATTTCTGAAATTACAGAATGATGTGGCCTTTTTGATGTAGCCTTTCATTTTTTTAATGGATAAATATAATGATAACAATGGGTTTTTTTTTTTAACATTACTTCTCATTTTTGGTACAGATAATCATTTAGAGATATTTTTTTTGTTGTTGTTAAAGCAATCGAAAGTTAGAGTAATTACAATTTTAAGAATTATATACAAACAACTATATCTTGTGTTCTAATTGAAGCAATACACCTCAAATTTATAGAAGCACATATAACCATTGTAAGATAGACCTTTATCATTTTTTTTTTTTTAAATCTGAATTTTATGATAAAGTAAAACATTTAAGCTACATGTAAATTGGGATCATTTGTGATCTTGTCTTATTGCAGATGCATGTTTACATTGGCTGATGATGGTCTGCTTATATTTTCACCCTGAAACGCATCCTGTGTGTGAATTGTTTTATGGTGATTAAACACAGTTTTATTATTTAATATGTAATCATTATAAAGGGGGACTTTGTTATTTATGGAAGCTTCCTAACTTTTAATATAAAATTAGAGTAGGACCCATCAAGTTGAAAATATTTCTATTTAAAAACAAATTTCGGTATGGAAAATTTAAATATTATACAAAATATATTCTTAAAAAAAAAATCGACTTGAAGAGCTAATACCAAAGCCTTGGTTGGAGATCTGCAGATTGGCATATTGAAAATTAAATCAATATTCATAATGTACAATATATGTTTTTTCTTTTAATGCATGAATTAATCCATCAAAGGCAGTTTCTTGGAAAACCTGATGAGACTTAAAATTATTTTACATTTTTATGAGGAAGGCATGACCCATTCATATCGACACAAAAGTTGTTGAAGAATGTCTGTATAACACTACACAGTTAAAAGTATATATAAAAACTTCTGTAACTACCATTAATAAAGGCAACTCTATAATATTAACCATTGATGAAATTCATGTAATTAAAATGAAGAAAGCAAATAATAAATAAGAATTACTATAATTAATATCATTAATAAAATTTTTACCATGATTTATCATTGAAGTTATGCAAATTCATTGTCTTCCATCCTCACTATTCTGAACTAAGCCAAAAATTTCTCTTTTTTTTTTTTTCCATTTCCATAATTAACATCTAGTATACAGAAGTAGGAGTAATTGAGAAAGTATTGTCAATGGTATGATGTGAATTAACAAACCATACAGCATAGACAATACACATTCAATAAATATGCTTGGACTTGTTGGTGATAGTGGTGAGAAGAAAATGTCACTGAAAAGAAGAAAAAAATTCACTATTTATAAATTTGAAACAGCACAGAAAAAGATCTAATAAAATGTAGGGTTTAAATATTAAAAATATACCCTATATTTACTTTTAAAATGACGTTGAAATACCATAAAATTAATCATGTGATTTTTTTTCTTTCGATTCATCTAAATAAATTACTTTAAAGTCTACATTTACATAATGTACACTACAGAATCAAAATAGTATACTTTTTTTTTGCGGAAAAAAAATCTGCCTTTGAACTTCTTTAAGACGCATAACTTTATGGACACAAAACTTTATTATACATATAAAAATGAGAACTGAGAATCTTGTTACGAAATACAATAAAAGAAAAATTAACCCTTCATTGAATATTTAGCCTCTATAAACAATCGTCAATATTTATTTTTATGATGATTTTGATCTGTGTTTGAGAAATGCAGTTTTTCAACAATATTGATTACCATAAGATAAATTATATTCTATCATAAATAATAAAGGATTTAAAACTTACTTTAATCAGAATAGTACATTCTTTTTCCTTGCCAAGATGGGCAAAATCGCAATTAAGCATAAATTGTTCATCTTCAGTGAGATACTAAACACATTCAACGGTTTTCGTGAACTTATCTACAACTGGCCTCATCTCAACCACACCAATTTCAGTTTTTGCACAAAAACAGCACATTTAGTGTAGGGTTTACAAATATGTCAATCACTAGTCATATTTATTGTTGCTAACACCATTTAAAACAATACTTTAACATACATTTATTCAATATATGGGTCATTCCACGTGAAATCAACCAATTTAAGGAAAACTTGTTGCATCATAGTCACAGATTTTTTTTTAATTTTTATCATAGACAGACATAGTACTAAAACCCTCAAATCTGAAATTTAAAAGTAATTTTCACAATATTGGCCGAGATATGGCCATTTGAAAACTGGCCATTTGAAAACTGGCCATTTTTACAAAATGGCGGCCATCTTGGAATTGTATCACTGTCTAAATATGGCCATAACTTGACAACTAATGGCTCAAAGTTTATATATCTGGTACCAATTTGAAGCTATTTGTACAAAGAATGAATATTTCACATCAAAACAATAATAAATTTTCATTTTTTTACTTTTTATTATGTGCAAAGTGAAAATTTCACCCCAAAAAAGGGCAGATTGTAATGGCTCATAAAAAAAATGAATCATCATGAATTTTTCTGAAACTTGGTAAAAACGTTGCTCCATCTGTGTGCTTTAAATAAAAAAAAAATTGGAAAGGTAAAATTTGTTGTTTTAAAATAAATGGTTTTTTACAGATAAGGTGTCATTAACCAAATAATGATATTTTTAGAATCTGTGAGCATTCCTGATTCAAAAAATAATGGTTAAAATAAAATTTTCTAACATCTAAATTAATGTAAAAGTATAATCAAAACCTCATTTGTACTAATTTTGTAGAAATCTGCCTCCAGCCCCCCTCCCCCCCACCCAAAAAAAAAAAAAAAAAAAAAAAAAAAAAAAAATTAGACAATTCAAAAAATTTTACACTGAAAAAGATAAGATAATAATTAAGGAATATAATGTATAATTATAAAATACCTATAAATGCAATGCATACATATGGTGATTTATTTCACATATAGGGGCAAGTGGGGTAGAATGGGACAGTAGGTTTTTCTCTTTATGTATCATTCTAAATATTTCATCAATCACATATTAGATGAAGTAATGGTACCCCAATCTTCAGCTGAAAAAAGTAGCTAATTTACACAAGCTTGCAATTATATAAAGAAAAAGATTATTTCAAGAATCAAAACATGAATTCAAAATTTTAAATTCAAAACATGATGTAAAAATTTCATTATGTTTCTATAAGCTGATGTAATATTGCATCATGTTCTATATAAGCTGATGCAATTTAAAGAAAAGATTGCTACTGTACCTTCATCTGCTTCTTAATTGGCTATAATCAAAGTATGATGCTATCATGCATCATGTTCTATATGAGCTGATGCAATTTAAAGAAAAGATTGCTGCTTTACTTCATCTGCTTCTTAATTGGCTATAGTTAAAGTATGATGTAATCTTGCATCATAATGTCCAAGAAACTTGAGTAATTCCTTTTAAATACCATATACCACTTCTAAAGTTTTCAATGAAGTGTATTTAGACATACAATAATTATTTTGTACTTATTATACAGTGGAGATGGAGTGTTTTGTATGTAAAAAACTCAATGTTTCTCTGAGTACTGATGTTATTTCTGTTCTTCAATTATCCCCACGGGATTTACATTTATTAAAAAAAAGGTTACATTATATAATCCCAGATGAAAAAAGTTTTTTGCATGCGAATATATGCAAGGTTCACAAGGATAAATTTCTAAAATTTTATAGTTTAAATCAGAGACAGTGTTGTGATCCATTTAATAAACATCCAAATAGTAACAGAGCAAAATCACTGAAAACAATTTCTTTAGATATGTCTATGACAAATCCAGACATCCTCATTCCAGGAAAAAAAATATGTACTTCCTGCTATTCATCAATAAATATAAGATGATTTCTATTGTTGACATGAAAAGCATCTCTGATCCAGAATTTAGTGAACCCACAGTAGTAATGGAACAATTAAACAAAAGCTGTGAAATGTTAGAGTTATCGCCAATAAAAATGAATAGGCGTAGCTCAAAGAGGAAACTTGGTTATTTGCAGACAAAAGTTACAAAAATTTTGAATGAAATGAAATAAAAAGTACTGTAAAAATAAATATTTAGTGTAAATAACTGCAAATTGATATTTCTTTATTGAATTATATAATATAAACACAATACTTTAATTTAGATGCTAGAAAATTTCATTTTAACCAATATTTCTTAAATTAAGAATACTTACAGATTTTAAAATAATCATTATTTGGGTCAATGACATCTTATATGTAGAAAACCATTTTTAAAACAACAAATTTTACCTCTCTAATTTTACAGTATAATGTTCCATATATAGAGAAACTGTTACATCTATGCATAATCAAATCATTATACAGAAAGCGTAAAAAGTATATGAACTAAATTTACTTTTCATTTTTGAAATAATCTTTTTCTTTATATAATTGCAAGCTTATGTAAATCAGCTACTTTTTTCAACTGAAGATTGGGGTACCATTACTTCACCTAATGTGTGATTGATGAAATATTTAGAATGATACTTAAAGAGAAAAACCTACTGTCCCATTCCAACCCACTCGCCCCTATATGTGAAGTAAATTATCATATATATATGCACTGCACTTATAGGTATTTTATAATTATACATTATATTCCTTAATTATTTTCTTATCTTTTTCAGTGTAAAATTTTTTGAATTGTCTAATTTTTTTTTTTTTTGGGGGGGGGGCTGGGGGCAGATTTCTACAAAATTAGTACAAATGAGGTTTTGATTATACTTTTACATTAATTTAGATGTTAGAAAATTTTATTTTAACCATTATTTTTTGAATCAGGAATGCTTACAGATTCTAAAAATATCATTATTTGGTTAATGACACCTTATGTGTAAAAAAACCATTTATTTTCAAACAACAAATTTTACCTTTCCAATTTTTTTTTTTATTTAAAGCACACAGATGGAGCAACGTTTTTACCAAGTTTCAGAAAAATTCATGATGATTCATTTTTTTTTATGAGCCATTACACTCTGCCCTTTTTTGGGGTGAAATTTTCACTTTGCACATAATAAAAAGTAAAAAAATGAAAATTTATTATTGTTTTGATGTGAAATATTCATTCTTTGTACAAATAGCTTCAAATTGGTACCAGATATATAAAATTTGAGCCATTAGTTGTCAAGTTATGGCCATATTTAGACAGTGATACAATTCCAAGATGGCCGCCATTTCGTAAAAATGGCCAGTTTTCAAATGGCCATATCTCGGCCAATATTGTGAAAATTACTTTTAAATTTCAGATTTGAGGGTTTCACTACTATGTCTATCTATGATAAAATTAAAAAAAAAATCTGTGACTATGATGCAACACCCATTGGTTGAATTCATGTGGAATGACCCATATCCTTAAAAATAATAAATACAAAATTATAATTTTGTAAGAATTTATTGCATACATAACATCAGGTTAGCAGTGTTTACTGATAAACAGCATTTACATATAGTTGGGGAACGTTCACGTTGACAGTACAGTTTATACTGTGAATGTTATACTTCCGCGACAAGAAAAAGTGTGTTGACTATTTTAATAAAATCTTACTCAGTATCTATTTTTTCTTCAAATTTTTAATGCAAAAACGATTTATTCACCAAATGGAACTGATTTAAGTTTAAATATTTCAATATTATGATATGTACATATAAAATTTATATAAAAATGTATTTATTCGCTTTGGCGAGATTTTGGCGCTAATAAACATGTGTTGTACAAAAATTGCAAACCTTTTACAGATAATGGCTTCCCGCATTTTCCGAATTTCCGGTCAGTTAAGAGATAATTACTTAAAGATCGCGGTACTTAATCTGCAATACAAATTTTTATTTTTGAAACTTTTTAAAATACAGAAATTTTTTTTGTGGATTTGAATTTATCGGAAAATTTTAATTGAAATGCATACCAAATATGACAATAAAATATTAAAGTAAGATTAAATAAATGAAAAGGTTTTTATTTAAGTGCTGAGGTTAAGGATCGACTGAAACAGGTTTTAAGGTCGAAACTGATACGGACTTTCGGTGATCTTTCTATTTTCGGCTGAAAACGAATGTTAAAAAAAAAAAAAAAAAAAAAAAAAATGTAAGCCATACATGAATGTACATAATTATTTATTAATTATATGTATTTATTAAATATGCATGGTTATTAATTAATTATACATATTTTTAAATATACATAATTATTTTAATTAAATGTATTTATTAAATATGCATAATTATTTATTAACAGTACATATTTATTAATTAGTTATACATATTTATTAATTATGCACAATTTTTAATTAATTATGTGTGTGACTCAAGTGCACTCGCTGTATCTTAAACCCAACACTTTTTATTTTCATAAAATAGAATATAATTGAACAACGACACAGAAATATTTTCTTTTATGCCAATTTATTTTATTATTATTATTATTATTACATATATATAATATTTATTTAATTAGTGTTAGGCATACACAGGTCGATTTATCTTTTATAACAATTTTTGTAAATGATCGTTTTTTGTGCTAGAGCTTATCTCGAAAAGTATTCGAAGCACTTTTGCAGTTTCAAAATAAAAATTTACTATTACTGTTTGTTAAGTTTTCAGCTTTTAATGAGAACTTAAAAATAATCACATATGAATTGCTTGCTTTATAATTTGCATTCACATCTTGAATCAATGATGATTGTAAATAGTAAATTGGATCAATTGTAAACGATGAAGTTCATAGCAATAAATAGTCTCATTTGAGCTTCATTTTTGTTCTTAAGTCTTTATTTTCCCTGGATTTCGTTCTACAGAAATCCATTCAACGAATTGCTATTTATGTTTAGAGGCAATAGTAGAAATAAAAAACATTACATAATTATGCTAATATAGTATAGAAGTTTTAACGTGAATATGGGATTGAATAACAAAAATAAAATAAAATAAATAAATAAATAAAAAGAAAAAAAACATTGATTATAAAAATAAGTTTAAAAGTTTATTTTACATATTTTTATAGTGTGTACATTCTATAATTTGTTTCCCTTTAGATTTGTTTTCCTTTTACATTCAATATTTAAAAAAGTATCTTAAACGGAATTTTAGGAGGGCGGGGGGCTTCCCTAACGAAAAAGAAATTGCTGTCTTTTCTTTCTTTCTTTTTATTTATTTATTCATATTTTTAATGCCAGTAGAGAAAATCAAGTTTGAATATTTTTTTTCTTTTTCTACGTTAAATTTTAAAATTGCTTTTTTTTTTTTTTTTTTTTTTTTTGGGCATGTTATAAAAAACTTCCTGCACGGATGTTTTAAATAAATATAAAATAAATAGCTTATCTTATGTCCTCTTTATAGTGAACTTTTTGTAAAAAATAAAAAAAAAAAAAAAAAAAGTGATCAAGGCTGCAAACCACAATCATAAATCATATCTCATTCGTTCTAAAATCTTTTTTGTTTTAATAGTATGTTTTCTTATCTTAATTTAAAATATGAAAAGACTTCATGTAAAATACAAATGTGAATTCGTGTGGTTCTTCAAAATTGCACATTGAACAATGTTAGGTACCTGGTACAAATTACACACATATCACTTTAAATCTGATTATTAAAAACACATTTATCAAAGAAAAAATTACGATTCCATTACAAAATAAAAAAAACTTATTGGTGATATTAAATTGTAACAATATGTTTGTTTTTAACTTTCAAAACATTTTAATTCTAAAGATTACTTTCAAAGATGAAAAATTCTTGGAGTATATGTATGTTATTCTAATTTAAATAATGTGCTTTGATAATAAATTGTCAATAACCGATTGTATTAATCTTTCAAAAAACGACGTAAAAAAAAAATCTTTGAAATCAGCTTTTTGCAAACACAATTCAAAATTCATATTATGTCGCCAAAAAGAGCGCTACAATGCCAGATATTGCAACCATGTTAAGCCAACGGAGTAAAAAGTCTCTATCAGGCTTGTACATACTGGCTTCTTTCTCGTTCCCTGACTGTAGATAATAATAACTATGGAATTTAATATTATTTCTATCATTGTTACAAAGCATGTCCTTTTAGCATGGATGATATGTATATTGTAGCAAACTAAATCATATCTGGCTTTTATGCAGTCCTGTCCATGATGTACACAGGTGTAGTTATATTATTAGCCAGAATATCAAAATTAACACCTATATCGGAGGGAGGGGGTAATCTCTTTAACTGCTGATGATAGAAATATGCTCTGAATTGTAAAGTAAGACAGTATTTGCATTTCTAATACATAATACTGTGAGACATAGAGAATAGGAGTATTTACTGGAAAAGAAAGAACATTTTATAATGTTATCCTAAAAAGTACGAGTTAAATAATTTTCAAAATTTTAAATGAGCTTAATATCAACATATTAACTTATTGTGAATGAAACATCTATTGATACAAACCTGTAAATGACACTTTGAATTTGACAAGGGTGGGTTTTCTCGGTGTAGAAGGGATCTCAAGAACTAGCAGGTTACATTTACAGACAGAAAATTAATAGGAACTTCTGCATGATAATGTATTGCTGTTATAACAATTCCAATAGAACACTTCCTCCATTCCTCGCCGTCTAAAAGCAGGCTTCTCATCTCACAGATTAGAGATAATATAGTTTCATTACACTTCGTTATAAGTTAACATCGGCTAAGGTGCTTTTGTGTTCGGCCAGAATTAATGGGGAAAAAATCTCGCCAAGTATGGCGATAAACCTCTAATTCTGGTAACCCTGTGAAAATGTTGCCAAATCCCATATTTTTGGCAACCCTAATAGCAGCTTTCGCGGAGGCAAGGAGGAGGTTGAGGTGAGGGAGGGGGGGGGGAGCTTTTCTCTTCCCGGAGCAAGAGGGAGGTTGAGGTGAGGGAGGGGGGAGATTTTTCTCTTTGAGCCTGTGATGTAATTTGATTACGAGCTGCGCAGGTTTTGTTTTGTTTTTTACATCTGCGCAATTTATGTTCTGAAATTCAAATTTTTGAACTATCTAACGGTGTTTTTTCTTTTTCGCTTTCCGTCGACAGCGAGTAACAAATCCGAGTGATCTTTTTAAGGATAGATTAGGACGTTATATTTAGCCCAAAGGGCATTTTTAAAATTTTTTTATTGGGGTGCATGGCTTCTTTTTTCATTTTTTGGATAATTTATTTTGAACGAAACTACCGAAACTGCGAATCGGACATGAGAATTATTAATCTGAAACGAAAGTGGTTTTTCAGTAAAGATCGATGTTTTGGTTTAAAATTTTTAAATCTTTTTTATAATAGCGTATTTTTATTTTTGTAATCTTCACTTGCATCTTGTATACATATATTTTTTAAATTGTTTTCTTTTGAATTTAAATTATTTTGCTCGTTTCATTTATATGTAAGTATTATGTCGTAACCCGTTTTCTGATCTTTTACTATTTGAAAACTTCAAGAAATCTACAAAATGTAAGTACTATTTTTGTCATTATTTTAATTTTATTTTCTGTTTATTCGTGCAAAGAAATCGGTTTTAAAATGATCATGATTTTGAATCGGCAATTTTTGTAATTTTTACATGCACCGTGTATATAGATTTTTTTAAATTTTCTTTGGAATTTAAATTATTTCGCTCGTTTTATTTATATGTATTTTTTTTTTCATTTGTAGCCCTCTTTTTGTTTTTTCATAAATATGCAAAGAAATCGTTTTTAAAATGATCACGATTTTGAATCGGCAATTTTTGTAATTTTTACATGCACCCTGTATATAGATTTTTTTAAATTTTCTTTAGAATTTAAATTATTTCGCCCGTTTTATTTATATGTATTTTTTTTCATTTGTAGCCCTCTTTTTGTTTTTTCATAAATAAAAATAAATATACAAAATGCAAGTACTATTTTTTTTTTTTTTTGAGCATTTTTGTGCTAAAAAGTTCGTTTCAAAATGATCGTGTTTCTGAATTAGCAATAAAATTCGTTTTTAAATATGGCGATCACTTAAACATTTTAAATTTTTTCTCCTGAAAAAAAACCGGGGGGTTCAGGGGGGCGGAGCCCCCCAGATTAACTGTAAATTATTCATTTTTTTTAAAATATATTTACAAAAATGCATTTTTTCAGGAGTTTTGAAAGTGATCGCTATATTTGAAAACTGGTTTCTCCGGCAATTTCAGTTTGGCGATCATTTTTGGAAACGGCTTTTTGGCGCGAAAAAAATCGGCAAATTTACGGGGCCGAACGCTAAAGCACCTGTTCCTTAACATCTTGATATAATAAGTTCATTTAGAACTAGGAAAAGATATTTTAATGATACACTTTTAGATAACAGCTTCAAAAAGTTCTATTTTCGGTAAATACTTTTATTTTATACTACTGTCTGCAATGTATTTAGATTAGAAATTCCAAAATCAGTAAGAATTATCTTTCAAAGGTAAATTAAACTGAAGAGTTCATAAGAGAATGATATATTTATGGATTACAAAAAGTTATAAATAACAACATTATGAATAAATTTAGTTGTTCAACCTATTTTAACTTAACATTTGATAACCTGGTGGTAATAAAATAACAAATCAAAATAGTTAGCACAATTACTCAGTTTTATATCTTTTAGAACAGACATGCTCAAAAGCTTCAAATTAAAATTCTCAACTTTTAGGCTAAACTGCACGATTATCATTATTCAAAGTATCCATAAAATTACCCAATCTTTATATTCCTTATAGTACTTTTTTTCTTTTGTTTTGTTTAGGTTAAATTTTCGTAAATGGACGTGTCATCAAGCTTGGATTAAATACGATACTATCGAATTATACTTTAATCAACGAAAAAACTAGCAGTTACTTTTGCTATATTTTTGTTTAAGACCATAGAAATAAGGGTAAACAGTATTGCATGAAAATAACCAAATAAACTAAATACGTTTCAATACAGTACGTAAATTGGCAGTGTAAACAAAAGAAACAAAAAACAGATTGCAACGTCGTTTCATTAAAATTTTTAATGAATGACTTATATTAAAACGAAAAATGTAAATACCGAAAAAACAAATTAACAGTTGTCACTTGTCAATCAAAAAATTAATAACACTGGTATAATACAATTTTTAAAGAGTTTGTAACAAAATACTAATATTAATTAAATTAAATAAATCATGCATATTACTCACTTTAGAAAATAATGTTATCAAGAATAAATATTTCAAGCAGATGTTTTTCAACGGCGATATTGCTTTTCCCAACTCCAAAATATAAATAAACATTGCCGTCTATTAAACTGCAGATTGCAGTATTGTACTTAACAAGGTACCTAGAAACTTCAGCCTAATCGGTCTTTTAAAATCGCATTTTATAAAGTTACAAGCTAATAAAAATCACGCTTTTTGCATTAACTTCTATGGGGAAATCCAACAGCATTTCAGACTTTGTCCGCGAGAGGGCAAAACTGCATATATTTCAAGCGTTCCAACTGTCCGCAAGATTAAAGGCGGGGTCAAGGCATATGCCATCTAGCGGCAGGGGTGCATAACTAGAGGATTATTAAGTAGATTGCAGTTTCTTTTGTGTGAATGGCAACAAAACTTTTTTGTTTCTATAAAATATTACTTCAAAATATTTCGTAGATTTGGGGCCGGTCTCGGTGAGCTAGCTTGCTTTCTGTGTCTGGCTGTTTTGGATACTTCGTGTGAGTTGTGGTGTGTTCTATAGTGGTTCTGTTTTTTATAAGTTTGTTTGCGAGCGTTTGACTCTTCGTTTCAATAGCTGGTATTGGTATTTGTGTAAGGTAAGGTGTATTTGTTTTTCCAGTTTTAAGTATTGGCTTATTTTAAAAGAAATAAGTCTCTGGGTAACTTCGACTCATGTCGGGGACAGAGATAAAAATTAAAGATAGTGTAGGCATTAATAATGTAGACTTCAAGAAATATAATGTACATGATTTAAGAAATGCAGCTGAACAGATAAAATTTATACCGGAATTACCGGAATATGTAATTATTACGGAATGCAAAGATGGAAATTTTCATAAGTTAACACCCGTTCAAGTAAAAAGAGAAATTATTAAAGAATTTGTAAGATATAAAGATATAGATGTGTTCAGATTTACTAGAAATAATAAGGTGCTTACTACAACAAGAAGCTATGATTGCGCTCAAGAAATAGTTAACAAACAGAAACTTTTTGAAAGAGATGTAAAACATCACTTCTTGAATGAAAATATCACCACCAGATTTTTATTATTTCAAATAGATAACGAGATAACTGTTGAGGAAATACGTGAAGAAATTGAAGAAGAAAATAATGTCAAGGTGCAATATGTTAAGAGATTTCTAAGAAACCAAGGTGGAAGAATGGTTCCTACAGGGACAGTTATGATCACTATATATGGACATAATTTACCGGAGTATATTAAATTGTTTTACGTAAGACACAAAATCAAGATGTTCATAGACAGACCCCGAAGATGTAATCTATGTCAAAGCTATACTCACGGTACAAATAAATGTCCAACTAACGAGAAAAAATGTAAAAGATGCGGAAAAAACCACCTGGAACTCACTTGTAACGAGACTGAAGCCAAATGCCCAAATTGCGGAAAAGATCATGAAGCGGATGACGCAAAATGTGAAATAAGAATAAAAGAGCAAGAGATACTAACCTATAAAAGTGAAAAACACGTAACATTGGCTGAAGCCAGGAGACAATTTAACGCAAAAGAAGTTAAAACTTATGCTGCTAAAGTCAAACAGCATTCAGAACAAATAAATGTCGAGAGTTATTTGCAAAAAATGGCCAGTTTAATTGATTTAAAATTTCAGCAATTAACAGAGTACCTTGTACAGCTGTTCACGGGTATTAATTTGAGTCAACAAGAAGAAGCTAACAAAAATAATGTAGTAGATGATAAGGAGAAAAACATCTCTGGAAAAAAAAAGTATAATAACACAGATCTCATAGCAGAATTGTGCAACACTATTAGAGGAAAAAAAATAAAACTCAGTAAGAGTAATAACGAAGCATCTCAGAATGTAGAAAATCCAGAAGTTTCGGATATGATAACGGACACTGAAAGTAATTCATAAGTTTTGGACTGTGATATAAGGGATGGCTTGTCTTTTGGTGTTTGTGATATTGTTTTTGATTTTTGAACTGTGATGTATCGAATTCGTCACTTTGCTGCTGAAGTTGGGGTAAGTGTTTTTTATTGTGTATTAGTCTGTTTGTTATTGCAGTTTGTTGTTTTTAGTTTTGTTTTTCTGTTTGTATGGAACATTTTTTGATACAATGGAATATTCGAGGTTTTAAATCCAATCTTCCCTGGCTTCGTATGAGTATATTTCGTAATAGTTTGATTTGGGCGTTTCAAGAGACGTTCCTCAATCAAAAGTCTACAATTTTTTTAAAAAACAGGAATGTTTTTCGGGAGGATAGAGGGAGTGGTTCTTTGAATAATGGAGGAGGTCTGTTATTGGCGGTTCATAATAAAATCCCTGTTAAAATTTTAAAGCTTCCCAGAATTGATCATGGTCATGAATTTCAGGCGATTCAAATTTGGTATAAGAAACGATGGATTACCATTATCAATATATATGCCCCTAAAGGTTTTACTGCTGTTAATTGGCTAGAAAACATCAAACATTTAATTGGTGATTACTATTTTATTATAGGAGATTTTAACATTAATTTCTTAAACTGGCATAACAATCCGAAAAAACAGAAAATGGACAATTTAATAAACTGGATCAATAGTAATGATGTTGTATTAATGAACACCGGTCAGGCTACTAGGTTTAATGTTGGGGGGGATTGTTCTCTTTTAGATTTATCTATAGTTTCGGGAAATTTGGCTTGCTCTTTTGCTTTTGAGGTGGTTTCGGATCCGATGGGTTCAGATCACTACCCAGTTTGTTTTAAGGAGTTACATCGTGGGGGAATCGGGAGGGGTGATTTCTGGAGTCATATAAATTGGGAAGGGGTGGGACTAGATGTAAATAATTTTAATTGTCAGATTTATGAGAATGGTTTTGATTTATGGACTATAGAGGTTACCAATGTTATCGGAGGACGTACGGATTTGGTTCCTGTTAATAGGGGGACTCTTCCTCCGTGGTGGAGTGTCGTTACTCGGAGGTTGTTAGCACTTAAAAGGTATTATCATCGGAAGGCGATTCGGCTTTGTCAAGTTGATTTGTGGTGCAAATTCAAAAAATATAATGCTAAACTTAAAAAGCAAATAAAGAAGGATAATAAATCCTTTTGGGATACTATGGCTAGGGAGGCTGGTAGGGGGCCAAAAATTTATAAAATTATTAAAAGTTTTAATAGAGATCACATTGTTGAAGAAAACATTGATTTTAATTTCCCAAACTGTCCGCCAGATGCTTCTTCTCAAGCTAACTCGCTTGCTGTTGTGTTTCAGAACTCGTATGTGAGGGAGGGCATTCCCATTGATTTTTCTGGGGAGGATGGGATAGATTTAAAGTTTAATTTGGATCAATTACAAGATATTTTAAAGAAAAGCAAATCTACTACTCCGGGAGCTGATGGGATAAAAATGAATTTTTACAAAAAGTTAAATTTACGGGTGTTGAATCAGATTCTTGAAATGTACAATCAGATTTTGATAACAAAAACTATACCGGAAATTTGGAAAGAGGTCATAATGCTTCCGATTAAAAAACCTGGGAAAAATAAAAATGATATTAATGGATATAGACCAATAGCTCTTACTGTCACTAGCAAAAAAATTTTTGAAAAATTAATTCTAAATATATTACTTAGTTGGAGTATTGAGAATAATATCTTCCATCCTAATCATTATGGCTTTATTCCATTTAGAGATTGTGAAGCTGCTTCTTATAAAATTTTCAGAGATATTAAGAAGGCCAGGCAATCTAAGATGAAGGGGTACTTCATAGCTTTAGATATCAAAGGTGCCTACGATAATGTGTGGTGGGATGGATTGTTGTTTAAATTGAAAAAGTTAGGTTTGGGGGCTGATCTTTGTATTATAATTCGGAATCTGATACAGGAATTGAGAATTCGGGTTAAATGGAGGGGATGTTTTTCTAGGTTTTTTAACTATCATAGGGGTCTTCTGCAGGGTAGCCCGTTGTCCCCGTTTCTTTTTGCTATTTATTTAGCTGATATTTTCGAAATATTCGATTCTGTGATTCAGTGCGTAATATATGCTGATGATATTTTCTTATACGGTTTTCATGATGATATTCATTGGTTAAAAAGGGTTTTACAGGACAACATTTTAAGAGTTATTACTTGGCCTCGGGCGTGGAATCTTGAAGTCAACCCTAGCAAATGCCAAATCATGAAAATTGGAAAGTGGAATGAAATTGAAGATGATAAGTTTATGATACGGGGGCAAGAAGTCGGGTTTTTGGACAAAATTAAAATTTTAGGAGTGTATTTTAATAAACAAGGTAATTTAAAAGATCATATAGTACTGTTAAAAGAAAAAACAAGTAAAAGACTGAACACGTTCAAAGCGATTGCTGGCATTAGTTGGGGGACTGAAACAAAATACTTAATACAAATATCTAAGAGTATCATTGGCTCAGTTTTAGATGGTAACCCGAGAATATTGATGCACTGCACTAAAAAAGAAAGTAGTCAGGTTCAAGTTATTCAAAATATGGGACTCAGGTGGGCTACTGGATTATCCAAATGGTGCCCTATTCCAATTTTATTAAAAGAGAGCAGGGTATGGAGGAATGAATTACGTAGGGAGTTTCTAGCGATTAAACGGGCGATATCGGAATACAAACATAAAGAGTACACTGATATCCTGTCTAAAGACTTATTGTACAAAGAAATTAATAGGCTCAATAGTTATAATACTAATGTCAATGAAATGGTGATATATAAGTGGGGAAATAAACTGGACAAAGGGGTTCAGGTATTCATCAATACATGGGCATTTCAAAATAAAGATTTCCCTGATGAGGTCATTAAGAATTCTTTTCATCACTTTTTTCAAACTTATAAGAACAAGGCTATTTTTATTGAGACTGATGCTTCAAAGGATAATCATTTCACGTCTATAAGTATGGTGAACCATCACACTGGGAGTCGTTTGGCTTTTCGCATCCCTACTATCAATTCGTTTTTTACTGCCGAAGCCATGGCTTTACTGGTGACTATAAAATATTATACCAGGGACAGGGGTAATTACTTTTATTTCACTGATGCTAAAAGTGTTCTAGTGGCTTTAAAAAATATACATCGTAAATCGGCTGCTATAATTACCTGCTTGAGGGATGAAATTAATAACAAAAAGTTAGAAAACTATGATATTACTTTTATTTGGGTTCCGGGACATAAAGGGATAGAAATTAATGAAATCGCGGATAACCTTGCTAGGAATGGGCCTTACAGTAATATTTGGATCCCTTGGATATCTCCTGAAGATTGGATAATGGAGGTTAAACATAATAAATTAAAAGAGATGGATTGGGAGTGGGAACAATATCAAAAGAACAATAGTAGGCGTTGTTGGAATTATGTTGATATAGGTTATCCTCACCACAACTTAATCAGGAAGTATGACGTAGTGTTTACCAGATTTTTAACCAAAACGGTGTTTACTCTGGATCGAAAAAAAAAATTTCTCAAAGGGGGGGATGCGAATTGTAATCTTTGTAAAGAGGAAGATCAAACTGAGGAACATTTAGTAATCCGATGTAAAAAATTCACGGATCCTCGTTTAAGATTGTATAATAAATTTCATGTTTCGGGAAATGCGTCATATACGGATATTTTTGAGATAGCTGGTAGAAATGGGGGAGAATATCTCATGTGGCTTTCTAAATTCCTGGATGAAATATACATGCATTGCCCTAGGTGGGTCGGAAATGTTTAGGCTGGTGCTCGGTCAAGGAAGGAGATGTGCGTTTGGTGCGGTTTCTTTGGAGGGCAGAGGTGTTGCGTTGTGAGTTAGTCTGTACTTTCGTTTATGTGTGAATGTCGGAGCTAGGAGTTTGGTGTAATATAGGAGGTTGGATTTGGGTTTTTCTGTGTGTTTCTGCTTGTGGTGTTGGAAGGAGTTAATTTTGCGAATTTCTGTATAGATATCTGTATGGCGATTAAGTTGAATTTAGAGACTTTGGTATTTTAAGAAGCTTAGCGGAGTAAGACAGCTATATAGAAATGTAAAGCTGCTCACCGGGCCAATATCTTGGTCAATACAACAACAACAACAACAAATATTTCGTAGATTAAGTTTTAGGTTTGAAATATTGTAAATAAATATAGAATAAATAAGTGCAGCACGACTAAATATTAACATAAAATATACTAAGATGAAATATCATTTAACTATGCGATACAAATATCGCTGATTAAAATATGTTCGATTTTAATTACGCTTTTAATGTAATGAAAGATGACTCATTAAATTTTGTAAGTACTTATTATATAAATGCAGAATTTTGAAATAGTGTCACATTTTAGTAATTTTTTGATGAGTTAAATTATACAAAATGATATACACCGTAGTATTTCATATGATAATATAATATTTATCAATATTTATAAATGTATAGAATTTAATACTATATAAAATATTCAACTTTTATTTACAACAAGCTGCATTTTTTATTTACCAATTTCAGACGATAAAAATCCAATGTTTTCTTGGTCGTATCGACTTTTATTATTTAACTTGCAAACTTTTCATTCTTTTAATTTAAAAACCAATTTTATTATACGTATATTCGGAATAACTTTAATTTTAAATGTATGTATTAAATGTTGTTTTGTTAAACAAAGAAATATTGTTAATTTATTTGTTTAAATATTTAACGTTCTAGACAATAATTTTCCTAAAATCGTTGCTTAGACTTTTTTTTTCTTTTAACAGACAAAGCCATTTTGAGAGTTCATATTAAAAATTCATTCATAAATTTCAAGCTATTCTCTCAATCATGACAGATTAATCAAGTCTACGAGGTTTATTGCAAAATATTTTTGCTATAGTTTGTTTCGGTAAAGTCATGTACATTTAAAAAAATAGTAACAATATCATTTTAATTTTGGGAGAAAAAGTACTAACTTAGTAGTCATAAGTACCATATAATGCTACGAAAAATATTGACTTTTACCCTAAAATTAAAATGACAATGAGACTTTTTTTTAAAAACACAGATCTTTTTAATTAAAAATATGTGTATTTAAAAAAAGTCTCATTATTATTTTAATTTTAGGGTAAAAGTCAATATTTTTCTTAGCATGATATGGTACTTATGAGTACTAATTAGTACTTTTTCTCCCAAAATAAAATTAAAATGATATTGTGACTATTTTTTTAAATGTACATGACTTTATCGAAACAAACTATAACAAAAATGTTTTGCAATAAACCTCGTAGACTTGATTAATTTGTCATGACTGAGAGAAAATTCAGAAAATATGCGCAAAAGATATGGAGATAATAAACATCTGCGCATATATGACGTCAAAACCACGTCATCCTCTAGTTATGCACCCCTGCCGCTAGATGGCATATGCCTTGACCCCGCCTTTTGCTTACGACAGATTCCAGCATTAAGTTGGTACGCTCTAGCAGCTCTGCGAGAGGGCGAGCATTTCGTTACAAACGCGAATACACATCACAGGGACAACACCATAGATATAGGAATAACTAGATTACGCACACGGGGAGAAAAGTTGATTCTCCGCGCACGAACGATTCTTCTCCATTAGAGTGGCAAATGGCCGGCGATCCTGTGGTCAATGTATGAAAATGTGCATTTTAAAATGCATTTATTTCTATATACATATACATATTTTAAGCCTTCGTGAAAATTTCAAAGTTTATATCTGTTTTTTAATCACCAATTCGTTTTTTTTTCTTTTTTTTTAAATTATTATTATTATTATTATCGCGAAGCTTATTTTTATGAATAAAATAAATAAGAATAATGGAATTTTTTAACGACTATCTTTAAGTACCTTTTGACCTAGAAGTTAAACAAAACAGTATACGCATCAAAATCAGTAACTGGAATCTTTTTTTGGTGTGTTCGTAATTATGTAGCATCTACATCTACAGTTGTCGTTCAGTCTGTCCGTCCGTGCGCATATAACATCGCAAAAACTGCCCAACCGAATCGTTTGAAATTTTAAATATATAATTATTACTTAATTTTGTCGCATCTTTTCAAATTTTATGAAAATCGGATGCATAGATCAATTACAGGGACAATCAAAAGTATTACGTTACATTATGATCAATGGAAAAAAAAGTTTCAAATGCATTTTAATCATTTGAAATTTAAAATACATAATTGTTTGGGACGTGTTTTAATTATATTAAACTATTTCACATTTTATGAATATGATATACGTTGCTGAAGTGTAATAAAAGTTACTTTCTGTATATTTACAGGAACACAAAAAAGATTTCGACCACTATACTGTATCCGAAGTACTGTTTACTATAACAGCAAGATCTGAATATTTTTAAAACTTCGTTATCGTACGATGGAACCTCATTTGCTACGCTTTACGTGCTTGTACGTAATTCCCAACTTGTTTTTATTTTTTTTTCTCTAAGCAAAATAGAATTTTTAAAAATGGATGTACACTTTTATATGATTTTCTTTTCTTTTTCCAGAAAGTTTATGATAATGTTTAAAGGAAAATTCTTCCACAGTTTGCAACTTTTAACCTTCCGCTTTATATTCATGGCTTCTGTTTTGTTCTTCACACAGTATTTCAAAATTTCCAGACGTTTAAAATGTTTTTTCTCCTTCCTTTCTGCCCATGTTTCTTTGCAATGACAATAAATTATTGTGTCAAATTTTCCTTACTCACTAAACTTAAAACATTTCTTTCCCAGCCATAAATTGCTAATAGTTCATTTTTGTCCATTTCCATTTTGAGATATAACAAGAACGAAAAACAGAATCCAATTTTTTGAATTACTTAATAACGCATGGTGCTATGCATTACTATGGTAGAATCGCAAGTTCCACTTGCTTTTTGCCACTCTAATGGATGTTGCCACCGAGTCGCAGCAGAATCAAAAGGTATTGGGAGAATAACATTGGATGCTTAATCTAGTTATTCCTATATCTATGGACAACACCCGCACACCCATGCCGCTAGCTGGACTCGAACCAGGGTCCAGCGGTGTGGGAGGAGCACACGCTACCGACCGCGTGCTGTTTGTGGCCGTGTCTACGCTGCCGGCCGGTCGGAACCGGAATATTCAGGCTAGGAAACCGTCTGGTTTGTTTACTGAAAAGCGCCCTCTACCGGCTGCCGGCTGGCCGTAATATTTTGTTTTGCTGCGGATACGTCTTGATAAAAACTCGCCAAATTCATCGCCTCGCCAACCAGTTGTTAACGATGTTTTTAGGGTTATAGTCTTTGATCACAAAACATTTATATTTACAAATGGTTACGCATTTGTACTTAGCAAATGAAATTAATAAGGTATTAATTTTGTTTTGAAACTAACTACCGTCGTTTATATTTACATTATATAAATTTCTAAACTTTTACCTCATACTTTTCAACATTTAATAAAGTAAAATAATATAAAAGAAATAAAAGAACATTTTTATAAAAGTTAACTTTTGTTTATGTTTCTGACTGATTTTTTTATTCAAAATTGGTCATATATTATTTTATAAATGTTTAAAGGGAAAAAAAAAACTTTCTGTCATGTACTAAATGAAAGTTTTTCAAATATTAGTGTTTTGTAATACCTTTATAAAGATTAATATTATCAATCTATTTGAAAATATATGTTTTTTATGTTTATTTTACTCTATTTCGATTCTTTTTTTTTTTTTTTTTTCTCTGTGCTATGATTTTGCTGAATGGAACATGTTACATTTTATGTACTTTATTTTTTTATTTATGTTTTTTGAGATTTTACAACTTTCCTTAGTTTATGCAAAAAGGTTTATTTAACAAAAACTTAAAAAGGTACAAAGTTTACCATTTTAAACTTCCAAAACACATTTTTAATTCGTTTTTCATTGATGTATAATGCTCAAAATCATCTAAATAAGTCAACAATTAGTTAATTCTTTGTTTAAAATAACTTATAATTTTAAAATTTTGTGTAAAACTTTAAAAAAATAATTGTTTTTTGTATTTTTATTATATATATTTTATAAACAGTAGAATGTAAAGTCATAATATAAAATGTCCTGATCCACAACAATTTTTATGTTTTAATATTCTTGAAAACAGTAAAATAGTTAAATTACATAGCTTTATAAATAAGTGGGATCAATGATTGAAATTAAATATATTGTCAAATGCTCCTTATAAAATAAAATTTAGCAATAAATTATATTATATTAAAATATATTGTTAGATATATATGCATTATTAGAAATGAAAGATCTTTTATATTTAACGCTATCATATATGTACATACATTTCTTATTTCTTCTGTATATCTTTTTGAGCAAAATAATATATAAAGGAAATTTTCCTTTAAAAGTTTCTGAATTGTTTTCTAAATACTCAGGTTTTAAAATAAGCACAATATATCTTATATGCACATACACTATCATAAAATTGAGAAAAATGATATATAAAAAAATTATTAAATAAGAAATGTGCAAGAAGAATTATTTTCAAAATGCAAAGTGTATATAATAAATAAATGACATTATTGTAAATCCAATCCAAAATTAATTAAAAATGCATTACAAAAAGTAAGACCCCTTCCGAATACAGCCCCAACCCCCTCTCATGTATTTTGCAAGGTGTATAAATCCTGGGAAATTTATAAATTCCAAATACAGTAGGCTCCCTTAAATCTGCACATCTTGGAACCAGAGATTTTGCAGATTTCCAGTCGTTGTTTACATCTTTTAAACAGTAATTTGAATTTAATTAATAATGCAATCGAAACTATAATGAATGCTTACAATATAATAAAATATTAAAATAAATAATAATTTAGACAATTTTTAAAATGATTGAAATACTAAAAGCAAATCTCAAGTTAATAATCAATAATGTTTGATTAAATATTCATTAAAACATAAAATGCAATTTTTCCTAAATTATTCAATGAAACTTGCCTCATAAATGTATATTACTAATTCACATCAAAATAATCAAGTAAGGAAATTTTATTTCAGGTTTAGCAAGACTTAATAACTATAAAAGATGGATTAGTACATAAATATATTTGGTAAGAAGATTGTGATTACCAATTATATTAGAACATCTTGAATTTTTTTAGAAATAAATTTATTTTTCCTTCATGAAAAAACATGAATTCAATAATATTAATAAAAATTACAAATTAAAATATATATGGAATTCATATAAAACTAAAAATGTGCAATTTTGTGTTTATATCTGAATTGAATTCTTCATTGTTGTAAATTATGTGCAGATTTTAGAGAGTTGCGGATTTGAGGGAGTCTACTGTATATCCCTTCACCGCCTTTCTAATTTTACATGTCTGTTTCACTAAAGTTCCAATTCTAAGCATCTCTTAAAATTGTTAGATTTTCCTGTCTGCTAAAAGGCACTTTCTAACTTTCTATATTATTAGTTTTGGTATTTCACGGTAAATACAGTAGACTCCCTCAAATCTGCAACTCTCTAAAATCTGCACATAATTTACTGATGTAAACAATGAAACTTTCATTTCAGATGTAGGGATAGAATTTGATATTTTTATTTTTATATCAATTCTATTTATATTTTAATTTGTGATTTTGATTAATATTATTGAATTCATGTATTTTTATGAAGGAAGAATAAATTAATTAGGAAAAAATTAATTAGGAATTAAGTTAATTAGGAATTAAGTTAATTAAATTAATTAGGAAAAAAATAAGATATTGCTGATATCACTGGTAATCACAATCTTTTTACCAAATATATTTATATATTAACCAAATTTTTTTGGTTATTAAGTCTGACTAAACCTGAAATAAACCTTTCTTTTTTTATGATTTTGATGCGAATTAGCAATGCATCTTTATAAAGCAAATTTCATATGAAAAATTCTTATCTTTATAATAAATATTTTATCATACATTACTATTATTAACTTGATCTTTGCTTTTAATATTTTTTTAATCATGTTAAAAATTATCTAAATTTTTATTATTTTAGTTTATTACTTATATTAATATTTTATAATATTGTAAGCCTTCATAAATGTCTCGATTTAATTGTCAATTACATTCAAATTACTGTTTAAAAAATGTAAACAAAGCAATGACCAGAAATCTGCAAAATTCTAAAATCTGCACAACCTCTGGTCCCAAGCTGTGTAGATTTGAGGGAGTCTGCTGTATAAATAAAAGTATTAAAATTTTTTAATGTAGATTGATACTATGAACTCTATTAATGTTTATACCTGTAATATGAAAATAAATTAAATTGATACCACACGGCCAGAATTCGACTTGAAGGAAGGTGGGATTATTGACGATTAGTCCAATAGTTGGTAATTATTTGAAGACCATTAGTTATATTGCTATTAGTCTTTTTAATAAATGAAATCATAATGCATAGCTGCCAACCTTCCTTCCCCCCCCCCCCTCTTTTAAAGTTAAGAAAGAAAACGTGTATTCAACCATAAAATGTGTTTAATATAATTATCTGACGTGTCTTATTTTGTGTGTGATACTTCTTGGATTTATTATTATTATTAATTCAAATTTTTGATTCTAACTTTTTTTTTTTTTAACTCCTTTATCTTTTGATAATTCAGGTTGGTAGATATGATTTTTTTTCCAGATAGTAGAAACAATAGCTATGCTGGATATGACTCACCATTTACTGTGACATTTACAGCATTTAGTAGTGTTACAAAGTGAAATAACATAAAATTGTGTTGGATTTCAACAATGCATTTCAAAAGAGATGAGAATGCGATAAACTAGAGGAGATGAAAGAGTAGATGTATATATTTTTCACATTCCATTCTTTCACTCGAGAAATAAAACTTAAGAGGAAAAAGAACTGATGGGTTATAAAAATTAATATCAATATCCATTTACACGCTAACTGTTTTAAAAAGTTTGATCATTATAAGATCTTTGATTCTTATAGTAACATTTCTAGATCAGTATTTTTCAATCTTTTTGGACAAATGACACATTTTACATGTAATTTTTTCTTCTAAATTTATTTTCAAGAAGGTGTATTTATTATTTAGGAACTCCTGCATTATTTTTAAAAAATATATAGACTCCCTCAAATCCACACAGCTTGGGACCAGAAGTTGTGCAGATTTTAGAATTTCTTGTCATTGCTTTGTTTACAATTGTTAAACAGTAATTTGAATGTAATTAATACCTAATGCTGTTGAAACAGTAACAAATGCTTAAATATATATTAAAATAAGTATTAAACTAAAATAATAAAATTTAGATTTTTTTAAAATATTAAAAGCAAAGGTCTAGTTAATAATCAATAAATGGCTGTGCAAATATAACGATATCAACTTTATGGTAATTATGAATCCTCTCCCCCCTTCTGATATCATTCGTTATCATCCTTTGACACCCCCCCCCTTTCGAGAATGATATTGTTATCAAAGTGTAAAATTTTTTTGATTTCTAGAATTTATTTTTTATTTTATTTATTTATTTTTTATTTATTTATTTATTTATTTTGAAGTGATATAATTTTTTTTCACATACTTTCATGATTTAAAATGGAATATCACTTTGCATATGAAAAAACTTTATATCTAATAACATTTAAAAGAAATAGTTACTATTTAAAAATATTTTAATAGTTTTCTGCTACATAACTCATTCAACAGTAATAAAGTGCTGTTGCACTTGCCCCAAACAGAGGAGGGGTGGGGACAGATGGAAATTCTTTTCAATAAAACAAGTGACAACATTACTTCTCTTTTTCTTTTATTTATTAGTAAATACAAGCGTCATTTCAAATGTATTTCACATATGATTTCTCAAATCGTGAATATATATGCATATACATATGAAGAAGAAAAAATTCAAACGCTGGGGTATTCCATATTATAAAATTGAATGATTTTATAATAATTAAGTAATTTTAATAATAACTTTGTATTTTCATAAGAAAATAGATAACAGGCTAAAAAAAGACAACATGCTATATTGTGCCAAAGACCATGTTACAAATAAAAGAAGAAAGTTTTGATGGCTCAAAACTGATATTGATATCTAAAGACAAACCCCCCTCTCCCTAGAAATATCTTATAATATCATATGCCAGACTCTCCCCCCCCCCCTCCTAAAATGATGATGTTATATTTTCACAGCCCCTAATGTGTGATTAAATATGCATTAGGTGTAAAGATGAAATGTACTTTTCCAAGATTATTCAATGAAACTTGCCTCACAAAAGTACATTACTAATTCACATCAAAATCATAGAATAAGGAAGCTATATATCAGGGTTATCCAAACTTAATAATCAAAAAAGCTTGACTAATGCATAGATATATTTGGTAACAAGATTGTGATTACCAATAATATCAGCAATATCTTGATTTTTTTTTTTTTTCAGAAATAAATTTATTCCTCCATGAAAAAACATAAATTCAGTAATATTAACAAAAATTACAAATTAAAATATATATGGAATTGTTATAAAACTAAAAAAGTTAAATTTTTTAGAGTATTCAAATTCACTATATTTCCAATCAATTTTTCCAGAGTAAATTTGTTTTAAACATAAATATAATTTTGTTTAAGGTATAGTCCAAATCATGTCAAGGCAGGCAGCCAAAGAAAATTTCTTACCTTCATAGTCTCAGGATTTTTTGAATTGAACATATGTTAAAATTAAAAAAAAATAAAAAAATAAAATACTTGTATATTTTTGTTTTGTCCCAAAAAATTCCTGATCGAAGATACAGGGTGCCAAAGATGGCATCCTATGCACCATTTCCCATTTGTGACTTTCAATAATATTTTAAAGTGCTCTCTGGAACAATGCAAGATATTTTGTTGCCTTTTTTTAAGAAAATATTTTTCTGTTTAAAAAGATATACTTCATTTTGAAATACATAATTCTTTTTTCTTCTGCAACCTTCTAAAAAAATTTTTAATCACAAATGACAATCCCAAAAATTTTGATTTTTTTACTGTTAATAAATACCATTGAGTATTACCTTCACTGTAAAGCAGAACTTCCGCTTTTGAGTTTAACAAGTTTTAAAAACTTTACAAAAATCAAAGAATTTTACAGGAACTGTATATAACTAATTTTATAAGTATTTAGATCTTGGCTCAATAAGTGTTGCACTCTTGGGCAAACAGGAATGAATACAAAATTTATTATGTTTCTATATGTTAAATTCAGTAATACAGAAGTAATATGAATCCCTCTTAAAAAAGAGCAGAATCACCAGAGCAACCTAAAATCCTTATCTATCATGGGATATCATTTAATTAATTGCTCATATGATAGGATTTAATAGAATGAGAAAAAAAACCAGTTATCTTTTTAAGTTTCGTCTGTGTAATTTTATTTCCATGACACTTGACAATATTTTCACGTTTGTTGTGGCTTTTCAGCTTAGCTTCATTTATCACTTTTAAGCGTATTTGGAATATATAAATACGTACCACTTATAGTCATCATCTAGTCTGTCCATCTGTCTATCTGCATATAACAGTGCATAAACTGCACAACCAAATGATTTGAAATTAAAAATATACAATTGTTGCATACTTTTATAGAGTCATTTCAAATTTTATGAAAATTGGATTAGTTCAACTACAGGGACAATCAAAAGTATTCCATTAAATTACGACCAATGGAAAAAAATAGTTTTAAGTGCATTTTAATAATGCTACACTCTTTCGAACATAAATTGATAAATAAATATGAACTATAATGAAATGTATATTCTGTACAATATGCGGTGGAAAAAAAAATGATATTAATTTACATAGCCACAAAAAAGTATTCCATTATACAGGGATGCCACTTTTCCGCCTTTTGGCGGATTTCCGCTTTTTTTAATTTTTAAGAATTCGCGATTTTCGTTAAGCGATCACGAGATAAAATAACGATTTTAGTCGAACGATCGCGAAATACAACAGCCTTTTTCGTCAAGCGATCGCGAAATATAACATCGATTTTCGTTAAAAGATCGAAAAAACGGCTATTTTCATCAAACAGTCGCGATATCAAGCAGCAATTTTCATCAAACGATCGCGAAACGAAACGGTGGTTTTCTTGAAACGATCGCAATGTGAAACGGCGATTTTTGTCTAACGATCGCTAAATAAAACGGCCATTTTCGTCAAACGATCGCTAAATAAAACGGCCATTTTCGTCAAACGATCGCTAAATAAAACGGCCATTTTCGTCAAACGATCGCGATATAAAACGGCCATTTTCGTCAAACGATCGCGAAGCGAAACGGTGATTTTTGTGAAACGGCGATTTTTGTCAAAGCATCGCAATGTGAAACGATGATTTTTGTCAAACGATCATGATGTGAAACGGCGATTTTCGTCAGACGATCGCGATGTCGAACGATGATTTTCGTCAAGCGATCGCAATGTGAAACGGCGATTTTTGTCTAACGATCGCTAAATAAAACGGCCATTTTCGTCAAACGATCGCTAAATAAAACGGCCATTTTCGTCAAACGATCGCGATATAAAACGGCCATTTTCGTTAAACGATCGCGAAGCGAAACGGTGATTTTTGTGAAACGGCGATTTTTGTCAAAGCATCGCGATGTGAAACGATGATTTTTGTCAAACGATGATGTGAAACGGCGATTTTCGTCAGACGATCTCGATGTCGAACGATGATTTTCGTCAAGCGATCATGATGTGAAACGTCTATTTTCGTCAAACGATAGCTAAATAAAACGGCGATTTTCGTCAAACAATCGCACTGTAAAACGACGATTTTCGTCAAACGATCGCGATATTAAACGGCGATTTTCGTCAAACGATCGCGAAACGAAGCGGTGATTTTTCTGAAACGATCGCAATGTGAAACGACGATTTTTGTCAAAAGATCACGATGTGGAACGATGATTTTCATCAAACGATCATGATGTGAAACGGCGATTTTCGTCAAACGATCGCTAAATAAAACGGCGATTTTCGCCAAACGATCATGAAATAAAACAGTTATTTTCGTCAAATTAAAAAAAAAACCTGCAAAATTTTGCTATTCACTCGCGGAATAATCATTGAATTTATTGCTGGGTTACTTGAATTGGTTTAAAATGATGCGATACATAAAATTCTTCACTCAACCTGTTGCTGGGTTACCTTAATTGATGTAAAATACTTTGAACTAAAGAAAAATCATTTTAACTTAGTCTTATAAATTAAAAGTTTACAGCAAAAGAAAAGCTGTAATTCTTTATTTTGTTTATTATAAACAATATAATTTTCAAAATTCACTCATAAAGTTGTGAAAAATGTCGTAAATTTTACTTTACGCATAATTTCCTCTTTTTTGCTATTTTCTGAGTGGCATCCCTGATTATATAATTATATAGGGAAAAACATTGTTTAAGAATTTACATTATGTTAATCATGTTGTTTATTTAAACTATTTCATGTTATAATTAAACTGATATATGTTGCTGAGATTTACAACAAGTTACTTCCTGTGTAATAGAAAGTGCATAGTATTTACAGGGACCAAGGTTCGTTGATTTAAATCAGCTTGATTTTAATCATGATTTAAATCAATTGATTTTTTTAAAAAAATCATTGATTTAAATCAGTTTTCCTTTTAAGTTATTTTTTAATAAATTTAAGGTGTAAACAAACATAATAATGTGCTTTAATATTATTATTTAGTTTTATATAATATATTTAATCAAACATCTTTGAGAAAGATAAAGTTTAAGCTTTGTAAAAAAGTAAAATGCAAAGTTTAGAAAAAAAAAATGCTTTCCAATTTCATTTGAATCAAATCATAAAATAATTTTGTAACAGTAAAGAAATCCAAGCAGAAATATATTCAATATTTGAATATTTACTCATTACTATTACAAATACTATTTAGAAAAACTTCTGCAAGTCGAGGTAAAATAAAATTGTATGACTTTGTGCTGTATTGGTGAAGCCTGTTATATATTAAGATTTGAGCAAAATCTGAATCAGTCATTTATTTATTTTAATTTAATAAAATTGATCTCAGCCCTTTAGAATGGTAGAAGGTACTTTTGTTACAGTTATCGAAAAGGGTGATACTAAAAAACTTAGAGATTTAATGATCAACTAGCTTTTTACTGCAATAGATTTATCTGCTTCAGTAGAACAAATGTTTTCTGCCTTTTGGTTTGGTACTTTCAGAAATTAGAAATCAACACAACAGATAAAACTGTTAAACCACTGCCATCGAAATACTCAAGGCCAGAGGACACAAATTATGACGTATTCAATAATTGACTGAATTCTCACTAGTGTTCGAATTCATGCTAGAAATTTTTGAATAGCAATTTACTTTTATTTTATTTGTGGAATATCTATCATCTTATAAAATACTGAACTTACTGATTAACTTACGATTAATTACTTCTTAAACTTACTAATGAGAATTTGGAATCCCCAACAAAAAACCTGTCATATGAAGCAACACTGTAGCATTCCTTCTCTGGCTGAATTTTTATTTAGGGATTTCAAGTTCTCATTAGTAAGTTTAAATAGTTATTGTTTTATAAAATGATGGATGTTCCACAAATAAAATAAACTTGCTATTCAAAATTTTCCTGTGTAAATTCCAACACTACTGAGAAGTCAGTCGATTAGTGACGACATCTCAATTTGCGTCCTCTGGCCTTAAATATTTTGATGGCAGCAATTAAACTCATTTTTCTAAGCCAGCACTTGAAAAAACAAAAGTTAAAAACTTAGTTTGCTTCCAATTTTGTTTAAAATTTTTATGTGTTGCGGGTGTTTTTATTTCAATTAAAATACTGAAGGTTGAATTAATTTTTGACACCAGATTTGCAGTTTTTCATGCATTTTGTATAATCAAGATTTTTTTCATAGCCTAAAATTTTACCTTGAAATAATATGAATCACTTATGTAAATTGTGTAATATTATTAATAGATAATATTTATAATATGCATGTCTATGTATGTAAAATTTATATTATTTAAATTAAACAAAAAGTCGTAAAATAATAATGTGTATTTTAAAAAAAAAATAAAAAAAATCTGACTTAAATCAAAAAAATCCGATTTAAATCAAATAAATCCGATTGTTTTGATTTTTATTAAAAAAATCAAAAAAATCACGAACCCTGACAGGGACACATAGAAGTTTCAGATACTTTACTGCATACGAAGTTACTATATTTAAGCAATGATTGCTGGAAACACATTTTTAGTTATGATGCGAGTTTTTTAGTTTAACTAAATTTTTGCATATTATGTGTGTGTATAAATGCTGTAGAACATATACAGGGTTATACAAAAAGATATTGTAAGAATTACTGAGTATGAATGAAAGTAGCTTAAAGAAGATTTTTAAATGAGTTAATGTATTTTTACTCTAATTTATATTTAATACAGGGTGTTTCGCTACCAGACCGACAAACTTTGAGGGATGATAGTAGACATGAAAACAAACATTATTAAATAGGGAACCATGGGGCGCAAACGTCTTCTATAGGAGCTAGCGGCCATTAAAGTTTGAGGTCCAAAATTTCAAACAATGATAAAAAACGGAAAAAAGGGTCGATTCGTTTGCGGTTTTCACTAAAACATTCTTTATATCACGTTTTTCTTAGAAAAAAAAATTCAAAGGTTATGTTCAAAAATTGTCGATAGAGGGCGCTTTAGACTTTAGAGTAACGAACAGTTACTTTTTACCGCTATTTTGTGTATGGGGTTGAAATTATTCTAAAGTTTAGACTTTAACTTAAATTTTAAGCCCAAAATCGGAAACATTGGGATTAGGTAACTAGCGAAAATTAAACTGTGAACAGAGGGGGAAATTTTAAACACTCATAAATATTGGACAAACAAATCGATTTTGTTGCAGTTTGCGTGTAAGTCATTCCCTTGGTAATTATTTTATTCGAAATGATGTACAGCTTTGGTGCCCTCATATTTTGATAGAGGGCGCTTCCGACACATCTCTGACATTTCAGTGGCATTACTCCTGCGTGTTTTACTACCAGACCATCATACTTCCAAGAAGTGTTAGGGATACAAAGATGACTTGGAATCGCATAGAAATGTAACGTTGGAAATGCATTTTTTGCAAGTTACGGTTAAAGGAAGCAGAGAAAAAAGTAACAGAAACAGCAGAGAAAGAACGACACGTTAATGTGACAGAAAACAGTTTATTTAATGGTTTTAAGTGAAAAGGTGTCCAAAATTACAACCAGAAGTAGTCTGGTATGCTTGACAACGGCGTCACGTGGAATTCCTCACGCTTTGAAAGTTTCCTGGCATCTCTGATAGTTTTCTGGCAGCTACAGAAATACCAGCTGCGAGGTCTTCAACTGATGGTACGGGAGTCTCATACACACAATTTTCTATTTGACCCCAGCAAAAGAAGTCCATACATGATATATCCGGCGATCTGGCAGGCCAATGAACCGGACTACCACGACCTATCCACCACTGTCCATATGTTACTTTGAACTGTCGGTAAATGTCATTTTTAAAATGTGGAGGAGCCCTATCGTGCTGTTCATCGTTCAAATACTTCATTCTGCTACCTTTGGAACCAGTTCGCGAATGATCACTTCAAAGTGATCTTTGCGTAGGCGCATTACCGTTTAGCGCCATCTACCGTCGCTGTCAAACTTGCCGGACTACTTCTGGTCGTAATTTCAAACACCTTTTCTAGTAAAACCTTTAAATAAACTGGTTTCTGTGACATTAACGTGTCGCTCTTCTCGCACTAACGTGTCTCTCTGTTTCTGTTACTTTTTTCTCTGCTTCCTTTAACCGTAACTTGCAAAAAATGCATTTCCAACGTTACATTTCTATGCGATTCCAAGTCATCTTTGTATCCCTAACACTTCCTGGAAGTATGATGGTCCGGCAGTAAAACACCCAGGAGTAATGCCTTTGAAATATCAGAGATGTGTCGGAAGCGCCCTCTATCAAAAAATGAGGGCACCAAAGCTGTACATCATTTTGAATAAAATAATTACCAAGTTAATGACTTACACGCAAATTGCAACAAAATCGATTTGTTTGTCCAATATTTATGAGCGTTTAATTTTTCCCCTCTGTTCACAGTTTAATATTTGCTAGTTACCCGATCCCAATGTTTCCGATTTTGGGCTTAAAATTTAATTTAAAGTCTAAACTTTAGAATAATTTCAACCCCATACACAAAACAGCGGTAAAAAGTAACTGTTCGTTACTCTAAAGTCTAAAGCGCCCTCTATCGACAATTTTTGAACATAACCTTTGAAATTTTTTTCTAAGAAAAACGTGATATAAAGAATGTTTTAGTGAAAACCGCAAACGAATCAACCCTTTTTTCCGTTTTTTATCATCGTTTGAAATTTTGGACCTCAAACTTTAATGGCCGCTAGCTCCTACAGAAGACGTTTGCGCCCCATGGTTCCCTATTTAATAATGTTTGTTTTCATGTCTACTATCATCCCTCAAAGTTTGTCGGTCTGGTAGCGAAACACCCTGTATATACTAAGATATGTTTGCATAATAAAGATAAAATGATATACAGAAGAATTAGACACATGGCCATCTATGGATGATAATCTCTGGAAGTGTAATTTCCTAATTTTAAGTGTGTTTTAGTCTGAATTAAATATTAGCTATAGTACCATGTGTATAAAGATAATAGATAAAATACGAGGCTGTATAAAAGTATTCAAGTATAGCTCCATGTATTGGTATAAATTTATGGAAGTTAAATTTTAAATGATTATGCGTTTTTAACACTTTCCAACATAGCTGCAAGTCTTTATGGATTCAGTTTGCCTGTCTGTTTATTCAAATTTTAACTTCCGTTAATATAGTTATATTGCTTTGTAATTCATGTATGATATTCAGATTTACCATGCAATATTTGTATGAAAAATAAAGTATATATCATTTCAAATATTATCAAAATCAAATTAAAACTTAAAAAGCCATTAATAAATATTTTCTTCATTCTTTTAAATTCTAATAAATTAATGCAATGATATCCCATGATAGTTTATTATTCTAGACTGCCCTGGTGATTTTGCTCTTTTTTAAGATCGATTCATATTACTTCCATATTAATTACTGAATTTAATATATTTTATATATTTTAATATATAAAATATATTAATAATATAATATATTTATTATATATTTTAATATATTAAATTTTGTATTCATGCCCATTTGCCCAAGAGTGTAATACTCATTGCACCAAGATCTAAATATTTATAAAACTCGCTATAGTACAAACACACCTCATTTGCCATGTTTGATATCCAATTTCTAACTTGTTTAGCATATGTAATAGGCTACATATGATACAAATAAACAAAAATTCAGAGCCTTTTAATTCTTCTAAAATTCTGTAAATTTTTTAAATATTTTTAAAGCTTATTACACTTAAAAGTGGAAGTTTATCTTTACAGTGAAGGATATTGATTAACAGTAAAAAAAAAATCAAAATTTTTAAGATTGGTATTTTTGAGAAAAAAAAATTCTTTAGAAGGTTGCAGCAAAAAAAATTAAATACATATTTCAAAATGAAATATATCTTTTTAAACAGAAAAAAATATCTTAAAAATTGCGCCTTTTCAGAGGTAAGCACTTTAAAAAATTTATCGAAAATCACGAATAAGGAATGGTGCCCAAACCGGTGTTAAATCCAGACTAATTTCCGGAAGGGATTTCTGCGACTCTGTCGAAGACATTCTATTGTTCCGGAAAAAACGCGAATTTCATTAAAATGTCTCTAAAACACGCTAAATTTATGATACGCCCCCCCCCCCCAAACCGGTGTTAATTCCAGACTAATTTCCGGAAGGGATTTCTGCGACTCTGTCGAAGACATTCTATTGTTCCGGAAAAAACGCGAATTTCATTAAAATGTCGCTAAAACACGCTAAATTTATGATACGCCCCCCCCCCCAAACCGGTGTTAAATGCAGACTAATTTCCGGAAGGGATTTCTGCGACTCTGTCGAAGACATTCTATTGTTCCGGAAAAAACGCGAATTTCATTAAAATGTCGCTAAAACACGCTAAATTTGTCAAAGTGTCGCGGAAAAAGGGCGAATTTCGACAAAAGATCGCGGAAAAGTACAAATTTTGTCAATGGTCACGCAAAAAAAAAAAAAGAATTTATCGACAAAGGACCGCTAAAAAACGCGAATTTTGACACAAGATCGCTGAAAGCGAGAACTTTGTCAAAGTGTCGCGGAAAAAGCTCGAATTTCGTCAATGGTCGAGGAAAAGCACGTATTTTGTCAAAGTATAGCGGAAAATGAGCAAATTTCGTCAAAAGGTCGTGGAAAAAGCGCTTATTTTGTCAAAGGGTAGGAAAAAAGGAAGGCAAAGTATCGCGGAAAAAGTACTAATTTCGACATAGGATCACTGAAAAAGCGCGAACTTCGACATAGGATTGCTGAAAAGGCGCTAATTTTGTCAAAGTATCGCGAAAAAGCGCGAATTTCATCATAGGGTCGCCGAAAAAATGCGAATTTCGACAGAGGTTCGCGTAAAAAACGCAAACTTCGACATAGGATCGCTGAAAAAGCACTAATTTTGTCAAAGTATCGTGAAAAAGCGTGAATTTTGTCAAATGATCACTGAAGAAGTGCGAATTTCATCACAGGGTAGTGCCAAAAACACGAATTTGGACAGTGGATCGCGTAAAAAACGCGAACTTCGACTATTATCAGTGAAAAGGCGCGATTTTTGTCAAAGTGTTGCGCAAATAGTTTGAATTTCGTCAAAATTTCGAGGAAAGAGCCTTATTTTTTTCAAAGGGTTGCAAAAAACTGCTAATTTTGTCAAAGTACCGCGAAAAAGTGCAAATTTCGTCAAAGGGTCGCGGAAAAAGCGCAAATTTTGACAGATGATGATCGCGTAAAAAACACGAACTTCGACATAGGATTGCTGAAAAGGCGCGATTTTTGTCAAAGTGTCGTGTAAAAAGCTCGAATTTCGTCAAAAGTTCGCGGAAAGAGGGCTACTTTTTTCAAAAGGTTGCGAAAAGCAAAGGAACTCGGACAAAGTGCGAATTTCGACATAGGATCGCTGGAAAAGCGCGAGTTTTGTCAGAGCGGAAAAAACTTCAATTTCGTCAAAAGGTCGAGAAAGATGAGCTACTTTTCTCAAAGGGTTAAAAAAAATTGCTAACTTGGTCAAAGTATCGCTGAAAAGAGCCGATTTCGTCAAAGAATCGCGGAAAAAACCCCGAATTTTGACAGAGTATCGCGGAAAAAACGCGAAATTCGTCAGAAATACGAATTCCGTCAAAGAATCGCGAAAAGAGCGCGAATTTAGTTAAAAGATAGCGGGAAAAAACGTATTTCGTCAGAAGATCGCGGAAAAGCATTTCATTTGATCATTCATTTAATAATAACTGTACAAGGAATGATTTCATGAACAAAAATTATGACTATGTTGATTCTATGTTTCTTAGTATCGCCCCCCCCCTCCCCTCCCCATCAAAACGATCCTCCGGATCCGTCCCTGTGCCCAATGTGCCATCTTTGGCACCCTGTATCTCAGGCCAGAAATTTTTAGGAGCAAAACAAAAATATACTAGTAATTTACTTTTTTCTGGATTTTAACATGTTCATTTCAAAAACTTCTGAGACTATGAAGGTAACCCTCCTGCCTGGATTGAAATGGCTTTGATCTTAACCTTTTCCTGTACAGCAAAGCAAAATAATACTGTATTATATATGCAATGATTTGGATTACAGTCATACATCCTGTCTAATTATTGAAATATTTTTTTCGAACATGGGCAATTATGTTGGCAATTTGAACAATATTATTCCATATCAAGTAATGAATTGGTATAATTATCAAATTGCAGTCGTGCTTAGTAGGTCATAGTGGAAATAACGCTAGAATTCCATTTAAACAATTTTTATATAATAAATAAACAATCAGCATTACCCAGCATGAGTTTATTTGATGTCAAGTAGGAGATAACAATACAACTCAATTGTAAAGTTTTGACTCATATTAGAGTCTTGTTATGTCTTAAGCTCCAGAATTAAGATGATTAGAAATGCACATCAATAACAACTATTGACAAGAAACTCCTCCCAGTGAAGTGAATTCTTTCAGCAGATCAAAAAATGTACAGAATCTCCACTCCAAGGCAGCGTAATATGGTTTTATACGCAGGAATTCAGATCCCACAGTCAACTTCAAATGAACCAACTAAATTTAGAAATGACTTTAGGAATGACACCAAGGAAATAGCAAGGTTTCTCAATCAATAAGAGTGGGGGGAGAGAGAGTGTGCAACAGAGAAAGAGTTCTAAAAATCTGCTGATAGATTGATTTTGATGTAAAAAGTCTATACTAGGCAGCTGCATGGAAAACACAATACCAAGATATCAAATATTTTTAACAAAAATAAAAAATGGTATTAAGAAACAAATATCAAATGTCTCAAATTATGAAAGAATAAAATAATTTAGTGAGTTTCATATGCGTGTTGCTTTTAATGGATTAACGTTTTTATAATGAGAAATAAAAGAATGTGTTGATTTAATTCATGGGATTAAAAAATAATTGATATTTTAAGATATTATTAAAAGACAGGGGTAAAAAGAAAGATATTATAAGAATTTGGGATAATTAAGATAAAATGGTGAAAAGATCTATTATTACATGTATACCTAGATTTCAAAACAATAATAATAAATCTTCTTCCCTTCTATATGATATTAGTAAAACTTGCAGGGTTAGCAAGGTTTTTCCCCATCCCCGGTAAATACCGTTGTAAAAACCAGTATTTACCGTCCTATGCTTTTCATACATGGGAAAAATTCATTATTAAAAACAAATATAAATCCAAAATAACTTTTAAAAATGTTAAAATAGAGCTTAAGTAAATATCTTTAAGGGATTCTTCATTCATCCTAGTTCAGAGTAGACAAAGAATCTGGTAACAACAAAAAATTTAAGCAAATTTGAAGAACTTCTGGTTGTAAAAGAATATTTTGCGTAAATGTTACACCTAACTAAAATTGTAAAATTAAAAAACTAGTGAGATATGACAGTGCCAAAACTTTCTACTGTCTCATACATTTTAATACTTCCTGAAAATGCAGCATAGCAGTGCCACCAGTTACTTCATTAACACCAAAATCTAGTCAACGACTTATATCCTATTCTAACTAACTCTGAAGTTTGATGAAAATCTGTGGATTAGTTTCTTAGATAGAACTGTTGCCAAAATATTAAAAACCTCTGCAGAACAGTACAACTTTTTGGGTAATTTACACCATAAACAAATCAGGACCTATCTTAATCTGAAGTATGATGAAAATCCATGCTAGGGATGCACCGAATATTCGGTATTCGGCCATGTTACCGAATATCAAACTATTTGGTTGAGCCGAATATTCGGCTTGGCCGAATATCAAACTATTCGGCCTGCCGAATATTTGGTTTGGCCGAATACCAAAGTATTCGGTCGAATCCAATACTTAATATAGCCTTTTAAAACACGTTTTTAAAAACTTTTCACAGTTTCTACTTTTAACTGTCAATTTATAAATACATTTAATATAATTAGAAATAAAATCATATTTAAATAAAATAGAATGTTTTTACATTATTTATTTGCTGTTTGTAAAATATAACTTAAGAAAATTGACCATGAGAAGGCCTAAAATGGCGATATATTAGGATTCTACTTAGGAATAACTGATGCGAATGCAGATGCAAGTTCCTAAATTTTATTTAGT
Source organism: Maratus speculifer (assembly GCA_964019185.1). Taxonomy (NCBI): domain Eukaryota; kingdom Metazoa; phylum Arthropoda; class Arachnida; order Araneae; family Salticidae; genus Maratus; species Maratus speculifer. The sequence goes on along the minus strand of OZ025293.1, from coordinate 134,330,305 downwards.
AAATAATCTGTTTTTTGCTTTTCCAAAATAAAAGTCCTTAAACAAGAAAGAAAAACTTTTGAGATTAGTAATAGCTATCAGGACAGACAATTCACGAAACCATAATCATAATAAACTTATTGAGTCATAAGTACGTTGTATTTTATCTCACTCTAGGTCAAACTTGTGTTTTCGTTTCTTGCATTAACAATAAATAAGATATCATAACTACATTTTTAACTCACATGCTTTGATTTCTGTAAAATATGATATGATGTGAAGGATTGAAAATGCAACCATTCATAAAAAAAGAACTATGAGCTAGACATTCCTTTAGTCATAATTAAGTTGAAAGTATGCATATTTTATATTGAAAAAAAATCTGCCTTGAGTTATTTAAAAAGATCAATTATGAGACTGTACAGTTTTTCTTCAACCATTTTTTCATTATTCCTCTTTGATTTTAAAATGTTTATTTCAATTCGTAGAAGAAATCTTGAAATTTAAAATTTTATTAATTAAAAAAGTCTCGTAATTGCGCTTCTTAAATAACTCAAGGCAGATTTTTTTCAATACTGAATGTTCTTACAAAAAGCTCTTGTTTATCAAAATATAATGCTTTGTATTTAATAAGTTTCTCTTATTAAATATTATGTAAAATTGTTTTAAAAAGTAACATTTTAATAACTTTAAACTTTGAAATATAAAAAGTATTTGGAAAGCCGAATATTCGGTATTCGGCTCAACAATTACTATTCGGCTTGCCGAATATTCGGTATTCGGTTCAGCTGTCGGCCGAATATTCGGTATACGGCCAAAATCACTATTCAGTGCATCCCTAATCCATGCATTAGTTTTTTGTTGCACCAGTGGCCGAGAGGATCTGAATCCGAAATTGGTAGACGGCAGGTGCTGGGTTCGAACCCAATCGTAACCGTCGGCCTAACCATTCAGAGTTTACTGTGGTTTTCTTTGAACCTTAGATTTCCTTGCGTAAATACTATTAGGTTCCCTTGGAAACACCCTCACAGAGGGCATCCCCCCCCTTTAGGGCCTATATCCCATGTGTAGATAATTGGCCGAGATAAATACAAACAAACAAAGCATTAATTCTTGAAATACGTGAAATCTGAAAAATGTAGCATAACTGTACTACCTAAAGGGCAATTAACACTAAAAACGAAACAAAACTAATCTATATCAGAGACTAACTGAATCTGAAGTTTGATTAGAATTCGTGCTTTAGTTCTTTAGATAAAGCTATTGTGATAATCATAAATAATGCAACATAGTAGCACCAACTGTTCAGCAATTTGCACCAAAATGTAATCAGCCCCATAACAACTAATCCAAAACATCAAAAATTATATAACTGAATCAGGGCGGTAGCAAGAAGTGAACAATAGGGGGGGGGGGGGGGCTCATAATTTTTCTATCTTTCTCTCTGATGCAGAAAGATAAATTAGTGTATATTCGCATTGTATGTACAATGTTTCTTATTAAACTATTGTAATAACTTTATACTAAGAAAAGTATATGATGATGAAAATTTTCAGTGTATAACTGGTGCAAAATTAAATATGTACAAATAGGATGGGAGGGTATTGAAACACTTATTTTAGATACAATTTAGTAGTAATTCTGCAAAATTGTAAAAAGATCTCAAAACTAAATTAGATTTTTGAACAGAATTTCATTTGAATTTTCGGAACAGAAATTCATTGAGTGATCTTGGAATCTTTTCCAGGGGGTGGGGGTTCAAAATATTTTAGGGGGGCTGAGCCGTCCATAGCGCCCCTTTAGCTATGGCCCTGAACTGAATCTAAAATTTTGTGAAAATCCATGCATTAGTTCTTGAGATAGAGAACTATTGTGAAAATCGTGAATAATGCAGCACAACAGCATCAACTGTTGAGTGATATACACCAAAAACTAATCAGTTTCAGTTAATATCAAAGTCTAACTGAATCTGAAGTTTTGTGAAATTCCGTGCATTAGTTCTTGAGATAGTGCCCAAAAATTATCCACAGATAGAAATTTTCTAAAACCATCAATTTGTATTCAGGATCTCATAAAATGTATGGATTTATTGAAAACTAGAAATCTAAATTTTCAAAAATCCAGTACTTTCTTCTAGTAAAGATAGAAAAAAGTAAAAATTGTGTTTAATAGATCCATTTAAAAGGCAATAAAATTCTTATTTAAATATAACACAAATTTTTTATTGCTTATCTAGATGATACTGATATTTTTAAGTTTAATAATTTTATTTTATGTTTTATGCAACAATTCTTATTTATTTATATTCCTTACCTACAGAATAATTTTAAATCTAAAGGAAATTCGTAATAACTTTGTATTTCTAACTTTAATTTTACACATCAGTTTCAGAAAGCCAGAATATTTCTTACATATTATCATTTGGAAGTTTTTCTCGGTATTTACCAATTTTTCCTGCTGGGATGGGGAAAAGCCAACTCTGAAAACGTGTTTTATATTTCATCAGAATGCAGTGTTTCCGGAAACTATAGCATAATACAAATGATAGTATTCACCCTAGAAAGAGAAAAGGCAGAATGCTGTTCACTAAAAAAGGAACTCGCTATTATAGAGAAAATATATATTTTTGTTTTTAGTTAAGAAAAAATGTGGAAAAATATCTAAATTTTAGGCATTGTAAATAAAGTTACATTAATTTCGAATGATTTTATGATATAAAAATAAGAAGTACAATTACATTACATCATCAAATAATTTTTTTTTTTTTTTTTTTTTCGAAAGCAATGAGAAAATTCTATCATTTTTGCAAGTTCTTGGGCACACAGGTTTAGAAATACTATGAAATGGAGAAACTTTTGCTAGAAATCTTTGGGTACAACTATTTGTGCATTTTACTGCTTTTAAAAAGGGCAGGGTGCTGCGTCCTTCAAAAATGGCTTAAAATAAACTCTAACAAATGAAGTCCACTATATTAAACTAGATAATACCTAATAGAAAGCTCTGACTGGCGAGCAACCAACTGATAATGAGTTCAGTTTGAAATATTTTCTTATCAATCTCTTATTGGAACATAATTAAGCTCCGATTTTGTTTTTAGTTAAAAATTGAAAATGCTCTAAAATCCCAACTGGTTACATGTTAATTATACATAAAGACAGTATAAATACTGGTTTCAATGAATTTTTGTTATGATAATATCTGAGTTACTTTGTTTTTATTTGTAAAAGTATTTATATATAAATATATATATATAAGACCATTAATTGTAAACAATATTAACCATTTGAATTTAATAAAAAAAAAACACATTGAACATGAGGAAAAATTTAAATAAATAAATAAAATGAATATAATAGAAATTTGTAGAACCAAAGCATAATTGTCAAGCCCCAAATACTTTGGAACTACAAATGAAGTGTGTGGTTTCATCTTCGTATCTGCCATGAGAAAGCTAAATAATACGAATTTGGGGCTACCAACACACATAAAACCAAAATTTATTAAAGAATTACCAATATATATATATATATATATATATATATATATTGGTAATTCTTTAATAAATTTTGGTTTTATGTATATTGGTAACATGTTCAATTTAGAAATTGAATTGGTGGTGCCAAGGACTTCATGAAAAATAGTTGAGAATGTTAACTTCAAGCAAAAGGCCTAATCTAGTTTCTATAAACCTGGAAACTATTTCAAGTCAATTGAATCTCTGAAAAAATTTTGTTAATCCAAAGCCTGATATTGTTCAAATTGGATTTGAAGTAAAAGAAATTAATCTCTATTAAAAGCAGGACTACCACTGATCTGTTTTTAAACAGCAGTAGTTTTTAGAAAAAAAATCATGGGAGGTTTCTGCGAAATTTATACGGATTTTTCTTTTTTTTAAGGGTTGTTCAAAAACAGATAGAGTAGGAAACTTGTAATAGGGTAATTTCTAATGACGCTACAAATTGACCAATCAAGGCTAACAAAAAAGACAGGCTACCGCACATAGGCGTAACTAGAGAATTATTCTAGGGGGAGCCACGGCCCCATCTATTTGATAATTTTTAAACAATAATTGTAAAAACTATTATTGTTTGGAAAACAATAATAGTGTGACAATGTTGTTTTATAGTAAACTGTTTGATAATTTCCAAACAATAATAGTATTAGTAACTAGTCGGATGTGGCAATCCCAAAACTTCCTTTTTCTGATTTATTTTAAGATTCACTTTTGCTCTCAAACGCACCATGCACCATACTGGGAAATTCTCTTATTTAGAAACTATATTAGGTGCCATGACTGTGATTTTTTGATAAATGCAGAAAATATTACAAAAAATGCAGTCAAAGTTTGTCTTTTGAACCAAATTTTCCAAAACGGGAGATCTGGGAAGGAAAAAAAGTGTCATGCTGAGAAAATATTTGTCGATAAATCAAACTCTAATGATTTCAGAGAAAAACGAAATCTTATAACATATCTTCAAAAATTATCTCAGCAAGTTTCATGTTTTTTCTTTTAAAAATGAATCTGAAAATGTATAGGAAATTTTTGAGCGGTTGAGAAAGAAAAACATTTTTTCGAATACACCCTTAATGCATCAAAATTTGCTACCTCAATGCCAAAATTAAATGGCAATTTATGATCATTGTGAAGATTTTAAAGACATAAAATTCCATACATTATAAAATAAGACTATTGCGGAGATGTGAAAAAATGCAACATAAAAGTGCCAACTGTTGGGCGATTTATACCAAAACATAAACAGCAACAATATTTATCGAGCTATACCTGAATCTGAAGTTTGGGGAAGTTCGCTGATTCGTTCTTGAAATAGAGCTACTGCAGGAATTGAAAAAAAATTCAGCATAGCAGCGCCACATATTGGGAGACTGACAACAAAACATGAACAAAACTAGTTCATTCCACGGATTTACTGAATTTAAAGTTTGATGAAAATTCGTGCACCTAAGAACCTGAGATAGAACTATTGCGCAAATCGTGAAAAATGCAACAAAGCAGTGCCACCTGTCGAGCAGTTTACACCAAAATGCAAACAACATCGATTCATGTTGAGGTCTAACTGAATCTGAAGTTTAATGGAAACCCGTGTATTAGTTATGGATATATAGCTGTTGCGTACATCCTAAAAAATGCACCGTAGCAGCGCACCTGTCGAGCGATTTGCACCAACAACTAATCAGTATCAATCTATATCAAGAACTACCTGATTATAATTTTTAATTAAATTCCGTGCGATAGTTCTTGATTTCCGTGCGAGCTATTGCAAAAATCTTGAAAAATGCAGCATACCAGCGCCATCTGTTGAGCGATTTACACAGAAACGAATACAATATCAATTCATGTTAAGTACTGACTGAATCTGAAGTTTGGTTGATATCCGTGCCTTAGTTCTTCAGATATAGCTGTTGCGTTACTCGTAAAAAAAGTAGTGTAGAAGCGCCATCTATTGAGTGATTTGCAACAAAAACTAATCAGTATCAATTTGTATTATGGACTACTTGAATATAAATTTTTATTACATTCAATGCATTAGATTGTGTTCAGACAAATACGTATGTCCAAATTATGGCAAAGATAGATATTTTCTATAATAGTCCAAGAGCCATCAGCACAAAACCCTATGTTCTCGGTCACAAGAAAAGAACCCTGAATTTTACAGAAGATTAGTAATACAGGAATGTAATGATCCATATCTGTCGGAAGCGAAGTAGTGCATAAGCCAAAAATTAATACTACTAGTGGTTTATTCATAGGTGTAGCATTGTACTTTCCTGCACACAGTTTTCCATGTTTTCATACTTTTGATTGTTGGACAAACACAATGCTAAACCTACAAGTCAACCACTTTGAGCACCACTTCACTTCCGAAAGACATGGATCATTAGATTCCTCTATTCTTCCTTAAAATAAAGGGTTTTTCTTGTCCTCGAAAACATATGGGTTTTGTGCTGTCGGCTCTTGGACTATTATTTCGTCCGCAGCCATCTCCGTTTTTACATAGTGCGGCATTGGCTTGACGTGATTCTACCTGCGATCTTGAGTTTTTATCTCGTGTCACCTTCATTCATTTCTTGGTCTGAAGGAGCTATCTCGGACCGCCCGTTACGCTTATATATGCCTTTAAATAGCATGCTAATGGCATTCGGTAGTGTGGACTTTACCCATGCTGCATCAGCTGCGGGTATATCGAAAAAAAAAACGTCAACAGACATGAAACACATTTTAACACAGCTTTCTCCTCGTGCAAAAATAATCTTTTTAGGAAGGTATATACCAGCAGAGGCATGAATGTTTATTGTAACAACATACATCTGACTTGTGTGCTCGACATGAAGCCTGCTTATAAGCCATCGTCAATTTTACAGGGACGAGATTGCACAAGGCAATTTTACAACACAAGAGCAGTACAACCGGGAGTTCCACACAAAGAGTGCGTGCAATGGAGCCAGTGAGATTCGAACCCACAATCTCCTACACTCGCAAGCGATTAGCAGCGTGGTTTCTTAACCACTCGGCCACGGAGACCCTGCATGAATGTTCACTGTTACCACTCGTGGGAAAAGTCCATTGGTATCCGGGGGGGGGGGGGGGTTAGTCACTCCGTTCAACGTGTAATGCCAATGACACGATGTTGTATGCAAGTCTTCGGCCTGGAGTTCCGATTAGTTCCACCCTACTTGTTTATGTATATGCCTCTCATACTTTGGCACCTGCGGAGTTAGGCCACGTCATTTCAAGGCTTAACGTCAGTAACACATTGTGTGCGGAACACGGAATTAATATTTTTATTCTGTCTCTGTTGCTCATGATGAATTCGAATTGGTTTCAGCTCATTTGGATACATCACTTTGCGACATAGCAGTCCATCCTGGTTGCAGACGTCTCCCGACACTCTCAGGACCAGAAAAAAGTGTCGTTTTAAGCGGAGTGTCGAGTTAACCGGATTTGGAGAAAAATAAGTTTATGAAAAGCTCTATCTTTAATTTAATACAATTTTAAATTCACCACTGTTTTTGCATTTGTAAGCAACTGAACATCATTATTAAATAAAATAAACAAGAAACGAAATTGAAAAAACTAAAATCAGATTAGACTTCCTTTTTTATTGTAACATGAAATATAGATTGTCGGACGTTCCTCTCAGCCCGCACAACTTTGAAGAAAGTCCGTGGTAGTTATAGCTGCCACCACCGATATTATTAGATGATATCGGTCACCCACTGTGAGGGCTGTGTAAATGAACACTGACGCTGTCAATTAACTGAATTAACAGTTTATTTAGAATATATGTACACACTAAATACGCTATTTACAATTATATACAATTACAACTCGGTTATAGGTGATCCGGTTCAACATTAAATTAAATACAGTAAAGGTTGGCTGTGTACCGTTCAAATTACACCTTCTCCCTCACACTCAATGCACGTTAGATTCACTTTATCGGAGATCAATTTCGAATCTCCCAACACATGTATACTCGGCCTAAGCTATCCGGCCCAGAGCACAACACCAGGACGTCTGTGTCCCTTGCTCTCCAGATACGAACTGCTTACGCCCTACAACACAGAGCACCCTCTACAAGGACCTCTGTCCTACACACTCTCTTGGTACGAACCCCAGATACCAACTGCTCCAATCTGAGACAAGACTTGCTCTTCTCAAATCACTGTGTTTCCCCAATGTCAACCCCCTTTGGAGCTTATTCATTGGACACATTCCACATTCCTTTCCTGATTAGTGACATGTTGCTTGTTTGCTCATCATCCACCTACATCCATGACGGATGAACACGCCTCTCAGCAATCTCCTCTTTCTCAATCACCACCTGTTAGAGGTCTGCACGGGCCCGGGCCTGGCCCGTGGCCCGTACCCGGCCCGGCGGAATCGTTTCTAATTTTCTAACGGGCCGGCAGAATCAGAATGGTTTTCTCAACGGGCCGGGCCGACAAACAAAGTAAACGGGCCGGGCCGGGCCGGCAAAAAAATTGAACGGGCCATACGGGCCGGGCCGATAAAAAAATTTTGGGACCTGCCGGCCCGTTCTGAAGATTTAAGCAGAAACGATAAAATATGTTCTATTTTCAACTCAAATGGTTTTAACGAGAATAAATATAAATGTGCGTCACGAACCATACTAGTTTGACAGTATCACTATAAAAATGTAACTTGTACAGTGTGGGATCGGCATCGGACAGTTAAATTGTGTGTAACCCGTTTTAATATTTTTTAGCTGACTCATACCGGGCCAAGATCAAGCTTGTATTATTTTTCTACATATAGACTTGCCGGACCGAAACAAGACTTAATTGTTCTCAAGATCTGTAGGGCAGACAACATGATTTGTAAAATTATTAACTGCGATAAAGAACTTATGTTAGATTAATCTTTGGATATATATACTTCTTGATGGTTTTTAAATTAATTTCTCAATAACGCGAAAGTTTGATGGTTTTTAAATTAATTTCTCAATAACGCGAAAGTTTGACACATTTTCAGATTAATTTTTTATTGTAAAATTATAAAAGTGATAAGCCTGACTATTGAAGGCATTTGGAATCGAATAGCATTTTTCATTTTGATGAATAAAATACTTGCATAACCTTGTTCAGATACAATAGTTTCTCAAATGGTTGCAGGTTTTTCTCCCTTCCCATGCTATCGCTTCCGGAAATTCTATTGAAAAAGCTAACTATAACAATAATTTATTTCCTTTCAGTATTCTTAAATTGCTTGTATCAAAAAATGGATAAAGCCATTTGATTATATAGTTTCTGAATAAAGATACCTGCTATGCGTTTCTGAGAAAAAAATGAATGTTTAAGTGCTTAAAGTATTTATTCTAAAACATTAATATTTATAAACATTAAATAACTTCATATTTCAGAAGTGACATTAATTACATCAACTGTTTATTTTAAAACCATAATATTTATAAACGATAAATTGATTCATAATTAAAAAGTGACATTAAAGAAATTCATTTAATATCATTGTTTATATAAAGCAATTCATAAGTAGTTGATTGCACATGATTGTGAAATCATTTTTGTTGATTATTTCAAGGACAATATTTTACTCTTATGTTTTTGTAAAGCACACACGGTGCTCATATTTCTTTTCAGGTTTCGCATACTTGGATAATATGTTAATCCAGTAACCGCAGCAGGAAACTGCATTCCTGTATCTTGTTTTCTCAATTTACTAAATGTTTCTTTAAGTTGTTAATATAACACAAAAAAGATATATTAGAGTGAATTTATTTACAATTAAAGACACAAAAGAACTGCTTCGTGAATCTCGGACATCAACAATGAATTTAGAAATGTATCAGAAAGGCGCATATTTGAATTAACGAATGAATTTGGATTTAAAATCTTTAATAAAATGATATAAAAATATTTTTATAAATCTTCTTTTATTAAACAGCCTCAAAAGTTACGATGTTTTTAACTTTCTTTCTTTTTTCTTTTGTTCTAAGCCATATTAATTTTTTGATGAATCTTTATTTGATTGTTGAAAGCCTAAGAATCTTAGTAATCACTAATGTTGCTAATGTGTATTTCCTATAAAATATACTGTAAAATCATTCCATAGATATGTATGCAGTATTCTTTAAAAAAATCTTAATTATATGAAAAAAATCTGAATTTTTTAGAAATCATAGAAATTGTAACGGGCCAAAACGGGCCGGGCCTGTTTTCACTGATTTCTGTACGGGCCGGGCCTAAAATATAAAAATTTAAACGGGTCGGTCCGGGCCCGGGCCGAACTTTTAAGTTTTACAACGGGCCGGGTCGGGCCGAAATTTTTTTCCTACGGGCCGGGCCTGGAAAATCCGGCCCGTGCAGACCTCTACCACCTGTACAGGATTACCTGTCAATTCTCCCTTCAACAAAGAAAGAATGTCACCTTGAAAATTCTAGTACACAGCCAGTACAATACACAAAATATTAAGATAGAGAAATAACGGAAATTCCAATCTTCAGCAGAGGTGGTCTCAGAACCTGACATAGAGTTGTAGTTGGAGGCTTGTTTGTTCTAGCTCCTGATCATTTTTGAACGCCGAGTCTGAAGAAATTCCTGTCTCTTTTTTCTTTTACAATTTCAGAAATTATTACATCTCATGATGTGGTGACATTCTTATCAAAGTCGATGCATATCTAGAATCTAGACGTTCCATGTTATGTCCATTTCACGATCTATAATTTTTTAAACAGTATTGAAGGGATGACTTTTCTATACATTTGAGATCTGATGAACTTTGATGAAACCAACATGTTTGAAACTGTTCTGAACTGTCTTAGATTTTCTTGCACTTTGCTTTAAACAGTGTTGGTGTTAGTGTTATGTATAATGGTCGATTATCTGCACGAGGGATATAAGCCCTATGGGGAGTGCCTCCGTAGGGGGTCTTTCTAAAGAAACCTAACCCGTATTTACGCAAAGAAATCCAAGTTTCGAAGAAAACCATGGAAAAGGATTGAAATAAATTTTCTCCTTTATGTCAATGAGTATTTAGACACTTTTGTAAAAAGTTTGGCTAAGACAATAATTATTGCTTAATTTCCGTGCTTGCCACATGGATTATGAAAAATGGTAAATTATCATAAACCGTCCGGATATTCTGAGTTGAAAACTATTCAGCGACATAAAATCCGGAGTTTATTTGCATTAAAATTGTATACAGAAAATGGGAACTTTTAAAAACTGACATGAGAAACGGTGTGATGTGAAGTGAAAACCAGGTATCTAGATAGAGAGATCTGACTGTAATTACAATATAAGCAACAGACACATTCAAGTTGGCTTAGCTTGGGCTTTAACACAACATGACCAAATTTTATATAAATGTAATACATAATGATAAAAGTTTTGATTTTCCAACTGAGATTAAAAAATATATATATTTACACCCGGACTTGACTGAGGATCTTGACCCTTTCGGGTTTGGTGTTCTATTAATAGTACATGTCTTTTGACGGAGTATTGTTTTATTTTGTTTTAAAAAACATCTTTGCTACTATTTACATGTAATAATTAGTATATCTATGCATCTACTATATGACTTCATTCATGTTTAGGCATTTTGTAATAATAATAATAATTGTTTTTATTTGCTTAATTCTTTTTGCGCCATTTGCTATTCTTTTATTTTAAACAAACATTTTAAATTTAAAATTATAATTACTTCCCTGAAAGAATGGTGCAAATAAACAAGGATTCTTAAGACTTTTTGCGGCATGTATGCGTGTCACTCGTCCCCAAGGGGTTAAAAGAATTTTTCAGTTTTCTGTGTAAAAAAATTCCGTCATAGGCAGTTTTTTTCATAAGTTTAATTCAATTTAAATAAGCCTAGGAATCTACGATTCTTCAAAAAGAATAAATTCTAATGCAGTGGCGCAGCGAGGGGGGGTTGGTGGTTAACCCCCCCCCCCCCCAGAGCCATGACAAAAATACAGAAATTTCAATTTTTGTGAACCGAATCATAAAAAGTGAAACTAAAGTTAGAATTTTATTTGTTTTGTTCTCGAAATCCGCCGCTTTATTGAATCAAATTTTATTTAAAAATTTGATTCGTTTAAGCGGCAGTATTGTATTTTCTTTTAAAAACGGGGAAAGCACATGGTAACGGTATCAGTATCGAAAACTGGTCACTCAACTTCGGAAAAGGCGGCATTCATTTATACTATTGGAAATCAGCCGAAGGCTTAAAGGAATGGTTTATTTCCTGTCACTGCCAATGTCGTCTCGGGTTTTTCAATACTGCACCATGAGGGGGGGGGGGGTCTTAATTAGTTACATCTGTTTCTTGCTCTTTTTTTGGAAATGGGACTGGATTCTCGAATTCCAGGAAAAACACAAAAACACATGCTTGGTAAACGGAAAAAAAAGTGACATAAACTACAAAAGCGGAAAAAAGTAACAAGGAAAAAAAGTTACCGGAAAAAAGTGACAAGGAATTGATTTTGGGGATTCATTGGTTAAGTATGAAAGGGGGGTCAGGGGTCGGTTCAAAATTTAGGTAGATGGTTTTTTTATGCCGAACTAATTGTTCTGATTCAATTTTTGGATATACGTTCATACTGAAAAGACATTTACCTGATTAGTTTTGGGAAGAGTCGATTACACCCTCCCCTTCCCCATCCGCCCTAAATTAGATAAATGGGGTTTTATGCAGAATCATCCAGAGTGTGTCAGATTTTTGATATAGGTTCTTTCTGATAAGACTTATATATAGTATATAATGCCTGAAGAGATTCGGGAGTTTAATGGTTAAGCATAGAGGGGGAACGGGGAAAAACCTCTCTTAAACTAAATTAATAGCTTTTTACGCAGAATTATCCGATTTGCTTCGAATTTTGGATATGGGTTCATTATGATAAGACGTATCTCTGATTAGTTATGGGGTTCTTTTGTTAATTGAAATGGGGGAGGTGATTATTCCTCCCCCTTAAATTAGATAAATTGTTTTTTTATGCACAAATATCCGATATATTTAAAAATATGGATATAGATTCTCTCTCATAAAGTGAATCCCTGAATAGTTTTAAGGGTATAATGGTTAAGTATATAGATGGGGGAACGGGGGATAACCCTTAAATTAAATAAATGGCTTTTTACGCAGAATTATCCGGTTTGCTTCAATTTTGGATGTAGATTCATTATAATAAGGCGTATCCCTGATTAGCTATGGGGTTCTTTTGCTAATTGAAAAGGGGGAGCGGGCACTTATCCCCCTACTTAAATATATGTATATATATATATTGCACTACTATCCGATGTATTTCAAATTTTGTATATAGGTTCTTTCTGATAAAGTGAATCCCTGAATAGTTTTAAGGGTTTAATGGCTAAGTATAGAGAGGGGAACGGGGGATAACCCACAACTAATCAGGGATTCGCCTTATCATAACGAACCCCCATCCAAAATTAAAGCAAATCGGATAATTCTGCGTAAAAAGTCATTTATTTAATTTATAGAGGGTTATCCTCCGTTCCCTCTCTCTATACTTAGCCATTAAACCCTTAAAACTATTCAGAGATTCACTTTCTGAGAAAGAACTTATATCCAAAATATGAAATACATCGGTTATGTGTACATAAAAAAACAATTTATCTAATTTAAGGGGAGGGGGGTAATAATCAACCGCCCCCTCCTTTTTAATTAGCAAATGGATCTAATCAGAGATACGCCTTATCATAATGAACCTATAATCCAAAATTTGAAGCAAATTCGATAATTCTGTGTTAAAACAATATATTTAATTTAAGAGGGGTTATATTCTATTCCGCTTCTATACTTAGCCATTAAACCCTTAAAACTATGCAGGGATTTACCTTATCAGAAAGAACCTACATTTAAAATTTGAAATACATTGGATAATTCTGCATAAAAAAACGAGTTATCTAATAATTGAGGCGAGATAATTCCCCGTCCCCGCCTTTATTAATAAGCAATAGAACCCCATAACTAATCAGAGATATGTCTTATCATAATGAACCTATATCCAGAATTCCAAGCAAATCGGATAATTCTGCGTAAAAAGCTATTAATTTAATTTTAAGAGAGGTTATTCCCCCGTTCCCCCTTCTATGCTTAACTATTAAACTCCCAAATCTCTTCAGGCATTATATACAATATATAAGTCTTATCAGAAAGAACCCATATCCAAATTCTGACACACTCTGGATGATTCTGCATAAAACCCCATTTATCTAATTTAGGGCGGATGGGGAGGGGGGGGTGTAATCGTCCCTTCCCAAAACTAATCAGATAAATGACTTTTCAGTATGAACGTAATATATCCAAAAATTGAATCAGAACAGTTAGTTCAGCATGAAAAACCCATCTACCTAAATTTTGAACCGACCCCCGACCCCCCCCCCCCTTTCATACTTAACCAATGAATTCCCAAAATCAATAATAAATCCCCAAAATCAATTCCTTGTCACTTTTTTCCGTGTCACTTTTTTCCGCTTTTATAGTTTATGTTACTTTTTTCCGATAACTTTTTTCCGGTCACTTTTTTTCCTAGATTCCGCATGCTTTGAAAGATAGGCTTAATTCCACAAACATTCTGTTGTTAGTTGCTGTAGTGCTAAAGTTTCCTTTATTGTGTGTTTTGCTATGGATATTAAATCCTCTTCAGAGAAGAAAATTATGAAAAAGATGGATATAAGAGATCATTTTTTAAAATCTTTCGAATTCCTTCAAGCATTTTTAAAATCCAGGTATGTTTGGAAAGTATATACAGTCGAACCTCGTTAATACGCGAATCAGGGGTCCAATCAAAATTCGCGTATTAAACGGGTTCGCGTATTAACCGAAGGTCGCGAATTTTCGTCGAGTGGTCTTTCTAATAACAATGTATGCGGAAAAAATACGCTTTTTGTTACTTTCGCGATACACAAAATACACTTTCACGATATGTTTTTAAGACATAAAATACATTTCATTTATTTTAATCATTATGTGCTTATTAAGCAGAAACGTTTGAAAGCTAAAAATTCAAATAATCCGTCAGTTTCTCAAGTAAAATTCCTGTCTTTTCAAATTTAGATTCATTATGTATATACATAAAATTGAAAATGACGAGCACAAAAATTTCTGCTAACTATATTAACTAAAATTAATGTTAACAAAATTGAAATCTTTGTCAGCTATACGGAACAGATAGACGCGATAATACATAGTGTTGATAATAATAAAAAGTCAATAAAAAAAAACACTGTAGTCAATAATGTCATAAAAATTACTTTTTGGAGAAGTTGCTATCAATTTTGGCCTATTTGACATGCGGTCGCATTATCATCATGATGTTTTCCGCCTTCTTATCTTCGCTCTATAGATACTGGTAAAGTTCGCTTGTTGAGGGTTCTTCGTCCAGTGACGATGCATATTGTCTTAAGAAATTGAATGCTTCTGTAACTTTGAAGAATGGGGATGGAGTCGGAAGCGCAGGTTCATCATCTTCTTCCTACTCATCCGGTTTGTCAGTCGCAGTTACATCAGCGATGATATCATCCAGATTTCTAAGTTCGGAGGTAACTAGATCTTTATCGATATTAATGAACGTGCCTAAATCGACAAAAATTTCCCGTACAGTTTCTCGTGCGGCCAGCCACTCTGCTTCAACATAAGGGTGTGAGGTTGGCTCTATGTAAATGATGTCCTCGCTACTTCAGAAATCCGCTTTTTGAAAACACTTTGTAATTGTCGCTGGTGGTACACATTCCCATGCTACAGTAAGCATGTGCATAGCGTCGAGAACTGTAATTGGACGACACTCGTAGCAAAAATTATTGCTGCAGTGTTCCATTTGGTGAAGATATCGCTGTACGACGCGAGTCTTGAAATTTACTTTGGTGCTGTTAATTATTCCTTGGTCTAATGGCTAGGTGACATTAGTTGAATTTGGAGGTAGAAATACTACTTGGATATTATTCAGGTCTTCATTATCTTTTAGATGCGCACGGCAGTTTCCACAAGCAATAGCACATGGCGCGATTCTTTTCTCATACGCTGATCAAAAATACGAAGCCATGTTGTAAAAATGTTACCCGTCATCCATGCTTTACGCTGGCTTTCGTGCAGGCAGGGGAAATTCTTGCCATTTTTAAACCATCGTGGGTTCGTGGGTTGCGTGATTTCTCTAGGACAAGCAGCTTTAATTCATTTGATCCATCAGAGTTAGCACCGAGCAGAATAGTAAGACACTCTTTGCTCAGTTTGCTTCCATGTCATTTTTCTACTTTCATGGCCATTGTTTTATTGGGTGTTTGTTTGTAAAAAAGCCCAAATTCGTCCACGTTGTAAATATTCTTACTAGAGTAGTTTTTTACAAGCTACGGAAGCACATTAAATTTCTAACAGTGAACATTTTCAATGTTGAGTGCAGCTGATTTACCGCCCACTTGCTTGAGTTTTATGCCTTACCGAGTTTTAAATCGATCCATCCATACATTTGAGGCACTGAATTCTAGCAGTTCCATTTTTGATGCGATTTCAGAATCTTTTTCTTGTATTAACAAGCCACTTATTCGGATATTCGTAGAGCGCGCTTAAACAAACCACTCATGAAGGGACTTTTCCATGTTCTCAAACTTGGCGGTTTTTATTTTCTTGTTCGTTGTTCCTCCAACCACAGCTTGGTTAACGATGACATTCCAATTTTTTAACATAGTCCTTAAAGGTGACTCTGATATGCCTTTTTCTTTGGCGAACGCAGACTTATTTGAGGCAGCTTGGGCATCGTATTGATTCATAATTTGTAACTTCTCAATGATGGAGAGAGCCTTTCGTTTAATATGTTTTGCTCCTTCCGCCATAGTTTAGACTAGATTATAAAAGCATAGATGGATATCGTAGACTAGGTGATACTTGGAGCGACAAGAGACTTTCTTCTTTAAAAAAAATCTCAGCACTGATGAAACAGCGATTGAAGAGACTCAAGTGATTAATCTGCGATTGTAGCGCATTCTCAATCTATCGATTCTACCACTCTAATTTAGAGGAGGAGCGAGGGAGTCACATCATTTCTTAACTATGGGGAAATGTTCTTTCATTTTTGCTTTTTCTTTCTTTTGCAAAACTATCTGATTCACGAACCCCGCGCACGCGATGAATGAACCTTATATGAACTTCAAATTTGTATGATTTCATAAATTTAATTCCCTTTTTGCCTACATTTATATTTTAAATGACAAAAATCGCAAGAAAAGTATTGATTTGAAGGTACATTTTGCTTTGCGTAATTTGTTTTTTTGAGCCTATCCGTACAGAAAGCTAGCAAAACCACGAAAAAACATTCAGATTTTTACTGATTTTAAAAAGTTTTGTATCAAATATTTTTTTTTATTTACATATTCTTAATTAGAATCTCATGATAGGCTGAAATGCCTAAGTTAAAAATCTCTAAATGCTGTATTTTTAAAAAATTTGAATTTCCATTAAAATTTTACACTGTGGTTTTATATACTCTCGAAATGAAAACAGGTGAAAGCAGTGATAATGTCTTTAACTTTTGCACAACGATAACCTCATATCGCTTATGGCATTGGCTTATGGCTTAACCTTTCATTGGGAGAGTTTTGATTGGTCAGTCTTGTGCTAGCCTCGAATCAGAGTCCAAATCTAGTCAGAGTATGGTTTTGAGGAGAAAATGCTCAATTTAATTGGATTTAAATAATTGTTGAATAAAAAATAAGTTAAATAATTGTTGTATAAAAAATAAGTTAAATAATTGTTTAAATAATTGTTGTATAAAAAATAAGTTAAATAATTGTTTAAATAATTGTTGTATAAAATCCTTTTTAACTCTTTAATTCCCATGCCAGAACAAGTTCTAGAAATTATGTAGTTCATTTCACACCAGAAAAATTCAATGGCTAATTTCGTTTTATTTAAATACGGAATGTTCTATTATTGATTAAAGTAAATATTGTTGTTTTAATTTTCTGGTGGTAACTGAAATATACGAATTAAAATATCTCGGGCGGTTTGGGATCCATAGGGTTAAAATACTTCATCTAAAAACTCGTATGTTTAGAACTAAGCTCATTCGCGTATTAAACGTGGGTTTTTCTTTCAAGGGACTGATAAAATTTCGCGTATTAAACGGGTTCGCGTATTAACCATTCGCGTATTAAAGGGGTGTTTTTATGTACGTAAGATAGGAGTATTTCAAGGGACCAAAGAAAATTCGCGTATTAAGCGGGTTCGCGTATTAAGCAGGGCGCGTATTAACGGGGTTTGACTGTAATTCGTTTATATTTATGTCTCTGGAAAGATATTAACGACGCCGTGCGAAACGGGGAAGGGGGGAGAGGGCGGTCGCCCCTGGCGCAGAGATTTAGGGGGCGCCAAATTTCAAACTACTTTCTACTTACAACTACTTTAAAGTGACTACTTTCAGACAATTTTTTTTAATTAATATTAATTGTTATTTAAAAAACGCCCGACATAGGCAAGTGGGTAAACGGAAAAAAAAAGTTACCGGAAAAACAATTTTGAGGATTCATTGGTTAAGTATTTAGGGGATATCAGGGGGAGGCTCTTAATTTAAGTAAATGGGTTTTTCGTGCTAAATTAACTGTTTTGGTTCAGTTTTTGGACATATGATAACCCCCTCCCCCATCAGTAACTTCTCAAATTAAGTTTTTTTTACGCAGATTTATCAGATTCGGTTGGAATTTCGGACATAAGTTCATTATGATAAGACGTATCTCTGATTTTTTTATAGAGTTCTTTTGCTTATTATAAAGGGAGGGTGGTCAATTACTCCCCCCCCCCCCCACACACACAAATTAGATAGATCGGTTTTTAAGCAAACTTTTCCGATTTATTTCAAATTTTAGATATAGATTCTTTCTGATAAGGTGAATCCCTGAATAGTGTTAAGAGTGTAATGACTAAGTATAAAAGGGAGGAGGACGATGGATAATCCCTCTTAAATTAAATAAATGGCTTTTTACGCAGAATTATCCGATTTGCTTCGAATTTTGGACATAGGTTCATTACGATAAAACATCTCTGATTAGTTACGGGGTTCTTTTCCTTATTATAAAGGGGGGGAGGGGGCAAGCAATTATTTCCTCCTCAAATTAGATAAATCGGTTTTTATGCTGAATTATCCGATGTATTTCAAATTTCAAATATAGGTTATTTTTGATAAGGTGAATCCCTGACTAGTTTTAAGGGTTTAATGGCTAAGTATAAAGGCAAAAGCAGAGGATAACCCCCCTTAAATTAAATAAATAGCTTTTTATGCAGAATTATCCTATTTGCTTCAAATTTTGGATGTAGGTTCTTTATGATAAGGTGTATCCCGGATTAGTTATGAGGTTCTTTTGCTAAGTATAAATAGAGAAATGGATGATTATCCCTCCCCCTTAAATTAGATAAATTGTTTTTTATGCATAATTATCCGATGTATTTCAATTTTTGATAGAGGTTTTTTCTCATAAAGTGGATCCCTAAATGATTTTAAGGGCTTAATGGCTAAGTATAGAGGGGGAACTGGGGATAACCCCACTTAAATTACATAAATGGCTTTTTACGCAGAATTATCCAATTTGTTCCAAATTTTGGATGTAGTATCATTATGGTAAGGCTTATAAGCTAATGAATATAGTTAAAATAGGGAGGGATGCAGCAGTCCATTCAGGAAACCCTTTCGGGGAAAGAAGCTTGCTTTTCCCCATTCGACGGAGGGGGGTGTCCAGTAGATAT
The DNA here is from genome assembly GCA_964019185.1 of Maratus speculifer. Taxonomy (NCBI): domain Eukaryota; kingdom Metazoa; phylum Arthropoda; class Arachnida; order Araneae; family Salticidae; genus Maratus; species Maratus speculifer. The sequence goes on along the minus strand of OZ025293.1, from coordinate 134,311,076 downwards.
CGCGGGCGGCTAGTCTCTTAGGAAATTTGCCGATCAAGGGATTTCCCAGTAAAGGTTTGCCGCAAAAATACTCAAGTAACATAAAAAAAAAAACGAGTTGAATGCAACTGAACGCAAATAACAAATAAAAACAATTTTTCTTTATTCTTTAATTTAATGATTGAAAACTATTATGTCAGAAAACATTATAACACATTTTACCTTTTTTCTTATAATGATTAATTTCCATTAATTTTCCATATAAAACTGTTTTTTTTTTTTTTTTTTTTTTTTTTTTTTTTTTTTTTTTAATTTGTGAAAAAAAGTAATATACTAAATTATTTGTTGTAATTGTAATTTTAATTTACGCCAAATATTTATCATTTAAAACTGGATTTTTACTAATTAATGTCCCATATTACACATCACAAAATATAATGTAATATAAAACATAAAAAAAATATATGTTAGAAAATTTTAATGTACAAACTATGTTGTATGCCACGAACGAATGAACTAGTGAATTCATTAATTTGTAGTATTAAAAATAGTTTTTATATTACTAGCTTATGTTAGTAATTAGAAAGTTAATTGTTTAAAAACCTGTAGTTCTTGATAGATCTTCAGGTTTGAACTCTTAAAAAAATAAAAAACAGATTTAAATAAAAAAACGATTTTAAGAAAAACAGGATATTTTTTTCTTTGTTACGATATTTATAAAATACTGAAAAATGCTATGCAGAAACATAAATCACAGTTTTAAATGCAAACAGCTTTTGAGGATATATAAACAAACCCTTAAAACTATTCAGGGATTCACTTTATGAGAAAGAACCTTTAGCCAAAATTTGAAATATATCGGATAATTGTGCATAAAAAACAATTTATTTAATTTAAGGGGGGAATAATCGCGGCCCCCTTTTTATTAGCAAAAGAACCCCATAACTAATCAGGGATACCCCTTATCTTAATGAACCTACATTCAAAATTTGTAGCAAATCGGATAACTCTGTGTAAAAAGACATTTATTTAATTTAGGAGAGGATATCTCCCCATGCACCCTCTATACTTAACCATGAAACTCCCAAAATTCTTCAGGCATTATATACTCTGACGACACACTGACAACTTTAATCGTGGCAGAAGATAGATAGCGAAGTCTTATTGTGAAAAGATATGCAGGGGTGAAAGTATCTTCATTCAAAAGCTGAGAAGAATAGGTGCTATTGACCTCAAGGGACATGCCTAGAAAATGATTGCACTGGTCTAGTGGCAATGAGCTGAGGGGGGACACTGGGATTATTGAGCACCAAGAGGGAAGGAAGGTAGTTGGAAGAGAGACATGTGCTGGTAATATACAAGAAAGTACATTGATGTAAGATGGCTTAGACGTGCTAAGCGAAATGTAAAATTTGAGTGTGGCTCCTATGTAGCTGTAATGTCGTTTTATTTATTTTTTTAATAATTGATTTATGGTTCTAATAAAGAACTTGAGGAATTAAAAATGTGTTATTGATGAACTTAACAAATAAACCAACTTAATAAAGAGAAACTCAGGGCGCGACACCACAATATTATATATAAGGCTTATTAGAAAGAACCTATGTCCAAAATTTGACACACGTTGGATAATTCTGCTTTAAAAAGATCATTCATCTTATTTAGGGCGGAGGGGGGGGGGAATCGTCCGTTCCCAAAACTAATCAGGCAAGCGTCTTTTCAGTATGAACGTATATCCAAAAATTTAACCAAAACAGTTAATTCAGCATGAAAAGATCATTCACTTAAATTAAGAGCCGACCCCCCCCCCTTTCATAATTTGTCCATAAATCCCCAAAATCAATTCCTTGTCACTTTTTTTTCCAGTAACATGTTTATCTTGTCCCTTTTATCCGTGTCATTTTTTTCCGTTTTTGTAGTTTGTCACTTTTTTCCGGTAACACTTTTTCCTAGACTCAGGCAAGTAGATATCATGATTAAAAAGCTATGTAACTGATTCTTTGATAAGATCTTTCAGAAGACGATTCTCACAGTGGATGATTTGTAACGAATTTACGACGTAGTAGCAACAAAAAGGAGAAAAAAAGGTTGCCATGCGATCAAAATCGCTTATAACTTGTTAACTAATTTATTTATTTAAAAAAAGAAGAAAAAAAGATGGCGACTTTGTTTACCTATAAGCAACTCAGGGGTGATTCTTGTCCGAAAATTTAAGGCATCCTCTTCCGAAATTTTGAAATTGGGTTATCAGTTCCGCATAGTTGCCAACTTGTACGGTTTTGAGCGCGGATAAAACAATCGCGGAGAAATATAAATTTCGTGAAAGGATCGCCGAAAAAGCACACATTTCGTCAATATTTCGTGAAAAAAAAGACAATTTCGTCAATGTTTTTGCCAACGAACTTTGTCAAAAGGATCGCGGAAAAAAAGGCAATTTCACCAAATATCGCAGATAAAACGCTGATTTCGTCTGAAGACCGCGGGAAAACGTCGATTTCGTCTAAATATTTCTGATATAATGCCGATTTCGTTAAAAAATCGGGAAAAAAACGCTATTTTCGATAAAAGATTGCTTAAAAATATTTTGTCAAAAGATCATTGAAAAAAAGGCCGCTTTCATCAAACGATCACGGAAAAAACGCCGATTTTGTCGAAAGACAGCGGGGATAAATCGCCGTTTTCAAGAAAAGATCGCGTAAAATTGCAAATTTTGTCTAAAAATCGGTAATAAAAAAAACGCCGATTTCATAAATAAATACACTGAAAAACACCGATTTCGTCAAAAGATCGCGTAAAAATTGCCGATTTCGACAAAAGATCGCAATAAATCGTCGATTTTGCTAAAATATTGCAGATAAATCGCTGATTTCGTTTAGAGGTCGCGGAAAAACGCCGATTTCGTCAAAAGATCGCGAAAAAACGCCGATTTTGCTAAAATATCGCAAATAAATAGCTGATTTTGTTTGAAGGTCGCAGGAGAACACCCGTTTCGTCTGAAGATCGCGGATAAACCTCCTTCGCGGGGGGGGGGGGGAAGTTAACTCGCGGAATCCCCCCCCGCCGATTTCCGAAATTTTTTTTTAAACCAGAATCACTCCTGAAGCAACTCTACCCCCCCCCCCCCCCCCAGATCCGAATTCTGGCTGCGCCACTCTCTAATGTGTAATTATAAGCATAATGACGACTTAAAAGTATATGCCTTTTTTTGCAAAAAATTTTCGACCAAGCCAAATTTTACTGATTTTTGAACAGACTTGAACACTCGAGAAAAGGATCTTCATACGGGATGATTTAACCGGAACTGATTATTTTGGTCTCTGAAGACTAGAAACAATGAAATCAGTCCCAGCTTCGTACGGAAAGATTAAGTTAGGCCCGGTCCGAATGCCGTTAATGGAAAGTTGCGGGCCGAGGCCCGGCCCGTGCAGATCTCTATATTACCATTGTACTTCAGTTGCAGCATTTAGAAGTGCAAAAGTGGTCTTATCGTCTGATTTAAGAAATTACAATGGAAAAATAATTTTAAACTACAGCAAAAACTTGGTAATATGGAATTTTAATTGATGGGAGGAAATTAAATTTTAGGCAGGTCTGTTATAGTTGCATTGTATAAAATTTCCGGGACTAAAAAAATAACACTAAGCTAAAATGCCGTCACACGCAAGAAAAAAAATGTTTTAAAAGGGGAACGCATTTCCTTTCAGTGCGATTCCGTGTAAGATTTTATTTTTGCCATAGACCATTTTTTTTTTAGATTTTTGTCTCAATTATATGGAATATGAATTAATAATACCAACGATAACTAAAACATTTACATAAAATAAACAAAGGTTCATTAAAAGCATAAATATCGCTGCCTACGACACTTCTGCATATAAATAAAGAATATAAACATGAAAAAAAAGATGTTTTTTTGGTCAGAATTCTTTCGCAAGAGTAAAGATCAATGTTCTGTAGAAATTCACTCGGACCGGCCCGGGTTCGAGCCGAAATTTCAACTTTTTTTTCGGGTCGGGCAGAGCTCGGGCCTTGTTTTTAGCTATTATATCAGGCCACTAAATTTTCTCTATGGGCCAGGCCGAAATTTTAACTTTAATAACGGGCCGGGTCTGGAAATTTCGGCCCGTGCAGACATCTATGGTAATATAAATATTATTAAATTAAGTGTCATCCAGCATTGTGGAGGATGAATTTTATTTGTATTTTATAGTTAAATATATAAATGTAATAAAGAAAACCTGATAAGACGGAATTGAAAGGTACAATGAAGTATGTTTTAGACTATTTCAATCATAGCAGGTTTATCATTTATTAAAAACAAGTCACATTCTTCTTGTAAGAAAATAAAATTCCGTTTGAGAAAGGATTCTGTTATAGACATGTTTCGTTTTCACATGGTTTGCTGCACATACATTTTTACTTTACTTAAAAGGAGATTTAAAATACTTTATAGATAACTAAACTAAGTGACAAGGAAAAAAAAAGTGTTTTTTGAGGGTCTTACTGATTATTACTATGCTGACTATAAACATGAAGAGCTTGATGTTGATATCATCTCACGATCTGCACGGGCCGATTTCCATTAACGGCATTCAGACCGGGCCTAACTTATTTTTTTCGTACGAACCCGAGACTAATTTCATTCTTCCTAGTCTTCACGGACCAAAATAATCAGTTCCGGTTGAATCATCCCGTATGAAAATCCTTTTCTCGACGTGGCCAAGTCTGTTCAAAAAACAGTAAATTTGGTTTGGTCTAAAAATTTGTGCAAAAAAATCATATACTTTTAAGTCGTCATTATTCTGAAAAATCCCTGTCGGCTGGGCCTATAGGCGGAGGTAGATTTCGAAGAGTGCTCATTTCAAAAAAAAAAAAAAAAACATACATGATTAGAGATAAACCCAGTTTAATAACTTCATTTGGCCGTTTATGAAAAATTTTTAATTTCATTTTTCTGCAAAAACTGGTTTTATCAGAATCATCTTAAGAAAAATTCAGCTCAAATACCCATTTTGACAACATATTTTGAAATAGATTCTGAATTTATTAAAAAATCGACCAAAACAGTACATTATACAGTTCTTAAATAAGAAAAAACTGTCAGTTGAATACATTTAAGAAAAAAATTGAATTTAAAAATGAGTCATAAAATAACCGATTTGTTGTTTGAATACATCCTTATTTCTTTAATCATGATTGCTTCGGAAAATTTTGTGCGAAATACTCACTTTGACACAGCATTTTAAAAAATATATTCTATCTTTATCAAAAAACTGGCCAATGCGTCACAGTATATAGTTCCTAAATAAGAGGATCTGTAAATTGGATGCGTTTGAGAGCAAAATGGATTTTAAAACGAGTCATAAAAAACGCAATTTGCTATGTGAAAACTTTCTTAAATTTTCAAATCACGAAGACTTCGGGAAATTCTGTTCAAAATACCCTTTTTGGTAGCCTTTTTCAAAATATATTCTGTCTTTATCAAAAAACCGATCAATGCATCACATTATATAGTTCCTAAATAAGAGGATCTGTAAATTGGATGCATTTGAGAGCAAAAATGGATTTAAAAACGAGTCAGAAAAAAAAAACGCAATTCCTTATTTGAAACTTCCTTCAATTTTCAGTCCCGATGACTTTCGGAAATTCTGTTCAAAATACCCTTTTTGGTAGCCTTTTTTTAAATATATTCTGTCTTTATCAGAAAATTGACCAATGCATCACTTTATACAGTTTCTAAATAAGAGGATCTACCATTTGGATGCGTTTAAAATCAAAAATGAATTTAAAAATGAGTCAGAATATAAGCAGTTTGGATTTGTGGTTTTTTCTCCAACTCCTATTTTTGTTTAATTTCTTTTTGCTATACGAATTGGTCCTATGAAAAACTTGTCAATATAAAAGTTGTAGATATTTTTGAGAAGATGTAAAATAAATTTAATCAGATTTGATAGCTTAAAAATTGACGGAGTTATGGATTTTTCTTTTTCAGCGCCCTTTTTCTTTTTGTTTTTAATTTTTTTCATCGGTAAAAGTTGGTCCTATCAAAAACTTGTAAATGCAAAAGTTTTAGATAATTTTAAGAACATTTACAAAAAATTTAGTTGGACTTGATATCTCGAAAATTGACGAAGTTATTATTTTTTTTCTCTCAAAATCCCTGTTTTTTTCGCCCCTTGAGCCCACTTCTAAATTTATCAAAAATCTGTCATGCATATACTTTTGGCCCATTTTTAAGAAGTAATATAAACTTTAAACCGATTCGATATTTACTTTAATTAAAAAGTTATGGCGTTTTTTCGGTTTTCACAAAAACGCCCCCTATTCCGACCCCCTTGGTCCGATTTTGCCCATTAACGAACTTAGACAAGATTTTATCCCCTTTGATTTTATGTACCAGTTTGGTGGAGATTGGTGAAGAATTATAGAAGTTATTGTGTCCATAAAAAAGTGAGATATATAGATAGATAAAACAAGTTGGAAATTGCACGTGAACGTAGCAAATGAGGTCCGTTCGTACGATAACGAAGTTTTAAAAATATTCAGATCTTGCTGATATAGTAGAGCGTACTCCGGATACAGTATAGTAGTCGAAATCTTTATGTTTCTGTAAATATGCAGGAAGTAATTTTTATTACACCTCAGCAACGTATATCTTATTCATAAAATGAGAAATAGTTGAATATAATTAAAACACGTCCCAAACAATGTTTCCCCGTATAGCATTATGTAGTGGAATACTTTTGTGTGGCCCTGTAATTTAATAATAAAAATTCTTTGCATCACAGATTGTACAGAATGCATATTTTAGTATATATTTCATAGATTCATGCCAATTCTATTATGTTCGAATGAGTGTAACATCATTAAAATGCATTTGAAACTTTTTCCCCATTGACCGTAATGTAATGGAATACTTTTGATTGTCCCTGTAAATGATCTATGCATCCGATTTTCATAACATTTGAAATGACTCGACAAAATTACTCAATAATTATGTGTTTTAAATTTCAAACGATTAAAATGCATTTGAAACTTCTTTCCCTATTGACCGTAATGTAACGGAATCCTTTTGATTGTCCCTGTAATTTATCTATCCATCCGATTTTCATAACATTTGAAATGACTCGACAAAATTATGTTATAATTATGTATTTTAAATTTCAAATGATTAAAATGCATTTGAAACTTCTTTCCCTATTGACCGTAATGTAACGGAATCCTTTTGATTGTCCCTGTAATTGATCTATCCATCCGATTTTCATAAAATTTGAAATGACTCGACAAAATTATGTTATAATTATGTATTTTAAATTTCAAACGATTCGGTTGGGTAGTTTTTGCGTTGTTATATGCGGACAGACAGACAGACGGACAGACTGAACGACAACAATAGGTGCTACGTATTTACATAATTACGAACGCACCTAAAAATTGGTGCGATTGCAATAGGTAGTATTTCTTACGAAATCTACCTAAAATGAAACATTAGAATTTATTCTTTTTGAAAAATCGTAGATTTCTTGGTTTATTTAAATAGAATTAAACACATAGAAGAGAGAGAGAGAGAGAAAAAAAAAAAAAAAAAAAAAAAAAAACAGCCCGTGACGGAATTTTCATTTAAACTGAAAACCGGAAATTTCTTTTAAATTGTTCATCCATGAAAAATAAATACAGTAATATCCCAGAAAAAAAATAAAAAAATAAATAAAAATTTGCACCTGCTAAAAGAAAACGTATTTTTTTTCTTTCCGATGAGATTCCGTCTTAGAAGATTTTATTTTTACTATATGCATTTTTTTAGATTTTTATGTCTTCATTACATGGAATATGGATTAATAATACTAATGGTAACTGAAACATTTACATACAAGAAACAAAGGTTCATTAAAAGCATAAATATCGCTGCCTACGGCACTTCTGCATAAATGGAGACAAAAAACCTGAAAAAAAAAAAAAATAATAATAATAAATGAATGAAAGAAACCTATTTTTGGTCAGAAAGAATAAAATCAACGTTCTGTAGAAATTTACTGGGGCCTGTCCGGGTACAGGCCGTAATTTAAAATGTTTCCAGACCGGGCCAAGCTCGGGCTTTGTTTTTAGCTTTTATATCAATGGCGGATCTAAGGGGGGGGGCGATGGGGCGATCGCCCCCCCTTCTTGAGCCCAATAAAGGGTCTGCAAAATGACATTAGATGCACGCACGGAAAAGTGGTTAGATCTGAATTCGAGATGGGCGCGACCCGGGTCGGGTCGCGCCAACTTAATTATATCGGGACTGGGTCAAGTCTTTACACTTTTAGAACCGGGGCGTATCAGGTCTTATTTTTTTCTGGAGGCGATGTAGGGGGCGATCGCCCCCCCCCCCCCCCCCCCTTGGGACCATAAAGGTTTTCAAATCAACATGAGAGATCTTCATGGAATAGGAGTTAGGCTGAATCTCAAGGTCGGCGCGGCGCAGCCCGGGTCGGGCCGCACCTATTTATAAATCAGGCAATGGGGGATCTAAGGTTGGGGGGGGGAGATGGCGAAGGAGTAACCGCCCACCCGAGGGTCGGGCTGGGTCAGGTCTTCTAACTTTTAGAGCCGGGCCATGTCCTGATCCTTTTTTTGCCGCTTTAGGTCGATCCTGACTTGTTTTTCTTCCATGTCGAGTCCGGCCTGGAGTCATTCTTCCTAAATATCTGTATGAGATGAGACAGTGCTCGGTCTCGGACTCATTTTTTCTGAAACCTATAAATTTTCTTTATCAATGAATGGAAAATATTAAAAGAACTTTTTTTCCCCCTTAAACATTACTTATTCCTTTTCAAATCACAATATTGAATATTTTGATTAGAATGAAAGGGAAGCAGAAATTGTGTTTTTTTTCTATTAGTCATTTCTACAAACCTATTTTAGCCATTTCAGTCGGCGTTCTGGCGCAAAAGAAAAGGCGGGAATAATGAATTTGTCTTTAGTTTTGATTTTTGTTTGTAGCAGAGATTATTTTGCAATAGGGTTGTTTATTTTATTATTATTTAGACGTTTAATACGAAGAAGATTTTTTTCCAGTTTTCGTTTGCGGTTGGCGCATATATTAGATTTCTATTGTACACAGCGTACACAGGTCATAATCGCTTTTCATATGGAAATAGTTTTAGTGATTGTTGCTTTTTTTGTGAATTCTGCTGATGTTGAAGTTGTACTCCAGAATTTACGAAGTCACTTTTTTTCGTAATTAAATTTAATTTCCATATTATTCCGATAGAAAACAATTGAGCAGTGTTTCCTCTATTCCTGTAAAAGCATCGGAATTTAAAATTTTTAATTAATATTATTGTCTGTTATGATAGGTCACGCCTATCCCAAAAGATTGTTATGAGGAATGAAATAGTTATACTTGAAAATGTACACTTTTTATAGAAAATTGATTAATGTTGTTCGATTCGACAGTAATTTCTACAAGTTCCATGCACTTGTTCATAAAACACACTTCATTAGCATGTCCATAATATTTTCTTTTTAAAGGAGACGAAATATGAGAATTTTTTTTATGTATAAAGTACTTTTTTATTTTATACCAAACTTTTCTTTTGATAGTATTAAATTTAAATTTTCGTTTAAGAGTAACATTTCTATGTAAAATGTAGTTTAAAAATCATAATTTTTTTAGAACATAAAAAAATGCATTTTTTTCTACTATTGTATATTTTCGTTATTGGGCTCGGACTCTGATGTTTTGGGTTCGGGCGGGCTCGGATTTAAAATCGTCGAGCTCGAGTGGGACCTAATTCTGGAAAAAGAGCCCGAACTCGTGTTTTGTCTGTACTGATCAAAATTTCCAGGTCGGGACTCGGTCCTGAGTAAAAGCTAAACGTTTGTTCCGTGTCTGACCCAGCCTGTATGATAAGCATTATTGGCCCAACCGCTATTCGTGCAATCTTCGGGGGGGGGGGGGGTTGGATACAATAGAGTCCCAGGGAGAAATTACACTTTTTACCATTGAAAACACAAAATTTTCTGGGGGATATTTGATAGCTTCGGGGGGGGGGGGACACTGCGTGCAATTCTTCATTTCGAGGGCTGGTATCTTACTTATTTGTTATTCATAAAAAATAGATTTGTTGTACATTTGTTTAACGAAATTTTAAGAAATACATTTTTTAAAAATTACTTTAGTTCGTATTGTAGAGCTTTACTACTATGATTTATATTATAAGTAGAAGTTAACCCCGCAGCAAAAAAAAAAAGTCAACCGGACCCAAACACAACCCACAGCAAAAAAGTATAAGTTAACCCGATCAGAAAAAAAAAAAAAAAAAAAAAAAAAAAAAACAGAAGTCAATCCGGCCAGCAGCAAAATATAGTAGCCAACCGGTCTCAAACCCAACAATTAGCAAAAAAGTAGAAGTTAACCTGACCTACTGAAAATAGTTGAAGTCAAATGGACATAAATGCAAACCACAGAAAAAGTATTAGTTACAGCGCAGTGCAAGAGGAAGGGGGCGGTCGCCTCGGTCCGGAAATTTAAAGGACGTCAAATTTATACTACCAACGTCATTTTTGGCCTGTCACAAGAAAAGTCGTTTTTTTTTTGGGGGGGGGGGGGGAAACTGAAACGTTGCCCATGCGCAGTTTTCTGTTCGCACGTCCCTGATTAGTCAACACGATCAGCAGCTAAAAATAGAAATCAACTGGACCCAAACCCGACCCGTTTGAAAAATAGAAGTTAACCGGACCCAAACCCGACCCGCTTGAAAAATAGAAGTCAACCGGACCCAAACCCGACCCGCAGAAAATATAGAAGTTAACCGGACCCAAATCCGACCCGCAGTGAAAATATTAGCCCCGACTTATGCATAAAATTCGAGTCTCCCAATTTTCAAAATCGCCCCCCCCCCCCCTTGAGGACTCTCCAGATCCGCCATTGTTTTATATCGGGTCGAAATTTTAACTTTAATAAGGGACCGGGCCGAAATTTTAACTTTAATACGGGACAGGCCAATGTTTTTTCGTTCGGACCGGGTCGAATTTTTTTTCGATGGATCGGGCTTGGAAATGTGCAGACCTCTAATATCATCGAGACGCGAGATGGTAGCAAAGGTTTTTGATTTTTTGCGGAACAATGATAATTAATTTGCGTTCCTTCAAAACTCCAATGCGAAAGTATTTCTTAGGAATATTTAAAAAAAAAAAAAGAAAAAAAAAATCGTTACTTTATAAAAAAAAAAGCCTGTGAAAACAAAACCTGCGAATGACGGAATATCGCTGTAATTGGTAAATTTTATGGCTCTAGTCAAAAGAATTTAAAATATTTAGAATACTGAATAAGACTGAAACCTGCGTAAAGCGGAATTTCCCCTTATTTTGCGTTCCTGTTTAGCGCTTTTTATTTAAACTGTACATTCCTTTTTGAAGAGCATACACCCCCCTTGGATCCACCATTAATAGAGGGAATGCACTTTATATGTATTCGTTTTAATGTATATTAATTATTACTTAAAATTATAAATATATTTTCCAAAAATTAGGCGAGCTTATTCATATTTCACTTAATATTACATTTGATACTAATATTAATATAAATAAATATTGTAAATAATAATTCATCTATCCAATGTAAAAATAAATAAATAAATAAAAATTAAAAAATCATTTAAAAATATTGGAATGCGATCGAGATATCTTTTATTTATATATTAAATGTCTTCTATAGGAGTGTCATTAGCGAACGGGTCTTTTGTTTGATTGAAGATACATTTTATTCAGCAATTTAACCGAATTCCAATAGATCTAATTTGTGTAGAAAAAGAAAATTCGATGCAATCAACAATCTTCGAAATTCCAAGCTTGCATCTGCTCTTTTTTTTTTTTTTTTTTTTTTTTTTTTTTTTTAAATAACAAAAGGTCTTATCTCCTTTCCAAATTCTACTCCCTAACCCCCTCCTCCTTACAGGAAACATAAAACCAACGCAACGTCGCGCTTCTTGGATATGCAACACCAATCATGGCGATTTATCGCTCTGATCATCCCCAAGACCTTGTTGCTCCCTTAAACGGGTTTCATCGCCCTATTTGGCGATTTTTTTGAAGCTACACTGGTCTCTGGAAAGATAATAGTAAAACAGAAGACTTCAAAATAGAATATTTTTCTTCAGTATAAAATATAGGAAAGAGTAGGGGGAAAAAAAGCAAAGTATGCATCTTAAACATTTTCTCTGAAGATTAATGATCTTAGGTAGAGTATAGTAAAAAAAAAAAAAAAAAAAAAAGGAACATGTAATTGTTAGAAATGTTATATAATATTTTTTGGGAACTTAACATTTTCTCTACTCAGCAAGATTTTCACGTTTTCTTTACAAAAAGTTTAATCTGAGTAATCATTAAGCGCATACACTCCTCCCACATTCCTAGTCTTTGAAAAGAAAATTTACATTAAAAAAGAGAAAAGAAAGAAAGAAAAACTTTAAGGAATATAATTGTAAAAGTACCATTTATTGCAATTTTATTCAATGTGTACTTATGCTAGAATTTAGTTTGTTATTGTCTATTTGTTAACTAACAAGGTTTATCTTTCACTTTTCTAAATGAATATTGATCTATAAGAATAAAATATTCAAGCATTTATTTTTTTCCCTGTGCAGGGATGAGGAAAAAAGCCATGTAAATTTTTAGCTTCTTTCTTTTTTTAAATAAATGTATAGTATATGGGTAAGTAAATATAAATACCTATGTTACACTTAATATAATAAATCGCTTAAATATCTACACAATACTTTTAAGGTGGTTTAAAAGAAATTTCATCCCCCCCCCCTCATTAGATTTATAAATTGTCATCTAATATATCATACCAATGTTGCATTGTTTTTATTTCCATAGTAATTATAATTTTTGTGCAGTTGTTCCTAATTTATATTTAGACTTATATTCCTAAAAAAAGATCCCTGAATAGTCAAATATTTCTGTCAATTCCATACATGGTTATAATATAATTTCCTTTGGGTTTAAAAGAGTACAGCCGGCTAGAAAGGGCATGTTTTGGATCTTCTAGGGTTTTCTTCAGATGCTTATAGATATTTTTCAGATTCTTAAGAGCAGTTCTTTTTATTTTGAAATTCATTCTTTCAATTTTCAAAGCATTTAAAGAGAATATTGAGTGGATTTTTACTATACAAGCAAATGTTTTAATGCAAAAAAGACCCTTTTTCTTTTTACTATTTAAAATCATTGGAATGCACACTTTAAAATTTTCCAAAGGGGAATAAATCTTCAGGACAAAAAAAGGTAGGCGAGTAAAAATAAGAAATTAAAAAGGGGAGTAGAGAACTTAAAAGGCAGTTTAAGAAATAGAAAATAAAACTACTTACTCTTTTTTTCAAATTGTTTTAAAAGCAAAGTATCTAGGAGATTTGCCCCAGTGCACGGCCACCTAGTAATAGGTAGAGCACTATGCACTAGAGATTTTCTCCTGGCAATTGCTCTTAATATATCTGATGATTTGATCTGATATACCACGGTAATCCATGTAATCTGCAGGCTCAAGCTCTTAGCTTTTTCTCAGATATACCACGGTAATTCAGGTAAACTGCAGGCTGAAGCTCTCAGCTTTTTCTCATCTTCAGGCCGTAATCACTTAAATGAATGGAATCTCTTTAACTTAGAGATCATTAAACAAAAAATAATTAAAAAAAAACACATTTATTATATATTTACTCCTTTACAAAGAATATTCTTTCTACACGCTCACACACCACCACACGAGGAAGCCCTCAGCCGTTAAATAAATGAAATGACGCGGGCTAATAAAGGCGGGGAATATGGACGCTTACTAGGCATGCGCAGCCAGCCGTATTTTTAGTGTTGTGGCTGCAGTACCGGCTGCCAGCCGGCAGCGTAGACACTTCGATTTTGGTACAAAAACTTCGCCGAGTGCGAGAACACGATAGATACGCATACGCCAGTTTTGTGATTCCTAGAGATGCTGTTTAGACACTGCCGTTCGCTCCTGTGTCTGTTGATTGGCGCTAATCGTGAAGTCCCGCCAAGCATTTTCTCGCCACATCGCACAGAGTGGTGAGATATTTCGCTGCGCGCGCTTCTCTTGTGTCGGAGCGTCTTTGATTTCTGGAACATAGATATAGGAATAATCTAAATTATATATAGATATATTATATACTATATATATAGGTATTATTCCTACATCTATGGTCTGGAACGAAGCGAGTTGCTAGTAAGAGCCAATCAAATGCTTGGAAATCCAAATGATGGTAAAACCTCTTCTCGAACAGCCAATGAAATGCTTAGAAAACGAAAAAACGCAGGCTATTTTTGTCGCTTGCTATTTTTACGCACTTTCAGAGTATCATACCCTGTTCACACTATGGATAGTTAAGATATCTCAGGCCTGGAACTCTCTCAGAGAGTTTCACAAACTCTCTCAGAGAGTTTCAACCACTGAGCTCGACATATAACAGGAGATCCGGCTTCCTATTTCCCAACGTTATCTCTCGCGGTCAGCGCGGATGAATACAGTGGCGGCACTTTTAGCTGAGTTTTGGTTCGTATACTAGGCAGAAAGCGCTGTTTCGCTCATTGCCTACTATGTGAGCAGTTTATTTATTTTCTAATTTCTTTTAATTTTCTTGATATAATTATTAACCATATATCATGGTGAGCAGTTGTTCTGTTTACGGCTGTAAAAACCGTTGGACAAAAGAGGGAAATTTGCAATTTCACAGGTAAAATGCCTTTTTTTTTTTACTCCTATGCACATGTTAACCAGCCACAAGTGTGATACAGTCGAACCTCGTTAATGTGAATCTCAAGTGGTATCGAAATTTTGTTCATATTAACAGTAATTCATGTTATTAGTATTAAACATTTGTATTCATTTTCGTAGGGGACTGTAAAAACAGTTTATGTTAAATGTAATCCACGTTAAACGTGTTTTTGTTAACGAGGTTTGACTATGTGCAAACTTTGTGAATGATAATTTTTTGTTTTGATTTATTTTAATTTCAAGTATCATTTTTTGTCTAGTGTTTAATACAAAGATTACTAAAATACTTATTGGAAAATATTTTGAGAAAATGCTTTAACATATATATTGGATAAATATTTAATAAAAATACATAAATATTTAAATTAATATTTAGTTAGATAGTTGGTGTAAAACATTATTCCATTATTGTTATTATTATTATTATTATTATTTTAATGTATCATCGTAATTCTATAAATTCATTTATTGTAACAATTATTGTTATAATTTTTTAGATGCATTTTAAAATTTTCTGAAAAATAGTGTTAAGGAAGGGGGGGGGGTATATTCCCTTCCTAAATGTTTGAAAATGTACGAATTTTGCTAACTTTTGGCAAATTTTAAGCATTTGACTTCCTTTAATGAAAATCCTAATTATTATCATGGGAGAGCCCCTGAAAAAATGTCCTGGGGCAATTGCCCCATATGCCCCTGCATAAGTCGAGTACATACATCTTCAAAATGCAATCTGTCTTTTGATTTTCTCAGTACCACAAAACTAATTTCTTGTATTATCCTCATGGTTGAGAGTATACTTTAATTTATCATCGAAAGGCTACTTTTAACAGCTGCCTTGACCTATAATTCTTAAAAAAAAAAAAAAAAAAAAAAAAAAAAAAAAAAAAAAACTTAAATCCAAAAAAGAAGATACTTTTACATAAAATGACAACAAATTATTGCTAAAATATTAACATATTACGCGGGGAGGGGGGGGGGGATATTGAATATTTGGAACATTCTCATAGTTTTTAGGATAACTGCTTCCTCTTCCCTCTAGATTTTGTTTTACGGCGATAATAATGCGCATTGATGAAAACATATGTATAAATACATTTATTATATTAAAAATTACCTTATGTTTTAATACTTCTGAAATTTTTGTGTTACTTAAAACCCCTTGATTAAAATTTGAAGCTTTATTTTGTTGAAATTAATTTGTAAATTGTTCTTTAAAATTATAAACATAATGATAAAAACAAAGTATTCTTTCGTTTAGAAATGATAAAATAAAAATACATATTCGGATAATAAAAAAGCCGGATAATTAAATGCCAATTTCAAAACAACATTATCTGCCGATTTCGAATGGATGTGAAAGATGGGGTTTATAAACAATTTAATTAAAAATATTTCTGCTAAATAAGTACTAATCGGGTAGTTCCTGTTCTTATAGATCACTTACTCTCATTGTTTTTATAATTTACTTAATTAGTGAAGAATAAATTGGGATAATAATAAAGAGATTTCTCCTATGTCTAACATTGAAAAAGCGGACTATTTTTTCTCTCTTGCCTACTATGCTTCTCCGGGTTGTAATTCGGCTAGCAGACGACTGACCGCAGAGTCGGACCTCCTGTTATATGTCGAGCTCAGTGGTTTCAACTCTCTCAGAGAGTTTCAAGTTTCAGAGTTTTGCAGAAAAGAGCGAAGTCGGTTTACCTGAAGGTTAGTTACCCACGTGATCATTCGATTTGGCGATATTTTCAGCTTGGCAAGCTTGGCTACCTAATGGCGCTTATCCAGGTAACTAACCTACGAAGTAAACACGGTTTCTTGTAGATTAGTGACAGAGCTTTTGTACGTACTTTTAGCTCGCAGTTTTGTAATTCTTTTATTATATAATTTTATTAATTTTTATTACTTCTGTGTTCTGTTTACTTTCAGTTAATATTGATTTTTTTTAAGTATGTGTTTTATTAATTTATTTATCTTTCAATTTCTTCTTATTTTTTTTTTTTTTTTATCCTACTTGCACGTGCACTGGTTAAATGAGAATTATATTATTTTCAATGGATAATCAAGGTCTTTTTATTATTTCTTCTTTTTCATTTATTTGATTATTGTTTTGTTTCACACGTGACTTAAATGAATCTTCTATTATCAGATGTGAAAAATTCTTTAACCATTCTAAATGTGATTTTTTATGATTGATGCAAAATCTCGAGAAACTAATACCAGAGAAGTGCACTAGAGTAGATAAAAATGTAATGTTGTTCAAATTATGTGAGCTTTTACTATATAAACACCGTGTGGTAAATACAATGAAATAGTATAAATGTATTACTACAAGTTTTAAAACTGTCAATAATATTAGCAGTGTTCTACATATTAAACTACCTATAAATTCTTAATTTTACTTTTCACCAGCAAAGAAATTTGTTATTAAAAAATATATATATATATGTATCTCTACTGTCAACATGTTGATTTCTCCTCATTGTCCCCCTCCCCCTCCCAAACACACACATGCATATACAAAATCTATATTTGTTGTAAAATTTTTTTAAAGATATTCAATTATTTATAAAATCGAACAATTGTAGAAAATCTGCAACAGAAAATAGGAAGAAATTTCCTCCCTGACCAAAGAAATAGATGCTAAAAAACAGTTGCTAGCCAACTAATGTTATATATTTACGATTAAAATTTAATGTAAGTAATTTATATCTACTGTTCTTTTTTAACTTTAAAAAGTCCTTATTTTTCTTTTAATGAAGCCCTTACAAAGTCCTTATTTTTCATTTAGCAAACTCTGTATGAACCCTGTTAAGGTTTATGGGACCCAAGGCCCAGCACATTTATGGCATTTCTTTGTAGCTGGTTTTTTGTTTTGTTTTTTTAGGGGGGAGGGATATTATTTATCATTAGATTATCGCACAGTTTTTAAGTTAATCTAAATTGTTTTTGATGTTTAAGAAAATAATTGCATGAAATTTCAGAAACCTTTTATTAAAATTGAGGCTTTCCTCAGGAGTTAGCCTAAGGCTGTGGCCAAATTGCCTTGTGTAGAAATTAAACCCTGCTCATCTATTTTTTTACATGCAAAAATGCTTTTCTCTTGTTTTTTATACATTGCTTTAATGTTTCAAGCTTTCTTTATTTTATTAAATTTGTTTACATTTCTTTGAAAATTTTGTAACTTAAGTCTCTTATCCCTGCAGGTAAAAAACATTCACAAGCTAACTCCAAATCTATGAGGAATTTATTTTCTCTATATTTTTTGCATTTCAAAAGTGAAAGTTACTTCAAAAAAAAAAAAAAAAAAAAAAAGCTGCTAAATAATATTGATAATGTTAAAAAGAAACAATGTAAAGATAAACCTCATCTGTCCAATGCAAAAATAAAAAAATAATAATATAAATAAATAAATAAAAATGTCGAAATGCAAACAAGATAGTAGAAAATAACTTCCCCATAGATTTAACTTAGTTTTTACATCTTTTTTAAAACCTTTTTTTACATATAAAAAATAGTTTGCATGATTAGATATAAATGTATTGCAGCATCACTTTAAAAATAATCATGGACTATCTTTTTAAAAGACTGTATTTTATTAAATCTGTGTTGTTTGAGACTTTATTTTTTTCTTTTCAGCAATAGTTCCTGCTTTCCTTTTCCCAATTCAACATTAATACAGCGACTCTCAGCATAATGATTGAATGTGTATTGTCTTTGCTGTATTGTTTGATATTTCACATCATATCATTGACAATACTTTCTCAATTGCACCTGATTTTATAGATGTTGGTTGTGAAAATAAAAAAAAATCTAATTTTCTATAGGATTAGAATGACAACATTCTATGTCAGCTTTACTTAAAGGTATAATTTGATTCACTAATTGCTTATTCAGTAACATCGGCTATTGTCAGGTTTTATATTTTTCTCTGTAAAAATAATAATAATAACAATCTAAAGTGAAATGTTTTCTGCAAAAGCCTCACCTTGCATTTTCTTGAATACTTCCTTAAGTCAATTTTTTGCTTTGTGCTGTTTATAAATATTTTCAATAATAAAATATTTTTGTCTAAAGGATACATAATGCAGAATTCTTTTGAAATATTCTTTATTTTTAGGGATTTCCTTGTTTTAATATGTGTTACAATAACTTTTTATTTAACCATTAATGTATCAATATAATGCCTCTACTTTAGCTGATTGTGTCATGAGTTTCTTCTTTCAGGCCTGAAATTGAGGGGTATGTGCCCTGAACGGTGAAGAGGCTGCCAAATGATGATTTTATCATTTTTTCTCTCAATTGCATTTATCACCGAATTGTTAAAATCGTTCTTTATGGGGATTGTCTAAGTATAAAATGATCTAAATACAGTAGAATCCAAATTATCCAAAAATCGGCTTAACCGAACCTTAAAATTTCTTAAAGCCCATTTTAAATATAAAAGACTTTATTGTCAATGCTATCTTTACTGATGTCAAATGACATCTTTTGACATATTCTAATTTAAAATTACTGTTTTATTTGTAATTTTTAGATTTAAACAATTCTGAAACATTTTTATACATTAAAGTGTTGTTTTAATACATATTAGTTTTAAAAATTAAAAGAAAAATAAGTAAAAATCAAAACTTTGAAAGGTATTATTACACACTGGTGCAAATAGTGTTTAAAAAGCATATTCTTTATGGAATAAACAAAGTAAACTTACTTATTTGGTCAATTGCGTAATTTCGGCCACTTTATTAGATAGATACATACAACACTTCATTTTTTATACAAAATATGTTGTGATTTTCTTTAGTTTTTCTACTTCAGTGTGCTTTGAATATTATACCACAACATTTTTATTACAACTATGTTCTAAATTACGATAACAATTTTTCCCCATAAAAACCTTCCAGTTATTAAAAAATTTCTATGGGATTGGGTTAACCAAAAATGCTTTGGTCCCATGCTATTCGGATAACCGAGGTTTTGTTGTATTATACAAGATTAGTATCCAATATAAAATGATTATTTCATTTTTAAGATTTTAATAAATCAGTATTTGACATCTAATTATGTAGTTCAGTATTACATTTTTAGATAAATCGACTATTAGAAACTTAGTAAAATTCTCTTTATAAATTTACATTGCAGAAGGGGGGGGGGGGCAAAATCATGGATTTGTACTGGGTACATTTATTTTTCTGCATTTGATTTTCTTTTAATCACTAGACAACCTTTATAAAAAGGAATTTCAGATGTATAAAATTCTATGTAGCAGAGGGGGGGGGAAATCATAGATTTGTACTGGGTACATTTATTTTTCTGCATTTGATTTTCATTTAATCACTAGTCAACCTTTATGAAAAGGAATTTAAGATATATAAAATTCTCTGTAAACTATAAAAAGTTAATAAAAACTAAAAAAAGCATATCCTTGATGATATGAATCTATCTATACAACTTACTAGAAACTGGATTAAAACTGTATAAATGTGCGTCAGGGCAGAAAAAATTTAAAAAAATTAATTTTGACATATTTCATGAACATGTTGAATAAGTAGGCTGAATCATAAGAACATTATTATCAGTGTTGAATTCAGGCACTTTTCTCTGGGAGTTACTTCTGTGGCTCCAGGGTGGTGGTGGTGGGGGGGATTATAGAGTTCTAATAGGAACGCACTTTTTGACCATTGAAAACAAAATTTCAGAGGTGGGAGCATTTAATTGCTTCGGGGGTAAAAGTCCTCCTCCCCCCAGATCACTCACAGGAATTCAACACTGATTATTTTTATTTTACAAGTGTGCAATGAATGTTGAGCTTTTATCAGTGCGGAATCTGTCAAGTATGAAGATCTTGCCAAAGGAATTGAGTGTGAACAATTGCATTGCCAACATTGAAGCAACTGTTGTCAGTTTTCTTCGATCCTACAACCTTTCAAATGATATAGTGATACATAGAAATTGTGCTGACAAATATGCTTAAAATGATGAGGTAAATAACTGTCAGTGAAACTATCTCGTTTTCACAGGACATCTATTTTGAACACACAAGACGAACTCCTCAGGATTCTGGAAACTGTCAAAGATGGCCATACCCATTGTTCAGCCAGAGAAATTGCATTTTTTAATTTTATTGTGTTTTAAGCTCCATCACTTTTTATATGATGTATGTATTTTTGCACTTTTTATTGTTTTTAAATAAAGTTTATTGAATTCACAAGGTTCTGAGTTAAAGAACCACAGACTGACTTAGGCCACATGGACACACACTTTTTATAATCACGGTTAATGTAACTATCCAGATCCACATGGTTTAACATTTTCCAAATACAGCAGACTCCTTCAAATCTGCACAGCTTGGGACCAGAGGTTGTGCAAATTTTAGAATTTTGCGGATTTCTGGTCACTGTTTTGTTTGTATTTTTTAAAAAGTAATTTCAATGTAATTGGTAATGAAATCAAAAGTATAATGAATGTTTACATTATGCTAAGATATTACAATAAGTAATAAACTAAAATAATAAAATGATTAAAATACTAAAAGCAAACTTCAAGTTAATAATCAATAATGTACAATTAAATATTTATTATGAAGAGGAAATGTGTTTCTCCTAAATTATTCAATGAAACTTGCCTCATAAAAGTACATTACTAATTCCCATCAGGATCATAAAATAACAAAGCTTTATTTCAGGTTTAGCCAGACTCGATAACTAAATAAGCTTGATTAATCGATAAATTATACATTTGGTAAGATAGTCTTTAAAAATGATATCAGCAATATCTTGATTTTTTTAGAAATAAATTATTCTTTCTTCCAGGGGTGATTCTCGTGAGAAATTTCCTCAAATTTGAAATTGGGTTATCAGTTCCGCATAGTTGCCAACTTGTATGGTTTTGCGCGCGGAAAAAACAATTACGTAGAAATGCAAATTTCGTAAAAGGATCGCCGAAATAGCATACATTTCGTCAATATTTCGTGGAAAAACGACGATTTCATCAATGTTTTTGTAAGCGAACTTTGTCAAAAGATCGATAAAAAACGTGAATTTCCTGTTCGGATCGCGAAAAAAACGGCAATTTCACCAAATATCCCAGATAAAACGCTGATTTCTTCTGAAGACCGCGGGAAAACGCCGATTTTGTCTAAAGATCGCGGGAAAAACGCCGTTTTCGATAAAAAATCGCTTAAAAATATTTTGTCAAAAGAATATTTGAAAAAATACGCCGATTTCGTCAAAAGATCACGGAAATAAAACGCCGTTTTCGAGAAAAAATCGCGTAAAAATGCAAATTTTGTCTAAAGATCGTCGAAAAAACGATGATTTCACTTTAAAAAATGGGAAAATACCGATTTCGTCAAAAGATCGCGGAAAAACCGCCGATTGTGGCAAAGGATCGCAATAAATCGCCGATTTTGCTAAAATATTGCTGATTTCGTCTGAAGATAGCGGGAAAAACCGATTTTGTCCGAAGATCGATGGAGGGGAGGGGGAATCACGACCCCCTCCCCCGCCGATTTCCGAAAATGCGATGCGAATTTCAGAAAAAAAAATTTCATCCAGAATCACCCCTGCTTTCTTCATGTAAAAACATGAATTCAATAACCTTAACAAAAATTACAAATTAAAAAAAAATTATGGAATTGATATAAAACTAAAAAAGTCAAATTTTGCACCTACATCTGAATTGAATGTTTCATTATTTATATCTGTAAACTATGTGCAGATTTGAGGGAGTCTACTGTATATATATTTTCATGACAATGAAAGGAGGCAGTAGGGGGTGGGGGGTAGAGATGTCCTTGAGAAGTCTGTTAGAATTATATGGAGTATAGATGCAGGGGTGTATTTGTAAAATAACCAGAGGGTATACAGTGTTCTTTCAAAAAATTGAGAAGGTACATGGTGTATACTAGTGATGGGCAATAATGAGCTGTTTTTCTTGATTGTATGGACATCTCAATAACTTTCAATTGTGTAAAATTTTTCTGGATGATTCCAGTTGACAATTGCTTTTATACCATACCCGCAGAGGCTCGCGAAGAGTAAACTGCATCTGCGGAAAAGTTTGTTTGGTGCCCCCACCCTTCCCCCGAATTTTTCTTGTCACAGATCAAAAAATGACGCTAATAGTATAAATTTGGTGCCCCCTAAATTTTTGAGCCGGGGTGATCGCCCCCTTTCGCACGGCACTGCATACCCAATTCGCTTTGAGTCATGAGTTGGCGTTAATAAAGACACGTCCGATTCGCTTTCTAGTGGGCCCTTCTTTTATCAGATTTCGTTCAAATTTTAGATAAACGATCATTCTAATCAGGCGCCTCTTTGATTAATATAGGATGTTCATTGAAAAAACACAAAGAGGGGTAACGGCTCCTAATTCCCTACCCTTAATGTCTATAAATTGGTTCTTCATGCCTATTTATCAGATTTCATTGAAATTTTAGATATAAAATCATTATAATAAGGGCACCGCCATGATTATTATTATTTTTTTTTTTTTTTGGGCGGGGGGGGGGGGGGCACATTAGATATGTCTACGAGAGAGCAGGGACTTACCCTTTTCCCTTAATTTAGATAAATGGGTTTTTCATGCCGAATCATTAGATTTCAATCAAATTTTAGATATAGGATCATTTTGATGAGCAACTCCGTAATTAGTATTGAGTGTTCATTAGATAAGTAGAATCTCAAACTGTGCTTCCACTGCATTACAGCACTGTACAGCAGGTCAGATGTACATGCAATGCCGAATCTTTACATCGGGAACCTTGAATTCATATAAAATGTGAAAACAAACGAATTTTGAACCGGATCTTCACTACCTAGGAGACAGTATAACAGGCCTGCTGCACACATACTGTCAGGAAGAGCACTATATTCCTAACAAAATTGTATTTGAATGAAATTTCATTATAAAAACCTGTCTGATGATATATTAGTCGAGAGCATGGCACTTTACAGCGAGAATTTAAGATTTTTGCAAACATCGCTATTCAAAAATAGTAGTATTTTATGCGATATGTTTTTTATAAAATTATATCATGTGTTAAAAATTATCTGAAAGTTTCAAACAGGCTGCCTTGATAGATTTCCTAATTGTAACAAATCTGTGTTCTGTTAGTTCCGAATTCTACTACCAAAGAATGCACTCCCTTTTTAACAAAACTGCATTTGAACAAAACTCCACTGAACAACCTTTCTGTATATATGTTAGTCAAAGGGAAGGCACTTTAAAGCAAGAATGTAATGTATTTGCTGAAATCACTATTAGAAAATAGTGGTATTTGATGTGGTATACTTTCTTATAAATTTATATCATTAAATTCATTGTATTATGAACTATCAGTAAGTTTAAAACAGATTGTCTAGTTAGATTTCCTAAACTGAACAAATTTGCATTCTGTTATTTCCAAATTCCACGACCAGGTTGTGCACTCCTTTCTTGGGAAAAGCATATTTGAACAAACAAAACTCTGGTAAGCAACCTATCTAATGTATCTGCAATGTAAGTAGAGGGGGTGGCACTTTAAAGCAAGAATTTAAGATTTTTCCAGAAATTACTATTCGAAAATGGTGGTATTTCATGCAGCATCATTTTTCATAAATATTTATCATATGCTACAAACAAATGTAAAGCCTTAAACAAATCTTGTTGTTAGATTTCCGCATATACAAATTTTTACATACTCACATCTTTTCATTTTTTTAAAAAAAAATTTTTTAACACAAAATGTTACTGAAATTTATAAAAGTTACATATTATTATTGAGCATCAAAAGATGGTTCTAAATG
This sequence comes from Maratus speculifer, assembly GCA_964019185.1. NCBI lineage: Eukaryota > Metazoa > Arthropoda > Arachnida > Araneae > Salticidae > Maratus > Maratus speculifer. The sequence goes on along the minus strand of OZ025293.1, from coordinate 134,286,548 downwards.
TGATGTTTTTTGTCAACATATTTTTTCTGTACTTTATAAACACTCATTACTTCTTGCTCTGATCTAAAATTTTGTTACTCAAGGAAATTTAAATATTTAAATCCAATTTATATTTAAATATTTATGCACTGAAAAATTAATTTTTGGAGAAAAAAAAAATATGCACTAAACTTGACTTTACGTGTTTAACTGTTAATGACAATTTTCATTGTTTACATTACAATATGTAGAGCAGATAATAGATAATTGTGGATTATGCATCAACGGATTTCACAAAGATAACTATATATGAGACAGAAAATGCTCACTGCTGGTTCAGCCTAAAGCCGGAGGTAGATATCAAAGTTGAGTACTAATTTAACCAACAAAAACAAAACCAAGGTTAGACATAAACCCAGTTTAACAATGTTATCTGACCACTTTTGTCGATTTTTTAATTTCATTTTTCTGTAAGAGCTGATTTTATCTGAATCATGTTAATATACGATCTGAATCATGTTAATAATTTTTCTTCTTGTTTAACTTGTTTTTACTGTAACAGAGTGTGCTATGATCAAGTTATTAATATAAAAGTTGTCGATAATACATATTAAGAAGATTTATAATGAATTTAAGTGGATTTGATATGTTTTGATTTGGTAAGGTTATGAATGTTTTTTCTTCAACCCCCCCCCCCCTTTTTTTGTCATAATTATTATTATTATTTTTTTCTGTGGTAAGAGTTGTATGAAAAACTTGTCAATATAAAATTTATAGATAGTATTAAGAAGACATATAAGTTTAAATGAATTTGATATCTTGAAAATTGATTAAATTATGATTTTTTCTCTTTAATCCACTATTTTTTTCCCTTGAGCACATCTTTAATTTTATAAAATCTGTTATACATAAAGTTTTTGCTCTTTTCAAGAAGCAATAATAATTGCAAAGTGATTTGATAAGTATTATAATTGAGAAATTATGTTTTTCTTTTGTTTTCACAAAACCTCTCCCTATTTCCAACCCCCCCCCCCCTTGGTCCGAATTTGTGGTTAATGAACTTGATTGAGATTTTCTACCCCTTAATTTTATGAGAAGTTCGGAAGATAATTATGCAGATTTTTGGAAATCATTGTGTCCTTAAAAAAAGTTATATATGTTTACATATGTTTCAAATTGGGAGTGTTTTGGGGTGATTTGACATGATTGGCATAGACTTGCAAATTTTTTTCAGAAATTTCAGCATAGGTAGTATTTTTTACCAGTGATATAGTCGTTAAAAAAATAAAAATAAAAAACCCCAGACAGATACATTTAAGGCAGAGGGTATATACTAGAGTGTACCTGTATGTACTATTAGCTTTCTTGAGAAACAAAGGGTATATTGTGTTTCTTAATAAAGTCCAGAAGGTATACGGCATATACCACCACATGTGCTTACATCCCCATTTCTTATGAAATATAACTAAAATCAAAACTATACACTCCATAATTTCTAAAATATAAAATTACTTTTTTTAAAAATATGTGTCTATTGTCAAGACTTTTTTTTTTTTTTTTTTTGAAAAACATGAAATTTTCATCAAACATTTTTGTTTTTCGGTAAAACAGGGAATAAAACTATGAACTCAAATAAATTTTTAATGAAATTTTAATTAACTTTCCAAATTTAGGCAATATTTAGCAAAATTTTAACAAAGAATTACGTATATCAAACCTTCTATAATAAAATCTATTCAATATATAGTAGACTCCCTCAAACTGCGCAAATCTTCTTGAATATCTTAAAATTTTATGATATTGCAAGCATTTATCATAATTTTAATTGCATTATTTACATTCAAATGACGGATTAAAAATTTTAAACAAAGCAACGACAGAAATCTGCAAAATTCTGAAGTCTGCACAAGCTCTGGTTCCAAGCTGTACAGATTTGAGGGAGTCTACTGTATTGCAGGAATGTAGTGGAGGGTATAATCCGTATACCTTCTGGATTTTTTAAAGGAATTCCATATACCCTCTGTTTCTCAAGAAAGCTATAGTATACACACTTTAGGGTATACCCTCTGCTTAGAGTGTATATACTCTGTTGTTTTTATGACTACACCCCTGCTGTATTGCTTTATAACTGATGCTCCAAAACATGTATCTTAATTTTTTCAGGGTTTATAAATATCATGAAATAATATTTTCAAAATAGTCAACTTACTGTGGATAATAACTATTTTCAACCATAATATAAATAAGAAACTGAAACATATTGCACTTAACATGAAAATTTAATAAAAAATAATCTGAAAATGCATTTTCTTACTTTCATTTGAAGATCACCTAAATCAAAATAGAAACAATTTGCTTTATTAAAAAAAAAAAAAAAAAAAAAAAAAAAAAAACTGTATGATTTATCAAGGCAATTTTATTTTTTGTAAAACAAAATTTTAAATACAAAATAGATTTCTTTTAACTGGCCTGTTTTCTTTTTTTAATCTCTGAACTCGTTGAATGGTCAAGTGCCAGTCATGTGCATATTCTGGAACAATTAGGGATTTTCTCTTGGTTCACATTCAGATTAAAGTCCAAAAATTAAAAAAGCAGTTTGTTGATAAAATGATTTAGTATGATCTCTTTGCAAGATGGATCACATTTTATTGAACAATTGTACATTTAGAAGCTAAAAGTAATGAGTGAGGATAAAATGGCCAATTCTGAACTAGCGATATGTTAAATGTAATCAATCCAGTGCTGTAATGCACTAGCAAAAGAAAATCTTTAAAAATTTAAAAACAAATAAAATATAAGGGGTTGTTTACTATACCCCACTCTGCCCTAATATATACAAATAACGGAAAGTGGTATAAAATGACAGAACACAGAAATGGACATATTTGTTTCTTATGTGGATTAGCATAATTATCACAGAACTGCAAAAAATCACATAAAGAAATGAATTTTCTCTATATTTAGGGGTAAAGTGATATTTTTTTACTACTATGTTGCTTCTTTAACACATCACAGAAATTCAAGAATAAAAATTTGAAAAAGAAAAGACATATAAAAGGCAAGCGCGTTAAATTGTGTAGTGTAAAATTTCATATAAATTTTCGGTTTGTTCACTTTGAAAATTGTATTTTTAAATAGTTCACTTTCTGCAATTCCTATTTTATATAAGCAGTTCCATAAATAAGCAACTTTTTGAATAAAAAAAATACATATATTATGATTTGATAAAAGTTTTTAGTGGTATTAAATTGTGTCACATTCTATTAAGAGCATGGAGAAATTTTTATCATAAATATTCAAAAAGTTAAAAATATATATATATAATGCATAAATAAAGTACAATTAATAATTATCTATATGATGAAATATTAGTTTTATTCTAAATTTTATCAGTTTTAAATTCATTTATTAAATGCAAAATAAGATCAAATGAGATGCAACAACAAAAACAATACGGAAGATGTAAACAAAAACGTAAACATATTCGAATTCGAATAAAACAGTCGATTAGGATCAAAACGAATTATTAAAATTTTACAGAAAAATATAAATAAGTTTTCGCCAAGATAGTGATACATAACAGTACCTATCAACCCTACTATCCTTCTGCTGTAGCCAAGCTGCCATAATCTATCGAGGTAACTAACCTACGAGGTAGACTGGTTTCGCTTTAAAGTAGCGGACTCAACATTCCCGACATCGTAACTATTCATTATGCAACAACTTGCTTCGTAACTTATGACTGCATGCAATAGAATAGTCCTGTTTTTGGGGGGAAACATTGCCGAAATCATAGCATCGAACCTAAATGGAGAATAGGGTCCAATCAGACCAGCCTAGTTCTAAAATGGTGTTTGTCAGCGTTTGGACAAAAATTTCGACAAACATGCGCAAATAAAATGAACTGTGGACAAAAAAATCTCTCCAAGCGTTGAGCCTTTGTTCAATGACATACGCTCTATGCTCTATGAATCCATAACTAACTGCAGAGGATGTCAGGCAAAATGGTCCGTGGACACCAGCACCGGAACTTGTGTCCCATAAACAAGACCATGTGAAGCCGCGATGAATAACCACTGTCGCAAAATGAACATGCACTGCTACATCTACATCCTGAGCCTCATGCACCACTGGATGCCTGATCACCACGAACAACAAAACTTCAATAGCCGACCGGTTCAGAGTTTGTCCCTAAAACCCCTAGGTTGTCAGCCCATTGAAAAGGAGACGGGTCTGAGGCTGTATAAGCAGACTTTCTCCGGAATCCGCAGCTGCTCCTGACTTTACTCCTTCCAAATTATTTTTTCTTCCCTTTACCATTTCTAGGTAGCCGACAACTGAAAATTGCCGTCCATGGCCTTTCATTAAAATTACTTTTTTGTACATCAAGATGCGACCTTAAAGGGTGCAAAGGCGGGCCAATAAAGTTAAAAACTAAGGGATGAAACAATTGCAAGATAAAATAGTAACTATCTTTGTATTCTTTTTAACAGTATAATCTCTGTAGAGGAGTAGAAATGGATATTCATAAACTCAGTTCCATTTCTATTTGCTTGATAATTTTAGATATTCGCATTCACGTTCTTAAGAATCGAGTACTGTACTCCCTTTTAAAGGTATATCTAAAATTTAATAAAATCTGATAATTCTGCATAAAAAACTCATTTATCTAAGTTGATGGGAGAGGGCGGAGTAGCCTCCCGCCCCCCTCACTTGCTTTTATCCAATAAACTCCCAAAACTAATCAGGGGTGCCTATTATCGGAATAAACCTGCATAATAAATTTGAAGCAAATTGATTATTCCTATGAAGAGTTATCGCGTTACATGCATACAAAAACTGAAGGCATATTAGCTTTCATGCTTTGATAGCCTGCGAACTAAAAACACGTTAAATTACATTGACCTTGGATAAACTAGAAAGTTGGCGCCGAAACAGTCTGCGGGTTCAATAAAATCACGCCAAATTGAATTGGCCTGGGATAAACTAGTTCAGATCAATGAATAGCAGGCTAAACTAGTTTATCCTATGAACGTTAGGATAAACTAGTTCAGACCAATGAATAGCAGGCTAAACTAGTTTAATGTATGAACGTTAGGCCAAACAAGTTTGGACTAGGTAAAACTACCCTAATTTCCTGCGTATAATCTGCGGATCAAACAATCATTTTTCGACCCAGAAATTTTATTAAATAAAATATAACTTTTCAGATCGCCGTAAATATTTGCCTTCATTTACGAAATAAAATTTCTGGGTCGAAAAAGAATTGTTTGATCCGCGGATTATAGGCAGGAAATTAGGGTAGTTTATCCTATGGGCATTAGGATAGACTAATTTGGCCTATGAAAAACTAGTTTATCCAATGAGTAAAAAACAATGTTGACGGCCTCAAGTACAATAAACGCTGAGTTTTTTCCACTTTACTGCAATCCTTGGACGAAATTTGTTTTTCGCCGCGATCCTTTGGTGAAATTTGCTGTTTTTCGTGATCCTTTTCCGAAATTCGCGTTTTTGACGGCCTTTTCAAGAAACGTGTTTTGATAAGTGTAAGAGGGGGACGATGTTAAGTTTTTTTAAAGTAAGAGCTAAGTGACTAAGAAAGAAAAGTTTATTTATAATAGAAGGACAATTTAGAAAAAAAACTTTCTAGAGTAACATTTTTACATCGAATCTAAAACACCGCTAAACGCAGCTTACATCGTTTTTACATGTTCTTAAGTAACAACAACATAACGTTGCCAAACCAGCAATACAAATTTGGTGTTGCCACCAACATTATTAATAATTATTTCCCAACACACTCCCTTAATTATTAATAATACAGTTAAAAGCACTCCCTTAAAGTTATTCTAGTTTTAACATAATACTACATTTACAGATATAAAGTATTACATTCTAACCAAAAGAAATATTTTTACACATACAAAATAAGCTAATAAATTTAAGTAAAGTAGAGATATATATACAAACAAACACAGTAAATTTTAAATTAACACAAACATATTACATTACCAATTTAGCTTTAAATTTTTCAAACTTGTTTGGTCCCAATGCTTTAGTAAATATATCGGCAATTTGAATATCTGTTGGGCAATATTTTATATTAATTAAACCCTCATCCACTTTCTCTTTTATAAAGTAAAATCTTACATCAATATGTTTACTTCGTTTACTTACAACCCCATTTTTAATTATATTTATAGCACTTTGATTATCTATATTTAAAGTTATAGAAATCTTATCATTTGTAATTTCCTCAATTAAAGTTTTGAGATAAACAAGTTCTTTACAACATTCAGCCGCTGCAATATATTCTGCTTCAGTACTTGACGTAGCTACTATAGGCTGTTTTCTCGAGCTCCAACTTACTGGACCTCCACAAAAGTATATTACATATCCAGTGGTGCTTCTGCGAGTATCAGGATCACCTGCATAGTCTGCATCACAATAGGCAATCAGTTCTGTGTCACTACCACTTGTTGTATAGACTACACCCAAGTCCTTGTTTCCTTTTAAATATCTTAAAGTTCTTTTGAGATTAGAAATATCACAATTAGATGGGTTTTCCACATGGCGACTTTCATAAGCAACAGCGAAGGACAAATCTGGTCTTGTTCTACATGATAAATAAAGAAGACTACCAATAGCTTCTCGATATGGAAACACATTTTCTTTTTCTTGAATATAATTTACTGTTCCATTTTGTAATAAAGGTGTATTTGTTTTCTTTGCGTCCAACATTCGAAATCTTTCTAATACTTGTTTTGAATATGGTTCTTGATGAATTTTCAGTGTGTCATCTTTTAATTCTAAATTCATACCCAGAAATGAATGCGGTTCTTCATAGGTTACATCAAATTCCTTTTTTAACTTCTCAAGAAAATCTGTTAATCTTGCATGATCACACCCAATTAAAATTCCATCATCAACATAAATAGCTAATATTATGCTTTTGTCTTCAGTTAAGAAAATGCACTGTTCAGATTTAATCTGTACAAAACCACTTTCTTTCAAAAAATCTGTTAATCTTTTGTTCCATTTTACAGGTGCTTGTTTCAAACCGTACAATGATTTTTGAAGTTTACATATCTTAGATTTGTCATTATATCCTTCTGGCATGTTCATATAAATTTCTTCATCCAATTTGCCATACAAAAATGCTGTTTTAATGTCAAATTTCATCATTTTATATTGTTTCTTCAATGCTAGTCCAAAAATAATTCTCAATGGAGTAATGCTTACAACTGGACTATAAGTTTCTTCATAATCACAACCATATTTTTGTTCACAACCTCTCACAACCAAACGTGCTTTGTATTTTCCATTATCTTTAATTTTAAATATCCATTTGTTACTTAATATCTTTTTATTCTTTGTTGCATTTCTGTCAACTACTTTCCAAGTTTCATTTTTTTCTAGGGATTTCTTTTCCTCTTCTATTGCTTCTTTCCACAATTCTTTATCTTCTCCACTAATGGCTTCTTCATATGTCAACAAAGCATAGTCATTAAGATAAACAGGAGGTTTCTTTGTTCTTTTGCCTCGTCCAAGTTCTTCAACGTTTTGATCTTCTGATGTAATTTGTTTTATGTCGTTAAGATTCTCCTCATCTTCACTACTTTCATCTTGAAAATTAAAGTATTTAAATGGTGATATCAAATCATTTGGTTCATTAACTATAGGCTCAAGGAATATCACATCTCTTGCAATTTGTATTTTCTTAGCTTTTGGATCCCATAATCTGTAGCCATTTTCAGCATATCCGACAAAAATTAGTTTATTACTTCTACTATCCAATTTCTTCAGCCGACCAAGTACTTTAGCATAAGCCACACTGCCAAATATTTGCAATCTTGATAAATCTGGTTTCTTTTGGAACCACATTTCAGCAGGTGTAACACTAATAGATTCTGTTGGGCTTCTGTTTAGGAGATAGGCTGCAGTTCGCAATGCTTCACCCCACATTTCTTTTTTGAGTCCGGAATCAAATATTAGAGCTCTGACTTTTTCAAAGAGTGTCCGATTCAACCGTTCTGCTTTTCCATTAAGTTGTGGCGTATGTGGAATGCTATAATCTAAAACAATCCCTTTATTTTTGCACCAGTTCACTAACTTATGAGAAACATATTCTCCTCCATTGTCACAGCGTAATTTAGAGACACGGAGTGACCACTTAGCTTCGACTTCTTCAATATACTGTTTAAGAATGTCTGCAACTTCAAACTTATTTTCTAATAGAAAAACCATAACAAAATGAGTATAATCATCCAAACATGTTAAGAAATACCTTTTTCTGTCCCATGTACTCACTTCTATAGGGCCACAAATATCGGTATGGATCAGCTCCAATGGTCTAGTTGCTCTTGTTCTTTGCGATTTAAATGGAAATCTAGTCTGCTTTGCTTTAAGACAAATTTCACACGGATTTTCTTCTAACATTTTTATGTCGTCAACTTTTAGATCTATACCATTTGAATTTTTCAACAATATTTTTATATTTTTACTACTCAAGTGTCCAAGTTTTCGATGCCACAATGTCGAATTTTTCTTCTCACAAATCAAGGCTTCATTTTGTTGATTTAAATCAATTTCGTAGAGTCCCTTGTTGTTTTTATATCCTTCCGAAACAATTTTTCCATCTTTTGAAATTTCTACTCTATCTTCAACAAATTTTACTTCTCCATTATTTTCTGTAATCGCATTAACAGACAATAGATTTTTACTCAGCTGCGGAACATAGAGTACATTTTTTAATGTGCAAGTATCAGCTTCAATTTTTCCACAATATTCAGCTTTCATTATTTCAGATTTCTTTGCTAATCCAATTTCAGTAGAAATCTTCACAGGATTTTTCAGCATTATTTTATTATTTACCATATGAGAAGAGGATCCCGAATCTACCACGAATTTATTAACAAAACTTGTTTTACTAGATTCTTGAGCAAGAAAGGAAACAGCTGGTTTTCCATTTTTACGAAAGAAACAGTCTTTTTCAGAATGATTATCCTTTTTACAGATGCTGCACCGGGGACGATTATTTTTACCTTTATTACAGTCTTTAGCCAAGTGAAATTTGCTATCACATTTAAAATATCTCTGTTCTTTAACACTTTTTACAGGGTACTTAGCTTTACCACATGATCTTGCTAAATGTTCTGCACTGTTACATTTGAAGCATCTTTTTTCCAATGTTTTGAAAGCAACTGGTTCTTCATTTTTATTTGCACTTCTTGTACACAACTCTTCATTCAATAATCTTGCTGTTAAATTTTCTAAGGTTTTTTCTTCAGTATTAGTAGAGTCCCATGCAGTTCTAAAATGCTTATATTGTTCTGGAAGAGTGGAAAGAATTTTAGAAATAACCATTTCATCATCAATTTGTTTATTAAGGACTTTTAGTTTAAAAGCAATGTTTTCTAATCTGCTTATATGTGTAGCGATATCAATTTCTGCACTAAAACTGTAGTTGAAAAAATCCTGTAGCAAGTTACATTTTTGTTGTTCCGTATCTCTTTCAAAAATATTACATAATTTCTTATACATCTCATGAGAATTTTCGCAATTTATAATATGCATCATCACTTTTTTATCTATAGTTGTTACTATTATCTGTTGAGCTTTGGCATCTTTCTTTTCCCATGCCAATTTGGCATCCGCTGTTAGGCCTTCTTTATTTTTAGTTCCATTTACTACTTCAAACAAGGAATTAGATTTTAATATTATGCTTACTTGAAATTTCCAAAGCGGGAATGAACTTGAGTCACGAAGTTTTTCAACTTGCGAAACATCTTCAAACATATTCGTCATTTTTACTTATTTTAGCGATTCGACTTTTACAATTTTCTTGTCTTCCGTTTTTACGTTACTTCTATTGTTCTTAGTCACAAGCTCGATTCGAAACCGCGCTCTACTGCCATGTTAAGTTTTTTTAAAGTAAGAGCTAAGTGACTAAGAAAGAAAAGTTTATTTATAATAGAAGGACAATTTAGAAAAAAAACTTTCTAGAGTAACATTTTTACATCAAATCTAAAACACCGCTAAACGCAGCTTACATCGTTTTTACATGTTCTTAAGTAACAACAACATAACGTTGCCAAACCAGCAATACAAATTTGGTGTTGCCACCAACATTATTAATAATTATTTCCCAACAGACGATGGGCTGACCTCTCACCCTTAATTTATATAAATGGGCTTTTCCTGCTGATTTATGAGATTTCGTTCAAATTTCAGATATAAGATCATTTTGATGAAGCACCTCCGTGATTAGTGTTGGGTGTTCATTGCAAAAGTAGAAGCAGGAGGAACTGGGGCTAACTCCCCAACCTTAGTTTAGACACATGGGTTTTCCATCAGATTTCATTCACATTTTAGACATAGAATCATTCTGATGAGGACAACGTCATGATTAGTTTTGGCAGTTTATTAGATAACCCCCTCCCACTCCCTCCTGAAATTCAACTCCAAGAGGAGAAAGATTCGTAAAACAAAAGAGAGGTGAGAAAACTCTCCAATTATATATATATAACATGATGAGTCCAATTTTTTTTTTTTTTAATTTACATGTCACCCACCCGTGGGTTCACTCATTTTTCCAGAATACACCTAAAAATGACACAGCTCCCACTTTAAAATCTTTATCTTTAATAAATAATATTTACCGGAGAGTTCCATAAACTCCACATCTAAAATGATATTTATTGTCGAAATAGCTACGATTTAAAAAATTCACCCCCTTATCGCTTCCCTCCCCCCTCTTCTGGATTTCAACTCCAGGAGAAGAAAGATTCGTAAAATGAAAGAGAGGTGCGAAAGTTTTTCGATGATATATATTACAAAATTTTATTTATTTTTTCGCCAAGATTAACCTTTATACTATATTAATTTCCTTATAACAATTTCCCCAATGTCAACCCCCTTTGGAGCTTATTCATTGGACACATTCTACATTCCTTTCTTGATTAGTGACATGTTGCTTGTCTGCTCATCATCCACATACCTCACTGACGGATGAACACGCCTCTCAGCAATCTCCTCTTTCTCACTCACCACCTGTAGAGGATTACCTGTCAATTCTCCCTTCAACAAAGAAAGAATGTACCTTGAAAATTCTAGTACACAGCCAGGACAATACAAAATATTAAGATAGAGAAATAGCGGAAATTCCAATCTTTAGCAGAGGTGGTCTCAGAACCTGACAGAGAGCATGGGCGGTTATCCCCCTCCCACTAAATTAGATAAATACGTTTCTATGCTGAATTATTCGATTTGCTTTAAATTTTGGATGTAAGTTCTTTCTGACAAGGCAAATCACTGATTAAGTTTGGAAGTTTAATTGTTAAGTATAAAAGAGGAGGATAATTCCTCTTACATTATATAAATAGGTTTTTGTGAAGAACTAGCAGACCCGACAGACGTTGTCCTGGCTACGACTCCAAAAAATCAAATAAATGTACATAAACATAATAATACGCATGATAAATACTACGCTCTTAATTTAATTTTTTATTACAATTATGTAAGGAAATTACTTTTCACTTTGCAGTAGGTTTTGAAGTCGGTTCTATTTTTGATAGAAAAGTTTATTTTTCACTTTTTAGTTAAAAGTTAACGATTTTCTGAAGTCGGTTAATCCAAACTATAGTACAAAAAACATTATTGTAAAGCATACACGTTTGCCAGGAGTGGGGTTCGAACACGCAATCTCTTTCTTCAAGAAGCAGAGCCTGAATCTGGTGCCTTAGACTGCTCGGACATTCTGCTGCACACACACTGTCAGGAAGAGCACTATATTCCTAACAAAATTGTATTTGAATGAAATTTCATTATAAAAACCTGTCTGATGATATATTAGTCGAGAGCATGGCACTTTACAGCGAGAATTTAAGATTTTTGCAAACATCGCTATTCAAAAATAGTAGTATTTTATGTGACATGTTTTTAATAAAATTATATCATGTGTTTCAAACACATTCAAGTTTCAAACAGTGTTTCAAACAAGTTTCAAACAGGCTGCATTGATAGATTTCCTAATTGTAACAAATCTGTGTTCTGTTAGTTCCGAATTCTACTACCAAAGAATGCACTCCCTTTTTAACAAAACTGTATTTGAACAAAACTCCACTGAACAACCTTTCTGTATATAATGTTAGTCAAAGGGAAGGCACTTTAAAGCAAAAATGTAATGTACTTGCTGAAATCACTATTAGAAAATAGTGGTATTTGATGTGGTATACTTTCTTATAAATTTATATCATGTATTATGAACTATCAGTAAGTTTAAAACAGATTGTCTAGATTGATTTCCTAAATTGAACAAATTTGCATTCTGTTATTTCCAAATTCCACGACCAGGTTGTGCACTCCTTTCTTAAGAAAAGCATATTTGAACAAAACTCTGGTAAGCAACCTATCTAATGTATCTGCAATGTAAGTAGAGGGGGTGGCACTTTAAAGCAAGAATTTAAGATTTTTCCAGAAATTATTATTTGTAAATGGTGGTATTTCATACAACATCATTTTTCATAAATATTTATCATATGCTACAAACAAATGCAAAGCCTTAAACAAATCTTGTTAGATTTCCGCATATACAAATTTTTACATACTCACATCTTTTCAATTTTTTTTTTTAATTTTTTGTAGCACAAAATGTTACTGAAATTTATAAAAGTTACATATTATTATTGAGCATCAAAAGATGGTTCTAAATGTGATGTTTTTTGTCAACATATTTTTTCTGTACTTTATAAACACTCATTACTTCTTGCTCTGATCTAAAATTTTGTTCCTTAAGGAAATTTAAATATTTAAATCCAATTTATATTTAAATATTTATGCACTGAAAAATTAATTTTTGGAGAAAAAAAATATGTACTAAACTTGACTTTATGTGTTTAACTGTTAATGACAATTTTCATTGTTTACATTACAATATGTAGAGCAGATAATAGATAATTGTGGATTATACATCAGCGGATTTCACAAAGATAACTGTACATGAGACAGAACATGCTCACTACTGGTTCAGCCTAAAGCCGGAGGTAGAATTCAAAGTTGAGTACTAATTTAACCAACAAAAACAAAACCAAGGTTAGAGATAAACTCAGTTTAACAATGTTATCTGACCACTTTTGTCGATTTTTTAATTTCATTTTTCTGTAAGAGCTGATTTTATCTGAATCATGTTAATAATTTTTCTTCTTGTTTAACTTGCTTTTATTGTAACAGAATGTGCTATGATCAAGTTATTAATATAAAAGTTGTAGATAATACATATTAAGAAGATTTATAATGAATTTAAGTGGATTTGATGCGTTTTGATTTGGTAAGGTTATGAATGTTTTTTCTTCACCCCCCCCCTTTTTTTTTGTCATTATCATTATTTTTTTCTGTGGTAAGAGTTGGATGAAAAACTTGTCACTATAAAATTTGTAGATATTATTAAGAAGATATATAAGTTTAAGTGAATTTGATATCTTGAAAATTGATTAAATTATGATTTTTTGTGAGGAAGATATTGCTAAAATATTTGAAATTTAATAGTTTTCTGCTTTAAATATAATTTTATATTAAATTAAATTTAGGTTACTATAACTGTTTCTTCGAATTTCTAACATATATAAACTATAAATATAAATGCTTTACTCAGTCTCAACAGTTCTATTATGTGAATTAATAATTGTATAAACATGAATAAATGAAGTTTCTATTTATTTATATTAAAATTGGTATTTTTTTCATTTATAATCTTGTTATAAAAGTTAATATTCTTTCATAAAGTGCATAATTATACTTATTTAACTTAAAAGTTAAAATAAATTTAGAATAATATTGATTTTTTAATTAAGTATGCAGTTTATTTTTTCTTTTGTGAAACATTTTTCTCTTTCTGGGGGAAAAATTTAAATGGACAGCCTATTTTTGCCACTTCTTTGGCAAAAACCTATTTTTGCCGGGACGGTTTTTACCAGGTTTTTTCCGTGGTTTTTTCCACCTTCGGCAAAAACTCGCCAACCCTGATCTTTATGAGACAAGTTTCATAGGAAAAATATATCTCATCTTTATAATACATATTTATTTATACATTATTGTTATTTGAATTTTAATATTTATTGATTTTAATATTTATGTCATTTTAAAAATTATCTAAATTTTTACTATTTTATATTATTTATTTTAATATTTCATTATATTGTAAGCATTTATTATAATTTGATTTCATTGTTAATCACGTTCAAATTACTGTTTAAAAAATGTAAACAAAGCAATGACTAGAAATCCGCACAACCTCTGGTCCCAAGCAATGCAGATTTGAGGAAGTCTACTGTGTCTCACTTCTTTTTTCAACAACATATTAACAATCCACATACTTGTGTTATGAAGTAAAAGAATTGCAATACTTCTTAAATTTACTAACATATACCAAACTTAATACACAAAACATGAAAAAAAAAAAATCCAATGAAAATAGTTTTTAAATTAATATATACAAACTTACAAGCTATATTTAGCTTTATAACATACCAACGGATGAGTAGAAACTTATTAGCAAATTTCATTTCAATATTTAAAATTTTTTTAAGCAATTATGTTTCTCATACAGCGTAGACAATAAAAAATATAATTTTCCAGAAAATGCAAATTAAGATTTTGATACAGTACAGAGAATTATTTACATATTTGCAACTTTTAAATCTACCAAATTTGTAAGTGTTTATATAGTTTTGTATGTATTGTATATTATATATTTGTATAATATGTATTGTTAACCTTTCTGCATTTATTTAAATGGTCATTTCAGGTTTCAGAAAATTCATTTCTGGTTTTTATTTTGAATTGTGCATATAATTGTCACTGAACCAAAAGTAAAGCAATTTTTAGAGTCCTGAATATTTTAACTTGAATTTTAAATCATAAAAGAAAAAGCAAAATTTTTTGTAAAACAGCAGTTTGAAGGTAGATACATGCATTAAGGGGGACTTTTATAGGAAGAGTTTTTTAATATATTTTTTACCTTTTAAGGGAAACTACACATTCTTTCTTTGACCTTTATTTTTAATAATTTTTAAAATTATCTTATTTTTTATTTTAATTTACAACCTTTCTTGAATATCTTAAAATTTTATGATATTGCAAGCATTTATCATAATTTTAATTACATTATTTACATTCAAATGATGGATTGAAAATTTTAAACAAAGCAATGACAGAAATCTGCAAAATTCTGAAGTCTGCACAAGCTCTGGTTCCAAGCTGTACAGATTTGAGGGAGTCTACTGTATTGCAGGAATGTAGTGGAGGGTATAGTCCGTATACCTTCTGGATTTTTTAAAGGAATTCCATATACCCTCTGTTTCTCAAGAAAGCTATAGTATACACACTTTAGGGTATACCCTCTGCTTAGAGTGTATATCCTCTGTTGTTTTTATGACTACACCCCTGCTGTATTGCTTTATAACTGATGATCCAAAACATGTATCTTAATTTTTTCTTTTTTTTCAGGGTTTATAAGTATCATGAAATGATATTTTCAAAATAGTCAACTTACTGTGGATAATAACTATTTTCAACCATAATATAAATAAGAAACTGAAACATATTGCACTTAACATGAAAATTTAATAAAAAATAATCTGAAAATGCATTTTCTTACTTTCATTTGAAGATCACCTAATTCAAAATAGAAACAATTTGCTTTATTTAAAAAAAAAAAAAAAAAAAAAAAAAAAAACTGTATGATTTATCAAGGCATTTTATTTTTTGTAAAACAAAATTTTAAATACAAAATAGATTTCTTTTAACTGGCCTGTTTTCTTTTTTTAATCTCTGAACTCGTTGAATGGTCAAGTGCCAGTCATGTGCATATTCTGGAACAATTAGGGATTTTCTCTTGGTTCACATTCAGATTAAAGTCCAAAAATTAAAAAGCAGTTTGTTGATAAAACGATTTAGTCAAAATTTAAAAACAAATAAAATATAAGGGGTTGTTTACTATACCCCACTCTGCCCTAATATATAGAAATAACAGAAAGTGGTATAAAATGACAGAACTCAGAAATGGACAGATTTGTTTCTTATGTGGATTAGCATAATTATCATAGAACTGCAAAAAATCACATAAAGAAATGAATTTTTCTCTATACTTAGGGGTAAAGTGATAATTTTTTACTACTATGTTGCATCTCTAACACATCACAGAAATTCAAGAATAAAAATTTGAAAAAGAAAAAAACATAGCATGCAAGCGCATTAAATTGTGTAGTGTAAAATTTCATATAAATTTTCGGTTTGTTCACTTTGAAAATTGTATTTTTAAATAGTTCACTTTCTGCAATTCCTATTTTATATAAGCAGTTCCATAAATGAGCAACTTTTTGAATAAAAAAAAAATACATATATTATGATTTGATAAAAGTTTTTAGTGGTATTAAATTGTGTCACATTCTATTAAGAGCATGGAGAAATTTTTATCATAAATATTCAAAAAGTTAAATATATATATATATAATGCATAAATAAAGTACAATTAATAATTATCTATGTGATTAAATATTGGTTTTATTCTAAATTTTATCAGTTTTAAATTCATTTATTAAATGCAAAATAAGATCAAATGAGATGCAACAATAAAAACAATACGGAAGATGTAAACAAAAACGTAAACATATCTTGGTTGTATCTATTCGAATTCGAATAAAACAGTCGATTAGGATCAAAATGATTTATTAAAATTTTACAGAAAATATAAATAAGTTTGCGCCAAGATAGTGATACATAACAGTACCTATCAACCCTACTATCCTTCTGCTGTAGCCAAGCTGCCATAATCTATCGAGGTAACTAACCTACGAGGTAGACTGGTTTCGCTTTAAAGTAGCGGACTCCAAGTTTCAACTCTCTCGGGCTAGATACAGGAACAACCACTCGCTCTCATTGGCTATAAAGCTTCGCTTTTACTGATTGGCTGTTGTGGGCGTCTTTATTTCAAGCGCATGCGCATACGTTACCTTTGTTCAGTTCAGAGATACAGTGACATTCGCTGAGATATCTTAGGTAAATTTTTCCGAATTTTTCAATGTGAACAGGCATCCAATTCCGGGAGGGTCCACTTCAAACACGGTGACCTTAAGATATCAAGTTTGTGGTGTGAACGGGGTATAAGTCGTTGATGTGACGTCAATGCAAACCATCGTTTTGAGGACGCCTTTTCAGTGTAACTCGTGTTACTTTTCGACAAATCTACCAACCAACATACATGCTACACAAATAACCAACCAACCAACCAATTTTGTTTATCAACTATTTAAAATAATTTCTAAAGAATAACTTCTAAAGTTTCTATAGTTATTTTCGGTAAGTTTACATTTTCTAACATAATAATATATATTCTTTTGTTTTTACAAACAATTTTTCATTCTGCTTTGCATTTTTTTATTCCTTTCATTACCATTTTTTTTTAACCCCTCATCATTTAGTTACTGCCACCGGTGAATCATTTATTTGTTATTAAACTTTATAAATTAACTAGCAACTTTGGTTGCTAGTGGTTATGGTTGGGCAATTAATTCTTTTGCAGTCATGATAATTTGCCTTTCTTTATTGATATTGTTATTTGTTTTACTTTCAAATGGAAGTTGGAATAGTAGCATTGAACATAACTTTTTGTTGACTTGACGTTTATTATGTAAAATCTTATTATTCTTTTTAATTTTATGCGAAATACTATCATATAAAGTAAGAATCAATTAAATGATAAATAGTTAAAACTTATTTTAATTGTATTTTTTTTAAAAGTATTTTTGACAATTAGTTGGGATCCTAAGATTTTCATTTATTGTTATTTTTTACCAATTTTAATCATGATTTTTATATGAGTTCAAATTTTCACCCATAAAAATGTTTGAAATATTTTAAACATGGCCTTCAAACAATATTCTTATACTTTTAATCCGTAGTGCAGCCAAGGGAGAGGTTTTGGAGTTAAAACCACTCCCTGAGCTAAGAAAGATCCCTATAATTGCACTTATATAAATCAAAACGAAACTTAATATTTAAATGTTTTCGCGTATTTCTGAATCTGCCGCTTTATTGAATCAGATTTCAATTAATAAAGTAATTCAGTTAAATGGCAAAAATTCTACTTAAAACTGTAAAAGTGCATATTACATGGATTAGTTAAGTAAAAATTGGTTATTTGAATTAAATAACTTTTCTGAAATGCATTATGCTAAAAGAAGGATGATTTCCTGCCACACAGTTGCTCTTTCAATTTAAGTATTATACGGTGAATATTCTAATTAGTACTGATTCTATTAACTGATGATTCAAATAACCAACAAACACCTTTATCAGAAACTCAACCCCCTCTCCACGCTAGAACCGAATTCTGGCTGTGCCACTGCTTTTAATGCATTATTGTGAAATACTTTAAAAGAAGATGTCACATAAACATGATATTTTAAAAATAGTAAATAGAGGCAATGTGGTATACAGGTCATTTTAAAGCCAGATAGAAGGAAGAGGACATTAAGTTCTGGGCAGAAAATTATACTTTTAATTATAAAATCCCAGGGGTTCCTTCTGCCTCCCCATCTCAGGCCAATGCCTGAATTTATCACTGAACAGGAAACAGTTTAATATTTCTGAGGTTTTTTTTATTTCATTTTACATAAAGAAATAATTATTTAAATAAAAATACGTACAATATTTGATTGAACATCAGTTTAACATATATGCTTTCCATTTTGTAATCAAATTTTCCTAAATAAAATATGTTGAGAAATGACAAATTTAGCTATATTTCAGGAGTTAGTATGCTAATTATTTGGGCTGAATCCCAAAACAGCTGAGACACTTGCCATCATTGAATTTGCCAAGGAGATAAATGGCTATTTCTATTGTTATGAATTCATTTCATAAATTCTTTTCATGCCTACAGTGGCTTGATCATAAACTTAGATTTAATTGATTTAATCAGATTGGTTGATTTCTTGTGTTTTGGTTGATTGGCTTTTTTTAAATGTCTGTGTTACATAAGTTATGTGTTGTTTCAGTTTAAAAAGCAGAATGAATATATTTTCAGTTTTTTTTTTTTTAAATTTACATATTTTACAGAAATTGTTTATTTCAATAAATAGTAAATTTAGTATAATAAATAGTAATGTTTGTGTGCTACGCCAGGTAAAGGTTAAAATTCACGGTCGCCACCGGCCACAGGACGACTAAATGTAAAAAATTGGCAAAAAATTGTAAAATATCATGAATTTCGATAAATGGTCATCGAGAATAACCAATTTCGCCAGTCGTTTAAAGAACAATCTCTAAATATCGTCAAAGGATCGCAGGAAAACACGAATTTAATAAAAAGATTTTGACAAGTTTCGGCAAAAAAATCGCTGGAAAAAAAGTAAATTTTGACAAGAAATGATAAAAATATTACAAATTTCAACAAAATATTGATGAAAATACGGCAAATTTTATCAAAATATCGATGAAAATACAGAAAATTTCATCAAAATATCGATGAAGATACAGAAAATTTCATCAAAATATCGATGAAAATACAGAAAATTTCATCAAAATATCAAAAATACAGCAAATTTCATCAAAATATCTCGAAAATATGACAAATTTTATCAAAATATCGCGAAAATACGACAAATTTTATCAAAATACCGTGAAGAAATGACAAACTTCTCCAAAAAAAATCGCTGATCTCGTCGCAAGATTGCAAAAAAGGCAGATCTTGTCAAAAAAATCGCGAAAAACATTAATCTTTGTTAATCATTGCAATAAACAGCAAACTTCGTCAAAAGATCGTGAAAAAATGGCAGATTTCATCAAAAGATCGTGAAAAACCGACAGATCTCTTCAAAAAATCGCGAAAAAAACCCAGCAAATTTCGTCCAAAAATCGCAAAGATAGGATTAATTTCATTCAAAAATTGTGAAGATACGATAAATTTTGTCAAAAAATTGTGAATTTCTTCAAAAGATCGCAAAATCCATTAAAAATCATGACTTTGAACAAAGTTATGATCTTCTCTATACATAAAATAATTAACTATTTGATATTCTGATTAGAATTCCATGAAACCAAATTCTGGCAAAATAATGTTAGTGTAGTATAAAATTGTACATATTGACAGGTAGCGGGGTAACTATTCGTTTACACCAATCCAACTATGAAAATGCAATTTATTTATTATAGAAAATGCTATAAAACATTTTAAGGGGACACCAGTACCTTTGAAACCATCTCTTCAATTTTGAATAATACTGTAATATATGCGTATATGTAATATACTGTAATATTTTTTTTTCCTTTATATAAAAAAAAATAAATGAAAGAAATTCAGCAAAATCTCAATTTAAATAATTTTTAAAAAATAACTATAAACTTGAAAGTTCAATCCATTTATAAAAATATTAAATACACCATGGAGAACAATTAAATCAAACCTCTATCTCAATAAGCAAAAAAAAAAAAAAAAATTGAAATTTTTTTAAACAAGCAAATTATAAAAACATGAACAGGGAGAAAAATCAGTTTAAAGTTTTTATTTAATTGAGTCATTGTGCTGGATTTATTAACATAATTTTCAATATCTCACAATATAGGGCTTGAAAAATAGCGATCCCGGGGAACCCAGAACAAAAATCCTTTCTAGGTACTTTTTTTTTTTTTCATTCAGGTTCCCGGTCGGGAACCCAATAAATCGCCATAGCCGCAATGGCAATTTTGTCAAAGAATCGCTGATAGTAATTAGTGGCCACTAAGTTGACTACAGTGGCTACTAAACATTCAGCCTCTACTGGCCACTGGCTACTAATACAAATGTTGAATTTTAACCAGGGCAGGCAGGCAGGCAAATATATAGAATGTATGCTTTTTGAAATAAATATTCAATCATTTAAAATATGAATTGCCATTACATTTCAAAGATGGAGATGATGTATTGATGTTTATTCAAAGCACATTCCTATATCAAAAACATTTTTTTTTCCTCACTTAAAAATTTGCAAAATATTTATGCATTATAAATATTAGTAAAAGGTATTTCAAAATTTTATCGCATATTTTTGTTCAAACTTATATTATTTTAATAGTTTGATTCCTGCATTAGTAACTGGGGCATTAATGAGTTTTGCCCATTGTAAAAATTGTTTCAATGCGATTTTTGTGCATCAAGAGATATTTTTTTTAGGTTTCAGTGTCATTAGTGACTGCAGCTTTGAAGGTTTTCATACATTTTATCTCATTATTCTCAAGCTGTCAGGGATCAGTAGAAGATGAAAATAAAAAGCACATAGGGTGGATGCCCCGGTTTTGGCCACACTGGATTTATTTGTCCAATATTTAAGCTATGAATTTATGTTAACAAATTATATGAATTTTTACACCTTAAGCAAACACTCTTTTACCATTTACAGTCCCATTTGTTTATTTTTTGACAAAATATGACTTGGAAAATAAATAAATAAATAAATGTGTAAAATTGTAGTGTGTACTCACATATACTAAGATTTTTGCTAAGCTAATAAGTTTTCAGAATCTTTTAATATTAGGCACTTATCAGACTTTATTTGTTTTGAAACAAATTACTAGAAAGTTTTTTGAGGTAAGCTTTCTCTCTATTGCAATTTCACATTTAAATTAATTATTTTAACAACTTACAGGTGGAGTGGCCAAAATTGGCACTTTAAATTTGCTATATGTACCAGTTTTGGCTGTGGGGTGGCCAAAAAGGGTACAACATTATGTACCACTTTTGGCCACATGATTCATTATAATGGGAATTTTATCAATTAGATAAATTTAAGAACATTTGAAACTGTATATAAAAAAATCAGTTTAGTTTTGTTTTACATAGTAATATTTTCAATAATAAAAAAAAGCAAAATAATGACTGTCCTATAAAAAAAGTTATTTTTCTCTGAACAATAAATAATTCCCTTTAGAAAGAAGCACACTGTTCTAGTTACTAAAGAATATTGTAAAAATAAGAAAACATTATAATTTAGTACTGATAAAACCTATTGGGGAGTGATATGTTGATGTTTAGGTATGATAAATAAGCTAAAACATAAGGTAAATGATCCAGTTTTGGCCACAAAACAAGTTGCTCTCATGAAGATAGTGGGCATATCATCTAAATGGATCGAGTGTGACAAATATGAAAAACAATTCCATTTTGAATGTTCACCCATCATTTATGTTAAAAAATTTCAACTGGAAGAGCTAGACTCAAGTGATAAAGAATATATTCTTTTATGTGCATGGACTGCTTTCTAATTTTAAGAATGATTCAGATGAATTCAGTGATGAATTTGATTAATGTTGCTAGTATATTCATAATGTATGTATTTTACTAACTAAATTAAAAAATAATTGTTTTAATTTTGTTTTTTAATTGAAATTTTCAGCTAAAATCAAGTTACTGCTTCATCTGATTTTTTTTATCAATTCATAAAGAATTTTTCATTTTTTATATACATATAGTAGATAAATATATGTGAGATGAAATAGATGGTACATAAAAATACTTTATTTTATTTAAAACAATTAAAACTCTTGTTAAATTGTATGATATTGGAGTGGCCAAAACTGGTATATACATGTGGCCAACTGGTACAAATTGAACAAAATTATTTAATTAGTGATAGTTCACAATCTAAAATATTCTGCAAAAAGTCAATATAATGAACAGAAAGCCAATTAAATTTACTAAATAATGGTGTTATTATGATTTAATATGCTTCAATCAGTCAGGAACTATAAAATGTTTATTTTAACTTTTCTCTAAATGTGGCCAAAACTGGGACATCCACCCTAGTGATAAATAGAGTTGGTGTGGCACCGAGTGCCATGATATATAGAGTAATAACCTGGTTTTCATTGATTTTTGTTTTTGTCAGTTTTTTTCTACAAAAAGTTTTGCTTCAAATTTTGTCTGTATACCTATTTGACCTCGCTGCATTTTTCATAAACAAATGGGGCAGTCTGCACTTTATCCTGCTCAGTAGGATGGTTTTTCTCCTTATGTATGCATATCCCAGCACATCTAGGCATACAATTTCATTTATTTCCAATGTTATTTTGTGCTATTTTATTGGTTGTACGATTGCTTTTCAAAGCCAGTAACCCTTCAAAAAAAGTCCATGAACATGATAGAGTTGAAGAAGGAAATTAATCAAAAATACAAGAGCAGTATTAAGATTGATGAAATTAGCCCACATAATGAGAAATCGAAATCCACGACAAGTTTCATTTTAGAAAAAAATAAAGCAATAAGGAGCTAATGTAGTGAAAGACGTGAATGTGTTACAAAACCAAGATCAGAACCAATTGAAAATACCAAACCGTTATTATTAATTTGGATTAATCAAAAACAGTTAATGGCATTCTGTTTCAAATGCCATTATACGTGAAAACGCTTGATTATAGTATTTCAATTTCATTCAGAAAATGTTTGGGACAAGTGCTGGCTCAATGATTTTAGACCAGCAGAGGCTAGATTGAAAACTTCAAAAGGCACATGCACTGGAATACTGAGTTACTAGGCACTCTAGATTTACTCTGGGGCCAAAAATTTGTGTTCAAATTCAAACATTTTGTAGAGACTGAATGATTGTAGGAGTTGAAACCTTTAACAAGTTTTCAATTGTGATGGAACTGGCTTCTTTCGGAAAAAATGCTGAAGACCACATTCATTACACTGATGGAAAAACATCTACCTGAATCACAGGAGCTGACTTTGGTCCCAAAGCTGGGTCTGCCACAAGGGCAGTTGTATGAGGGAACGTAGCTGAATATGAGATTTGCCGAGCTAGAAAGCAAGTCGAATGAACTAGAAGGTCTAGAGGACCGCTACAATCTCCTCCAGGATCTGGGGCGGAGCCTGGGAGCTGATGCAATTTGAGCATTTTTATGCAAATTCAGAATACTTTAGACCTCTTACCATTTTTAGATAACACATACAAAATATTGCTAAATATCTGCCCAGAAGCAGCATTTTGTGTGCAATCTGCTGCATATACTAAAATTTATCTGCGACTCTACTGCTAGACTAAGCCTTCTGAAACAATCTCCCATAAAATAAGAAAAATTTGCCTTTATAAAGAAAATATAATAAAACTATGAAACAAATAACATAAGTCTTTTTTTTTTCCAGCCCAACTTTTCTTTTTAAGCTGGTGAATTAATCTGCAGCACCCACTGCCATGCTAGACAATTTCTGCTACTAGGAATATTTGTACATCGCTACATTAAAAACATTATTATATCATATTGCAGGTTGATTAAAGCAAAGAAAATTAAATGATATTTTTTGCCACCTTAGAGATTTTTGCAACGTACCGAAGTTATTTGAACATTCTAATGTAAATTCAGCACATTTTAGACCATTTTTAGTAAACACTACATATAAAATGCTACTAGATACAACTTCATTAAAAAATCATTATATCACAATCATGGGTTTGAAGTATGGTCGAGACTGAAAATATTTTGAATCCTCCTCCACTAAAGCCAATGAACACATATGCATGCACCCATGCACACTTAGACGAAGCCCAACACATTAAATATTATATGCTGTAAAACTCAGTTATGTTGAAATTGGATTTTAAAAAAGATAATAAGTGCATATGAATGTAAAACATTCATAATCGTGTAAATAATAGTATTTGAAAAGTTTAATTTATACAGACTACAACTAAAAGCAATGAAGTTGAAATATTATGACACCTAAAACTACAAAATATTCAAGATTGTGCATGGATATTACTTATACAAAATATTTTTGTAATTTTAAAAATGTATTCTTTTAAATGATATTAAAAGAGAAAAAATATAAAAAATGTCTGCAGATCAATCTCATTAATTTCTAAGATAGTTAATTGTCTTTTTCTTTCTTTTTTATCTTTAATTTCAAAACACAGATTGAAAAATATCCAGTTCATATCTACTTTTAGATTACAATAAAACTAAGTTCACTACCTTAAAAACTAGTAATTAACAATAGTTTAGCACATAAATTGCAGAAAAATCAGTATGGGACAAAAATTTTAGTTTATTGCATGTGAAAGCAACAGTTTGTTCAATCATCTCAGGAATAAATATCAAACCAAATAAAAGCATCCTACAAGAATTTTTTTTAAAAGTCAAAGAATACTGCAATACAAATTACATTGATGTTAAAAGCATATAAATTACAGCAAATCAAATTATTCAAGTTTTATATTTTCATTTTATTTCTGTTAGCATCATCAATTTTTTTGTATATAAAATTACCATCAATTTAACAAAATTCACCAGAGTTATAAAAGAAGAAAGTCAATAGAATATCCTCTTTTAATAAAAATAAGAAACATTCATTTGCGTTTTCCCCCAACCATTTGACGAAAATCGCATTTTTCTGCTATTCTTTTAATGAAATTCATTTTTTTGCTTTGATCATTTTACGAAATTTGCTTTTTTTTTCTATAAACATTTAGCTAAAACTTGCTTTTTTCCCAGCAATTTTGTGATGAAATCTGCTTATTTCCACGATTTTTCAACAAAATGCACCTATTTTACAAGTTCTTTTGACAAAATTTGCATTTTCCCTGCCATCTTTTGACAAAATTTTGCATTTTTTCCATGATCATTTGAAGAAAATCATGTTTGATTTTTATGCAATCCTTGACAGAGATCACATCTATTTTGCAATTCTTTGACAGAGATCTAGTCATTTTTGTGACCTTTTGATGGAAATATTGTCCTTTTCACAACCTTTTGACATAAATCGCATTTTTCCCATGATCCTTTGATGAAAATCGCATCTTTTTTTCAATCTTTAGATGGAAATTGAAATTTTTTTGCGATTTTTTGACAGAAATAGCATTTTTTTGTGATCCTTTGACAGAAATTGCACTTTTTTCCCATAATCTTTTGACAGAAATTAGATCTGTTTTGTGTTCTTTTCATAGAAATAACGCTTTCTCGTCTACCGATCATTTGATGAAAATCATGTTCTTCCTCAATATTTTGACAATAAGTATTTTCTTTTGCAATCTCTTGATGAAAATTATGCTTTTTAGCAATCTTTTGATGGAAATCACGTCTTTTTCGCTAGCCTTTGACAGAAATTGTGTTCTTCCGCAATTCTTATTCTGCTTTTTCCATGATCTTTTTACGAAATTTGCACTTTTCTGCGATCCTTTAAAGGAATTTGCTCAATTTGGCACTGTTTTTGTTGTATGTTGTCTTTCCATGCTCTCAATTAAATTGTTGGACACCAAAATAGGTAGCACTGACCAGAAATGGAGTAAGCCATGTTCCAACTCATTTAATGACCTTAGAGGAGGACTTAAAGCCACAACTTGTCTTCCAAGACAGTCCCAAACATGTTCTATCGGATTCAAGTCTGGAGAGTGAGCTGACCATTCCATTCTCTTAATAACCACAGCTTGGTGTAGTCTCGCATTATCATCCATTAGAATGAAACCATTGCCAATAGCACCGGCATATGGACACGCATATGAATCAAGGATCTCATCCCAATATCTCGCACCAGTCAGAGTTCTTCCATGGAACACATGCAAGTCAGTGTGGCCTCCGAGTGAGATCCCTGCTCAAACCATGATTCCACCGTTTCTGTACTTGTGTGTTTCGACAGTGTTTGATTGATGATATCGAGTGTATTGTTCTCTACAGATCAGAAGATGTTCTGAATCACTCTCCAATGTGAATCTGGAATTGTCTGTGAAGAATACAGAAGCCCACTGTTGTCTGGTCCAGAAAACATGTTCTCTTGCTCAACATAAGCGGGCCCTTCTCTGTTGTCTGTTGAGGGAAACATACAACTGATCGCCTTGCATGAGACTTGCATTGTGAAGATGTCTTTGCACCGTAGTAGCAGAGATTCTTCTCCCTGATGCTGCAAAGTGGTCTGCAATGAGTTGTGGCAAAGTAGTACATCTTCTCCTTCAGGCTGAAAGAGCTAGAAACTGGTCTTCTGCAGGTGTTCTAACATGTGGATGGCCTGGAACATGCCTTCTGGACACAGAATCTTTGGATTCATACTGATTCCAGAGTCGTTGGACTACACTGCAAGACACATTGAGCCATCTAGCAGTATCAACCTATGACAACCTCATTTCCATCCATCCTATTATCCACCACCTTTATGAATAGGTCAAACAACTTCTTCTATACATTTCTAGTCTCTATTGGTTGTTATGAACAAAACTGACAACAATAGTTTAAATGCAACAAAACTTGATCGCAAAATTACAAAAACTTCGTAATTCCATATTTTTCTCTAACTCAAAATACCTATTCTTTTCTATAAAATAAAAGTGATAGCTGTAATTTTTGCATAAGTTTTTTAAAGCTTATTTTTGTCATTCATATAAACTATGAAGTTTAATCTGACTGCCATTTTTTTTTTTTTTCTGGTGAGCTTCAAAAAAGATGTTGTACCTTAACTTTTGGAGGCCAGTGTAAATCCTTTTCTCTTTACTTTTTTTTCTTTCCAGATGAGGCTTTAAAAATTCTAGTGTACATCATACATGAAAATATATCAAGTCCTTTAAAATTCTTGAACAACTTAGAAAATTTCCAAACTGTTTGGATTTTTTTTAAATCAAGTTTTTACTAGTTTTTTTTTAGGAAATTTTTATATAATTGAAAGATTTTATTTTTACTCTTGATTCTACAGAAATAGAATTCATTAGAAAATGATAAAATGTTGCAAATAAATAAGCTCATTCTATAGACCCTCAAGCATTTAGAAAAAAATAAAAACAGCATCATTAAAGATTATCAGTTGAGACTTATAAAAATAGAAGAATCAGGTTTAAGTTGATATGAAAAATGTCAATATATCAAAAAATCTTATTTTACAAAGTTTGCATATAATTTGCAGATTTACAAATGTTGCAAATAAATAAGCTCATTCTATTGACCCTCAAGCATTTAGAAAAAAAAAAAATAACAACAGCATCATTAAAGATTATCAGTTGAGGCAGGGTTGTTAAAAATCATGATTTTTTAAAAAAAAATCGGATTTTTTTTATTTAAATTGGATTTTTTTGATTTTTTTAAATATTACTATAGTATAATACAAAATCCGTATTGTACATGTATTTATTTATTCTTCCTATAGAGATTTACATATTTTTATTAATTTCATTTTAATTTCTAAATAAAAATTCAAAATATTTAAAATTTAAATTTAAGATTGTTGTAAAAAAATTCTGATGAATAATTTAAAAATCTAAAACATATTCTAATATTAAATTTTAATTATTATACATAAACCTATGTGTTGTGCATAATTTTAATTTAAAAATCATTAAACTTTTCCTTCCTGTATTACTATAAATATACAATAACATAATAAATGCAACTCAAAGAAGGCTTAATGCATATGTATTTATATCTATCATGCAAAAACAATTGTATAATTTTCAAGTAATGACAAAATATTAACTATAAACAGTTTAGGGTCATTCCGCAGTATTCATGCGTTACGTAGGGACATTTCACAGCAAAAATTTCAGATACTTGTGCTTTTTTCAATATCAAAATATAAATGAGAAAGTTTGCAATTATTTTTAATGCATTATATACCATTCAACTCTGATTTATGTAAAATTTCTTTTTGTTTGAGCCAATAGTTTTTTTTAAAAAAAATTAATAAAGTTGTGTTACGTATGGGACATCACAAAAAATTGTTTCAAAAGTACTTCTAGTTCTTTGGATTTTGCTCTGAATTTACAACATATTTTCATAAACAAATTTAATGAATAGAAGCAGAATTGTACATTTTTTAAATTAAGTTTAAAATTATTTTTTAAAATCAAGTCATTAATTAATGAAAGCTAATTATTTCTGTTACGTACGGGACAAGGCTATTTGTTACGTACGGGACCTATGATTTAAAGTAACAGAACTATAAGAAATTGTAAAGTAAAATATATGCAAATGTTAATTTAATGATTTTACCAGCATTATTAATGTATTGAAACTTATGTTTAATTATAAAAATAAAAATAATTAAGGATTTCTTAGACATTTTAATTGCTATTATACAAATTGGAATTTTCCATAAATAGTTCACTTGAAAAAATAATTAACATTAAAAAATAAAATACATGTTTTAAACAAGTCCCAGAACATTAATAATGTCATCAATTTTTTTCACTTCATCCATTGATAATGAAAAATGTCCCCGGCTATTAATCGGAGTTGGTGCTTTTTCAAGTTTTGTCAAAATATTTTGTTTTAGAATTTTATCCTTTTCTGGGATGTGTGGCCAAGAAAACTTGTTTTTGCCTAAAGGCTTCATAAAGGATAGATAGATATATTTCTCATCTATGTCCTCTACAACACCTGGCCACCAATAATCATCATACATGACTGATACCCAGTCGGATTTTTTTAATAACTCAGTACACGCATCTGAGTTAGATCTTTTATCGTGTACAAGGCATAAAATCTGTATTTTTTCATCAGGATCCTTTTTATTAGAAAAACAAGAATGCTTCCAAAGGCCCAGAGTGTCAGAATCTATTGGTTCGGCAAAATGCATGCTGTGAATGCCTGATATTGCGGTAGCACCTTCCCATTTTTCAGTTAGTGCAAATTTGGTTGCACATTTCTGTATGTCTGTTTCACTTACATATTTAATATTTATATTAGGTGTCTCTTTTTCTGCAACTTTAGAAAAGTCTATTGCAGTGTTTATTACATACTGCTTGCGTAATATACCTAGCCAAACGTTCCTTTTAACTACAGCTCCTAAACCATCCACTGCACCTTTGCCATGTGCAGTTCCGAAAAAGTTCCAGTCTGCACTTACCCCATAGTAATGTCTGTGAAGCATTAAGTTTTGCATGTTGAATCTATTTTTAAATTGGGCACCACATCCATCAGACCAGAAATGGATGTGATTAAATGCCACCGTTTGTTTTAAATCTTCAATGATTGCTGAATTGAAAGCAAATACTGCATGTTTTGTATGATTAATGTCATCAGAAACAACAACATAGTTTTTATGTTCTAGTTTGAGAGTTTCATTATTTCTATAATATATAATACAAGTAAATAATGTTACTTGGGTTGAGTTCCAGTGAGCTGCCATAATTTCCCCTTGCTGTTTTAGCATAAAATTTTCTGCAAAGTCTTCATGAATTATTAAATGCCCAACTTTTAAGTTTTCTTTGAGAAATTTGAACTCTGCAAGTTGTTTTTGTGCTGTATAAACATGTAAAGCAAAGGGATTCAAAAGGCTGATTAATTCTTCCTTTGCCTGAAGTAAATCACAGACAATTAGTTCTTTTTTCATCTTTCCTTCTATTCGTTTCCATTGATAGAAGTTAGTTTCCATATCTTCTTCAAGGTCATTTTCATCAAAATTTATTACCTTGTTTACCCATGAATCTACTCCACATTCTCTACAATTTCTTTTACAACAATTTAGAGATTTGTCATCATTCAAATCAAAGTAACAGATTGTTTCTTTCATTGCAGTTTCTGCATTAGTTGGCAATTTCATAGTTTTACTCATCTTATTTAGGCCATCTAGTAACATCTCAATATTTTCATGGTGCATACACATGCATACTTCATGATCTCTTTGAGATACTGGAAATACTTCAGAAGGACGGAGTTCAGCAAATGTACTAAACCCTATGGATATTTTGGCTTCTTCTTTAAACAGTTGATATGCTTCTTTCAACTTCATTGTTAAAATTCGTTTTTGATATTTTGTTCTTTTTCCTGTAACAGGATCCTTTACAGAAACATATTCTTTCTTTCCTGGCAAAATTCTGCTTATAGAATCTTGTTTGTAAAAGTCAATCACTTCCCTTTTTTGATCTTCCGAAAGGGCATCTACTCTTTTCTTCCGAGTTTCCTTTTCTTTATTTAATTCATCAGAAAGTTTTATATTAATTTCCTTTGAAAGAACCATAATTTTACCTGGTGACCAGGTTTTAACAACATCTTTAATAATTGGTATTTGTTTAGTTGGTGTTGATGGTAATGCATTTTTAACACGTTTTATAGCTTTTCCTAAAACTTGTGGTGTCATTATGGAAGTTGATGGTTGCTCTTCAGGTATGATATCTTGACATTTCATGCTTCTTTCAATTTCTTTTTTCTTAGCTCTTTGGGACCTTTTTCTTTCTCTTTCATACTTCCTCTGTTGTTCTAACTCTTTTTCATTCATAATTGACTTTTTCTTTTCCCTGTATCTCTTAATCCTTTCTCTTTCTTTGACTTTATCAGCCATCCAAGTGTCTTTATCATTTCTTCTTTTCAGTCTATGTTTTCTCACTCTTTCTGTAGAAGTAGGAGCCATAATGGTTCTTTTCAAATTAGTATTTATTAATAATTTTTTACTTAAATATTGTATTCAAAACTAAAAATATGACTCAAAATGTATTTAAAATACTATTACAGAAAAAATTATCAGAATATTATTTTTGTTTTTTAATGAAAATCAATTGATTACTTAAGATGATATTTCAACATTCAAAGCATGTTATGAGTTAACTAATGGCACCTATAACTAAACACATGTATTTACTTGTACATTTTTTGTCAATAGTGCTGCCATCTGTGAAGGAAAATCATAAATATAGTGTAAAAAATTTATTTTTGTTAGGTTTGAAATCAAAATTCTGAATTTTGTCCCGTACGTAACAGATTTGTCCCGTACGTAACACATTTTTATTTATCATGCACAGCTTCTAAATAAAAAGATATAATATTTTAATTGAATAATTTAAAAAGCTAGTTCACCAATTGAAGAGAAAACAAAAAACTGTTCAGCTGTCATCACTATTATTAGTTAAAAAATTAAAAATAAGTTCAAAATTGTTTCGTACGGGACAAAAAGAGAATAATCATTGAATTTTATTTATAAAATATTTTTTTATTTTTATTTCATATAATACTATTGTTAATATGTTTAATAAAACATAGAAACTTTGAAATAAAATGAAATATTTTTTTAGTTACAGTTAAAAATATAATGTCCCGTACGTAACAAAATTTTCTATGTGGCTGCAAACAAAATGTTCTAACTTTTGTTTGATTAAAAAATAAATAAAAATATGGGCAGATTTTAATAGAAGAGATTTAAAGCTTTCAAATGATGTATTACACTTAATTTTTTATTAATTTTTTTTTCCGAACTTGTGAAGCCAAATACTGCGGAATGACCCTTTAACATTGGTGAATATTTATAAATAAATAATATAAATCATCAATATTAGAAGATTACAAGCAATTCAATCTTTTACAAAATTTTGTTTTTATTTTTTAATTATTTATATACATATTAATATTTATGCATTCAAGGTTTTGTATAAAAACACAAATTTTGCTGCTTTCTCATTCCCTAATTTATTTCTAAGTTTAGACTGGACTAAACCATATGTGGAAAAAATTCGTTCCACAGAGGAAGATGTGGCCGCTTCTACTCGGACCGGATGTGCGCGTAGTCCACAGGCTACACGGACCGGGTCATGATTGCGCATGCGCAGACGATAGGTTCAGCAGTTTTCCATGTAAAGAAACATGGAGTAAGAAGCAGGAGGGGAAAGTAGTGTTAAAATTTTGCCATGCGGATTTTTTGACAATAGACGGCGAAACTGCTACTAGCAGGCTGACGATCGATGCTTCTGCAATGCTTTTCAATGGGAAAAATGGTCATTTAAAAAAAAAAATTTACGAAAAATCTGAATTTTTAGAAAGTTGTAGAAATGAAAATCTGGTTAATTGAAGTTTTCTTCACAACATACATATTATTTTATAGGTATTCGGCGCTTCATTTTCGTTTTTAAGCCATTTAAAATACGAGATCATTCTGACAAAAATCAAAGGGCAGGCCATTTAAAAACATTGAATATCGTTGATTAAAATGACTGTTGAAAGTTTCTTGAATATCGCAAAGGAACAGCCTTATGATTTTTAGAAATTAAGTATTAATCAAATATTTTGGAGTAAATTTTAATTTTGCGTATAATTTTTATAGCCTTAGACCATTTTAATAATCCATAACTTTGGATTATTTATGCAATTAATGCATGGAGAATTAAAGCTAATTTTTATTTTAATTATTTGGAGCAACTGCTTATTCATATTATGGATGTCTTGTGTGTCACCCCCCCAGGGGGGGGCACATTTTTAATTTCTTTGCAACAGCAGTCGTGTGACACATCATTTCAAAGGTCTGCAACTAATTATTCATCTTATGGATGTCTTGTGTGTCACCCCCCACTCTTCACCCCCAGGGGAGCACATTTTTAATTTCTTTACAACACCAGTCGTGTGACACATCATTTCAAAGGTCTGCAACTGCTTATTCATATTATGGATGTCTTGTGTGTCACCCCCACTCTGCCCCCCAGGGGGGACACATTTTCAATTTCTTTACAACACCAGTCGTGTGACACATTTCAAAGGTTTGCAACTGCTTATTCATATTATGGATGTCTTGTGAGTCACCCCCCTACTCTGCCCCCCAGGGGGGCACATTTTTAATTTTTTTACAACACCAGTCGTGAGACACATCATTTCAAAGGTCTGCAACTTCTTATTCATATTATGGATGTGTTGTGTGTCACCCCCCTAATCTACCCCCTGGGGGGGGGGGGGCACATTTTTAATTTCTTTACAACACCAGTCGTGTAACACATCATTTCAAAGCTCTGCAACTGCTTATTCATATAATGGATGTCTTGTGTGTCACCCCCCCCACTCTGCCCCCCCCAGGGAGGGCACATTTTTAATTTCTTTACAACACCAGTCGTGTGACACATCATTTCAAAGTCTGCAACTGCTTATTCATATTATGCATATCTTGTGTATCCCCCCCCCCAGGGGGCACATTTAAGCTATTGTATAGCTTTTATCATGGGCTTTGAGCACGTGACCGTATCTAGAAATTCCGTAATAAAGCAGGTGCTGGGTTCGAACCCAATCGCGGCTGTCGGCCTAACCGTTCGGAGTTTTCCGTGGTTTTCTTCGAACCTTGCGTAAATACGGGTTAGGTTCCCTTAGAAAGACCCCCACGGAGGGCACTCCCCCTGGTCCTATATCCCATTAGCGTAGATAATCGGACGACAAAAATCAACCAACCAACCGTAATAAAGAAAAAAAACCGTAACACTCCGACTAATGTCGTTTCATTTCGGCAGACTTCTCATTTATTCAATAAAAGAAAAAATTGTTTTCAAGAAAAAAAACCGTAACACTCCGACTAATGTCGTTTCATTTCGGCAGACTTCTCATTTATTCAATAAAAGAAAAAATTGTTTTCTTATCGGTTATCACACTCAAAAAGTGTAACTTGAATTAATACCAAAGGAAAAAAAAACTTAAATTAATATAAAAAAACTGCATAAATAAAAAATAAATATATATAATTATAATTGCATAAGTTGATAAAAATGCTATGCAATAGCTTTACCGCGGCAGTCCCCGAGTGCCCCACGTATTTTTTTAAATTAAAATCCGTGCATTAGTTCTTGGGATACAGCT
Source organism: Maratus speculifer (assembly GCA_964019185.1). Classification (NCBI taxonomy): domain Eukaryota; kingdom Metazoa; phylum Arthropoda; class Arachnida; order Araneae; family Salticidae; genus Maratus; species Maratus speculifer. Next base: position 134,252,027 of record OZ025293.1, on the reverse strand, counting down.
GTTGCATAAATCTTAAAAAATGCAATATAGCAGCGACACATATTAAGCAATTTACACCAAAAACTAATCAATTTATATCAGGGACTACCTAAATATAAATTTTCATTAAAATCCGTGCGTAGTTCTTGAGATACAGCTGTTGCATAAACCGTAAAAAATGCAGCATAACAGTGCCACCTGTTGAGTGATTTACACCAAAAACTGATCAACATCTATTTATATCAGGGACTACCTAAAACTAAATTTTTATTGTAATCCGTGCGCTAGTTCTTGAGATTCAGCTGTTACATAAATCATAAAAAATGAAGCATAGCAGTGACACCTGTTGAGCGATTTACGCCAAAAACTAATTAGCAGTAATTTATAGGGTCTTACCTAAATATCAATTTTTAATAAATTCCGCGAATTTTTTCTTGAGATAGGGAACCCACAAAATGTCTGTCACAAACAGATATTTTATAAAAGCATGTTATTTGGAATCTTTGACCCCTAAAACGTGTACAATCCGTCGAAAACCAGAATTCAAAAATTTATACGAATCCAATACTTTTTTCTTGTAGAGATAGAAGGGAAAAAAATTGGTGCTGGTAGAATAAATTTGATGCTGCTCCCTCAATCTCCTCGGACAGGGCGATCCCCCCCCCCCCCCCCTTGCCTTTCACATGGGCCTGAATGTCCGGATGGAAAAAATGGGGATTTAAAAGCAAAAATTCCTGAATGAGCTAAGAACAATTTTGATTAATAGATTTATTTTTACTGCACAGTCAGAAATAAAAGATAGAAGCAATGTTAAAAAAATATATAAATACGTGTAGCACTCCAGAAACTGCTGCGGTAAAGCTATTGCATAGCATTTTTTATCAACTTATGCAACCATTATTTATTTATTTTTTATTTATGCTGGTTTTTTTATTTTTTATTTATGCAGTTTTTTAATGCAGTTTTTTTATTAATTCAAGTTTTTTCTTTTTCTTTGATATTAATTTACTATTATTTATACTTTATACTATTTATTTTACTATTATTATCCTTATTTAATATTACACTTTTTGAGCGTGATGGCCTGCAGCATATTCTGTCAACAGTTCTCATATTTGGACTTCCACAGGATCAATATTCCCTCGTATAACTGCTTTTTTTTCACACATTTCAATTGCTCGATGGTCTCTTTCAACAGACGATGATGATATGGAGATTAGTAGGTCTTTGAAAAAATTGGGTAAGCTGCTGTACCTGGTGATAACAGTCTTTAATTTCTGATTTAAGAGCACACACTAGTCACGCGGTAAAAGCCGAACGCTAATGGTAAGTCTATGGGCGCAATCTTTTCAAATTACTCGCTTAATTTTCAATATTTTTAAATGATTTTTTTTTCACGGGATAGCTGAGGACATTCTATTACCGGGCTAGTTTGTACTTTTCTGATTTTCGTTGTAGTTTAATTCTGAGGACCCTCTAAATTTTGGATTCAGTGAAATTCGAGGTGTTGTGTCCTTTTTGGTCTTATAAAATCTATTTGAGCAAAATTCAGAAAAAATTAAAAACGCTTCACGGAATATTAGTGTTTAAGCTTTCCAATGATATGCTTTCCATATTTCTGATTGTCAGCATACTCACTACCCTTAACACTCTATAAGCATATATATACATATTGTAATAGGATAATATAGCATGACTTACAGGTTTTTATTTTATTCCAATCTTATCTTATTTCCAATCTCTTTATTTTGTTTTCCTGGTTCCATGGCATATTCCATTTTTTTAATCGGTTACTTATTTGTTTACTTTCGATTTGAACACTTACATGTGCGTTCATGATCGTTTTCTTCCGTCTGATCGCGATTTGCGATCTTTGCAAATCGCAACTTACGAGTAGCCGTATCTCCCTTTCGCAAAGCAGGAACGCAATCGCTCAACTCGGCAGAAGCAAAGGGGGCGTTGCACTCTGGCAATGTCTGGAATCGCGAGGGGTATTTAAAACGGTCAGTTTGTTTTGACTGCCGGTGGTCTGACGATGTTTTGGTCTAGTAAAGGCCGTACATTATTTTAAATTCCAGTTATGGAAGTTTATATTTGTAGTTTGTTTATGTTCTGAAAGATGATGTTGTTTTTTAAAGATGAATCCAGTCTATAGATAGTGGAAAATATCTTTGCTGAACATTTGTTGTGATGAGTTGCTATGATATCCAAGGCTTCTATTTCTTTTGGACATTTGCTGGACTTTATTTTTTCGTCATCATCCGATTTGAAAAAAATCTGTTTTCTTCCAGTTATGCTGTGGTGAGTAGTTCGTTATGTAACCTGTACATGTCAATTTTTCTTTACCTTAGGTCATGCTGTTGGTTTAATTAAGTATTCTTATTGTGTTAAAGTATGACTTTAATTTTTTAGATAATATAATTTCAGAAATTACTTTTTTTTGGTTGGTTTTACCAGATATAATTTCTCTTTGTTTATTATTTCATATATACATATATTTTTATTTTGAGTATGTTTTTTTCTTGAAAAATAAACGTTAGTTTATCTTTTAATTAAATGCTTCTTTACTGACTTTATTACACTACCACAGATTGCCAATACTTATTTCAGGTCACCAATTTTAATTTTTCTATCTCTGCTTAAGTTTTATTTAATTTTAGAACGGTTCTGGCTTCAGAACCGATCACGGGTTATGGGCCGAAGCTACTACGCTTTTTAACCTGTTATTGTGGCCATAACCTTCGTTGGCAATATCATAAACTAGTGGTAGCATGCGGCCATTAGACCTCCAAGTGATTTCTAGTGGGGGGAGCCGCAATAGCATTTTTTTAAAATAAACTTTTAATTATTCTGGTATGAAATAGAAAGGTTTTTTTTGTAAATTTTTTTTTTTTTGTCGTACTATCTGACTGTTTTAGAGTACGTTTTTTTTGAAAAAAAAAATTTTTTCCTTTCTGTTTAAATTTTAATAAAGTTTAGTTAAGAGCATGGCGATGACCAATGTACAGGTTAGCATAAACAAACTAAATTCTCACAACTATGCAACCTGGGCAGCAGACGTAAAATACCTGCTGCTCGATAAAAATGCTTGGGGCATCGTGAATGGTACTGAAGAGGCTCCGAATACCAGTGATGCAGTGGCAACAAAAGAATATCAGGCACGGCTCAGGTCAGCACTGTCCATAGTATACTTAAACGTCGAAACTGAGTTCCGGAGAATCATAGAAAACATCGACGACCCTCATGAGGCATGGACAATGCTTAAGACCCACTTTCAACCTGATAACCGTGCACGCCATATGCAGTTGTTCGGCGAGATCCTATCCTGCAGAATACAGCCTGATGAGCCGGTCGACATGTTTGCTGCACGCCTACAGAGACTAGCTGATCAACTGGCTGCCATGAATGAGCCGATAAAGGAAATCTATCTGACATTCCAGTTGCTGAGATGGCTCCCTAAGAAATTTGATAATCTCGTCCAGGGAATTTTGCGATGGCCCGAACAGCAGTTCAAGTTTAAAGATGTCCTGACCGAGTTGGTAGCAGAAGAATCCCGCATTAAATTACGAGAAGAGGACAGAGGTAATCTGGTCCAATCCCATTTTTCCCGAGCTCGCACACCCAAGAGGTCCGCATATAAGCCTAAGTTCAAGGGAAGATGCCACAGGTGTGGTCAAGCCGGCCATGTGCTTCGTCAGTGTAAATTGCCTCAACAAGCTTCCAGTCCCGAATCCTGCCTCCATACTACTTAGAGAGACTCCTCAGACTCCTCATTCCAGAACTCCTCGGTATCCAGAGGATCATTGGTGTCCTGTCCAGTTCGAGTCCAACCCAGTAATTCCAGACCTAGCAGAGATGTGCCTCGCAATAGAACCAGAAACCAACGTCAACGTAAGCCAACAAGCCAGGTAAATTACCTCATTCAATCTAATCTTAGTAATATTAAATGTGGTGGAGACGCCTGGGTCTTTGACACAGGTGCCTCCCACCACTTTTGCAAAGATAAAAACCTATATGTAAAATTTAAACCTTTGCAAAATGAGGAGTTGGCTGTTGCCGTTGACGGAGCAACTTTTCCTATTGAAGGAACTGGTCTAGTGGACTTAAAAATAAATGGGGAGATGGTTCGCTTCGGCGATGTTATGTATTGCCCAAGTTTAAGGCACAATTTGATATCTGGCCCTAGGCTTGATAAAACTGGTGCCAAGTTCAGAGGAGGTGAGGGTAGGGTTAAAGCATATCGTGACAGTGGTACCCTATTTCGAGCTTTTCTTAAAGATGGCATTTACTGCCTGTACCCAGATCCTAGCCCTAAAAAAAAAAATAAAACTCAAAACAGTCAAGGTCCTAAAAAGGTGCGTTTTCAAGCCTCTACTGTCCAGAAGGACGACTTTAAGTTATGGCATAGACGTTTCGGACACATTAGTTCCACTTTAATCGAACATACCGTAAAATGTAATGGTGTAAGGGGCTTACCACCTATTAAAAGTAAAGATTTTGAATGTGAGACATGTAAAATTAACAAACACAGGCGAACTTCCTTCCGTCCTATAAATCAAATAAGATCAAAACGACCCCTTGAATTACTTCATACTGACTTGTGGGGACCGACACAAATAACAGGTAGAAACGGCGAGAAGTACTTTTTAACTATAACTGACGACTTCTCACGAAAAGTATCAGTCTATCCCTTATGTAATAAATCACAAGTATTCAAGGTATTCACTAATCATGTAAAAAGAGCTGAAAGATTTTTAGGCACTAAAGTAAAAGAGGTCCGTAGTGATAATGGGCGGGAGTTTGACAACGAAGCCTTTACAAGATACTTTGAAGAGAACGGGATACACCATGAGTTTACCAACGTGTATTCTCCGGAACAGAATGGGGTCTCGGAACGTTTAAATCAGAGTATAATGGACGGGGCACGCTCAATACTTAACGAAAGCAAACTCAGTTTAAAATTCTGGCCAGAAGCAGTTCTGTACATCGCGTACACACTAAACAGGATATGTCATAAAACACAGAAAAAGACACCTTTCGAGTATTACTGTGGTAACAAACCCTCAATAAGACATTTACGACCTTTTGGTACTGTGGCTTACGTAGGGGTGCCCAAACAGTTAAGAAACTCAAAGTTTGATCCTAAAGCCAAAAAGGGGGTTTTAGTGGGTTACGCGATGTCAACTAAAGGCTACAGGGTATGGATCCCCGATACAAATAATATAATAGAAACCATAAATGTTAGATTTGGGGATGAATCCGTACCAAGAAATGTTCATAGACATAGTGAGCAAGGCCCAAGTTATTCAATAGGCACAAACCCTTTTACAACTTCAGAGCAGCACAACGGAAGCGACCTGGGACCCACATACATTTTAAGTTCAGAACAACCAGAAATTGACCCTTTGACCGACCTTCAACCTGACAGATTTCCTTTGGCAAGATCTCCATCACCTAAGCCAGGCACCTCAGAATCCGTTGAACCCGCCTCCGTTCACTCATCTGAGGATGAAAGTGACGAGGAGGGCGAGGAACTCTCGAGAACACTGAGGGATGCTGTATGGTTCCGTAAGGCCATAACTAGGCCTGATAAGTCGAGGACCGACATCTATTATTATGAGATGGGTGAAACGCAACGTTTAAGATCACTCAGAGAAGTGCGGGAATACTGTCAGTCTAATGGTATAAAATTTGATCCAACCATGTTCAGTTTCAAAGGGGAAAATAAATACCAGGGTATTGTAAAATCTACTTCCAGTGCTAGTTCAAGTCCTAGTTACACACCTCCACACACATCTTTATCAGAAACACGTAAAAACAATATATGACTAGAAGACTCCATACCAAACACATATAAGCAAGCCTTAAAATCCCCTCAGTGGGAACTCTGGAGACAGGCAATGCAGGAGGAAATAGACGTAATAAATAAAAGACATGTATGGGAATTAACATCACTACCACCCAACACTGAACCTCTAGGCTGCAGATGGGTCTTCACCATCAAACGAGACGATAAAGGGCATGTGGCAAGATACAAAGCGAGACTAGTAGCCCAAGGCTACAAACAGGTCAGGGGTGAAACTTATGACGAGACATTTTCACCAGTCGTAAATTTTAGTCTAATCCGCTTTTTCTTTGCCGCCCTTGTCTCATGTCTTGGATGGATTCACACGCAATGCGATGTGAAAGGAGCCTATCTGTACGCCCCTCTCTCAGATAACATATACATGAAACAGCCTCCGGGTTTTGAAATAAAAGGGAAAGAGCATTTGGTCTGTAAACTCCAGAGGGCACTGTATGGCCTCCATCAGAGTGGCTGGGTGTGGTTTTATGAGTTACATAAAGTTTTAATTTCTCTTGGTTTTAACAAATTGGATTGGTGTAATTGCGTCTATACTTTTTCTAACTATGTTGTTTTATTATTATATGTTGATGACTTTGTTGTTTTAAGTAACCATCAGGAACACATAAATGAAATTTTGAAATTACTAGCTGAACATTTTGACATCAAAATCCTGGGGAAAACACCTAAACTTCTTGGAGTTGAGTTTGAGGAGGATAGGGAAGGTGTTGTGTCAATTCATCAAATGCAATATATTGATGATATCTGCACACGTTTTAAGGAATTTAACTTTCCCATCACATCACTTCCCATAAGTAAAGGCGTAGTGTACTCCAAAGCACAGTGCCCTCAAACAGATACTGAAACCCAGGAGATGTCAAAATATCCGTACAGAAGTGTTTTGGGATGCTTATCTTTTCTTACAAGCAGGACTCGCCCCGACATATCCTATGCTGTAAATATCTTCAGTCAATTCCAGAGTAATCCAGGTATCATCCACTGGAATGGTCTCTTAAAATTACTAGGATATGTACAAAGCACCAAACACTACAAACTGAGGCTACCTTGTCATCACATAAATCTAATAACATACACTGATGCTGATTTCGCCGCCAATCGCGATGACAGGACATCAATGGGGGGACAACTTTTAATGTTAGACAAATCTCCTATTATGTGGAGGGCCTTCAAACAAAAATCTGTCTGCCTGTCTACCATGGAATCAGAGTTTGTGGCTTTAACAGAAGCAACTAAAGAGCTTCTTTGGTTCAGTAGAATCATAAATGAATGTTATGATAAACACATTTTTACAGGCCCGCAAACTAAGCCAACTTTGTTAGTAGACAGTATGGCCTCCATTGATTTCCTTAAGTCTCCCATAGAAAACTATAGAACAAAACACATTGACGTTAAATTATTTTTTGTTAGAGACCTTTTAAACCAAGAGATATTCAATGTAAAGCACGTAACTAGTAAAGCTAATCTCTTAGACATCTTTACAAAACCCTTAACGAAGTTTGATCTTAAAAGGTTCATTGATGTAATCTTTAGTTATAAGTAATATATAATGTTAAGTATTATTTAAAAGTAAAAAGTGAAATGTATAAAGTATTAAAAAAAAAAAAAAAAAAAACTCTTCCTCCTTTGGACTTGGGTCAAGTATTAAAATACTTGTTTAGTTTTTTTTAAGTTAAACCCTGAAGTTTAACACGTTTCATTTTTCAAATCTGAAATTTTTGTATATTTCAGTGTTTTTTTATAATGTTTGAATATGTGATTATACACTTGTTTTCTTCTTATTTCATATTTATGTCTCATATGCATATGTTCTAATGTCATAAATAAGTTTTTCAATACCCTCATTTCCAACATTGCGGACAATTTAACTCCCGCTGGAATGTGATCAGACCTCAGGATGGTTCATCCTCCGGGACCCGAGCAGCCCCAGGAAGTGGCTCGCAGGGGTGCAATTGTAAATAGCCAGAGTGGCCTGCAGGGGGTAGTGGCCTTCTTGAGTGTTCTGATCACAGGAAGGCCTGTCGCGGGCATCGTTTCTTTTAAGTTTGTAAGTCCCTATTTTTGAAAATGGAAATGTCACATAGGTCCCGTCCGTGGTGTTGAAAATTGAGCTGTATTTTTTTTGCATATATAAATATGAAAAGGGTTGTTTTACTTTTAAGAAATTGCATAACAAGTGTTTTTCACATTTTGAATCTTTGTTAAAACATTTGCAAATGTGTATTATTTCAAAAGTTTAAGCATGCATGTTGTTGTTATTGTTGTTGTTTGTTTTTATGTGAGCGTTCACTGTCCTTATTATCATATTCACAGTCATTATCATGATCATGATCGTTAGTGTAATTATCATTAAATGTGTCTATTTTGCATATCATGAATTTCCCATACATTATCAAAGTGTTTTTGCATAGTAATTCATGTTTTGCTATTCTTCATATTTGTAATGTTTATGAATCTGTCGTATGATAATCATTTACTCTAGTGTAATTATGCAAATGTTTGTAAATGTAATCGTATATTGTCAAGGCAAGGATCAAGAATCGACATACTAAAGAATGTTACGGTATGTACTGGTAATCGTAGTCACTTGCACGTGACGAGGTAAAACGGTAACAAATTTTCATGAACTTTTCTTTGAAATGTTTGTGTACCTGAAAGACTTTCAAATTTTTAAGTTACTATGGTAACTAAAGACTTTTGTGCTATGAAAAAAATAGTTAATCTTGTTGTTGTATAGTTATCAAATTGTTATTCATATTGTGTGGTTATTAACATTGTTAAAAAGTTGTTCATTTTTGGAAATTAACCTTGTTATAAGATATTGTGAATTGTTACATTTATGCACGATAATGTTGATTTATTCTTCACTAGTAGCTGTCAAAGTATGATAGTAGGTATACTTATATCTTATGTTGTTCAATATGACCTTTGATATTATTTATATTATTTTGTAATACTTGGTAATTAGTTTCTTTGTAGTACGAGTGTTAAGGGGGGGGGGCGATTGTCAGCATACTCACTACCCTTAACACTCTATAAGCATATATATACATATTGTAATAGGATAATATAGCATGACTTACAGGTTTTTATTTTATTCCAATCTTATCTTATTTCCAATCTCTTTATTTTGTTTTCCTGGTTCCATGGCATATTCCATTTTTTTAATCGGTTACTTATTTGTTTACTTTCGATGTGAACACTTACATGTGCGTTCATGATCGTTTTCTTCCGTCTGATCGCGATTTGCGATCTTCGCAAATCGCAACTTACGAGTAGCCGTATCTCCCTTTCGCAAAGCAGGAACGCAATCGTTCAACTCGGCAGAAGCAAAGGGGGCGTTGCACTCTGGCAATGTCTGGAATCGCGAGGGGTATTTAAAACGGTCAGTTTGTTTTGACTGCCGGTGGTCTGACGATGTTTTGGTCTAGTAAAGGCCGTACATTATTTTAAATTCCAGTTATGGAAGTTTATATTTGTAGTTTGTTTATGTTCTGAAAGATGATGTTGTTTTTTAAAGATGAATCCAGTCTATAGATAGTGGAAAATATCTTTGCTGAACATTTGTTGTGATGAGTTGCTATGATATCCAAGGCTTCTATTTCTTTTGGACATTTGCTGGACTTTATTTTTTCGTCATCATCCGATTTGAAAAAAATCTGTTTTCTTCCAGTTATGCTGTGGTGAGTAGTTCGTTATGTAACCTGTACATGTCAATTTTTCTTTACCTTAGGTCATGCTGTTGGTTTAATTAAGTATTCTTATTGTGTTAAAGTATGACTTTAATTTTTTAGATAATATAATTTCAGAAATTACTTTTTTTTGGTTGGTTTTACCAGATATAATTTCTCTTTGTTTATTATTTCATATATACATATATTTTTATTTTGAGTATGTTTTTTTCTTGAAAAATAAACGTTAGTTTATCTTTTAATTAAATGCTTCTTTACTGACTTTATTACACTACCACAGATTGCCAATACTTATTTCAGGTCATCAATTTTAATTTTTCTATCTCTGCTTAAGTTTTATTTAATTTTAGAACGGTTCTGGCTTCAGAACCGATCACTACTGCAATTAGGCTGAGCAAAATTTGGAGAGATTTTGATCAGAAATGGTAAAAAAAAGCATTTTAATTATATGCGCTCCGCCTCTCCTGCCCTTTTGAAAATTTGATTGGTTAACACCAATCCATTTTAACAAATGAGAGTAACTTTTTTCCTTTCCTTGTATTTCCTTTCTGTTATTGGTTTATAGTAACGTGTTAATATAACCTCCCTTATTTCAAAGTTTGGATTTATTTTTTCTACAATTATTAATAAATTTTAACTAAAATAGTCTTGAAAAAAATCAACGACATCTAATTTTTTGTTTTTATAAAACTAACGCTATTTTTAAGTTATAACTAACTTCCAAAGAAGAAAATTATACATTTCTTTGTATAAATATATTTTTTTCAAGTCCATACAAAACAAGGTAGATTTGATACACATTACAGTAAGCTCCTTTTTAGCAAAAAGGAAATTCTGATAATTTTAAAATATAATTGGAACTTTTGTGAAATACATAGGTAGCATTAAAAGGACAAGGAGCTATATTTGGAATTTATAAATTTCCTTATACAGCTTGCAAAATACATAAAACAAGGGGGAGTGGGGCAGGGGTGTGCAAAGGGAAAACTGCGCCCGGAGTAAAATTCAGTTTGGCGCCCCATTCCCTGAACTTTTTCTTGTGACAGACTAAAAATTACGTTAGTAGTAAAAATTTGGCGCCCCCTAAATTTCGCACCCGGGGCAACCACCCCCTTCGTCCCCCTCTCTATTTCGCACGGCGCTGCAAGGAGTACATTTTGAGGAGGCTTATTCAACACCGCGCCGTCCGAAGGGGGGGGGGGTGGCACCATATTTATACTATCAACATAATTCTTGGGCTGTTACAAGAAAAAGTTGGGAAAGGGCGCGCCAAATTGAAACTTTGCCCCGGGCGCAGTTTTCTCTTCCCTGTGTTTTTGGTACTATATGATACTAGGCAGCCCAATTTCAGTCCAGTATTATTAAGTAAAACAGTAAAAAAAATAAGCATTTTCAGTTCGAAAAACAGTTTTATCAAAAATAAGCAGAAATTAAAGTTAGAAAGTTTTAAAAATTGGTAATTTTAAAATTGTTGATCAACTTGTTTTAAACTTTAAAGAAATATTTTTTAATATTTATTACTTTTGAGGAAAACGATGCACTTTTAACAGTCGTTAAAAATGGGGAATTTATCCTGCGTAATACATTTTATTTTAATATAACATAAAGGTATATTTGCAAAGACAACGAATTGCAAATATTTATCATTATTTATCTATACTAATATTATAAAGAGGAAAGATTTGATTGTTTGTTTGTTTGCATTGAATAGGCTCCGAAACTACTTGTCGGATTTGAAAAATTCTTTTGCCGTTGGAAAGCTACACTATTTCCGGTGAACATAGGCTATAGTCGCCGCTTAAAAGGATAAAAATAAAATGCCGGATAAACGAATCAAAAGCAATTTGAGAAACTAAAGGTTACCTGACCCACTAGACACATGACAATCACTGAAACACATATGAAAATCGTAACTATGCAACCCCCTCCCCCCCCAAAAAAAAAACATTTTAAACTTTTTAGCCCGACCTGATATAAAACCGTGTTTTTTAATTTTTAAGACTATTTAGCAATTACTAAAAAAAGGAAAAGAAATGCTGAAACGCAAATTAATTAAAGTTAAAAACAAATCACGAAATGATTGTTTTGGAGTTTTTAAAAAAGTTATAGCAGATAGTAAATATTTTAAAGAGTAGTGAGCATCAAATATGGAGAGGGAGGATTTTTCTTTTAGGAGGAGTAGTCAAATATTTAAAATTGTAACGTTTTCTACAATTTCAAATGCAGACTTTTTCAATAAGCCTAGTGATAAATATTACTTATTTAATTTAATATAAAATTATAAAGAGAAAAGATTTGTTTGTTTGTTTGAATTGAATTGAATAGGCTCCGAAACTACTTGACGGATTTGAAAAATTCTTTCACCGTATGAAAGCTACACTATTTCTGGTGAACATAGGCTATATTATATTTTCAAAAAAATTAGGGATCCTTATTAAAATGCCAATATTGTAACCCAAAGTGTAGAAAAATGAACTTTAAAAATCTTTACATCGCGTGCGTTGCGAATACTATTGATTATAGAACAAAATAATGTACTACGACTTTGTTAACATGCAATTATCTACAGAAAATGTCGCAACAGCATATGTCTAACTGTTATAGTTATGTCACAATAAGTGTTTTTTATTTAAAAAAATAATTAAAATGCCGTTTCTATAAAAGCTCTTTATTGTTACTTTGGTATTGATTCTTATCAAAATAAATTACTTCAAGATCAAGACTGATTTAATGGTTGCTGTTTACCCCGCTCGACTAGGCTGCATCAAAATGTGTGATGTAGGCATCACTGGGGCACGGAAGGGGAGTCAATGTCAGAGACGGCATTTTAATTATTAGGTTATGAGTGTTAAAGATGAAAATAAGGAATTTTGCTTAGTGGCCACTGGCCGGTAAGTTATCTTTTTTTAGTAGCCAGTTATTGGCTAGTGAGAATGATTTCTTTAGTAGCCAGTAAGTACATTTATGTTACTGAATATTTAATTACAATATATATAAGAACTTAGACTAAATAAGTAATATATGGACTAGTTAAAAATATTTTAATTTATATTGTTTGGAATAAACTTGAGATACTGATTTCAAATCTTTTTTAAAATTAACAGCAAAGTTATATGTAACATGCATATGTAGTTAGTTACCAAAGTCCAACTTTGCTTAGGTACTTGCGTAGCTAACGACATAAAGAAACCCTAACCCTCTTTTTTGTAATTATTTGTCTTGAATTAAGATGTAACACTCCCCCCCCCCCCAAAAAAAAAAAAAAAAAAAAAAAGTTTATTTATTAACTAGCAGGTTTGATTAAAAAAAAAAAGACTGAAATTCACAACAAATTTTCTAAAAAATAAAATGGGGGGGAGGGCTCCCATGAAAATAATATTATATGTTTTTTTCCACAATTCTTTGACGTAATATGCATTTTTTTGTTCTTTTTTTGCGATCTTTTGGTAAAATTTTCGGTTGTTTTTGCGACTTTTTAACGAAAATCGCGTTCGTTATCATGACTTTCTGAAGGTAATGGCGATTTTTATCGCGACTTTTTGGACGGTATTCGTGTTTGTTATCGCGATTTTTTGACGTGTTCGTCCGTTATCAAGATTTTTTGACAGTATTCGCTTTTTTCGTGTTATTTTTTAAATTTTATTATTATTATTATTTGTTATACATTTTGCGTTTGTTTTTACCCTTTTTGACGAAAATCATGTTCGTTATCACGATTTTTTGACGGGACTCGCTTTTTTTTTTTTTATAAAATTCGTTTTTTGCGTTCGGTAACGCAATTTTTTGGCGGTATTCGCATTTGTTATCGTGACTTTTTGACGGTATTCGCATTTTTTTGTGTTTCTTTGATAAAATTCGCGTTTTTTTCTGTTTGTTTTTACTTTTTTTGACAAAAACCGCATTTGCTTTCGTTGATTTTTTGACAAAATATGCGTTTTTTTTTTACTGTAATTTCTTATTTTTGCAATTCTCTAATGATATTTACAGTTCTTTCACCTTTCTTTGACGATATTAGCGATTCTTTGACGATATTTGCAATCCTTAGACGATGTCTTTTCATGATACTTACACAAAATTCAAGTTTTTGCATGATCTTTTTTCGAAATTTGGGTTTTTTTTCAATTTTTTGTCAATTTTTAGGATTTTTTTCTGAGATTCTTTTCACAAAACACCTTTTGGAGAATCCTGTATTTGGCCGGTACTTTGCATATTTTTAATCGCCAGTTTTTCACATTTTGTCGCCTAGTGGCGACTGGCGAGTGCTTATTTTCATCTTTAATGAGTGTGTGTGTAAAAATTTATAACTTGAAATTTTTCTTAAATATCCGTGAGAAGTCGGGGCGGGCTGCTATAATCTATATACATAAAGCAAAATCGTGTTAGTTACACCATTTATAACTCAAGAACGGATGGATCGATTTTTATGAAATTTTGTATGGAGGTATCTGACACCTTAGATTAACATATAAGCTATTTTTTATCCGACTACCTAAAATGAGGGTAATGTTTTTAGTAACTGAATTTAATGAGATGAAGTGGTAGAAACAATTTGCGGTGTCAGTAGTGGCGGGGGACTGGGCGACTTGCTCTACCCGAAGAAAAGCGAGGGCGGGCCACTAGTTATAGTATAAAAATAAAAATAATGAAACTGTAAGGCAAAATATAGCAATTTTTTTAAAGTCTGCTATTCAGCAAATTTTACTCTCTAATACTTTTCAGAATTGTTTCTTCTTTGGAGTTTTTGTCGACGTTCAACTAATGCAGCTTCTGTTGAGCAGAAGGCTTTTGCATGTTCCAAAACATCATAGTACAAAGTATCGTGGACAAGATTTGTCGAGATATTTACAAACTTTACAAGTTCGTATATATTTAATGGGTGACAATTCAATATAACATTGTAAAACTTTTAGACGATTTTGCAGTTTTTAGCAGTTTTTGTTTGTCCTGGTACAAGGGCAGATCTGGAGACTCCTCAAAAAAAAAGATGGGGGGGGGGGACTTTTCAGAAATTTGGAGATTCCAATCCCACCTGCAGCTTGTGTCGGGACAATTTTTTTCATTGTGAGTAGGATCGGGGCTAATTTTTTTCGTTGCAGGGCGGGTTTCGGTCCAGTTTAATTTCATTTTTTACTGTTGTTCTGGTTAAATACTTTTTTTTTTTTGCGAGTCGTGTTTGGGTAAGGTTCAATTCTACTTTCCGCTGCAGGTTGGGTTGGGGTCCGGTTCTCTTTCTTTATTGCTGCTGGTTGGTATTGGGTCTGGTTGATTTCTATTTTGTATGTGTGTGTGTGTGTGGGGGGGGGGGGGTTGAGTTGAGTACTATTTTATTGACGCTGGTTTGGTTTCGGTCAAGTTGACTTCTTACTTTTTTGCTACTGGTCGAGTGGATTTTTAAGTTTTTCTTGTGGACCGAGTGGAATTCTACTTTTTATCTGCTTTTCTCTGCATTCTTTTTTGTTGCTGTAGTTGTTTTGGGGTGAAATTAATTTACACTATTTTGGATTCTGATCTGATTCATAGTGGATTTTCAATCTCGCAAGAAGGATTCGATTCAACCCCATATTTCAAATGAAAGTCTAAATATTTTCTCCGTTATGGAAGAAAATAGTTTAAAGGAGTATTATAAAAGAAAATATCGAAGACACTATAAAATGAAACTATATAAATGCCATAACAGACTTTTTCAAATAGTTAATTATGAATATTTAAGATTTTACATTTAAATTTACATGTTAACACTGCTGTACGCAAGTGTTAACATGTACATTAAAATATCCGTACGGAATGTCTCGAATAGAAGATACCTCTATTTAACGAACACTTTTCAACAATTTAGCCATCTCTCTTTGGTTGACTCCGTTATGAGTATATATTAGATATTTATTTTCTATATAAAAGATAAAATTGATATTAGAAATATAAATGTCGACATTTAATAATTCCATTAAAACATGGATTGTTTTTCTTTCATTTCGATTCTAAATTGACAAAAAAATTTTTGGTCGGGTTTTGATTTGATTTCTAATGGTATTTTCGGGTTCGGATCGGAAGCAGGGCAATACGCTCAGGGGTCAAATAAATTTTTTTGTCGAATATTTGAAAAATGAAGTTATTTTAAATGCAATTCTTAGAGGAACGCTCTTTTCTGATTCAAGGGGGGAACACGAGAATCCTCAAGGGAGAGCGATTTCAAGATTTGGAGGTTCGGGCAGGAGGTGATGTTTTTCATTGCTGGTGGAGATTATTTCTAAATTTTGCAGTGAGTCGTGTTCGAATCGGCTTGACATTTTTGCTGTGGGTCGGATTTGGGTCAGTTTGACCTACATTTTTTCAAATTCGGTTCTGTTCTGGATAAAATTTCACTTCTGAGAGTAGCACTCAGGTTGATTGATTGGTTGTTTGAATGGGGTTTTATGGCGCAAAGTTACATCAGGATATGCTGCGCAAAGAACAAGGTGGGGATTCGAGTTAATTAGAAAGTTTGGTTAGAGATTTTTTTTTTTTTTTTGAGTTTGTTTTTTCTAGTAGGCCGGATAGATTTTGCTACGGACCAAGTTTGAGCAGGCTGACTTAGGAATAGGTTTTGCACTAAAGAGCAAATACTAGATTTTTTTTCTCTATAAATTATAACATTCAAGTTGAAGATCTAAAACATATCTTTTAATTCTATTAAAATACATGAACTCATTTTCTTTCATTTCAGTTTCAGGTGTTCGGGTAAGGGCTCGATTTGACATAATTTGTAATTTTTGGGTTCGGATTGATATATTATGGGTCGGGTTGACTTTAAACGTTTCGGATTCGGGACATTTCTTCTTTTAGATTTTTACAAATTCGGATCTAGTATAAACTGGTTGATGACTGAATTTTTCAATAGATCAGACAATTTTTTATATGAAAAACTATATGTTTGAATATTGACGAGTACATTATATATATTCATTTTTCTACTTAAACAAAAATAAAAATTATTGATATAATTATATGGAATACCTTTCCCAATTTCCTTCAAATATTAGATTGATTTTGTTTCATTTTGGATTTATTGATCTGTTTTGTATCAGGCTATTCGGTACTGAATCAGATTTTTTTTTTTTTAGCGAGCTTGGGTTGGGTTAAAATTGAATTGCTTTTTGAGCCTGGGCATGGAAATTTAGGTTCGGGCAGACCTCTAAAAGAACGAAGTCCATGCCAAGCCCGAAGTGGAAGAAAAAATATAGTGTGGTCAAGTTTTGCAGAAAAAAAGTAAGATCCGAACTCGGAATGGTTTCCGAAAGAGTAAAGACTTGACTAGAGGTTTGGATGGGCTGGATGTTCCAGTCTCGCCCCGGCCCGGCCCGAATGAATGTTATTTTGGCCCGGCCCGGTATAAAACAAAATATTCGGCCCGAGCCTGGCCCACTCGTTTACACTTTTACATTTCTAGGCCAGGCCTGGCCCGTACAGAAATCAGTTAAAACAGTCCAAGCCGAAATCGGCCTGCATCTTTATTTCAAAACAAAATCAGATTTTTATCATACAATTAAGATTTTTTAAAGATTACTGCATTCATATTTATTAGATGATTTTATAGAAAATTTTTACTGACAATGCACAATAAGAACATTAAAGATTACTTAGGTTCTTAGACTTTCAACATTCAAATAAAGATGCACTGAAAAATTAATATGGTTTAAAATAAAAGAAAAAAAAAGGAAGTTAAAATTATCATAACTTTTGAAGCTGTGTAATAAAAAGTACATTTATGAAAATACTTCTTTATCATTTTATCAAAGATTTTCTCAAATTTAGAGGCGCTATTTTTTATGCATTTCTGATTTCATTTCTTTTTGGAAACACATGAGTTTAACAGGTGTTTTTATTCAGAAACAATGTAATGGAATGGCGTTGTCCATTTTTTGATACAAGCAAATACAATGCGCAACACACTATATAAAACGCTATTTTTCATGATATTTATGAAAATATTGTGAAAATTAGCGTTTTGAATCGAATTTCCCGAAGCGACAACATGCAAAAGGAGAAAAATCTGAAACCAAATGACAAGAATCTCTTATACCTCGACAAGTTTATACAAATATCTTATTTACCAAAAATGAAATATGCTGTTCGATTCCAAATCCCTTCAATAGTCAGGCTTGTCAATTTTGTGCCTTTATAATTAAAAATTAGTCAGAAAATGTGTCAAACTTTCGTGTTGTTCAGAAATGAATTTAAAAAACACCAAGGAGTATATTTCCAAAAAGTATCTTAACAGTACGTTAATAGTTTTTATCCCTTTTACAAAAAATGTTGTCTGCCCTATACGTCTTACGAATAATTAAGTCTAGTTCTGACCCCGACTATATGTAGAAAAACAGCGCAAACCTGATCTTGGCCTGGCTCCAGTTTGCCAAAAAATTATTAAACCCGTATAGACACAAAGCAACTGTCCGATGCTGATTTCTATGCTGTACACGTTACATTTATGTATTGATATTGTTAAACTAGTATCTACTCGTGACGCACATTTATACTTATGGTCGTTAAACCCATATTCATTGAAAATAGATCTCATTTTAGCGTTTTTGCCGAAATCTTTATAACACGCCGGCAGGCCTGTTAAACTTTTTTATCGGACTGGCCCATACGGCCTGTTTATTTTTTTGCCAGTCTGATACAGATCTCTAGACCTAACCAAGCCCTAGTCTCATGAGTTAAAACTGGCCCGGCCCAACCCGGGCAGTGACAGCTTCGTCGAGTCCGATCAGGTCGCACTGTTCTCAATCTTAAACACGATTCATTTATCCTGTGGACATCTAATATCATTTTGCAGACCCTTCATTGGGATCAAAGGGGGAGGGGGCGATCGCCCCATCGCTTCTGGTATTCATCATATTGAAATCTTGCTATTGAATTGCATCTTTTTATATGTCGACAGATGGTTCGTGGGAATTATTACATTGTTCTGCAATGAATAATAAATTTTGAAAGAAAACTTAATTGTAAAACACTGTAACATTAATAAAGCTAGACTGAAAGTGTGATATCTTCCTTAAGAAAAGAAAAGAAAAAAAAACGAATAGTGAAAAAGAAGAGACTTTAAGTGATAAAAAAAGCAAGGACGGCGTTAAACAGATGACCAATTTCAACAGGTTTAATTTGATTATATATATAAATGGAATGTTTTTATGGAAATTCTTTTTAACAGAGAGTATACACAAAACAGCATTTCATTGCATTTCATGCTCAAAGTAGTGAACATAATTTAAATACGCTAGGAACAGTTTTTCTCCGAAGAGCTTTTTACAACCGAATTCTTTTGTGTAACTCTGTAATTGAATGGCAAATGTTTTTCGCCAAATATTATACCGCAAGCATTCTTAAGTCCATTTTAGAAGTTTGTATAAATTTCATTGTTTGTAAAAAAGTAACATTATTACAACAACAACACGCGAAAGATTTTTAGACCATAATATAATAGATTACTATGTAGATCCTCTGTGTGTATACTATAAGTGCTATACATGACATATTTTTTTATAATTGTCTTCCAGAGTACCTCAGTAATGTATATGAATTTCATTACTTTTAAATTAGTATGGCGCTCCTTGAAACACCGCAAATGATTTATCTACATAGACCATAATGTAGCGGAATAATTTTGAGTGATCCTACACATTTCTTATGTTTCTTCGATTTTTTAAAAAAGTGTTTAATTTTTTAAAAGTAATTTTTGCTCCTTAAAAAAACTTTGTTAGTGTTATGCAGAATTTGCAAAAAGTCCTTAAAAATATTTAAGTTTTTTGTTATTTATTAATTGGAGGTGAAAATCTGAGTTCTCTGAAATTCTGATTTAGAGAAATAATTTATATCACCCTTGCCTCCCCCCCCCCCTTGTATCAAAATTTCGTTCCCGCCTTTTGTTCTCATCACAGCCTTCAATATTATCCCTTCCAGAAGTATCACTTCGCTGTTTTGCTGTCTATCTCACTGTATTCATGTTTACACAATATAGCCACTTTGTTGTAACAATAAAAAATCTATCACAAAAACTCCTCCCCACTAACTAAAAATGAGATTTTTCCCTCTCATCCTATTAGTAAATGCCTAGAATTTATTCATTGAAACTTTCCCCACATTTAATTATTTTTTAAACCCATTTGTTAATGTTTTAAAAGGAAAATAAAAGTAAGTCATTTAAAAAACTTCTCCATCACACATACACACCAAAATAAATAATTAATAAATTGTTTCTCCCCCCCCCCCCCAGCTCACAAATTTTAAACTTTTAAAGTCATCGATTTTTCTAAAACTTTTACTGTAATAATAAATAATCAATCATAGTTTTACTCTTAACCCCACAAAAATTGATGTTTTCTCCCTATTTCTCCTTACCAAGTATATAAAATTTAGTCTTTAAATATCTTTATTTTTGTGTTTAGCCATATTTGTTGATCTTTAGTCATATAAAGTAAGTCATCTAACAAATTCCCTTCACCCCCCTCCAAAATAAATGTATAAATACTTTTCATTTTTTCCTTCTGAGAGATCTCCAACATTTATATTTATATAAATGAAATTTTAAACCAATTATTTATATGATTTACGATATTCGAACGAAATGTGGTAATTCAGTATAAAAACCTTTTTCTAAATTTAAAGGGGGGGTTAGCTACCCTTTCTCCCCCTATACTTATTCAATGAATTCTTAAAAGTAATCGCCCCCAGGAGGATACCTTCTTTAAATATTCACGGGCTTCCTAACCCAAGGCATCTGAATGATCTTTCTCTTTTCTTTTTCCTCTGATTTCTATTGTTTTCCTTTTTTCTTTGTTTCACTCTCGTTGTGGTTTTTTTCCCGGAGGTGAGGGCAATTTGCATGAGCCGATATCACTCTGTATATCGATGGAGAATTGTAAACCACCCACGTGTTTGCTGTGTGTAACGTCTTGTGTTTGTAGGAAACAGTAGAAGTTAACCGGATTCAAATGCAACCCACAATAAAAAGTAAAAAAATAAACCCGACCAGCAGCAAAAAATAGAAGCGAACCGGACAACAAATTTTGTAAAATGATCACGGAGAAAACACGAATTTCTTCAAAATATCGTGAAACAGATTCACATTTTGTACAAAAATTGCAAAAAAGAACGAGCATTTTACCAAAGAATTCACCCCAATAAATTCGGATCAACCCGAACCTTTCTCAATAAAGTAACAAGTAAGAAAAATCATGCGTTAAGCATTGATTATGAAGCACTTTCCAACACTTAATGAAATCTTTAACAAAACTTTGTTATTTAGGGAAATAATGGTGTATAGCCAAATATACCCAAATATGTATTCCAGTACTTTTGAACAGCTCTGTATTTCATATGTCACTTGATATAATGGGAAAATTTAGTTTAGCAAGAAAATACCCAGTAGTTTGAAATTTATTTTTCAGCATTTCATACTATCAGATGGAAACATACGTGAATACTTTTGTTCAGCCCTGTAGTTTACATTGTACTTTTATCACACGTCAGCATTAGGCTAAAATTTATTGTAAACTAAAACATTTTTAAAACAACTGAAATCACATTCTCATAAATTATCATTCTTAGGCGTCCATGTAACCTAATTCTTTGCGTGGCCCTGTATATCCTTTTATCTATATTCTGCAAACATTTCTCAGTAAATTGAATGAAGCTCAGCGTAAAAATGCATAGCTTATTTAAGAACCACGTTTAAATAATTTATACTCATATTCAGTAATGTTGGTGAGCTCTTTTGGGTAGCCCTGTATATCAACTATAACATTTATACACACCATATAATGCGCATATTTTTAGCGAAATATAAACTCGCATATCATAATTAAAATGCATTTCATCCCTCTATCAGCCATCATCGGACACATATACGGTACTTCGGAAAGAATATACTATTTGAAATCTTTTGTATGGCCCTGTAAATGCCATTCAAATTTGTATTTCATATTATGCAAGACAGTAGCGTATAATTTATATTAAGCTTCAGTGACATATATCTATTTTATTATACATGAAACAGCTTAACATATTTAAAATATGCCACATACAATTCCCCCCTTTTACCATTATGTAATGGAATTCTTTTGTGTGGCCATGTAAATGAATAATAGCTACATTTTCACCTTATATTTTATAGAATGCATATTTTAATATGTTTGACAGGGTATAACATCTTTAAAATTCCTTTGAAACGATTTTTCCATATAGGCCGTAATGTAATGGGAAACTTTTGATTTGCCCTGTAGATAAACTAATCATGGTAGAAACTTCATTTTCAATAGGGTAAACGTCAATAACGTACTAAAATTTCATGGCAATCTGAGTATATTAACGATTTTTCCCCATAGGCTGTAATGTAATTTGAAACTTTGATTCGCCCTGTAGATAAACTAATCATGGTAGAAACTTCATTTTCGATAGAACTTGCGCTAGGGTAAACGTCAATGACATCCTAAAATTTCATGGCAATCCGAGTATCTAAACGATTTTTCCCCATGGGCCTTAATGTAATGGAAAACTTTTGATTCTCCCTGTAGATAAACTAATCATGGTAGAAACTTCATTTTCAATACAGTTCGTGCTAGGGTAAACGTCAATAACGTCCTAAAATTTCATGGCAATCCGAAATATTAACGATTTTCCCCATATGTGCGCCGTAATGTAATGGGAAACTTTTGATTCTCTCTGTAGATAAACTAATCATGGTAGATACTTCATTTTTAATAGGTGTTGTGCTAGGGTAAACATCAATAACGTATAAAAATTTCATAGCAATCCGAGTATATTTACGGGAGTTAGAGCACGGACAGACGGCCATCCGGCCAGACAAACCGAATGCATAAGCACCTTTCAACTTTGTTGGAAAGTGCTAAAAACCAAATCCTAAAGTGTCCCAAATGCGCTAAGCGCTGCTAAAAAGTAAAAGTCAACCAGATTAAAAACAAAATGTAGCAGTCAACAAGACCCAAATCTAACAAAAAAAAAAAAAAAAAATCAGAAATTAACTCGAACAGCAGCAAAAAGTCGAAGTCAACCCGACCCAATCTCGACCCAAGTAGGAATTAACCCAGACAGGAGCAAAAAATGGAAGCCAACTGGACCCAAACCCGACCCACAGCAAAAAAAAAAAAAAAAAAAAAAGACCCACATAAAAAAAATGAGCTCCGAACCGTACATTACACTGGAGTATCCAAATTTCTAAAATCCTCTCCCCCCCCCCCCCCCCCTTGAGGACTCTCAAGATCAGCCCTTGGTCTTCGCCTCCCTTTATATCAAAATTTCGCTTCGCCTTTTGAATCTGTCACAATCTTCTAAATTGCACCTTAAAAAAATATAATTTCGTTTTGTAGTCTACTCCACAATACCCATATTTCTAGCATATAAGTCACTTTAGTATATCAATAAACAATCAATCACAAAATTTTCTCCCCCTCCCCACGACTGAAATTAGGATTTATCATCCTGTTCCTTTAAGTGCAGAAAATTTCGTTCTTTAAATAATTCCCACTTTTATTATTTTTTTAAACCGATTTATAAATATTTTGAAAGGCAAATAAATAATAAGTCATCTAATAAACATCTCCCCCTACACACACACATGAAAATAAATAAATAAATAATGTGCTTATTTCTTTTTTTTCCCCAGCTCACAAATTTTAAACAAACACAAATTCCACCATTTTTTGAGGGGGGGGGGCATTGCACTATTTTCTCCCCTACCCATATCTCACTAAATTTAAAATCTTTGAAAGTTTTTTTTTGTTTTTTTTCCATAGGTTTATACATATTTTATTCTAAAAATAAATAATTAATCCTAAACAACCCATAAATATCGTTGTAGACCCCCCCCCCTCGTTCTTTTGAGGTACACAAAATTAAAAATCTTTAAAACACTTCTAAGTTACATTTTTCATCCTATTAATAAATATTCAAGAAGGTAAATAAGCTGTCATCTATAAAACTGTCGTACTATCTCTCCCCCCCCCCCTCCCCAAAAAAAATCTGTTTTTTCCCTCTACTCCCCCCCCCTTCTCAACTTACAAAATTAAATTCTTTCTTTTTTCTCTCCATATTTTAATAAAAAAAATAATTAAAACCTGAAATCCTCCTTCTGCACAAATAATTAAGTCTTTAAATATGTTTAATATATTTTTTTAAGTGCTAATTATAAATCTCTGCTAACTATAATATTAACAAAATTTTTTTAACTATGTAGGAAAGTGTTAAAAATAAAGCGATAGATATGCATTAAATTCTACACAAAACACATGTTTACATTTTTGCGTATTGTGTTTGTGCATTTCTTACAGTAAAATATCTTTAGAGAGATATTTAAATAAAATATTTTTAATAGATTTTCCATTAATGTGCAAGTAAATTTTCACAACTTTTCGCAATTATTTCCTTTCTATTAGCTCAGAATTGAACCACTAAACATAAATACCAAAATTACCCGAGTTTTCGGTTGAGTTGAGTAAATCCATAAAAAAATGAAACAGCACAATATATCGGATCAAAACAAAAACCATTCTTAACTGACTGTATCATTTAAAAAACTGCTTTCAGAACCCCCCTCCTCCCTCCTATAGACTTTACTGCTATGTCAGTGCTCAAAATTAAAAATTGTTAGAGCTCCTTGCGTTATTTATATAATGCTTGTAAAAATCATCAAGAATCTAAATTTTCTTCCACCTGAAATATTGACAAAATATTTTGCTTTATTGACTTAACATCACACAAAGTTTTTAAAATTTGCTACACTTTTTCTGTCACATTTGTCACTACAAACAATAATAAATTATGTATTATGTCTATAAACGACTAGGCTGGGATTAACACCTATTTCTCCTTTCTTCAAAATTTCTATTTCCTTTTCGCCCTTGCTTGCTTGCCTCTCCGCAAAAAATAAACAATGTTTAAATATTTAAATTTGTCTAAATATTTTTCTCATAATTTTATGAAGTATTTATGACTTTAACCTTCAGTGCTATTTATCTTGATAAGTTTCGTATTCCAAAAAGAATCCCTCCCCCTTACCCCCTCCCCCCCAAAATAGTTATTTAAACTACTTGTACCTGATATCCCCCTCCCCATTCAATATTAATTTTTTATTTATTTATTTATTTATTTTTTTATTTTTTTGTGATTGCGTTAAGTAAATAAAATAGTTTTTATTTTATAGTAATCTATCTAAATTAATTATTTGTTTATTTTCTGAAAATCAAACCATTTTAATTTTGGAACGCTAATCATAAAGAGATTGAAATTCTTTTGAAGCTCGACATCATTGCATTTACCCAAAGTAATGGGAAATCAGTTGAAAAAAATCCTTTAAACATGAAATCGGCTAGAATTGCGCACCTTTGAAGAGAAAAATCATCGCAGATAATTGGTTAAGAGCATTCTATTTCCTAATTGGATGATTGCATGTCAATCAAAGTAATTTTAGCCCATCCTTCGAATCCGCTGAAAAATCGAGTCGCCATCTTGAATTGTCTTGTCTTGTGACTAGTGTGTCCTCTTAAGCTTTCCAGACGATTTGTAGTTCTATTCATGAAGCACAAAGTTTCATTTTGGGCAAAAAGTACCCATTCATCGTGGATACTATGCCAATTGTCTATATAGTAGCTTGATAGTTCTTGAATATTCAGTGAAATTAATTCACTGAAGTGAACATTGTATGCTTCTCTGGACTGCGCATAGGCAAGATTTGTAAAAATCTCTAAAATCTTCTCTCTTCTTGTGCGATCAAGATTTGGAACTTTTTCAGCAATTTCTCGCTTGAATGTTCTCAAGGCATGAAATAAGCATATTGAAAGTCTGGCAGAAGGAAAATTGTCTTTAAAAACAATCCTGTCAGCAAAATCTTTATCGCCAATCATTACTTGGATCTTGTCCCAATCGCTGTTGCATTCCTTAAAATATTTCAGCATTGTTCCCACACACAATTTGCTCTCTGACTTTACGATGAACACTGCTACAATCTCACTCTCACCATTGCCATCAATGGCCAATAAAATAAATAGAGGAAGCTTTGAACTATTCAGTTTGTACGTTGCATCAAATATCACAACTTCCGGAAATTTGCTGAATACCTATTTCATTCTTTCATCTTGAAAAAATACTCCTATGAGATCCTTCGTTGTTTCCTCATATGCAATTTTTACAACAGCTTCAGGAATTTTTTTCATTTCCTCGACAAGTTTTTCAAGGTCTGTTTCATTGCTGCAGTTAGTTTTTCTCAATTTCGTCCCCAGATTGTGGAGCTGCTTGAGAATGACTGGCTTCCCACCTCTTTGCGCCATCAAATGGGCCTGCAGTTTCTTTTTGTTTCCTCCCGTCTGTAGCACCAACTCTGCTTCTCTCAATTCATCTTTTGTCAAACGCAGTTGTTCAGGGAGATGGAGAAACCTATCCTGTGAAAGCGTATGATTTGTATGCTGAGGACTAAATTCCTTTACTACCAGCACACCCTGCTTTGATGCCAATTTCAATTTAAAACTGCAGCTAAGCTTTCCACTGCAGACATTTGGCCTCACACCTTTTGCCTGTGACACATGGCGCTGCTCACCTTTCTTGCACACATATATTACATACTGATAAAGGAGCTTCTCGCGGTATTTGTGACCTTCCGGCCATTTATCAGACTTTGATTTCACTAGCACAGCAAAATGTTCCTTCTCATACTTTTCCTTTGCAGATTCAAATTCCGAAAAAGATGAAAATGTATTTCCCAGCTGAAATGGTGAATGATTCGGCACTTCATCATTCGGTAGCTCATCTTCCAAATTCAAAACATCCTGAGCCGAGTTCCGTTCCTGGTCGTTACCGTGCGGTGCAATTTCCGGGTCATCATTCAAATTCCGATCCATAAAATCATTAGTCGTATTTCGGTCCAAGTCGTCATCGTTTAGCCCTGAAAAGAGCTGTTGATTGTTAAGAAAATCTCCAGGCATGATATAAAAAATATCTGGAAAAGCGAAAAATGAAAACGTGGCGGGCATATGCTAGTTCCTCAAACAGGGGGGAAGGGAAAACTAACGAATCCATCTAGGGCTGGCCCCGTGCCGTTCTCCGAACAATCAAAGAAAGGGGGGAATAGTAGAAGGAGGGTGTATGACAGTGCAGTACATTCAAACTTGCTGTTTGCCCTTGAAACAGAAGGGTGGGGGACGCATGCTTTAAGCATTTGACAGTGTGCAAATGGGATTTATTATTGCAAAAGGTCTCCCCTTTTGTCTTGTGTTAGGTGACAGGTATTTCCTCGAAACTAATTACATCTAGGAGTACAAAGATCGACCACCCACTTTTTAATGGAAAAACAAGCACAGAAATTTCTGATAACAAGAGAGTTGTGACAAAAATGTTACACTTATTTTTTTTAACTATACTTTATCATTGATATTCATAATATTTATCCATTATTCTTTTAATTAAAGCATAAAATATGGATCATTTTATTGATCAGGGAGTTAATTGCTTTAGAAATTTTTTACACTTGGATGATATTTGGTATTTTAAAACGAAATAAATAAATGAAAACAAAATTTAACAAAAACAATCTAATTTTAATAATAAGAAGAATATTATTACATCTTCTTCAGGCTATTTATTGAAAGGCTTTAATAATCTAAATCTGCCAAGAATAAGAATGAAATCTAGGTAAAATCTTGAAGCCTAGATTGTCAAACACTTTTCATCAATTGCAAGGGGTTTTTTTTTTTCTAAAAAAAAAACAAAGCGCCATAATAACAACACGCTAAATTTTAAATATTCCTCTTAAATGTTATTTTATATTGCTCTGAAAAATTATCATTCAAACAAAATTTTAATTCATGATTTTATTAATTATAACATAAAATAATATTGTGATAATAACCGGAGGAGTAATGTTTTTAGAAATATATAAATTTTGATATCTTTCAATTGTTCAAAAATGTTGAAAAGCGTAAAAAAAGATTAATAGAAAAAAAAATTCCATGAAGTTAAATTGTGCTTCATAATTTCATTTAAAATTTAGATTAAACTGCATAAAGTAAAAGATAAATCTAATTGCATAAATTGCAATCTATTTAAACAAAAAACCTAATTGATAAAAAGAAGAAAGAACTACGTCTCGCTTAAATTCTGAAACACCTAGCATTAACGAACAAATTGTTGTTGAAAATTTTCATGTTTTGAGATATAAAAAAAGTAAGCAAGCTGATTGTCTTCACTGATACACTATGATATTGTTCATAAATGCCTGCAAAACTTCTGTTTCAATGGCAATGCGTATGTGTAAGAAGGACATTTTAAAAATGTTACATAAATTATTAAAATACACAATTATATAGGATTATTTTTTTAAATATAAACTAAAATTTTATTATGTTTATTCATGTATAAAATAGCTGAAAAATACATAACAAGCAATTACTCATACTCGTAGATGTGGATGTTACTACACTTAAACTGTTGTTTTCCTTATATAATTAATACACTGTCATCACACACCATATACCATTCTGAAAGTTGAACTAGAAAATGCATAAAAAGATAAACAGGGTTCGATTTATGCAAGGGCATGGGTCACACCCCCCCCCCTTTCAGCCCTTCCATGAGAGTAATCAGTATTTTCATTAAAATTGTCAAAAGATTCAAATTAGCCAAAAGTGTATCAAATTCCTACATTTTCAAACATTTAGAAAGGTAGATAAGTTTCCCTCATTCCAAAATTTATGCAAAGAACAAAGTACATCATTAGAAAACTAATGGCTAAAATTTTATTACAACAACTTAGTATTCTATTGTTTTCAAAAAAATTCCATACCGAAGTTTTCTTGTAAGATGTCAAGTTGAAATCACTATTTATGACTAATTTTGAGCCGTTTCTTTTGATATATTATAATATACGTAGATAAGCAAATTAAAAGTTTGCAAAAAGATACTGGTGGCAACCAATCTATCATTTTTTTTATTATTATTATCCTACTATTAATTTTTCTTCAAAATTGTGACCATCTTTTTGGGATACGTGAATTGTACCGTGGGCAAAATTTATGAATAGATACAATATGCATGAAGTTTAGTGCGAGCTATTTTTCTTTTATTCATAAAATTATTCTGTAGATAGAAAGAAGCCCGTCCCCTTTCCAGAATGATGCTAGACCACCCCCCCCCCCTTTGCCATAGTTTTAGTCGGGCCTAGGTAATAAAAACTCTCAATGCAATAATTTATTCTAATTCTTTTGACTATCTTTGTTTATGATTTGCTGATTTCCCACAAAATACAATTTTCTATATTTTTTTCGATTGGAAAACGCAACTAGTTTTTACTGTATCAGCATTATACATTTGAAAACTCTATTCCGGAAATTACAATACATTATTCTAATTCGTTTATGCTAGGGTATCAGCGATCTTAATCAAATGACTTAAATCAGTGATTTTAATGAATTGATTTTTTTAAAACCATTGATTAAAATCATAATTATCCTAAATGTTTAAAAAGCATAGCTGCCAAGTCTCTATTTTTTGGCTTAGAAATATTTAATAGAAATGTTTACCTTGATAAATCGGCAGATTATGACGATTTGAAATGGTAAAATTTACAATAAAAATTTTCTGGGTAAAATAAAACAGGAGATGTTGGCAGTTATGAAAAAAGAATAAAAATGTAATAAAATCTAAGATGAATGTAGTTTGGTAAAAATATATAGGTAGTTTGCCTTATAAATAGAGAAAAATAAGCTTTATATAATTATTTTTAAGATTAATTGTTCCCCAGATTTGTCAATATAAGTACAATAAGTTTGTAAACAGTGAGTCTTTTACTGGAACAAACAGTTTTTCATTTAATATAGATATTTAAATCTAATATAATTTGCAATGTCATAATTTCCTTTAAGGATGCATTGGAAAAAACATTTATCTACCCTCAACGGCTCAAATTTTTCTGACACATTTTCATACTCATTTGTAAAAGTAAAAACATGTGTGAGAAGGCTATCCGATTTTATTTATCTCTCAATTAGAATTTGAGTTATAAATAATTATGTTCTCAGTTTCTCAGTATGACCACTTTTTTCGTTCACGAACTCTCACTTCGGAATATTCGGTTCAAAACGCCAACTTTGACAGCATTTTAGAAATATTTTCTGCATTTATCAAAAAATCGACAACCACGACACATTATGTAGCTTCTAAATAAGAGAATTTTCAAGTTAAATGCGTTTGAGAAAAAAATGAATTTAAAAATAAATCAGAAAATAAGCAGTTTGGATTGAAATACACCCTTAAGGGTGTTTTTAACTGCTCCGCTCAACAAGCGCAAAACGTTTTGACACATTTGCAAATTCATTTTTTAACAGAAATATATGAAATTGGAATGCCTGACTATGGAAGCAATTTCGAACCAAACTTATTTTTCCATTTTATGATAATTAAATTACCTATCCAGTTCTAAGCTATTTCCATCACTTAATTACCCGTTTTTCTCCTGCTTTTCGACCGGTTTTTCTGCTTTCATCTGTAAATGTGTTCAAAAGTGTCAACTTTGAAAGCTAGTTGTAAAAAATCTATTGTGTTTAAAAAAAAAAAAAACACAGAAAATTGAGTGCAATTAGACAGTTTCTGAATAATAACAACACCTGCTAGTTTCATGCATTTCCGAACAAAAATAAATCAAAGCATGTGTCACAAAGTTGCTTTTTTTGATTTAAGAACAACCTTAAAAGGCTTGAGCTAATCCTATTGAAGAAATTTATAGCGATATCTCGGTTGCAAGTCAGTATTTTTAATTTTTTTTTCTTTGGATAACTGAGATTGATCTGAATAACAGATTTTTACTTTTTCGATTTTGACTGCAGTTTTTTTTTATTATTTAATTTTTTTTGTGAAGATGCTTTCATTTAAGAAAGTGGCCTAATTAAACATATTTTTAAACAAAACTGAAAAAATAAGAAATGGTTTTGGTACAGATTGATCTCAGTTATCCAAAGAAAAAAAGGTCATTATAAAAAAAAATTGAAATGCAACCGAAATATTGCTTCGTCAGGATTAGCATTAGCGAATGGATTTTTTCACTTAACTGATGTAGCCTCTTAACTAATCAAGTTATTCATTCTTTTATATAAAATCAGCACAACAATTTTTACAAGTAATGAATAAGTAGCTAGTAATTTATTTTCTTATTTTTTGCAATAATAAATTTATAAAAAGTTGGGGCTAAAGAAGAATGAAGGAGTGATACTTGGTCAACAATTATTATAAAAGAGAAGAATTAATTCCTAAAATGAGAGAGAGAACTAGTTGGTATTGAAATTTTAAGCCCAAGCTTCTTTGGCAAAGCTTGTTTTTTTTTTTTTTTTTTTTTTTTTTTTTTTTTTTTTTTTTTTTTACTGAAAAATAAATTTGATAAATTAAAATTATTGGTAAATTTCTAAAAAATAAAGTACTCCAATAATGGCCAAGAGGTTCTGCTCTCGACGCTGCTGAACGTGAGATACTGGGTTCGAAACAAATCATGCACATCCACCTAATCATTCGAAATTTCCAATGGTTTTCTTCGAACCTTGCATAAATACGGGTTAGATTTCTTTAGAAAATTTTGGATTTTAGGTTCATTATGATAAAGCGTATCTCAGATTAGATATGGGGTTCTTTGTTAATTAAAAAGGGGGGGGGGTGGTCGGTTGATTATTCCCTTCCCAACTTAAATTAGATAAATTGTTTTTTATATACACATATCCGATGTATTTTGTATTTGGAATATAGTATATATTTGTTCTCTCTCAGAAAGTGAATCCCTGAATAGTTTTAAGGGTTTAATGGCTAAGTATAGAGAAGAGGAACGGAGGATACCCACCTCCTATAAATTAAATACATGGCTTTTTACGCAGAATTATCCGATTTGCTTCAATTTTGGATGTAGGTTCATTATGATAAGGCGAAACCCTGATTAGTTGTGGGTTATCCCCCGTTCCCCTCTCTGGCGAAATATCTGGCGAATAATAACATATCATTTTTTAAATAAACTTTTGATAATCAGTATAACATTTTATATTATACATTTATTTTATTTTATTTATATTTAATCATATATTTTATTTATATTTATGTATAATTAATTCAGTATTAATATACAGTAAAACCTCTAAATAACGGACACTTCGGGAACGCGAAAATTGTCCACTAATCGGAGGTGTCCGCTATTGGAAAAACCTCAAAGATACAAAAATCACTAAGAAATGCTTAATGTATCATGAATTGACTTTTATATGTCCTATGACCTCTATTATATGATTAATCAAAAATTAGAATTATTTTTTAAAGAATAAAACTGAAACTGAAATAAAGTTGTGCACACCTTCTTCCACTGTTTATTACATTCTTATGAAAAAAAAAATGTTGAAAAAGTTTTCTCTTGCTTGCGATTACATCTAATTTGTTTTTCAATGCGACATTATTAAACATTATAGAGTTTCGGGCAGGAAAGGGGATTTGCACTTTTTGATTATTAAAAGCACAAAATCTCTAAACCTTCCGGGGGGGGGGGGGGGGAAATTTCAATGCCCTGGAAGATGTCCCACCCGGGTACCCCCCAGAATTCAACACTGAACGTTGAGGGATGATTTTCCCCAGACCACGATCTACATTTATTTGTGATCACAATATTTGTGACACATCGCCCTGATAAATTTAGAGGCCTTTTTACTTTTTTCCTCTTTTTTCTCGTTAAAAAAATATTTTTCATTCTTTATCGCCGAAAATTGTGTCTGCTATTCAGAATGTCCGTTATTTAGAGGTTAAACATGCAAAAATTTAGGTTTTTTGGGGTAGGGATCGGAAAACTGTCCGTTAAATAGAGGTGTCCGCTATTCGGGAGTGTCTGTTATGGAGGTTTTACTGTATTGTACATTATTTATTGTTTAATTATTATTATAATTTTAATAATTTACTTATATTATTTATTTACAATTATCATATTATATTAATATATTAATTATTATGTGCAAAATTATTAATAATATATAATTATTATATTATATATTATAAATAAAAAGTCTTCATTTGGTGCCATTTCCGTTTTTCATTCTGCCGCCCGGACGACCATCCTCCCTTTTGTTTTTATACTGCGCAGAAAAACATGACAACCAGGAAAAATAAATAAATACAATTTGATCCGAATTCTTTATTCAAGGTTTTTAAATGTTAAAGAAATGTTCATAATTTTATATAAAACAAAATTGGTATAGCAGACGGTAATTGAAGATACTGCTTTTAATAATTGAATCAAAAGAAGAATTTAGCAAGATATAAATTAAGATTAAACTATATATATATATATATATATATATATATATATATATATTTTCTCTGGTCTGGTACATTATGAAAAATGCAAGACTTTATTTGTACCCCCCCCCCCTTCCCGAATTTAACTTTTAATCTCAATTTTAAATAAAAATAAGAGGTACAATAAAAATTTTATGAAATTTTATATTTTTGAAAAATTTAGATTGTTATTGCTAAAAATAATATATGCGCTTCGCTTAAACATTTAAAGAAAGAATTATTTCCAAAGTTAATTCAATGATCTATATAGTTCTAAATATAACTCAATAGCTTGTTTGTATTAAAACTCATGATTTGTGTTTCTGCATTTTTTTTTTCATTATTGTATAAATATACTACAATAATAATAATATTAATAATAATAATATTAATAATAATAATAATCTTATTTTTATTGAAATCGAGTTTTTTTTTATTTGAATCCATTTATTATTATTCCCTGCATTAAACCACTGAAGAATCAAGACTTGCAGGTTTCTGAAACAATTAACATTCTAATTACTTACATAAGTTAGTAATTAAATGATGTAATGATGTATAATTATGTAAATAAAATCCAGTTTTAAATGATAAGTATTCAGCGTAAATTAAAATTATAATTACAACAAATAATTAAAATTCAGCATTTTACGTTTTTCATAAATAATAAGACCAGTTTTCAACGCAAAAGGATTTGTAATTAATAGTTAAAAGAAAAAGATAAAACGTGTCACAATGTTCTCATAATTATAATTATATGTCATAATTTGCATTCAGTCGCATTTACTTTTCTTGAAAGCTTTTCCGAAAATGTTTTCCAGGAAATCCCTTGCCCAACAAATTTCTTAAGAATTTGCGGTGGAGAGCTTTGTCCAACCCACATCTGTCAAATGGGAAACCCCTACTTAATCCGCTGAAAGGGTTGCCTCAGTCACAATGTAACCCTCCCAACTTTAACTCCTCTAGGCGCTGCTTGGTTTCACTGCGGAGGGAAACCTATCACCAATCAACATGCACGCTTACGATTGACATCACGGTTGACAGCCACCCGATCAGCTGATCCTATCGTCTGTGCATGCGCAATCATGACCCGGTCCGTGTAGCCTGTGGACTACGCGTACATCCGGTCTGGTTAGCCACTTCGGGAAGATGTAGCTGTGGCTGTAAAAAGCTGCTCTATTGCTTTCTTTACACTAGCCCCACCATCTGCTTCACAAATATCCGAGTCAAAATGTGTTCTCCACCAGTCTAATGGAGACATTTTTGTAACTATATTTTCATCAAATAAAAATTCCAAAAAAGGATCAGATTTTCCTTGGAATTTCATTAATACAGATAGAAAATACGAGCCATATTTGTCGTTAGCAAAAAGTAAAGCTTTTTTTTTTTTCATCATTTGTCAGTTGTTGACCTGTATAGCGAGGATCAAGCAAGTATGCTAAAAAGTGAGCACCAGATAAGGCTTCATTATAGCGTTTTGTGAAGAGCTTCATATTGCTCTTGTCAAGTTTTTCAAAATGTTTGAGATTTTTCCAAACATTTACTGCTGTAGAAATTCCACAGTTGTCTTTCTGGACTTGATCCAGGGATTTTGCAATGGGCTGAAGACGATTTAGTAAATCTTCTGCGTTTCTTTTCACTGAGAAATTGGTAACTTTGTTATATACAGTTGGGTCAATTTTATTTCGGTTCTCTTCACACACTTTCATCACTATAGGCCAGTTCTTGATATAATTATCCAAGCAATCGCACAGGGAATTCCAATGTACATCTTGGGGAAGTGTTAATTTGTTTCCACCTTCTTGCTTATACTTTGCTGCAGCAAAATGGTTGTTTCGGAAATATTTAACAATATGCTCTTTCACATTTACTATTTGAAGATCAGAAGCAAGTAAATTCAACAAATGTGCAGAGCAACCATACGTTAAAAGGTCTAAATGTTCATCCTTATTTAATTATGAACGCATTGCTTTTACATTGGCTGCATTGTCTGTTACAATGCTGCGTATTATACAATGAAATTGAGATTGACATTCTGACAACACATCTTTAGCCATTTCTACAAGGTAATCTGAAGTATGGGAGTATCCTGAAGTGTCAATGGAATTAACTAGATATGTTTCTCCATTGCTTGTGATAACTGAAGCACAAATAATTGGTTCATTATGGATATTTGACCATCCATCCAAACTCAAACAAACATTTTTGCCATTTAATATTTTTGAACATTTTTCTCTCTCCTGTTCAAACACAGTGTCTAACAGTGGACCACTAATTTCTAACCTATTGGGAGGAATATAACCTGGGCGTAGCGCTGAGACCATATTTTTAAAAGATTGGTTTTCAACACAACGAAAAGAGGAATTGGTGGCATAAATGAACTTTGCCACTTGCTCATCAATAACATTTTTTTCTGCATGTGATGTTTTAACAACATACTGATCCATACTCTTTGCTTTCTTATTTGGAATATTGTTTCTCTTCCATCAGATGCCTTTCTTTTCAACAGTGCTTGACTTTGTGTGGGCACTAACAATAGATCTGCAAAATATATAACAAACCATTTACGCTAAATAGAATAACATCATTTCATATTTATAATCATTTTATAGTTAATAATTTATAGAAAAAAAAATACTAGTGAGCACATGGTAAGAATAAAAAGCATTGAAGATACTAATAGTGTCCTTAAAATCCACTTTCATCCAATGAAAAAAAAAGGAATAAATTGCTAGAAATGCATGTGGAATCAAAGCTAATAATTCTATTTTACTAAATAAAATTGTATTTCTTTAAAAAAATTATCCAATTGAAGAACACATGGTGAAAAGCAGACATATTGAAAATACAGCAAAGTCATTGAAATCTACTTGCATCCGATAGGAAAAATAATTAATCTGTTCACTAATTAGATGTAATGAAACTAGACATGCATATTTTCATGAAAAAAGCTGTATTTCATGTTGTGATTGATGACAAATTATTTTAATCGCCACATGGCGACTGCTTATTTTTGCCTATATTTGTCATCTCAAAAGCATGAAAATGTGAAATGCTGTGTCATAATACAAGGATTCCACAAGTTTTCCCATTTATTATTTTTATGAATCTGCTTTTGATTATTTTAAAGCAATACTATATTATTTTAATATAACATGCAATAATGCAACATTTAAGCTTAAAAAATTTTTTAGGCAAATAAAATCTCTTCAATTTTTTAGTAGAAAAGAAATGCAATTAAATGTTGCTGTTGAATTTTATAAATAGATGAAATAGGATTTTATTTTAAGAAAAACATCTGGAGTGAGACCTCCAATAACTCATACCTTAAGGAATTTTTCTTGTTTAAATCAATATTACAAAAATTTAAATCTCATATAATTGCAATTTTAAAAGAAAAAGAAAATAGCTATTTACCTTTTTCTTCTTTCTTTGGTTCAACAGATTCAGGTTCACTGTCATTTTCTTCATATACACTGCATATTTCTTTGTGTTTTCTCATTCTTGCCACAATCCCCATCATTTCTATATTACATGATTTGCAAATTGCTTTCACACCTTTTCCAGAAATAGTATTCTTTTCTTTAAAATAAATCCAAATAGGATCTTTCTTTCTGCCAGCCATTTTTTATCTGTATCAATGTATCCTAAAGCACTACCACTTTTCCCATTTCCCAGATAAATTCCACCAGGAACAAAAGAATAGACTAAAAAACTTCACTGTAGCATAAGGTAGTTCAAGCCAAAGGGTAGCGCCATCTACCAGTATCTTCTGAAACTACTTATTGTAAAAGATATAAATCTGTTAAAGCTATATTAAGTAGGATTAGTATTAAATTTTCAATTTGTCCCCTATTTCTTTTTGAAAGAGAAAATCCTATAAAAATTGCTCCTCTCTTCTCAAAGGGAAAAAGAAGGGGGGAAAGGGATAGTTAAAAGAGTGTTTCTGAATAGCATGTCCATATGTGTTTTATTCTGTAAATCTAGTATAATTTGCTTTAGAGGTAGTAAATAATATTCCTGCCCAACTATTCTAATTATTAACGCAGCCCTTACCAAATTGCAAGATAATCACATACCTAAAATTGTAAAGCCATCACCCATCAGTTGTGAGTGTCCCCCCCCCCCCTCAAACAAACTTCTCACAAGTTCAGCAATCTTAATTGACTAGGAATGACTGCTTCTCTTAGTACATAGTAGTTTTTTTTTTTTTTCCTCTCTCATTGCAATTGGCAATGGATTCTGGGGAAAAAAAAATAAGAATGCAAATCAGTTAAAGAAATTAAAGTGTTTTCAGTGATAGAAAAAAAAGAAACTGGAATTCATCCAATGTTAGATAAGTATTCCAAATATTTAAATTATAATTACACTGGTGTCCAAAAGTTAAGCATAATTGGTAATTAAGTAATTATTTTTAAGTAATGAAAGAAATGTGAATCGAAATGTACTGAAACTCCAGGTGTTTGAACCAAATAGTACGCGTCACATATTTTCGCGAAGAGTTTTCCCCGAAATCAAACAGGGGACCGTCAACAAATTGAAAAAGAACGAAGATCTTTTGGATAACCCTGTCAAAACTAATGTAGCAAAAGCGTTCAAACTGCACATTATGATTAATTGGCATATTGTAATGTACTGTGTTAATTTTTACAAGGATAGCATGTATACTCGTAGAGAAATTAAGGTTTTTATAAAAACAGTCCTAAATTTTTCCAAGTTTTTTGCTTATAATTTGCAGAGTTCTTATTATAAAATAATGTTCTTTTCTGAAAATATGACAAACATCATTGTACACAATACCCTGTCATCATAATTTAAAAATAATAAAAATTGTATGAAAAATGAGTATGTTTAGTAAATAATTTTTCATTGCGCATGCGTCAACGATATCAAAATGTCATTTGCATATTGTGTTAGATAAATGTATAGAGCAACTTCTGTAAAAGTTTCAAAAACATTGCTTGAAAATTCTGAAAATGGGAGCCTATAGAATCAACTCAAAATCCTTTATTCCCTAAATGAAGCAAAAAGATGAGGGGCTGTATCCATATTCTATTGTTTAGTGCCTACACAATATTGCACGTACAACTATATTTAGGTAAAACCCCTGATTTTTTTTGCTTCCTTTAAGAATAACGGATTTTGAGTTGATTCTATAGGCTCCCATTTTCAGAATTTTCAAGCTATGTTTTTGAAACTTTTACAGAAGTTGCTCTATACATTTAGCTAACACAATATGCAAATGACATTTTGATATCGTTGACGCATGCGCAATGAAAAATTATTTACTAAACATACTCATTTTTCATACAATTTTTA
This sequence comes from Maratus speculifer, assembly GCA_964019185.1. Classification (NCBI taxonomy): domain Eukaryota; kingdom Metazoa; phylum Arthropoda; class Arachnida; order Araneae; family Salticidae; genus Maratus; species Maratus speculifer. The sequence goes on along the minus strand of OZ025293.1, from coordinate 134,213,846 downwards.
TTATTTTTAAATTCTGATGACAGGGTATTGTGTACAATGATGTTTGTCATATTTTCAGAAAAGAACATTATTTTATAATAAGAACTCTGCAAATTATAAGCAAAAAACTTGGAAAAATTTAGGACTGTTTTTATAAAAACCTCAATTTCTCTACGAGTATACATGCTATCCTTGTAAAAATTAACACAGTACATTACAATAAGCCAATTAATCATAATGTGCAGTTTGAACGCTTTTGCTACATTAGTTTTGACAGGGTTATCCAAAAGATCTTCGTTCTTTTTCAATTTGTTGACGGTCCCCTGTTCGATTTCGGGGAAAACTCTTCGCGAAAATATGTGACGCGTACTATTTTGTTTACACACCTGGAGTTTCAGCACATTCTGATTCATATTTCTTTCATTACTTAAAAATAATTACTTAATTACCAATTATGCTTAACTTTTGGACACCAGTGTAGTTCATGTATTCATGACATTGTATGATCAATACATCCAGATCAGTGATATTGTAATTTGCAACTAAGCACAAACAAACTTGCAAATTATGTATAATTTGTTTTAGATAAAGCAACTTTCCACTAAAAAGGCTGTTATATAAAATAGATTTTGCTTTAACTTTAGCACATTGTTTTTCAAAAATAGAAAGGATCATCTAGGAAAGAAGAAACTCTAAAACATTTGTGAATATTTATCAGTAGTTTTGGATTTAGGGGAATGAACTGTCGATCTATAATATTATTAATACAGTGTTTATATATACACTGTTTATATATACCTTATTAAGCCTATAAATAAAAATATTAAAAAAACTGATTTAAATCAAGGATTTTTTTAAAAAAATCATCTGATTTAAATCGGGCCGATTTAAATCAAACAACCCTGGTTGAGAGTTATAAAAATAGAAGAATCAGGTTTAAGTTGATATGAAAAATCCCAATATATCAAAAAATCTTATTTTAGAAAGTTTGCTATTTCTCTAAATGTTGACTTAAGAATTAAGACCAATTAGTATGCACCCCTAACACCTATAAAGGATGGAAAATGTTTTAAAAGATAAAATTAGTGTTAATTTTTTGTTAGTGTCTTAGTATTTTATTTGTATTCTAGAATGACTGTGTTTTATAAAGATAATTTTTCTTTAGGTCTGGAAGAAAGTTATTTAAAAGAAGGCTGCCTTGAAGTGACCTCTACTCAAGGCTTTTGTTAATTTTTATTGTAAGTTATTATTATTTATTTATTAATTTCCATAATGACAAATACTAGAGATATTTTAAAACAGCATTCAGAATTTTTAAGACATGGGGGGATAAAGCCTGTAAAAAAATATACCATATAGCTTAATACAAAAGTTGCAGATAAGAGAAATTTGGCATTCTTGGAGTTAAACAAGTATTTGCATTAATTGTTAATATATACCTATAAAAGAATGTTTTGTTCTGTTTGTCTGTGATGGCTAGTGAAATCTACTGGACATACAAAGTTCAAAATTTTTATGAGGATAGACCAAAGTCTCTCCTTGTGTACCTGAGATTCAAAAATTTTAAATTCTAATATTTAGATGAGTTATTAATTAAAAAATGCAACTTATTCTCATCAAAAAGCTGCTTATTATCCCTCCTCCTGCTTGCTTTCAATTGGTTGGTTGTATAATTTTTTTGCAGAAATACTTAAATAAACAGAGGTAGATATAAATAAATAAACCAGTTTTAGTGTTTGATGTTTCAAGAGTGATTGTTTTTTCAATTAAATGCTAATTTTTATTACTCACTAGCTGCCCACCCAACATTGCCTAGGCCCGTAATAATATTCTAAAATGAACCTGAAATTTGTATTGTAGTTCGGTACGGGGCAGAGACTGTGCAAGTTAGCAGGCCCGATTCTTGTTCAGTTGGAAAGTTGTGTGCAGTCACATGTTAAGGTTTTGGCCTTTTATTTGTTTCACACTTTAAAATCTTTTATTTAAAATTAATTGATGAACTCAATTAAACTTTAATTACTTTTTCAATATTTTAATTTTTTATTTATCATCTTTAGATGAAACAGTAATTGCTTTATGCTTATATATATAGATTTAAAAGCATAAAATATGTTTTATGCTTTAATATATCTTTCTTTAATAGATTTATGTTAACCTCCCAGACAACACAAATACATCCTAAAAACATCCAGAAGATATCACGCTTAGGACATGCGTGATATCCTGTGGACCGATGAATTGGTCCTATCGACTGTTACAGAACATCCCCTGGGTTTCGAAATGTCACACCTGTCAACATCCTACGGACGTCACTTCATGACACCTTTAGGATGGTTATATGATGCTTATATGATAACCTCTGGACGGTCCTAAAATCATCCTAATAATACCATATTCCAGATAAGCTGATATCCTATGGATGGGTGAATCCGTCTTGTGGACAGTTGTAGGACATCCCCTTAAGTTCGAAGTGTGAAACCTGCCAATGTCCTGTGGACAACATTTTACTACACATTTTGTACAGTAATAGGACAGTTGCAGATACCCCTTGGATCACCTAAATTCAACCTGCAGTATATAATTTTCTTTTTTGACATGTCAGGGGTTGATCCAGATATTTATTCTTGGGGCCCATTTTGTGAAAAGTAAAATTATTTCTGTGGTAAAAAATAGTAATGAAACTAGAAACCCAGTTACGCAAATTCGAACCAAGCATTTATTAACAAAAACATCTTTAAATCCTTTTGCTAAAGGTTTTCCTTTTCATAAACTGGTTATATTTACAAATTACACATTTTTAAACAGTTTTTATGAAAAAGAATTTTATAAAAGAGCCTATTTTATTATAAGAAATTTTGTGAAGTGGCCCATTTTATTAAATTAATTTTTTTGAAGGGACAATGACAATAGACCTCAAATTTTGCCTGGATCGACCTCTGCATGTGTATAAAAAAGTATGATCTTCAGCATTATTTTATCCAAATATAGCTCTTTTTTTTTTTTTTTTTTTTTTTTTTTTTAAAAACGTATGTATAAAAAAATAATCCAAGAGCTTCTTCAGCTCTTCATGGTAAAATAAACTTTTCTGTCTATTTATAATGAGCTTTGTAGTGATGCATCTATTTCTCAAGGGGACTCTCCATTCGAAGACATCCATGAGTGTCTTCTAGCAAACACATTTCCTAATTGAACAGGTTTTTGAATTTTTCTATTAACACGTCGAATGCCATGTCAGTCACCGAGTTAAAAAATATATTGTTTTAAGCAATCCCTGAAGATTTATTTACATTTTACTGAACTTAATTAAACTTAAAATTATAGGATTTTACTTTCTTAATTATTTAAACACTAATTTATTTTTATTTTATATCATACATTACATTGTCAGTCACCAGTAGCCAAAGCAAAGTTCAGTGTCATCACCATGGATCGCAATGTGTTAAATTTAAATATTTTTAAACAATTTAGGATAGCAAAAGCTATTATGCAATAACTTTTTTTTTTTTTTTTTTTTTTTTTTTAATGAAGGTATTTTTACTTTTAGAATTGGTTAAACAAAAGTACCTGTATTTAAAAAACTGCAACTAAAATTGGAAAAGTACAAAATACTCTTATTAAAAATAGATCTTAGCTGTGGAATGAAAAATAAAAGGTTAAAAATTTTGAAATTAAAACAAGAACCTACCTAAATGTTTAGCATTAGCGAGCAGGTGTTTTTAAGTGAAGTTTTCTCAATATTAAATAATAATCAAACAGACAAATTGTCAGATCATTTACAGAGAGACAAGTTTTCCATTACATTATGATGAAGGCTTTATTATATACATTAGTACATTAAATAATATTTTTTGAAGTATTCACAGAATGCACTTTTAGTTCTTTTAGCCAAGATTTTAATTCTGAATGAGCATTCTTGTTTTTCCATTATCTGCATGAGAAATTTTATTTAATGACCCTTCTTACAAGGTATCAAGTTGATTTTATGATTTTCAATTCATAATTTTCTTTTCAGTTTTAAACAAAATCTTTAAAACAAAAACAATAATAATGGAGTCAATGAAGATCCAAAATGGTACTAACAGAGTTAGGACCTTTCTTGTAAGATGTCCAGGATGACTACAAAAATGGTAAAAAATAAATAAATAAATAAATAAAAATCCTTTTTTAAGAGAATTTATTTCAAAAAATATTTTTTCTGTAAAGATAAAATTTTATGGCACATTTTTAAAAATAAAAGCATGAAACTCACTGACATAACGTTTGAAGAGTTAAGCAGTTGTGTGTTTTTATTTTGCACTTTTCTAAACAGTTATTTTATTAGTACAAACATTATTTTTATTCTTATTCTCTTGCTTCCAGAAATTTCTTTTAAAATGTCCATTTCGATAATGTTTTTTGCAATATATTCTGTCTGTATCACAAAATGTTAAGCACGGCACATTATAGTTCATGAATAAGATAATCTTGCCAATATGTTTCATCTGCAAGGGAAACTGCTAATATTTCTACAAGCAGACAAATTTGCATGATTTTAGAGTACTTTACAAACATCCATCTCTAGATCTAAATTATCTTAGTATAAAAGCTAAAGGGACAGGCCCATTTAGAGCTCATAGGCAATATATCATTAATAAAAAATAAATCACACTAGGCCACTAGACTGATTTTGATAAAAAATAACATTTGGCAAAATAAAATTACTTTGCAATTAAAACAAATCAAAGATAAAAAAGCAAATTATTTTTCATCTTTTGTATGTAGATCAGAATAAATCAAGGTTACTATTTAAATAAAAGTAATGATTTTTTTTAGAACAGCAATTACCGAAAAATTAATTTAGTTTTTGAGCAAAAAATATAGGCGATTTAAAAAAAAATAATTTTTTTAAAAATTTGATAAAAAAGTAATATAAATTTTAACATATTCCATAATTAAATTTGTTCAATTAAACATTTCTTTTTGAATGACCATGAAAAATTTCCAATAGAGAATAAGCTTTCTAAGCTGAGTTGTAATTTTTTTTTTTTGGTTGTGGGGGGGGGGGGGAATGGTCTGAAAGGAAAAAATGAAAAGGAGAAATCTAGATCCGTACACCAATTTTTATTTTATCCATCTCTTATTAATTTACACAGTTATATCTTTTCTCTTAACATAATATTCTCTCTCTTTAGCATGTCTTAGCCATGTTTTAATTATGTCTTCAACAGCAGACTTGGTAACAGATTGCTCCTCACAAACTGCATCTGAAACAGAAACAAATGAGCGTCAGAAAATTTACCTATTTACGAAAAAAGTTTGATTATTTTCACTTTTTAATATTTTAAAAATTGCTTATTACTTGTCTCAAGTATTGCATGATAATTTATTAGAAAAAAGCATAAGCAAAATGAATAACTTTTTAATATTTGGTTTGTTTTAAATATTAATGTATGTCAAACAATGAAGTAAAAAATGTTTAGTATACTGACTTTGAAGTTTACTAAATATGCAATTATTCGGTGACATATCAAAAATATTTAAAACAGAATATTAATTTGGAAATTTTTCGTATACAGAGCATAACTTCTTAGCTAGTATTTGCCTTCAAAAGAAAATAAGATATAAATAAAAAAATTTATTTATTCTGATTTATTATGTTAGTTTAGCTAATGATTTCTTATAAAAAGTATAATTATATGTGTATATATCATAGATTACGTGTCATGTGGGATCAGCAGACAATTTTTAAATTTAAAATTTAAAATTTTTGCTTTATTTTTTGTTAGAGTGAAAAAAATATATATATAATTCATCCAATGTTATTCATCTAAAGTTAAATACATTTGGGCATTTGGCACCAAATTTAATTATAATTTACAGGAAATAATAAATTTTCACTTAATCCTATAAAGTACATATATACATTAAAAACATATAATGGTAACTAATAATTACAAATAAAAAAATAAATAAACTTCTAGGCGGTATTAGAAATGTTATTTACAAATGAGATAAAATATAAATTTTCATAGGAAAAAAAAAAAAAAAAGCTTAATTGTATGCACACAACAAGCAAAATATTGCATAGCTGCCAACATCCTTCGCTTTTTTAAACCCAGAAAAAATTTACAGTAAATTTTACTATTTCAAATCGCCGTAATCTATCGATTGAACAAGACAAAAATTTGTATTAAATTTTTTCGGGCAAAAAAATCAGAAGAGTTGGCAGCTATGATATTGTATGTATATATATATATTCAAAACATTTCTGAAACCAAAAGTGTTATTTATAGGGTTAAAATCTCCCTTAAAAATCTTTTTAAATTTGAATTTTCATGTGAATTAAAACTTCTGAAAACAAACCTTTTCTTTCCCCCCCCCCCCCTACTGTTTCTTTTTCCTTCTGGATATGCTACTAAAGCAAAATGTTTATTAAAAAATCTGAATATGCTTCGCTCAAAATGTATGGTTTCAGTGAAAATCTGTTTTCAGAAGTGATTGTATTATTTATTTTTTTAATGAATAAAATTATACATGATGGATATCAAAATTAGAGGCTTCAAAAAAATTGCATTATGATTATTGAATAATATAGGGCAAAATTGGGAAATTTTATTAGCGGCCACTGGATGGTAGGACTAGTTTTTTAAGTGGCCACTTTTTTATTTAAAAATACTAAATAGTAAAAATTTTACAAGAGTTAATTTAAAACTAAATAGTTCAAATAAATATGTTAAAATATACTGGAACTGGAACAAAAAAAAATAGAATATTTTTTGAAATGCAAGAAAATTTTATTCTCTCTGTATGAAAAAGTAGCTGCTGATATTTCAGTTTTTCACTAACCGCTTTTTCTCATTTACTGGTCCTGTGGCCAGTGCTAATTTTGCCCTTTATTCAATAATATATATATGTATTTATTTATCTCAAAGATAAACTGTCAGTTACTTGGTATTTCTTAATATGTATAAATAAAAATTAATGACTATATATATGATACATTTTTTTTTTTTATAAGCATATTCCCATTCACATTTTAAATAATAATAATTTATATTCAATCAATAAATACACATAAAAATGAAGAATAGCAGATTTTAAGTTTACAAAAACTTTTCTGTCATGTTAACATCAGAAAAAAATTATCTTTAGGAACACTAAAAAAAATGCTTATTAGCAGCAAATTTACTGTTCTATTTGTGCAATATAGTACTATACAATATTTATAACACATTTTGCTACTTTTTTATTGATGTAAAAAATTTAAACAGTACCTATGAGAAATATGTCAAACACTTATGCCAGCAATATAGCACAAGGGTGTTAACATGGTAAATGACATCACAGTCGCTTTCGTCCGTGATGCAGCGTTTTGCCGCCAAGACAAAAACTGGCATTTAAAAATTCATTTAGTGAATTATTAAAGCTTCAAATATACATAAAAATAGTATCAATTTTCTTGATTTTTAGTGATCTTCAATATAAATATGAAAAGGAAAATCATGAAATTTCTCCATTATCAAATAAAACAAGCTGATCTACAACTTGTTATATTTTCCGACCACTTATCGAGAGTATTACTGTGTGAGAAAGTAAAGTATAACCACCAAAGAAACTACAAAAGAAACTGCCTTTATATCTATGTTTTAATATTTTAAAAATGCAAAATTCAAGTAATTAGCTGTATCCAAATTGAGGTATTTTGAGAATGAGATTGAAAAATAAATGCACATCAGTTTTTAAATGGTTGTAGAGTTAATAAAAAAAAAAAAAAAAAGAAAAAAAAAAAAAAAAAAAAAAAAAGTTTTTTAAAAAACATAATAAACAAAAATATTCTACCCAGTATTTTAAGTCAATTTTCTGACAAAAAAGTAAGCATATTTGGTTGTAAATTATAAACGTAAAATTCTTTAATTCATTGAAGAGGTTAGACTAACAGCACCATCAATAGCTTTTCAGATATGGGAATCATTTATGCGTTATAGAAGTTATTTATCATGGTTTCAATATATTAAACGTAAAAATTTAAGAATTTTTCTAATAAAACATTTAAGTTATTTACCGTCAAGTCTCGACAGGTGCTATCTAGTAATAGATATTTAATGCTACATGCAAATTGAGCACAAAATTTTATCTAATGTTGGTAATGCAATTATTCCGGAAAAATATATATATATATATATATATACACACACTATCTATACTTTAATAAGTTAACATGAACTCAAAATCTGCAGTATACCACTATTACTTAAAAAAAGTAAAAAATAAATAAAACTTGGGCATCAAATTTTACAAAAGAAAATAATTTTGCAGTTGTCAAATGCAACTAAATTAATTCATCACTTACTAGTAATGACTAACAAACATTAATAATTTGTAGCACTATAAAGAAGGGTTTCTTGAAAGGAAAAAAAAAATCTCTAAGAATTATGACTAATCTTCAAACATTAAGACAGTCGGAAAAAATGGTGAAAATGCATATGATATATACTTGATTTTCTGGTCCTGAAAGTTTTTCTTGTAAGCACTGCAGACTGCACTTATCCATTAAGAGGAAATCTTCAAACTCACATGCTTTTGAACTGTGGGAGCAGAAGCTGAAAAAGATTAAATAGATAAAATTAAGTATGGACTAATACAAAATATATTCTGAGATTTATGATTTTCAACAATTAACGACATTTTTAAAATCAGTATTTTTATACCCCCCCAACCCCCTAAATTTAAAAACAGGATAATCTAAAAAACCTACATAAAAAAAGACAGAATTTTAAAGATATAAAAGAACATTATCTATGTAATAGAGATGAAGTATCAATGCATTGCAAGGCTATCCCTTTAAACATTATCAGAGTTTCCCTCAGAGGGTTTCAGGGGGGCGCTGCGCCCCTCCTGCCCTTTGGTTTAAAAACTAGCGCCCCTCTTGCCCCTCATCCAAAAACTAGCGCCCCTCGTGTCATTCATTCAAAAAAAAAAAGGCGCCTTCTTGCCCCACATTTGAAAAAACACAGCTCTCCAGCGATGACCCTGAAAGCGCTATAGTACGTAAATTAAGCAAAAAAATCGGCGATGGAACGCAAAAAACAGCCTCATACGCGTCCTGTGTTATAGGTAATTTCGTGAAAAAAATCGCTAAGAAAACGGCAAGTTTCGTTAGAAATTGCGAAATAATGACTAATTTCCGGCAAGATTCACAAAAAATGGCTAATTTCATCATAAAATTTCACTAAACGGCAGATTTCCTCAAAAGATAGTAAAAAACAACAAATTTCTTCCAAAAATCACGATAAAACGGAAAATTTTGACAAATGAGTCACAAAAAACAGCAACTTTCGTCAAAAAATGGCAATAAAACGGCAGATTTCATCAAAAGATTTGTGAAAAAAACGGCAAATTTCGTCCAAAAATCGCAATAAAACGAAAAATTCCGTGAAAACTTCAGTTTTTCGCGATATCTTCACAAGATTTCTAGTTTTTTCGCGATTTTTTAGCAAAATATGCCGTTTTTTGCTATCTTTTAACAAAAGTTGTTGTTTTTGCAATCTTTTAATAAAATTTAGTTTTTTCACGATTTTAAAAGCAAAATATGCTTTTCGTGATTTTTTAAGCAAAATATGCCGTTATTTGCAATCTTTTAATAAAATCTGCTGTTTTTTGCGATCTTTTAACAAAATTGGCCGTTTTTTCGCGATCTTTTAACAAAATTTACCTTTTTTTTTTCAATTTTTTGATGAAATTTTTGTTTTTTCATAGCTTTTTGAACTGCTAGATTCTAGATTCAACTCTATAAAAGTGCCCTGAAAAATGTAAAAAGTGCGCTTTTCAGAACAGTAGCGTCCTGCCCTTTTTTAAACTTGGGGGAAACTCTGTATTATGGTTTTATTACATTTTTGAAAAACATTACGAATGACATGAAGTTTGGAAATGACAATATAACATTAAAAATTCGGAATTAATCTTACAAGGATAGAGCTGTTGCAAACTGCACATATTCGTTTCTAAAAAACAGGATTCTTTAAGATACAAAATATTGAACCATTACTTAGAAATATGACTCGTTAATCATATATGTCAAAACACAGCTGAACAAAGTGAAACTATCTTCAAAAGCTACTTACATTTGTATAATTCACGAATGCAGCCAGACAGCCGAGTGCAGATTGATTTGGATTTCGTATGGCACGGTTAGCATGGAAACTGGAATTTCACGACCAGGAAATTTTTTTTGTACCAGTATTTTCTCTTAGAAAATGTATCTTTAAATAGCACAAAATTCATGAAATCCCGCACAAAAATATAATGTGGGCAGGAGGCTCTTGCCCAAAAAATTTTGCATTTTGAAACTATGATCAACTCTTACGACCGTTTTGTTAATTTTGTGATATTTTCGTGCAACTGATTGACACATTTTGCAAGTTTTCTAGTGCGAAAGATAGTTGAAATTCATGATTTTTTCCCGATCAATCAACATATTTCGCAATTTTTTCCTGCAATCAAGTGACAATTTTCATACTACTTTCCACTGCAAAAAAGAGAGATTCTGCTTCGAATTTTTTAAAAAATCAACGCATTCAATTCCAAAAATTATGAAAAATCGGTTATCAGACCAAAAATTCAGACTTACTGATATCGCAAATTTTGATAAAGTCAGACACGCTACAGGTTCAGCCAAAAAAAAAAAAAAAAAAACTGAACTTTCAGAACTTCATGGACTTTTGACAAAATTCGCATTTTCTTGCAGCGTTTTTCATGACCATTTTATGAAAATCACACTTTTTTCTCACAGTCTTTTCCATGAAATTCGCATTTATCCATCATCCTTTAGCAATATTTGTGGGTTTTTTTACCCTTTTTAGACAAAATTAGTGTTTTTATTTTTTACGATATTTTCAGAAAATTTGCATAATTTCGACGATTTTTCATCAAAATTCACGTATTTTTCGTAATCTTTAAAGAAAATTCACATATTTTCCCAATCCTTTGACAAAATTTACGATTTTCCTCCACTTTTTTGACAAAATTCACAATTATACTCCGATTTTTCAACAAAATGCGCTATTTTCATTCAAACTTTCAACAAAACACGCAATTCCCCCCAATTTTACTACAAAATACGTCTATTTTCTGTGATCTTATGACAAAATTTGCATATTTTCTGTGATCTTTCAGCAAAATTCGCGTAATTTCCATGATCTTTCGACAAAATCTGTATATTTTCCCCGATCTTTTGACAAAATCTGCAAACTTTTCCCGATCTTTCGACAAAAACTGGAAATTTTTTTCGATCTTTCGACAAAATCCGCATACTTCTCCCAATCTTTCAACAAAACCCACATACTTCTTCTGATCATTCGACAAAATCTGCATACTTTTCCCAATCTTTCAACAAAACTAGAATATTTTCTCCAATCTTTCGACAAAAATTGGACTATCTTTCACAATTATCCAATGGAATTCGAGTATTTTTGCAATCCTTTAACATAAACAGCGTCTTTTCCATAATCCTATGAAGGAAATCACATTTTTTTTTTTTCTTGAATCATGAGACGGAAATCGTGCTACCACCCCCGATCATTTGAAGAAATTTTTTTCCTTGATCGTTTAACAAATTTATATATTTTTTTTTGTTTGTTTTTTATACTTTGGAGAAATTTTCATTTTTTCCTGCAACCCCTTGAAGAAATTTTCTCAATTTTGGACGCAGTTTGTACTTGTGTTTTTGTTGTATTTACTGCCTCCCCCCCCCCACACACACATAAAAATGGCAACAAATTTTAATGCATATGGAATTCCATGGGAAAGTAGCATGCCTGCAAAGTGTCACAGGAAAAAAAAAAAAAAAAAACACGTCAAAGTTGTCAAAGGAAATAAAACTCATATTTGGTTGAGAAATCGAACAAAAATGAGAATTTCTTTAAGGGATCACAGGAAAAATGCGGAATTTGTCAAAGGGTCACTTCAGGGGTGAATCTGAGGGGGTGAGGGAACTGAAATTCACAGCAAATTTTCTGATATGTTTCGCCACAGTGCATGTGTGTGGGGAGGGGCGGAGGAAGGAAACCCAACTGTGACACAATGTTTTTTCCGCAGCCCTTTGACGAATGGATTTTTCAAAATCTTTTGAGGAAATTTGCAGATCTTTCGCAATTATGACAAAGTTTGTGCATTTTTTTTTTCATTTTTTTTGACGAAATTTGCTGTATTTTCAAATGTTAAAATGATGTTTATTCTTATACTTTTGCTAATTCCTTTTCGTTCATAAATACATATATTTGCATTAGTATTTCTAAAAATGTATAATTTACACAGATTTCATTCAGATATGAAGAAATTGAAATGTTGTTAAAAGTTAGCATTTTACGATAGTTTTTAGGACTTGACAGCCATCGAAATATCGTCATGAGAAAGCAATTAGCAGTCGCACCCGGAAATTTTGTTTAAAATGCTAAATCATGAAATTCTTTAAAAGGTTTTTTTTTTTAATATGCTTTTATTTAAAAATGGAAAACACTTTTCAGGGATATGTTTAGGAAAATTTTAGGTCCTTTAAAGGACCCTTCACAAAATAATTTATCTTAAAACAGGACCCTTCACAAAATTATTTGTTTCTTAAATAGACTTTTTACAGAATTTCTTCACGTTTAAATTGAATTTTTCACAAATTTAATCATTTGATAATAAAATCTGGCTTGTAAATAAGCAGTTGAACACAGCAAAGAGCATATAACTTACCTTCATCATCTACAAAAAAGAAATTTTTCAATTTTATAAAACAAATTTATTTTTTACTGTAAAAATATATATTGTTTTATAAAATTATTTCTTATTCAGGCGATGACTAGGCCTATTTTTTTAATTGCATTTTAATGAAATTTTGCCAACATTATACAAACATAGAGCCAGAATAATTATAAAGAAATGCATTGTAAATAAAAATGAAAGCAAATTCTTACCTTATAATCACATTCTATTCCACTTTTTACTTATTGGAAATTCGCCATCGCCATGCGGTGGAACATAAACATTGGAAGTTGGTTGGTAGGTTGCACATTGAGTACAGGGATAAAATCCAAGGAGTCGAACTATGCATGCATGTACTCCGTCCCCCGGCCGTTCTAGGGATAGTACTGTTTGGACGGTCCTGTCTTCAGTATTCTGGGGACATTCAGAGGATAATTTTATAGGATATGACAACTACAGGATCTCTATGATCATTGTGAAACGTCCGAAGGACGATTGTGGTTGTCTGGGCTTCTGCCTACCAGATGGGTTCAATGATATGGGTACCTGGCTGGTACATTTATGATATTTCTCATGAAAAAAAAAAAAAAAATTGAAATTTCTTTTAGTATATGATTTTTTTGGGGGGATATTCTATTCTTTTGAGTATAACATTTAAAAAAAGTCATACATTTACAAAAATTTAAATTTTTTTAATGTGAAAAATTAGTTGCAGTGTTACCTATCGGTGTGTTTCACACATCTGGTAAGAGGGGTTAAGAGGGGGAGGTTTAAGATTGCATTAAACTAGTTTTACAATATATGAATATGGGTATAGTAAAACAAACATAATTTACGGCAAAGTCATTAGTTATTTTTTTAATGCTAATATTTTGTATGTGTGTATCAATTGGTAAACTCTTTTTCTCAAAAAAAAAGCACTATTATATTTATTTTTATTTAATTATTGGTTTCCAAACAGTTTAAGTTGTGATTGATTTTGTGTATAGTTTTTCCATTTATCATTTTATTTCTGTTTCTTGCAAAAGAATAAAAAGTTAATTAACTGTGACTTCGGTTTAATTCAACTTACAATAAAAGAAAAAAATCATTTCCAATAATAATTTCTTAAGAAAATTCAAATTCCACAATCAGTATTGATACTCACAAATGCGAAATGAATATAAATTTTAATGCCTGTTACTGTGTTGATGGATAATAAATATCTGAATTTAATTTCAATCAAATTGAGGCTCCCTTCACACCAAACTAAATTTAGTGTTTCAAGCCTATCGATTCATTGACTATCGACTTGATATTCTCTGTGTGATGAAGGGGGCACATGTGGAAGTTCATTGACAAGGGTCATGGAACTTTTTGAGTCTATCTAACCATTTATGTTATTAATTTTAATCTATCTTTATTATTTTATGAGTTATTAAACATTAAAATGGGTCTGGGACTTTATAAACACCCTGTATATTTACTGGTGCATATTTAAGTAGAAAAAGTAAATTTTCTCTTGTTTCATAGTTATTCTCCAAATTTATTGATTTTTAAACAGAATGTCTAGTGATCGATCCCAAGCCGGTCCATCTGGTGCAGCTAGTAGGAGCAGAACATCTGGGTCTTCCTCTGATCAGGAGAGAGAAAAGGAAGCAAAAGAAGCAAAATTGAACCCCAAAATGTCAAAAGCATTAGGTACAAGCGCTAAAAGGTAATTATAGATCTTTTAATAAAACATTTGTAATAAAACTCTATATTAAAACTGTTTGTTTATTTCAGAATTCAAAAAGAATTAGCTGAAATAACATTAGATCCCCCACCTAACTGCAGGTAAGGTTATATTATTAGCTTTTATGAAAAACTTTATTTGAAAATATTTGGTAACAGCTATCAGATTTAAAATTTCCTACATTTAAAAAAAAAATATGTATATATCATGATTTCAACTGTACTAGTCAATCTGTTAAAATTAAAAAACATAGGAAAGTTATATGTTGAATTTTTTTAATACATTTCAAAAATTGATTAAACTTGACTTCTATTTACAGCCAAGAATTTTAAGACAATCAAAGCAAAATTTACTAAAAAAAAAAAAAAAAAATATGTGTGGCACTCGGGGACTGCCGTTGTAAAGCTATTGCATAGCATTTTTATCAACTTATGCAATTATAATTATTTATATATTTTTTATTTATGCAGTTTTTTTTTGTCTTTGATATTAATTCAAGTTGCATTTTTTGAGTGTGATGACCGATAAGACACCAGTTTTTTTCTTTTATTGAATAAATGAGAAGTTAATATCATTTAAAATATTTTTATTATCTTACAATAAATGTAGGTTAATCAGGAATTTTTATCATTGAAACTATAGGTTTATGGTAACTGAAATAAGAAACATAAGTTTGAGACTTGATATCCTCTAAATATCTGAAAAATACCACGTCAATGTCTGCCAAAGGATACCGTGCCCAAGTCTGCCAAACTGAAACAACGTAAGCCGAAGTGCTAGGTTTTTGCTAGTTACGAAATTTCTAGATTTGGTCACCGAGCTCAAAGCTCATGATAAAAGCTATGCAATAGCTTAATAAATTACCAAACAAAATTTGGAAGCGCGACGGAAATTAGATTGCGAGTTATAAGCATTTTAAAATTTTCGACCCTCACCGAGGGTCTCCTGTCACCAAAAATCAACACTGTCTCATAATAAATTACAAAACAAAATTTAGCCGCACTACGAAAATTAGATTGCGAGTTTTAAGCATTTTAAATTTTTTGACCCTCAAAGTGGGGGGTCTCCTGTCACCAAAAATTAACACTGTCTCTTAATAAATTACCAAACAAAATTTGGCCGCTCTACGAAAATTAGATCGTAAGTTATAAGCATTTTAAATTTTTCGGCCCTCACCTTGGGGGGTCTCCTTTCACCAAAAATTAACAATGTCTCATAATAAATTACCAAACAAAATTTGAAAGCACTATGAAAATTAGATCATGAGTTATAAGCATTTTAAATTTTTCAACCCTCACTGTGGGGGGGGGGGGGTCTCCTGTCACCAAAAATCAACAAAGTCTCATAATAAATTACCAAACAAAATTTGGCCTCGCTATGAAAATTAGATTGCGAGTTATAAGCATTTTAAATTTTTTTACCCTCACCATGGTGGATCACCTGTCACCAAAAATTAACACTGTCTCATAATAAATTACCAAACAAAATTTGGCCACACTATGAAAATTAGATTGCGAGTTATAAGCATTTTAAATTTTTCGACCCTCACCGTGGGGGGAGGGGGGGGTCCTGTCACCAAAAATTAACACTGTCTAAAAATAAATTACCAAACAAAATTTGGCCGCGCTACAAAAAATAAATCTTGAGTTATAAGCATTTTAAATTTTTGGACCCTCACCATGGGGGGGTCTCCTGTCCCAAAATTAACACTGTCTCATAATAAATTACCAAACAAAATTTGGCCACGCTATGAAAATTAGATCGCAAGTTATAAACATTTTAAATTTTTGGACCCTCACTGTAGGGGGTCTCCTGTACCAAAATTAACACTGTCTCATAATGAATTACCAAACAAAATTTGGCAACACTATCAAAATTAGATTGCGAGTTATAAGCATTTTAAATTTTTGGACCCTCACCATGGGGGGGGGGGGGGTTCTCCTGTACCAAAATTAACACTGTCTCTTAATAAATTACCAAACAAATTTTGGCTGCGCTACGAAAATTAGATCCCGAGTTATAAGCATTTAAACTTTTTTCAATCTTCACCGTTGGGGAGTCTCCTTTCACCAAAAGTAACACTGTCTCATAATAAATTACCAAACAAAATTTGGCCGTGCTACGAAAGTTACATCGCGAGTTATATGCATTATATGTGCGACATGTAATCATTATATGCATGAGTTATATGCTAACGACGTTAGCCGGAGTGTCAGGTTTTCTCTCGTTATGGAAGGTTTTTTCTCGTTACGGAATTTCTACATTCGGTCACTGCGCTCAAAGCCAGTGATAAAAGCTATGCAATAGCTTAAAAAAATCCTTTAATTTTGTAATTTACATAATGAGAAGTGTGGTTTTTGTATTTATGCTCTGTAAACTTTGCAGAAATTCATATTTAATCTATAAAATCCTAACATTTTTTTGATCTTGTTTCCTGTATCATTTCTCAGTATGAATTACATTAATCAAAAAGGACATGTAGGGAAATTACTTAATTTTCTGTTCTCTAAAAAACTTTTAAATTTCCCTATATGCATTTTGATGTGCATTGTTTTTGCAATTGTAATATTACTAGAATATCATTAAAACAAGGATTTATTGTGCAAACTTCTAATAATTTATCATTTTTATGTTGATTTCTGTCTAAAGTTATTCATTAGGAAGACATCTTTACCACACTATAGGATTTATAGTGTCATGTTTCATCATTCCTCATTAAATTCCAATCAAATTGGGGAAACCAGGATAGAATGAAATACCGCATTTATTTCCTGCCAGTGCACTAGAATAGCATGGCAAAGCTTCACAAGTTTCATTTGAATGCAGGACATTAATGAGTAGCATCTGTCTAATTGCAGAAATTCATTAACTGACTTTGGCAACTTTTAGCTTTAAATTGTATGTCTTACTGTATTTGGAAATTTTCAAAGCAAGCTAAGTTTTCTTTCCATATTTTGTCCCTACTTAACTTTTAATTCCATTGAATTAAACATGTTTTTAAAAGTATTTTTCCATGATGCAATGATTGAAACATCAATGGTTAAGGGTTGTCATGACACTTTTTCCAAATTTTAATGCACGGAGCAGAACAAGATCAGACGGAATGGGGTATGTACACCATTTATATAATTAATTAATATATATATATATATACAAGGTGAGTCATAAATATCGAAACAATAGGCTATCTCTTCAAATATTGCCCCCAGACCCATACTTCCAATTGCAAAAATTCATTGAAAAAGGTGAAATTTCTGATATTCTTAAATTTTTATACGGCCCCCGTAGGGCAAAATTCCCAATTAGGAAATTATTCCTTATCCATTCCTAAATTGAACAAAACAAATTTCATCTCCGTATCTAAAAATCCCACAGAGTCATTAAATCCCAAAATCCTCAAAAATTCCTGACTTACACCACTTTTCCCTGCCTTTAAACTGTGATTTCTTGACTCAATTTCAACGCTTGTTAGGGAACACTCACAAATTGCAATTTAATAAAAATCAGTTTAAGATAGCGCTTTTTCTTTGGACAAGCAGAATATAGTTTTTATGCTAAATTGGTATACCAGACGTCTGCCCGGATCAAAATATCTAGGTCAGGTCCCAAACCGACTCATAGGGGAAAAAGTTTGGCGTGGCCTGAAAAAATGTCAACATCATAACTCGGACCGGTCTGGAAAATAGTTTAAATCATAGCCCGGTTTAGTCGCAAATTTCTACATAGTTTTATAATTCGGCGTTTTAAAAAAATGTTTCATATGGAGGAGTTCTGACCAAAAAATTCTTTTATAGCTTTTTGTTTTTTATATTTATACTTTTTATTATTAAAGAAGCACCAAAGTTGTAATACAGTAGACTCCCTCAAATCCGCAAAGCTTGGGACCAGGGGTTTTGCGGATTTTAGAATTTTGCAGATTTCTGGTCATTCATTTGTTTACATTTTTGAAACATTAATTTAATTGGTAGTTAAGCATTGTAATCAATGCATATAATAAATTGAAACGTAAAAATAATTAAGTAAAATATTTAAATAAATAAATAGTTAAAAAACAAGTTATTATTACAAAAAAAAATTAAGTAAAATAGAATTTTAGAAAAATATTAAAATAAAGTAAATAATTAAAATGTAATACTAAATATAAATAATGATAAGGAAAAAGGAATCTTTTTTATAAAGAAAAATTTTTGCCTTTATTAATAAGCAAAAAAAAAAAAAGGCTTGATTAATAAAAAAATATTCATTTTATGCAGCAAAAATTACACTGCAACTACGATACCATAATGATTATTTCGATTAAATATCGATCCTCATAATTAATAAACTGAATGTAAATCCCAAATTTGTTTCGTAACTAGCAGGGATACGAAAATAGTAATAGAACTATTGAAATAATAATTGTATATAGCAAAAATTATCCTGCCACGCGAATTGCAAACTCTACCAAACGGCTATTGAAAGTTATATTATGCTGCAACTACGATACAATAATGATTAATTCGATTGAATATCGATCATCGTACGGCTAAGAAACATATTATTTAACACTGCAGAATTTAAACTGAAGGACATTGATTTGAATAGCACATTGAATTTTAATCGACATTAAAAAAAAGGAAGAAGTTGAAAAGGATTTAAAAAAATATATATTTAAAGAATTATTTGCATTGCATTAGCCGCTGACTTCAGCGCCATCTTTAATTTCATTGTTTACATCTGAAAAAATGCGCGGATTTCTGGCGTTCGCGGATTTTAGGAATGCGGATTTAAGGGAGTCTACTGTATATTTATTTTATCAATGAATCTCTATTTACATGTAAATGTTTCACTTATATTTTAATATCGTTAATCCATATCCCATGCATTGGAGACTCTGAAAAATGTTATACACTAAAATTTTTTAAGACGGAATCACATAGGGAAGAAAACATACGTTATAGACAGATGCTTTCCCTAGAAGATGTAATTGGAGCTTATTTTCTTTTCAGGTACTATTGCATTTATTTTGCATGGATCAACATATTTGCCGTTTAAGACAGAATTCTATCATAGGCAGATTTTTTTTCACTGGTTTTATTGTATTTAATTTTTTTAGCCTTTAAATAATCTATTTTAAAAAAATGAATTTTAAAGTTTTTTTTTTTTTTTTTTTTTTTTTTAAATAAAGATTTTAAAACCTCTATGTTTTTCGTAAAAAATTTGATTGAGCCAAATTTTATTTATTTTATGCATGTATTAAGTCAGTCAGAGACAGTGATTTTAATATGGGTTTTGTCGAGACTGGGTTTGAAAATTTCATCCGGAGTGCACCTAAGTTGAAGGAAGTAGTCCCCTCCTTTATGAAAAGTACGCTAGGCCCTGGCGGGTCTTCAGAAAAAAGTAACATCTCGGTCTTGGCCCTACCTGGGCCCAGAATACAGACTTTTTAACATCCTCTGGAGGGCAATAAAAAACTTGAAGTTGTCAGAGGTAAATTTAAAAAGAAAAAAAAAAAAAGACTTAATCTGCATCTTAGAAAAAGCATTTTTTTAAATAACTGATGGACATTTAAACAATACACTCCATTTTTCTGCATAATGAATTTTTTATCCTCTATTTTTTGTCTTTAAATTATTAAATGTTAAGAATTTTTAAAAGGAAAAAGAACTTGAAACACGTCCTTTTTGATTTTTTTTACATTAGTTTAGTTTTGGCAAATTTGAAAAAATGTTTACTTTTGAAAATATGTTTGCTTTTGAAAATATGATTTTTTTAAAAGTTATATTATTTTTTCAAAAAACATTTTTAATAGTTTTAAAATTAAATAAAAAAAAAACCTTTGAACAAAACTAAAATCAGATTTTCATCTTTAATTTAATGGAAAGAAATTGAAATCCGATAAATAATGTTACGAGTTATAACGATTTTTGATTGCCCCATTTAAACCAGTACTAACCACATGAAACTTTTATAAATTGTATGAGAAATTTTAGAATGTGATTTTCTTAGCAAATTATAAGGCTAACCATCACAAAAAAAGAAAAAAAATCAAAATTCTAACTCAAGAAATAGATTTTTTACGCATTTTCTAGAATTGTTAAAGTAACATTGTTTTTTGAATTGCACGCATTTCAATTTATGTCTAATCCCTTAAAACCTGATGAATTTTTTAAACGGCTATAACTTTTTGAATTTTGGAGATATGAAGATGCAACTTTTTGTGTCTTATTCATGACTGAATAAGGGAAGTTTTCCTAATTGGAATTTTTGTCCTATCGGGGCCGTATACAAATTTAATTTTTGTAACTTTTTAACTAGACCCCCCATGGAGTCGCAATTTATCTTATCAAAAATTTCACATTTTTTTTATGAATTTTTGCAATTGGAAGTATGGGTCTAAGGGCAATATTTAAGGAGATAGCCTATTGTTTCGATATTTAAGACTCACCCTGTATATATATATATATATATATATATATATATAATATATAAATATAAATACATAATTGCAATGAAATTCAATAAAGTTGCAGTTTCCCAAATTTTTTATTTATTGATATTGACAAAAGCAAACTAACTGTATCAAGAATTTACAACACCAATAAAAGTGGTGTAATTGTTGTACCATAACAGCATTCAAGACTTATTGCAATGAAAAAGCAGCATCAGGTTGGTGTTTCAATACTTTAAATACAAAAAATAATCTATAATATTCCAAAATAAGAAAGAAAAAAATCATGCATCAAGCATAGATTATAAAACACTTTCCAACATATTCAAAATAATATAATAAAATGCACCGTTTAATAAGTTAAAATATTATATCTAATTCAACAATATGGAAGCTTATATTATGTTACACAGGAAGTAACTGGCAGTAAACCTAAGCAATGTATATCAGTTTTATCATATATGAAATAGTTAACTTAGTTAAAATATCCTGCAAATAATGTCCCTTCCCCCCTATACCATTATGTAATGGAATTCTTTTGTATGGCACTGTAAATGGATGATAAATATTCTTTTTGTAGCATACTCTGCAAAATGTATATTTTAGTGCCCTTCATAAATTAATATCAGTTTCATTATGTTTTCATTGGTGTAACATGATTAAAAAGCACTTGAAACTATTTTATCCCATCGACCATAATGTAACCAAATACTTTTGACTGTCCCTGTATTTGAACTACATATCCGATTTTATGAAAATTTTAAATGACTCAACAAAATTCTGCAACAAATAGATATTTAAAATTGCAAATGACTTGGTAAGGTTTTTTTGTAGTATTATATGTGGCAGGCAGACAAGCAGACACATAAGCAGAGACAGATGTATCAGATGATGACTATAGGTTCTATGCAGGGTATGAAAAAAAATCATAATTAAAAATAAAATAAAAATAATTGGATTTTAAAAAAAATGTAAGTATTTTTTTAAAATTCAAATCAGATTTTTTTAAATTTAAATTAACTAACAACATTATTTTAAACTTTAAAGTCTATAGCATACCATTTTCAATTGTTTTATAAATGCAATTAAGATAGACTTAGATTAAACAGTATTTTAAAATATTATGTTACCGTAATTTATGGATGAAATGCTGCAGCGTTTATGTATTTAAAAGTAAAAAATTCAGAGATGCAGCATTTACAAATTTGTTCAAAATAATAATAACTCTCCTTTTTTGTTTCCTCCCATGATCTTGATGCTGTCAATCCTAAATCAATGAATGCAATAAATCATGAATCATCCTTTCCCAAGAAATATGGTGAATGCATGTAAGCAGGGAGGGACAATAGCAGATTGCTTTTATTGCAGTGTGCTGTAGAAACATAGTGTACGAAAGTTTTTTTTTCTGAATTGAAACTGTTCTAATTGAATTGTTTCTGAATTGAATTTCTAGTTGAAACTTTTCTTTTGTTGATACATTTTAGTTCAGTTACAAATCACTCTTACATCCATTGAAAGGAAATATTTTGCTAATGTCATTGCTAACTAATTTTCTATGAAAAATATGCACTGGTGTTATTTTGTCTCCATTTTTTCTCAAATGTATCAAAGTGCCCCATGAGGTGTATCAATTTGACCCAGGGATGGGGCCACATTGATAAAAATGACCTTTTTTTGATTTTTTTAAAATTACATGCAAAAATGTTATATAAAACAACAATTGTAATTTTTATAATGCACTATACAAGTTTTGCTAACACCATGTGGAAAAATAATTTGAAATTTCTACTTTCTGAATATCAAAAGAATTCTTAGGAAAAAAACTATCAATGTGCCCCAGTTCCCCCTGCATATTTTTTCAATTGCAGTTCAAAAATAATTGATGAAAACTTTTATTCAGAGAAATAAGTTTGAGTAGAATTTGAAATGATAAAGAAAAATCTCAAATCCAGTATACTGATGACCATGCTTTGTCACTGAAGGAAATTTATCCACTGATAAACTGTAGCTTAAACTTTTTTTTTTTTTTTTTTGAGATTACCTGGATGTTGTGCCTTATGGCTGTCATTTATTTAAGTACTAACTATACTCTATTGATAAACAAACATTTACTGTATTTGGTAACCCCAAACTTGGACCCTTTCCCTGTCAGTAAAATTTTTTTTTTTTGGATTTTCATTAATTATAAAAATGCATTTTTAGTGATCTAATAAGCTTATTCTTTTTCCATTTAGTGCCGGACCTAAAGGCGATAACTTGTATGAATGGGTATCAACTATTCTTGGGCCTCCTGGTTCTGTCTACGAGGGAGGAGTGTTCTTTTTAGATATACATTTTTCACCTGAGTATCCGTTTAAGCCTCCAAAGGTTAGTTACTGAAGATATTTTTGATACTTTTGTCATTTCTTAATTCTGATTAATTACAACTAAATATCCAAATCCTTATTCTATTCTTAAGCATTAAGTAACTGTTTATGAATTTCAAATATGTGTTTTTCAAAAGACTTTTGCATTTTAACTGGTGCTGAAAAATTTTAGTCAAAAGAAAAAGAAATGTAATTTTTAGACTCCCACAAATTTACGCAGCTTGGAACCAGAAATTGTGAGAATTTTAGAATTTTGTGGATTTCTGGTCATTGCTTTGTTTGCATTTTTTAAAACAGTAATTGAATGTAATTAAAAATGCAGTTGAAACTATCATGAATGCTTACAAGTTAATAAAATATTAAAATGAGTAATAAACTAAAATAATAAAAAATTAGATAATTTTTAAAATGATTAAAATATTAAAAGCAAAGGTCAAGTCAATAATCAATAATGTAAATATTAAATTAAATATTCATTGTAAATATAAAATGTTTTTTTCCTAAATTATTCAATGAAACTTTTCTCATAAAAGTACATTACTAATTCACATCAAAACCATAAAATAAGAAAGTTTTATTTCAGGTTTAGCCAGACTTAATAAAAAAAAAAAAAAAAAAAAAAAAAAAAAAAAAAAAAAAAACTTGATTGATTCATAAATATATTTGGTAAGAAGATTGTGATTATTAATGATATTAGCAATATCTTTAATTTTTTTAGAAATAAATTTATTCTTTCTTCATGAAAAAACATAAATTCAGTAATATTAACCAAAATTACAAATTATAAAATATATTCAATTGATATAAAACTAAAAAAGTCAGATTTTGTCCCTATATCTGAACTGAATGTTTCATTGTTTACTTCCTTAAATTATGTGTGGATTTTTGAGAGTTCTAGATTTTAGTGCTGCAGATTTGAGGGAGTCTACTGTAGTTGTTTTTAATTATCAGTTTTGAATATCAATTGTTATTTCTTTATTTTTTTCAAATGATTTAGTATGTTTATTTTTGCCTATTAAATACATATCACTGCTTTGTTAAGTTGTAAGTAAGATAGAAGCTAGTATTTAATGCATTTTGACTGTTGGATAGATAAATATGGATAGTGTTTCATACTTGTAATGTACTTTGACATTAGTGTACTGTCATATTATACCTTAAAATAATGTACATTTAATTTTTTTATTACTTTCTATTAAAATATGAAGCATATTATAATAAAAAGGCACACAATTTTGTAATCTGTCGGCAGTTAAAATTTTTAGAACTAGCTGAACTGCCTGGCTTTTCCCAGGCCCAAAACAATATTCTTAAATGAACCTAAAATCTGTATTGCAAAATCTCATAAAAAGTGGCCAGTCTGGAACTGAATGAGCATCGAATTGGATTTACACTGTCTACAACATCATTAAGCAAGTGTGCTCTTGAAAAAAGAAAAAAATTAATTTTTGGTTATTAAGTCTGGTAAAAACCTGAAATAAAATTTCCCTTTTTTATGATTTTGATGTGAAATCATAATGTACCTTTATAAGGCAAGATTCATTGCATAATTTGGGAAAAATACATTTCATGTCTATAATGAATATTTAATCATACATTATTGATTATTAACTCGACCTTTCCTTTTAATATTTTAGTCACTTAAAAAAAAAATCTAATTTTTTACTATTTTAGTTTATTACTACTTATTTTAATGTTTTATGACATTATAAACATTCATTATAGTTTTGGTTGCATTATTAATTGCATTCAAATTGCTGTTTAAAAAATGTAAACAAAAGAATGACCAGAAATCCGCAAAAATTCTAAAATCAGTACAACCTCTGGTCCCAAGCTGTGCGAATTTGAGGGAGTCTATAAAAACTATTTGTGCTTTTGGAAATTTGCTTTTAAAATGAATTTAAATCACCCAATTATCAAATAATAATTAATATGGAAAGTTGTAACTGAGTTACAGTGAAGAAATTTACACATCTGAAATCAGCAAAAATTTCTACATCTGAATGCATAAAAATAAAAAATAAAAATTTAATATTTTAAAATTTTTGTTTGTTTGCAAATGCCCTCTAATGGAAGGTGTCACTTTGTCTGCAATGAGCCCCTGCATCCACTACAGAAATTTCAAATTTTCTTTCCAAGGAAATAAAAAGTTTTTTTTATTTTTTATAAATCGATTTTTTGTGGATTTTTTTACTTCATGAAATCAAAGTGGAATATTTTTTAGAATTTCTGAAAGGGAAAATTTTTCTGATTTTAGCTGTGTAAACTTCTAGTTTTTATTCCAGTAGAATTGAAGATATATCCTTTTATATAAAGGCCCAGAAAATTTATTGGTATATGAAAACAGGTGTTTTCAAAGCATATATAATGACACTTCTGCAAAATTGCTACCCTTGTCTCACAATTTTTTAGATTTGATGGGGAGCATTTTGATTGGACAGTCTTGCTTGCCTCCATCTACATCCATATGTAGTCAGCATGTGTTTTTGAGGAAATAAATACTTTTATTAATTAGGCTGTTTGATGAGTTTTTTTAATGCAAGTGAGTTTTTCTTGATCATTATTTTTTCAACTAATTATAAAAAATTTTAAATTCTGAATGTCAAGTGCATCATGAAAGACTTTGGGCTAGTGTCCCAAAAATTTAGAGCCTCGTATGTGGCATAGATTTTGCTTTGCATTGCACAGTGATTTCTTTTATTAACCACTTAACCGGCGGCCTCGAGATCGTTTGGGGTTAAACATCTTATCGTTTCCTGTGAGCCCCGATGTATCCCGTCGCTGTACTTCTGATCTAAAAATGGCAACCACGAGTCCAAAACTTCTTTTGTGAGCTTCCTTGCATATCACATGCCGTTTCTCCCCCTCTTTTGGAGAAATTTCAAAGTAAAGTGATTAATTACGTTCAGGGGTGTTTTACAATAAAAGAAAATCCCATGTTGTTTATGTTCGAGGGGTTCTTACATAAGTGAAAGTAGGGCTTTTTTTAATTTGAGTATTTGAATGTAAAAATGTTCTATTTTTTTTTTTATTTACACAAATAAAATAAAAATTTGTAATTTAATTCAGAAAAAATTTGTTATTACTAAAAGTGATTATCATGCAAAAATAAATAAACAAATAATAAAATAAAATAAATATATATATAAATAAAAATAAAATAAAAATAGTCTTTAAAATTTATTTATTTATTTATTTTGGAAATTTTTAGACCAGTGCAGTTTTAAAATTTATTTTCTCTAATTAACGTACAAATATTTTGCAGAAGTTATCACAGAATTTAAAATTGAAAGTAGAAATGATCTAAATGTCTTCACATTAGCTTTTATTTATATGAGGTGGAACCCGTCGAAATTTGACGAAAGAAAATCTTTAAAAAAAGAATTGTTTCATTTATTTATAATAAATCTACAAAATTAGTTACAATAAAATATACATCTTATATTGGTCAGTCTAACTCTCGAGCAAATATTATTTTAAGCTAAAATTAACAAAATACTATGAAACTCAATTATCCAAATTATTAAACGAAATAAAGCCGAAATTCACCAGATTTTATAATAGACGCATTTTAATTTCCACTTTTTTTTTTTTTTTTTTTTTTTTTTTTTTTTAAGAGAAAATGGAGTGATTATGTTGCCACAATTATGAAACTGCTACAAAAAACTATCAAAGATAAATTGAGGTACACCTTTGAAACAAAATGCATTTAAAAGTATGTTTTTTTCTCTATACGACGCTGTAAAAATTTCAAATGTACGATGTTTAGAAGTGTAAAATTAGCAGTACCGAAATTGCATAAAAAATGTTGCGCATTTAAATTTTCACTTTTTTTTTTCAATTTTAAGAGAAAATGGAGTGATTCTGTTGCCACTATTACAAAATTGGTTTTAAAAACTATAAAAAAATTAATATCTCAAAAATAAATTGAGGTACAGATTTGAAACAAAATGCATTTAAAAGTAATTTTTTTTCTTTATATACAACGATGTAAAAATAAAAAATGTGCGATATTTAGAAGTGTAAAATTTGCAGTTGCGAAAATTGCGGGAGAAAGTGTTGCCATTCACAAAATGACGTATGCGTTACACACAGATATTATTTTTTTAGAACAAATAATGATCCATAAATTTATTTAACAATAATTCAATAATCATTCAAAAATGGTAAGTAATATCATTATAACATACCAGGGGCTTAGCTACAGATGTTTTTTTTTTGGGGGGGGGGGGGGGGTGGGGAGAGGAATAAAACTTTTACTCATTTGAAACAAATTGCTTTATTTTTCCAACTAAAATGACATGCACAATATGTGTTTAATAACAATAATTATGCCTAAAGGAAATGTCCAAACAAAAGAATTGAAACTAAACACATAAAAACTGTAATCATTGATTTATTAATTTTTTTTTTCTTATGTTGGTTACAAGTCATGATCGTACTTCATATGAAAATAGTTTCATGGTATTTTGAGATTTTAGAGAATGAATCAAAGTTTTATAGAAAATACATTAGATACACTGTTAATAGAATTGTGGGGAATTCAGATCTATTAGATTTATGAAATTTTCGTAATACAGAGAAACACAATGTCAAATTGAGCCTGGCTGCTTTTAGTATATTTTTTGAAAATTTAATTGGTTTACTATCACTGAATTAAGAAAGGCACTCAGCAAAACAATAAATATATGTATTTTTTATTATAATTTTTAATATAGAAAAAGTGTCTCAAGAATTTCTCAAATCCAGAATTTCTCAACTCTAAGCTTACATTTCCCAAGTTCGCATATATTGGAGGGAGTGGCTCCCCCCCCCCCCCCCCCCCCAATAATTCTCCATTGTTACACCTATGTAACATAACAATGCAACGTTCTTCGGGACCATGTTAATAAGCCTAAGTGCATATGAAACATTCTTACATGAATAAACAGATTTTACATGAATAAACAGAAAATGTTTTAAAATGGGGCTCTCTTTTGAGCTGCGGTCCCTCAGTACTTTCAATAGCAAACGCCTTTAATTTTAAAGTTTTTTTTTTTTTTTTTCAAAAGAAAAAAATATTTAAACTTACTGATGGGGGACCTGCTGCCTTCAGATGCTCATAAGGGAGTCATATACACACTTCTGCCTGATTTGAATTTATATATACAGTAGACTCCCTCAAATCCGCACAGCTTGGGACCAGAGGTTTTGCGGATTTTAGAATTTTGCAGATTTATGGTCATTGCTTTGTTTACATTTTTTAAACAACAATTTGAGTGCAACCGGAACTATAATGATTGCTTACAATATAATAAAATATTAAAATAAGTAATAAAGTAAAATAATAAAAATTTAGATAGTTTTTAAAATGATAAAAGCACTAATAGCTAATGTCAAGTTAATAATCAGTAGTGTATGATTAAATATTCCTTATAAAGTGAAATGTATTTTTCCAAAATTATTCAACAAAACTTGCCTCATAAAAGTACATTACTAATTCACATCAAAATCATAAAATAAGGATTTTTTTTTTTTTTTCAAGTTTAGCCAGGCTTAATAACCAAAAATTCTTGATTAATGCATAAATATATTTAGTAAGATTATGATTACCAGTAATAACAGCAATATCTTGAATTTTCTTTTTTTTTTTAAATTATTCTTCCTTCAAGAAAAAAACATGAATAAAGTATTAATAAGGAAATTACAAAATGTATGGAATTGATGCAAAACTAAAAAAATCAAATTTTGTCCCAATATCTGAATTGAAATTTCATTGTTTACATCCATAAAATATGTGCAGATTTTAGAGAGTTGAGGATTTCTGGTTTGCGGATTTGAGGGAGTCTACTGTATAAATGAAAGTACAGCAAGCCTTTAAATTTTAAATGCTTCGAAATTCGGTATTCGATGAATTTATATGTTTAACATAAGTCTCAAATCCTCTATTGGAGAATTGGAAACTTTCTGACATAAGTTCTGACACTTTTTAAACAAAATGACATAAAATTGGCCAATTTGACTATTGAACCGATTAGGAATCAAAATGAGCTTCACTTTTTGATAAACAAATTACTTATCGAGTTATAAGTAATTATTTTCACATAACAACAGGTTTTTCTCTTGTCTTGTGGTGTCACATGTAGAAATTCCTCCCTGTTTAACCCCCTTCCCCCCCAAACTTCTGTGGTAATATTTTCTGAAAGATCTTTTGTGTGCATTAAAAAATTATATCAACTAATATTACAGTAATAATAGAAAAATCAATTAATAATACCAATTTACTTGTGTTTGGATTAATACTTAAAATGGGACATAACAAAAAGCATAACATAATAACATAAGACATAAACATTTTTTTCTTACTGCTGTTTCAAGGCTTCCCGTTAGAAAAGCCCATTCTTTATTCGCATATGCAAGAAATAATTTGCTTTTACTTTCTCTCTCTCACATTTGAAATAAATTATATGCATATCTACACAACCAGTATTAAAAAAAGAGGGAAGGAGACTGAAATAGTACACAATGCAAGTCATTTCACATTCTCTGAGAGTAGTAGGAATTATATTATTATTGATATAAATTTCAATACTTATTTCTGCATTTTGTGAGACTAATAGTGAAACTAATATATTTGTAGTTATAATATAAGGAACTCCACAAGTGAAATGTAAAAAGCTAAATAAGATGGCGAACGGGAAAAAAGTGACCCGAAAAAAACTTATCGGAAAAAAGTGACATAAACTACAAAAGCAGAAAAAATGGACATGGAAAAAAGTTACAAGGAACTGATTTTGGATATTCATTATTGATTTTGGGGATTCATGGTTTAAGTATGAAAGGGGGATCAGGGAGAGACTTTTAAATTAGGTAAATGGGTTTTTCATGCTGAATTAACTGTTTTGGTTCAATTTTTGGACATGCGTTTAAACTGAAAAGATACTTGCCTGATTAGTTTTCGGAACAGACGATTACCCCCCCCCCCATCTGCCCTAAATTAGATAAATGGGTTTTTATGCAAAAATATCCATTGTATTTCAAATTTTAAATATAAATTCTTTCTGATAAGGTGAATCCCTGAATAGTTTTAAGGATTTAATGACTAAGTATAGAGGGTGAACGGAGGATAACTCCCTTAAATTAAATAAGTGTTTTTTTACACAGAATTATCTGATTTGCTTCAAATTTTGGATGTAGGTTCTATATGATAAGACGTTTCCCTGATTAGTTATGAGGTTGTTTTGCTAACTGAAAAAGGGGGGCGATTATCCCTCCCTTCCTTAAATTAGATAAATTGGTCTTTATATAGAACTATCGATGTATTTCAAATTTTAAATATAGATTCTTTCACAAAAGGTAAATCCTTGAATAGTTTTAAGGGTTTAATGGCTAAGTATAACCCAGGCAGCACATCCATATGGGCCCGTAAGGGCAAAAGTGGGTCAGGGATATAGATCTATAAGGGCTATCCATATGGGCCCGCATAGAATGTCCACTTTTTTTTCTATATGGGCCCATATGGGCTATTTATATATATCTATATGGATGTCTATGTCGATATATAAAGATATCTATAAGGATCTATGTGGATGCCTATGTAGATCTATAATGATATCTATATGGGCCCGCATAGAATGTCCACATTTTTTCCATATGGGGCCATAAGGGTTATCTTTATATATCTATATAGATGTCTATGACTATCTATAAAGATATATCTATATAGATCTATGTGGATTGACATGTAGATCTATAATGACATCTATATGGACCCGCATAGAATGTCCACTTTTTTTCCATATGGGCCCATATGGGTTATTTTTAAGTATCTACATGGGTGCATATGTCGATCTATAAAGGTACATATATGGGTCTATTTGGATGCACATGTAGATCTATAATGATATCTATATGGGCCCGCATAGAATGTCCACTTTTTGTCCCATATAGGCCCATTTAAGCTGTTTACATAGATCATTAAGGATTTATAATGTGATCTTTATAAATTTCTAGGTCTCTGATTTAAGAAGACACTTTACTTATTTGAAAACATCTGTTCCGTAATGTTAAACCTAAGTTTTTGAATTTCTCATTTAAATTTGAATATTTTTTAATGTTTTCTTTCTGCATTGTATAATTGAACTCAATGTTAAACCTAGTTCTTGAATTTCTCATTAAAATTTGAACATTTTAAAATGTTTTCTTTCTGCATTGTATAGCTGAACTCAATCTCTAAAGGGACCATTTTGTATTTTTTCAATTTGTTTGTAATTTTTTAAAGGTACTTTCATCTTCGAAACCGGTTCCGAAAGTGTAAATACCTTTACTAAAAAAAATTTGGTACCAAAATCCAAGAAGTAAAACTAGTGATATGATATCGACGTCAGTTTCCTATGCAGAAAAAGTCATTTTGAAAATATTTAAATTTAAACGAGAAATTCAAAAATAACCTATCCATAACATTACAAAGCCCATGTTTTCAAGTAAATGAAGGGGATTCGTCACTCATTTGAAAACGTGTGTTTCATAATGTTAACTTTATGGACGCTATTTTTGAATTTCACTTAAATTTAAATATTTTTTTTTCTACATATAGGATAGCTGAACTTGTTTTCTAATTGAACAATTTTGTATTTTTTTTTTTTTTTTTTTTTTTGTTACAGATCTTCAGGTATTTTCATTTTCAAAACTGTTTTTGAAAATGAAGGTATTATCAAAGTATTATGGAATTAGCTGGAAAATAATCAAATTTTCTTTATCTACTTTATGTAGCTCAATAAATTTAATAAATGGAAATCATGTATGCACAGTACAGCCTGAGAATTTTGTCTACTGGATCATACAGTGTACATGCCATACACACTTCAGACAAATTTAAAATGTTACTTTTTTACTAAAATAAATTAATAAATCAACCAAGGTAGGTCACCAATGACCCATTATCTTTATTTCTCTTACCTGTTTTGTGAAAACCAAAAAAGAGACATTCAACATCCTAGTGATCTTGAAAGCTTCACAAATGCTGTAATGAAAGAGACTGACAACCAGGGATGTAGTGGAGGGTGTATGTCACATACCCTCTGGATTTTTTTAAGGAACACTGTATACCCTCTCTTTCTCAAGAAAGCCATAGTAAATACACTCTAGGGTATACCCTCTGCTTAAAGTATATGCCCCCCCCCCTTTTTTTTAACGACTACACCACTACTGACTACTTGGGGCAAGTGATCATGGCTATCATCCTCCATGCACAAAATTTCTCTTCTGGAGGGGTCAAAAGCATCCCCAGATCTTGTGATTTTAATGGAAGTACATTGTTACATATGAAATGTCTCAATTTTAAACAATATATGTTTGCAATAAATTCATTTATGTTTTTTCACAAATATGATTGTTTCTAAACAGTACATAATTTTTCAATCATCAAATTAAAAATAAAAAAATACTATCAAATTTAATTTGTTTAAAACCCATATTCCAATTTACTTTTTATTTAAGTTAATTTAATTTAAGCATAATGAAAAACATTTAATGCATATAATTCAATTCCCAGAAGATTAATTTACATGTACTTACAACAATATAAACTATTCAGCACCTCTGACTGATATTCCATCAATAAGGACTTTAATAAAATAAGAGCACAGTAATATCTTTGGCATGCAGCTAATATAAAAATATTGCTTTTCCATACTATACTTACTTTGCTAACCTTAATTTACCAATGACAGGATTCTCACTGATGATTTATTATTATTCAATATTTCTAAATAATAATTTACTTTGAAGATTAATTTGTTGAAATAGTGTCAGAGAGAAAATAATTACCAATGGCAGTCATGTAAATTTGAAATGAAAATGAAACAGACTAAATAAAATAGCAACACAATTCACTTGGTTTATGGTATGTCACTCCATTTATTGAAAATACAATTTATATATTCATATATGGGTGATTCTCAAAATAGGGGACAATTTATGTCTTTCAGCATACAAAAAAAATTGAGAGGTTTTCTGTCATGTTTTTATACTTAGATATGTTTGTCTTAATATTATTCATTATTTGCACTCAAGAATTACTCACTTTTTAATTAAAAACACCTTAAAATAACAGAATAAATGTTCAAAATGTCATTAGCATGGATGTCCACAGCAGCTGTGCCTTGTATATAATAGCTTTTTCAAGAGTTAATATCATGTTTATAAAATAAAACAAGTGTTATTCTTTCTTTAAATTAATCAAGGAGAGGATTTATCCAATAAATTTCTTTTTAAAAATAAAATTATAGTATATAAAAAGGGAATTAAAGTTTGTCCTCCATATTCTGTTTTCAAAACAAGGTCATACTATAACAGCTGTTTATTAATCAAAATTTCATTTTCACATATGACAACACTTTGAAAATATAAAGTTTCTCCATGGCAACAAGTAGCCATTTTATTCGAGCCAGAAAATAGAAGCATGTATTGTATTTTAAGAATAGAAGTTGAATATTAGGCGAGTACATCAATTGTATGTCATTAGAATGGATAATAATTTTCATGTTTATTTTATAGTTAAAATTTTTATTTTACTTATTTGCATAGAACTTTTGTGTTTTAAAAAGCCCCAGAAAGGACTATTGCATTGTGATTATATTATGGCTCATAATCTTATTTAAATTAAAATTTGTCATTAGCATGGACAAATATCAGTGTCATTAGCATGGTTTTTCTGTCCATGCTAAAGACTCCTATGTGCATAAATGTAACCAGTACTTATATTGTATCCTTTTTAAAGTTTAATTTTGCATATAAATTTAGGTATTACATTTATTATCCCTAAAATATGCATTAAATCTGTCAGAAAATCACTAAGACAGCTTCTTACACTGTTAGTGTCAGAATGTTGTTCATGTAAACAAAGTTTGCTCTTTGGTAATGTTTTTATTCTCCTTATATGTATATATGTAAAAATGGAAACTATTTGTTGGAAAGGAAGGCTAATAAACGTAGAAAAAAATATTTAAACAGGAAGAAAATAAAAATTTCTTAATATATTTATTACATGCAATTTGTTTTGTCATTAGCATGGCTCAAAAATACTAATTATTTTTTTTAAAGTTAATTTTTAAATATTTAGCTCTGCTGACTACATGTAAAGTATACCTAATACTATATTAACAACATATATTTTTTTCAGAAATTTTGCTAACAGTAATTTTTTTAAGATTTCATTTTTGAAATTGTCCCCTATTTTGAGAATCACCCATATATGTATTTCTATAGACTATATAAGAATAGTTATCTTGTAGCATAATTCTATTTTTCATACAGTTTTAGATGGGTGCTGCACCCTCTCTGTAGTTTCATTTAGCCTCTATAAAAGGAGAAAAATTCCTATAAGAATCTAAAATCCTATGAGCAAGCACTCTGCTTTTCTTTACTTCTAGGAGAAAATCAATAGATATAGTTATTCGAATTTTTACAAACAATATGCATCATTGCAGAAGAAAGTTCATGAAGTATAAACAAACATTCTTTTCCCTCTTCAAATGCATAACTTTACATTCAAGATCATCAATGCAGGATTCTTCAGCTTCGTACAATACAAATTTGAATCAAGATTCCATGTCAGGTACAAATGAATTGCTCCAAGCATCTGGTTAATGTCACCACCTATTTTTAAAATATAAGGATTAACTTTTTAAGATATAAAATTGTTTGTGCAGAAATAATTTTATCTAAAAATTAAGAAATATAATAATAATAACAATAATAAAAAACATTTTACACAGTAGAAACAGTCAATTATAACAGTAACACTATCCATTTAATTCAGTTTTGCAAGGCAAAAGCTTCATTTGAAAAATTGATGCATTAAAAACCAATAAATTCACCAGGAAGATTTTTTTTTCTCCTTTTTCAAATGTGAAATTGTGTTGGAGTGAGTATATATATATATTATTTATATATATAGTATATATATATATATATACATATTTATTTAACTAAGCTTCAATTTGTATTTTTTAAGTGGTTAAAAATCTTTTAAAAAGTGTAATCAAAATTGGAAAAATAAAAAGATACCCAGTAAAAGAGATCTATATGCAAAGAAAAAAAATATGTAAATATATGAAAAAGTATGTACCCAGAAACATAATTTTAATTTGCAAGTTAATAGTATTCTTATTTGACTACCATGGGATTTTATAACAAAAATATAATGTACCTAGATAGTTAAAAGTAATAGTTTTGGACTGTAATTCATCTTTTTTATTTATTATTTCCACTTTCATTTCACAGTTTATTTTAAAAATTAAGACGACAATGAATGATTTTTTTTTTTTTTCATTTATAGATCAATTGCTATGAGGCATTGCACATTTAATGAATTTATAAATAAACAAGCTGATCTGCTTGACGTTGTCCAGTGTCAGTTTCTTAAATAAAACTTAAAACTTTGTATGATTTAATATTTAAAAAAAAAATCTTTAAACCTAGCTTCAGGGACCTTCTGCTGAGTCTAGTGCATTCGTAATAAACCTTTTTTCTGAACTAACCTGTGACATGGGTCCCCACTATGTAATGCAGCATGTACTGAAAATGTTCTGCATTTACCAGAGACTATCAAAAACAAAGTTGAATGAACCAAACCTCGTACTAATCCATAGAATAAGAAAAACTAATGCCTCATTAAAGTTTTAAAAAAGTTGGTCACCAAAGTCTAAGATAAACTTTTATAATACAGAAAGCAGCTGAATTGTAATCTAAATTGAATGAGCCAAATCTGTTTTAACATTATTGAATCCTTAGAAATGTGAGAAAGAATGTATCCTCCAGTGATGGAAAGTTCCCCCCCCCCCCTGTAAATTTAATGAATTACTATTAACATAATGTTTAATAAATGGATGAAATTTCTAATCTAAAGTTATGTGGTTTTTAATTTTCAGCTACAGTGAGTAAACATAACTTTTCGAAAACACTGGCAGTATTCAAAATGTACACAAAAAAGGTGGCAGCTGAAGTATAAAGAAGGACCAGACATAGGGGAAAAAGGTGTATTAACAGGAATGTAGCTGGCTATAAGAAAAATTTTTAGTAACTTAAAAGCAGTTAAAGAATGCTAGAACTGTCAAAGAAAATTTCAATACAATTAGAGCATTGTTAAAGAAATTGCAATAAAGACCTAAAGAAGGAAATTAAATTTCAAACTTAGCAGTAGCTGAAATCTGGAAAATTGTTTTGTTATTCATATACCTGGGGGACCTAAGAAATTAGTAGGTATGCACCGAATAGTGCTTTTGGCTGAATACCGAATATTCAGTCAACACATGAACCAAATATTGAATATTCGGCTACCCAAATAGTAATTGTCGGACCGAATACTGAATATTTGGCCAGCCGAATACCGAATATTTGGCTTTCCAAATACTTTTTCTATTTCAAAGTTTAAAGGTTAAAACATTACTTTTTAAACAATTTTACATAATATTTAATAAAAGAAACTTATATTTTGATAAACTAGAGCTTTTTATAGAGCATTTAGAGTTGAAAAAAAACCTGCTGTGAGTTTTTTAAGAAGCACAATTATGAGACTTTGTTAATTAATAAAATTTTAAATTTCATGGTTAATTCTATGAATTAAAACAAATATTTTGAAATCAAAGTGAAGTAATGAAAAAATGGCCAATGAAAAAATTTAGTCTCATAATTGTCCTTTTTAAATAACTCAAGGCAATTTTTTTTCAATATAAAGTACAAATACTTTAAACTGAATTCTGATTAAAGGAGTGTCTAGCTCACAGATTTCTTTTCTTATGAATGGTGGCATTTTCCACCCTTCCTTTCATATCATATTTTAAAGAAACCAAAGAGAGTGAAATGAAATATTACGTACTTATCAGACTTGTATAAAATCAAAAACTTTCTGTGCACGTAATATTGGTTCAAAAACTTTCTGCAAGTTAAAATAATGTCTAATAAAATACGCATTATATTATTTTAGTATGGATGAAATTTGCTTTTATTATGCAATTCATGGAAGTAATTCACTTTTGTTACGCGATTCATAAATGTAGTTCACGTTTTTTATGCGATTCATGCATGTAATTTGCATTTTTTACAGGATTTATGGATGTAATTCTTTTTTATGCGATTTATAGACATAATTCACTTTTTTATGTGATCGGTCGACGAAATTCGCATTTTTTTTAAGCAATCTGTCGGCGAAATTGACATTTCTTATGCGATTTATGGACATAATTCTCTATTTTTAAGCGATTTATGGATATAATGGGCTCTTTGAGCTTTATGTTGACAATATTCGTGTTTTTTGAGCTATCTTCTGGTGAAATTTGCATTTTTTCAGTGATCTGTCGATGAAATTCACGATTTTTATGCAATCTGTCGACATAATTCGCATCTTTTGTGATTTATGAACGTAATTCGTGTTTTTTATGCAAATTGTGAACGTAATTTGTGTTTTTTACATGAATTGTCAACATATTTCGTGTTTTTTACACGATTCATGAAATAATTTGTGTTTCTTGTGCGATTCATTGATGTAATTTGTGGTTTTTTTTAGATTCATGGTCGTAATTTGTGGTTTTTACGAGATTCATGGACATAATTTGCAGTTTTTATGAGAACCATGCACAAAATTCGCGATTTTTACAATAATCACGCACGAAATTCATGTTTTCAATTCAGAGGTATATTTTAATTGAAAATGAGACGCTTAATCCGATGCAGCAAACTGTTAGTTAATATGATTATTATTTTTGGAGTTATAAAGATGTTTCTTTTACGTAGTTTGGTACTTCTTGAGTAGTTTGGCGTTTTATATAATTTGTTGAAATTGGTGCATCAGCAATTCATTAATAGAGTATTACTAAGTGTATTAACAACATTTAAATTTAGTTTTGGAATTGAAATACATTGTATAAATAGTTTTCACATATTTTATTTTCATATGCATATAAATGATGGGTAAGTATTACGATGGCCTCCAACGACTAGTTTTCATGATATTTTGACAAAATTGGAGATTTTTTTTTGTGAATGATTGATGAAATAGATTTTTTATGACAACCGACTGTCAATATTCGCAATTTTTAGTATCTGAAATTTTGGACCAGGGTTGGGTTTTTGACATGACAAAGGTTTAAACTGGTTAAAACTGTCAAAAACCCATAGAGTTGCAATCTGGTGCAGTGTGTTAGAATTTGTTTAGGAAACAAATTTTAAAACTAGCAACAGTTGCCATACATTATGTTGAAATTTAATTATATTATGGGTAATTAGCAGGTCTTAAAATACTTTTAATTAATAAAAATTAAGGTAAAAATGTCAGATTTCAAATCTCAGAAATTTATCTCAAAATGGACATGTAGAAATATTTGCAGAAAAATTATGTTTAAATATCTTGTTTATTTATTATTATTATTATTTTAATACTTAAAAATTTTTTAAGTTATTTAGTGTGCATTTTGACATAGCTAATATTTATAACGAACAAGTTAAGTGTCACAAATACAGGATTTCTAAAAGTGTTGAACTTTATACATATGATATCAATATATCATATATCATTGAATATGACGATGTTAGGTAACAAATTGATAAACTTATCTGGTTCTCCAGTTAAAAAAAAAAAAGAAAGAAAAAAAAAATCCTTTCTTTTAAAGTAACTAAAATTATGATCACAACAGGATCTACATTACAATTGAAGTTACAAATATATCGCCCCTTTTCTCATTTTAGTAATACTTAAACCAATCCCTTAATGTAACGGTCACCGAAATCCCAGCACATGTATTTCACTTTGTCCATACCTTATATGGTCATAGAAAACCGAATGTGGTTTTCTTATACCAGCTGCTCTACAATAAAAATGCTGCATAAGATGTTTTGCGCGTCGTACATATATTTCCTTCTCATGCTACCGTTCCTTATTTGGTATACATTCGCAAATGTTAGACCGCTTCATGAGCCCCAAAGCCTATCCCACAAAATTCCTTTGCTTTTTCAAATTCCAATATCAAGGTTTAAACTCTTTTTCGCCAATTAGCGATTATCTTGTTAATATGCTAAGTACAAAAATCTCTCTCTCAGAAGAAAAATATTGCACGTATATTTTGGCCAAATATCATATACATGCCAAACATTGTAACCTTTGGCGATATCTGACAACTGATGTTATCTTGGTTCTGACTAAAAGAACGGTCACTTTCACTTTTTCTCTTGGCCCGGCTCTGCTGTAACCACCAATAGTTTACGTTGAGCGTCCTACTCTCTCGAAAGGGTGAAAATAAAACTTTACTTTAAAGAACCTGGCTGCATACTTCTCTTTTTATCGATCTACTTTTCACGGCATTGATGATAACTTGTAATAGTCGATATTAAATCTGCAAGATACCGTAATTACCCAAGATATCCATTACAAACTTTGGTGCTATAAGACCGTACTTAACCCGACTAGAGGAGTATGGACGCTCATAAAATCCGGAGAAATCGCTGCTGTCTATAGCGGTTTCGCATCTTCTCTGCATGGCATGCGGTGTTTTCGAACAACTCAAGATTTATTGCTCCGTCGGTGCATCACAGAATTCGAGACGTATTCCTTCTTCTATGGGTCGCAGGGTGTTGGATGCGGCAAAAGAGGCTCGTCCCTCCCAGTATGACAGTTACTCAAGCCTTAGCCAGCTGGAAAAGTGATGTCAAATCAAAAGTTTTTTTTCTTCGACCCTGATTGATCGACCTGCGTGGCTCCGTCCGCTGTCAACATTCATCATCGCGTTCGTATCTCGACGTGCTGCGGTCAACTCAGTGTCTTCGGCAGTTTTTTTTTCTTTTCAATTTCGACTGCAGTGCTCGTCATAATTGTTTGCGAATTCATCATGTGTGATATATGCTCCGTTCATCTCCGTGCTTTCAGTGGCGTCTATCAGCTGCAATGCGTGTCATAAGTGTGTGTGAAGAAAGATACCCCAAAAAAGTGATATCAACGAAAGTTTTGTTTTCTTTTCTCATCAGAATTTTCAACATACACAAAAAAAATAACAAATCCAAAAAAAGTAGTGGCGATTAATGTGGCAACAAGTCGAGCACAAAAAGAGTGAAATATGCAATCAAGTGTTTGTGATAAATAAGTCATCAATCTCTCATACAGAATTTTTCATTGAGAAATACGCAAAATATTAAAAAAAAAGTGTGTGTGGTACGCACACAAGTTTTGAATGTGAAATATGCGTCTGATCCCTGTTGACAGGGGTGCTAAAACATACACACACACAAAAAAATCAAAATTAAATTTGTGCTCAAGCGAAATTTTATTACATCAATAATGCCACAATACTTAGATTTATGTTTTACTATTATTATTGTTATTGTTTTATTTGGATACATGATTATTTAAATAACATTTTTTTTTGTTCAGAGCATTTCAAAAAAAATAGTAATAATGCTTTTTTAATACTTATTTGATTAAACTTTATCTTACGGTATTAAAACATCTCAATTATAATCCTGTATCCAAGCATTAATAAGATACCCTTTATATTTTTATTATGCATACATACATTTTCTTACTCTTTAATCTAAAAAAAAAGGTGATTTTTTTTTCATAAAATTTTTTTTTTTGATACAAAGTAAGTAATTTTCAATGTGATATTTTGTTCAGAGTCATGAGAGAACAAATAGATGTTTTCAGTAATAGATAAAAAAAATATAAGAGTAAGACATTTCTAGGGTCATTCCATGTCAAATCAACACAGCCCACAACCCGACCCTCTCTGAATTGGATGAAATTTTTTTTATTTCTTGCACTAATAGAGAAATGAATAAATCCGGAGTTTTTAGTTCATATTGCAATTAGTTTTTTAAATATTTAAATTTAAATTTGGTCAAATTTATCAAATTTTAGCAATTCTTACAACACAAAATAGGCTCTAACTTCTTTTCTAATTAACGTAGAGTTTTGATTTTGATGTTGTTGGAAAGCATATGAATTGTACTTTCATATGATATACTACATGACTAAATTTAAGAAAAATTTAATTTCAAGGTCATCAAGTTTAAAATTTAAATTTTAAAATTTTAAAGTTGTAATTTTTAAAATTCTCTAAAAAAATTATATATTATTTTTCAACTTATTGTAAACATCATCTGAAAGTTTTAGCCTGGGACCGCAATGGGTTCATGAGTTATAAATTCTAGAAAATTGGTAGTATCATGTTTCAACCATAACAAAAAAAAAAAAAAAAAAAGAAAAAAAAAGCCACCACTTCATATATATATATATATATATGTGTGTATAAAGCTGCATATTGAGCACCAGGAAGAAGATCTTATAGTTGATTAACTGTTTTCTAAAATGTCTTTACTATGTGTGTGGGTAAGAAAGATTGGTATTTACACCCCCCCCCCCAATTTCTTTTTTAAGAATTAATATTTTCATAATTTTGAAAAAAGGTATATTTAAAATTGAATAAAGATCTGGAGAAGCAAGTTGCTTTTAAAATTTTAAAGTTGTAGTTTTTAAAATGCTCTAAAAAATTATATATTATTTTTCAACTTATTTTAAACATAATCTGAAAGTTTTAGCCTGGGACCGCAACGGGTTCATGAAAAATAAATTTTAAGAAAACTACTTGCATCTAAATTTGCTCATAACAAGTGACAAATTTTGCTACTTTTTTAAACTAAAATTTCATACTGAATATACTGAAAATAAACTTTTAACCATC
Organism: Maratus speculifer; assembly: GCA_964019185.1. Classification (NCBI taxonomy): domain Eukaryota; kingdom Metazoa; phylum Arthropoda; class Arachnida; order Araneae; family Salticidae; genus Maratus; species Maratus speculifer. The sequence goes on along the minus strand of OZ025293.1, from coordinate 134,171,927 downwards.
AAAAAACAATATTAAAATAATACCATAATAGTTTATCCCAATTTCTATATTCTGGGAAATACCTGATTTTTTTAAAAAATGTTTTAGGAAAGTTGATACACATATAAAAGACAAAAGATTTTATAGAGGATAAGAAAAATAGATTTAAAAAACCATTTAATAAATATCTAACAATGCATTTCAAAATAAACTTTTAAAATTTAAATACTAATGATATACAAGGATGCATACTTGAAATCCAAAAAATGAATATGCATGACTTATAAATTATGTTAATTATATTAATTGAAAATACTAATCAGTTGTTGTGCACTTTTTTCTTAATTTTATTGATGCAGAATGCATTTCTTCTTCAGATAGCTTATATGTTCTACTATTGACAGTTCTAGGATCAACTTTTGTTAATATTGTGTTTACTGTCACTTGTAAAATATCAGGATGTTCTGGAAAATAAAATGATGATGATGGGCCGTGTGGATGCAGGAAGTTGATTTTAATTTCTTCTCTGTCATAATTTACGCTAAGTACGCAAGCTAACCACCATTTTTGATCATAAATGCATGTTACATAACCATTTATTTCTTCCAGTTCAATTTCCCCTTCTTTCTTTGTTATTTTTGCAATTTTTCCAGTATCAGAATTAGAATATATTTTGCATAAAAGAGTGTTATTGTTCTGGGGTATAAATGCATGTAACTTTTGTGTTCCTGGTATTGCACAAGAAGAAGAAAAACGTTCCTGTAAAAAAATATTTTCATTTTCATAATCCTGAGAAGTTACATAACAAAATTCTATGCCAGAAATATGAGTTGAAGCCCATTCATATAATGCTCGTGGCGTCATAATTTGATCTGTATATACCTGTTGCAAACTTGCACGAGCAGCTAATCTTTTGACTGTACCCCCTACGCCATCTGATACTCCTTTCCCGTGGGCAGTGGCAAAGAAGTGCCATTCAGCAGGTATGCCAAAGTCCTTTTTGTGACAGCATAAATTTAAAAAGTTCTTGCGGTTTTTATAGTGAGCCGCTGCACCATCAGAAAAGTATGTAAATTTTAGGGGAGACTCATCAAATTTTTCTTTTAAAAACTTAACTAGTTTTTTCTGAAATGCGTATACAGCTGTGGTATCATGCGAAAGACAGTCAGAAATAACAACAAAACTAATATTTTCTATGTGGTTGTCTCTATTATAGTATATTACAAATGGGTGGATTGTTGCCTGCGCGTTATTCCAATGAAACCCTTGAGCTTCGTCTTGAAGAATGAATGAGTAATTTTCTGAAAAATCAGACACTATAGCATACTCCCCAAATTTAAGATTACTTTTTGTAACCTTAAAGAATGAGGATTGTTGTTGGGCTATAAATGAATGTCGGATAAGCACAGAAAGTTTATCAATAAATGATTCAATGAATTCCTCATATGAATTTGTTAAAGTTTGTAGAATGGAACGATCCACATTTAACCATTGTTTGTATTCAATTGTTTCAATACTGTTTTCACAAAATAGTTTGTCCAGATAAATTTTAAATTCTTCAAATTTGGGACAGTTTTTGCATTCATTGAGATAACAAGTAGGATGTGCTGGATTGCATAGAAGCAAAGCTATACAAGTTTTATAAGACGAAATTGGAATGTTTTCTTCTGAAGTTAGCTCCTTCAAATTACTTCCAATAATCATTAATTTTACATTCTGATGAATATGGCAAACACAAACTGTATGTGTCCCACTTGCACCAGCTAAAATACAGTTTTTCGGTCTTAGTTCAGCGAATTTTGAAAATCCAATTTTTAAGTGTGGATATCCATCTTTAAATTCTTTAAAAGCCTCATTTAAATTGCATAACACCAGTCTTTTTTGGACTTGAATCTTTTTACCTTGACTAACCATGGATACAAAGTCTTTTTTGCCAGGCATAACTCTGCTTATTTGGTCACTATTATAAAAATCTCTCACACTATTTACTATATCCTGACTTAGATTTTTGCCAGGTTTGGGGTTTGGAGTTGAAAGAATTCCCTTTTCTTTCACCAATTTTTTGGCTTTTCTAACCATGTAATTAGGGAAGCAGAGAAAAATGTTGAAAGAAAAAAAATTGCTTGTTGATTAAAAAAATAAAATATATAACACAAAATGTTTTTTCAGAAAACACACAAAATTTTTAAGCAACTTGCTTCTGCAGATCTTTATTCAATTTTAAATATACCTTTTTTCAAAATTATGAAAATATTAATTCTTAAAAAAGAAATTGGGGGGGGGGGGGTGTAAATACCAATCTTTTTTACCCACACACATAGTAAAGACATTTTAGAAAACAGTTAATCAACTATAAGACCTTCTTCCTGGTGCTCCATATGCAGCTTTATATATATATATATATATATATATGAAGTGGTGGCTTTTTTTTTTTTTTTTTTTTTTTTTTTTTTGTAATGGTTGAAACATGATACTACCAATTTTCTAGAATTTATAACTCATGAACCCATTGCGGTCCCAGGCTAAAACTTTCAGATTATGTTTACAATAAATTGAAAAATAACATATAATTTTTTTAGAGAATTTTAAAGATTACAACTTTAAAATTTTAAAATTTAAATTTTAAACTTGATGACCTTGAAATTAAATTTTTCTTAAATCTAGTCATGTAGTATATCATATGAAAGTACAATTTATATACTTTCCAACGATATCAAAATCAAAACTCTACGTTAATTAGGAAAGAAGTTAGAGCCTATTTTGTGTTGTAAGAATTGCTAAAATTTGATAAATTTGACCAAATTTAAATTTAAATATTTAAAAAACTAATTGCAATATGAACTAAAAACTCCGGATTTATTCATTTCTCTATTAGTGCAACAAATAAAAAAAATTTCATCCAATTCAGAGAGGGTCGGGTTGAAAATGACCCTTTTTTGTGTTGATTTGACATGGAATGACCCTCTAATACTATCTCATTTACGAGCTAGATATTTTTAACTAAGTGCTTTAACAATTTTTATTATGGTATCTATTTTTATTATTTAAGTGATATTTTGTTTTTATTATTATTTTAGTTGACTTTAAATGATTGTGAGTACCTTTGAAATCTTTAGAATTTAGTCAAAGGAATACGTGTGCAATTAAATAGTAGCCCTACACCTACCAATTAACATTTACAAATAGTTTTAAACCTTTTTTTTTTAGTATTTGTTGCATTAGATCAGCTACATATTTAACTGATATGGCTAATTCTAAGATTACTTTCAAAACCATCACTTTTGATGGCGATGCTAATTTGGTTGACTTTTTCTTCAACCAAATCAAAACATTAGCCAAAGCACACGGATGGAAGGATCAGGACACCATCCAATTTCTAGGTAGTAAGTTATCCGGACCTGCGCTTACTTTCTTTACTCAGAACCCATCTATTTATAAAGCTGACAAATTAAAATTTGTAGAAAAAGAATTCAAAAAATTCTTTGCCCCCCCTAGTAAAACAACAGCGCTCGTGGAATTTAACAATTTAATAATGCTGCCTCAAGAAACGATTAGAAACCTTGCACACAGAATAAATATTCTAACTACTCGAGTACATGATAACATAAAAGATAAAGAAGCCTTAGACAACATTAAATACACAAAACTAATCTCGTGCATTCCACCCCCACTGAGAATTAAATTGCAAGAGGAAAACATTCTCGATTATGACACTGCTGTTGACAGGGCACAAATGTTGCAGGATATAATGCAAAATGAGAATGTGCTACAAACATGTAACACAACAAATCCTGTAGCAGACTCTATTGCTAATCAGTTAAAAATTTTAACTGAAAGAGTCAATGCATTAACACTAACAAGCATTCCAAATGAACAAAACATAGACGCAATTCACAGTATAACCCCACAAAATTCAAAACAGCGTGAACAGTATGCGAACAAGGACTTTAAAAGGAAGCATACGGTTTCACCTAAACATAACACACGTAAAAATAAATCTACATCACCACCCGCTTGCCAGCTATGTGCGAAGCGTGGCCACACAACAAAACATTGTTTTAAATGGCGTAGAGCAAATTCAAATAGAAATAAACATAGTTATAAATACGACAATAACTATAGAAGGAATGATAACAGAAATGGTAATTTAAACTACTAATGAGATGTACTTCAGCTGATGGCTTTACATCTCAAAAGAAGTCTAACACATCAGCAACTTCAGACGAATTTCCATGGACTCAGGACCCAACACTGCCTACACTCTGTCCAGACAGAAGGGTTAAATCCGTTGCTTCGCAAACAAAATGTGAAGTTAAATGGTCCAAAAATTCTGCATCACAAACAGTCGAAAACAATAATGAAGTAGCTTCACAAACTGTTAACATATGTGATGACAAAGTTGCAGTTATTTGCAATGTAAATAATTCATCCCCAACACTCCCCCTCATAAAGGCCTCCATTGCAAGACATAAAACTAACTTTTTGCTCGATACTGGTTCATCCATTTCAATTATATCACAAGATTTGTTTGAAAAAATTAAAGACAAACTAAAATATAAAAGATTAGGAACAGGCGTCACTATTAAAACAGTTAATTCAGATGTTCAGTTCACTGCATGCATTAAAACTTCTATTCGCATACACCAAAAGTCATTCTCGCATAATTTCTACATTGTTGACATATCGAATTCCGCTAACTTCCAGGGAATTTTAGGCTTTGATTTTATTCACAAAAATAGAATTGTGATAGATATTCATAAGAATAAAATGTCAACAAATGAATTTAGCATACCACTACTTGATTCTGCCTTATGTGAGAATGAAACACATCATCTTGAAACACATGAAATACATCAATCGGAAAAATTCCCAAAAGAAATTCGATTGGAGAATAAACTTAAACTAGAACCACAGGAAAAGAGGTGGATCTCCATAAAAACTGATTCAATTGACCCAAGAAAACATTACTATTTTCAATGTGAAACAAAAAAGAATATAATTTCTTACGATAGTATTGTAGGTGGTCAAAGTTATGAATCAGACATGGAAGGAACTCAAAACACAACTAGATCCCCACAAAAATTCCAGTTTTATGTTTTTATACAAAATTCATCTACTAAACCTGTACACATAAACAAAAATGCACGAATAGGAACTTTATTTGAAACAATGGACATTATGGACCCGTCACAAAACACAAATTTTCATCAAATTATGAATTCATGTGAAAATGTTTCGAATTTTAATCTTAAATCTCAGGATAACTTAAAGGATTACATTTGTAATTATATTCAGGCATCAAATGAAACATTAAATCAACGTAAAGAAGAACTAAAAATTAGTGACTTTAATTTAAATCATTTACAGGAAGAGAATGCAAAAAGGTTAGGAAAATTATTGCTTGATAATTATGCATCATTTTCCAAATCCATAAAAACACTAGGCCACACAGACAAGGTAGTCCCAAATTTAAAGTTTATAAATGACTATCCCATAAAAACATTACCATTTCCCCTCCCACAATCATTACATAACGAAATGAAAGAGCAAATTCATCAACTTCTTGAAGCAGATATTATAGAACGAAATTGTTCTGAGTGGGCATGTCCCATTTTGCTTGTAAAAAAGAAGACTGATCAGTCTGGAAAACAGAAATACAGACTCGCTCTAGACTTACGTATGTTAAATTCCGTGTTACAAGGCTCATCATACCCCCTACCAAAAATACAAACCATAATTTCAAATTTATCCGCATACAAATTTTTCACTTCATTAGACTTCAAAATGGCGTATCATCAAATAGACCTTCCGGAACAATTTCAAGACCCACTAACCTTTACATGTATCTATGGGACTTTTAAATATAAACGTCTAGTATTTGGTCTAAAGTCATCAAGTGGATTCTTCCAACATTTAATGGATTCTTTAATTGATGAATTGCAAATTGATGGAGTATATTCATATCAAGATGATCTAATATTTGGGTCAAACTCATTTGAGGAAACTTGTTCAAAGTTAGATAAAATACTTAAAATCTTAACTAAGTATAATTTAACATTGACTCCAAACAAATGTACATTTCATACATCAGCAGTTGACTACTTAGGGTTCCATATTGAAAACCACTCTATTGCACCGATTCAGGCAAACATTGTTAAAATTAACTCGTTTCCCACACCAAAAACTAAGAGACAATTAAAAAAATTTATTGGTTTAGTAACATTTTATAAATCATTGGTGCCATCATTTTCGGAAATTATTCAACCTCTCATTGATTTGACTACTCCTAAAGCTACATTTAAATGGACACAAAAACACCAAGAATTATTCAAAAAAATGCAACAAGTGTTCTTTAGTTCACCTATGGTTCGCTTACCAGATTGGTCAAAAACCTTTTACGTTAACACTGACGCATCTAAGGTAGCGATAGCTGGTGCATTATTACAGGAACATGAAGGACAATTACTTCCTATTGCATATTTTTCTAAATCTCTTAAACATGCAGAAAAACGTTACCCAGCTTTAAAACTTGAATTAATGGCCATTTATAAATCAGTAATCGCATTTAAGTACTATTTATACAACAGGAAATTTGTAATTTTGTCAGATAGTGCTCCCTTAAAAAAATACAAGAATACATGTAACCCTGCGGATTTAACTACACGTTGGCTAACTGAACTTTCTGAATACACCTTTTCCTTCGAACATGTACCGGGATCATCCAATGTACTTGCTGATTATCTATCAAGGTGTACATTTGAAAACAATACCCAAGATCTTAAATCAAATCCTGAACTCCTTAATGACCCTCATGCTTTACCAATTGTAGATAATGATATTTCGGACAATATCGAAGAATCCAATAAAAACAAACCCAACTCAGTAAATTATTTAATTTCAGGCAGAGATGCAAACAAGGATCCATTACTTGAAATATCAAACGACACATTTGTCAGTGAGCAAAGAAAGGACCCAAATTTGGCCGAAGTTTACAATGAGATTTTAAGAAATGGATCATCAAAAAAATTTCCGATGTACTTCATACATCCTGACAGTAAGGTTCTCATGACAAAAAAAGAAAACGTATATAATAACACATTTTCGTACCATATTATTGTACCAGACTCACTTAAGGCTAAAGTTTTAACAATTTGTCATCTGTCACACTTTGGGTTAACTAAAACATATGCATTTGTAATAGCTAGATATTTTTGGAAAGGAATGTATACCGACACGTTAAATTTTGTAGCATCTTGTACTAAGTGTATTCAAACAAAACATCACATAACACCACCTGCTCCACTTCAGCCCACTTACACACCAACCCACCCAGGACATACCATTGGGATTGACTTACTAGGACCATTTAAAAACGGACAATCAGTTTTAACGGTAACAGATCATTTTTCACGGCACCTCGAACTATTTGCTTTGCATACAACAACAACTGACAAAATTGCTAAATGTTTATTTGATTACATAACTACCTTTGGCAGACCTGCCACTATTCTCAGCGATTTAGGTAAGCAACTGACTTCTGACATGTACAACAGATTCAACGATACATTGGGCATAAAAATACTCCATTCCTCAGTAGGTCACCCCCAAAGTAATGCAATTTCAGAGAGAGTAAATAAATCAATAAAATATTCAATTACCACTTTACTTGAAGAAGGCCATTCTTTTGAAAATGCATTACGTATACATAAATCACTATACAACGGTTCCACACATTCTTCCACTAAATATTCCCCCAACTTATTACACTTTGGAAGAGAACTATCTTTATTATTTGATACTTTTGATCAAACTATTAATCAGCCAATCCTTGATAAGGGGATAGAAACTTACCAGTTGCTAAATGATTTGAATTCAATTTACAAAAAAGCATACACTAACATCAAAAATTCACAAGAAAAGAGAAATCAACACTTCCAGAAACGAGCGAAACTAAGAGTAATCTTAGAAAAGGATATAGTGTACCTCAAATCCGTTGATAAGTTTAAACCAAAATACACCGGACCTTTTATTGTGGTACATAAATATTCGCCAGTTTCTGTTTCCATTAAGCGTTTACACTCACCCGATGAATCGGCATTCAGAGTACACATTGACAGGCTAATTATAGCCCCCCCTAGAAATGATCATTTATTTGTGCGTCATGAGGAAAATATAAGTCACCCAGGAAATAGCTCCATAAAATACAACCTAAGATCTCGTTTTTAACACAGCCCATCACAATATTAGGTTAACATAGATTTACAGTAAATGCAGTACATCACACTGATACACATGTTGTGTTGGAGTTTCCTTTGAGGGAGTTCATGGCTGGTCCACGTTCTCCATCACAGGGGGCTTCCACATAACAGTTGTCTCTTATTTGCTGGGTTGTCGCCAAGATTTTTACTTTTCCCTTTCAGTAGTTTTATTGTTCATACATAATAATAATAATAGTAATAATAAAAATAACATATCACATTGCACATACATTAAATTTTAGTCATATCAAACATAATCATGATGCACAATAAATCTCTAACCGATTATGACAAAGCTGTTTCTCACTACTCTAGGATTGACATTCCCTTTCAGATATATATAAATACCATATGTATCAGAATTTTTTTTATTTTTAATTATGCCCCTTCGAAGTGAAGGCCCGTTCAAAAGTCGCCCAAAGGACCTGTAACTTCATTGTGGTGAGAAACAAATTTCGGATTGGTGCAGTTCACACCAATTTTACTTAAACTCCCTGTTTTTCTATGTAAGGCGACGTGCGCTCCTCTGAGAAAGCAAAAGATTACGGGAGGAGCAGAGGGTCCATGTAATGTGGGCTCTCGCCAATATTCCCACTTCCCATAGGGCTAGGCCATAAGCCGATGCCATCACCTTGTCATTTGACAAGATTAAGGGCAGCAACTTTTTATGGATCGCGTGTCGCTTTCCTTTTTTTTGCTTGTCCTGTGTGGATACACGAATTTTTTTGTTTTTTTTTTCTTATTTTTTTTAAACATACTCAATTGTCACAAAATACACTTCATCCATAACATTTCATTATTTTTCATATTATTACATGGTTGCAACCTCCATTTCATATTTTTAACCTCCATTTCATATTTTTAACCTCCATTTCATATTTTTAACCTCCATTTCATATTTTTAACCTACACTTCATATTTTTACTATCCATTTCGTATTCTTTTAGTATAGATTTTCATATTTGTACCACATAATTCATACTTTTATTATATACTTCATATTCTTCATATTTTATTCGAGATTTCATTTTATCCATAACCTATGTTTTTATATTATTCGTGACCTATAGCTAACATTCTTCATAAGTATATATATTATAAACAATTGATGGTACGAACTTCATGACTATTTTACATATTAAACATCTTCCTTGCATTTGGCGCCTTATCTTTGATTAAAAAAAAAAGATAACCTTTATAAAGGAACAATATATGGTATACCTAGAAAAAAAAACAGGAAGAATGTCTTGTTGTGTGCAAAGTGCTAGAAAAAGCACAAATAAGGCCTGAACTCTAAGCAATAAAAGGCCAATGTGTTCCGGAACGACAACAACATCAAAATAAATGAACATTGAAAAAAAAATAATAAAAATAAAAGAGAGAGTCTCTGAAGATATATAATCATATGTCGACATAATGTGTAACTGCATAAATTCAAATATATATATTCATAATATTTAACCAGCATAATCCTACACTTTTGTATGTAATTCTGAGAGAGACATTTTCGTACCGGGTCCAAAATTTTTCAAACCCAAACCAGCGGGGGAGATATATGATATCAATATATCATATATCATTGAATATGACGATGTTAGGTAACAAATTGATAAACTTATCTGGTTCTCCAGTTAAAAAAAAAAAAAGAAAGAAAAAAAAAATCCTTTCTTTTAAAGTAACTAAAATTATGATCACAACAGGATCTACATTACAATTGAAGTTACAAATATATCGCCCCTTTTCTCATTTTAGTAATACTTAAACCAATCCCTTAATGTAACGGTCACCGAAATCCCAGCACATGTATTTCACTTTGTCCATACCTTATATGGTCATAGAAAACCGAATGTGGTTTTCTTATACCAGCTGCTCTACAATAAAAATGCTGCATAAGATGTTTTGCGCGTCGTACATATATTTCCTTCTCATGCTACCGTTCCTTATTTGGTATACATTCGCAAATGTTAGACCGCTTCATGAGCCCCAAAGCCTATCCCACAAAATTCCTTTGCTTTTTCAAATTCAAATATCAAGGTTTAAACTCTTTTTTGCCAATTAGCGATTATCTTGTTAATATGCTAAGTACAAAAATCTCTCTCTCAGAAGAAAAATATTGCACGTATATTTTGGCCAAATATCATATACATGCCAAACATTGTAACCTTTGGCGATATCTGACAACTGATGTTATCTTGGTTCTGACTAAAAGAACGGTCACTTTCACTTTTTCTCTTGGCCCGGCTCTGCTGTAACCACCAATAGTTTACGTTGAGCGTCCTACTCTCTCGAAAGGGTGAAAATAAAACTTTACTTTAAAGAACCTGGCTGCATACTTCTCTTTTTATCGATCTACTTTTCACGGCATTGATGATAACTTGTAATAGTCGATATTAAATCTGCAAGATACCGTAATTACCCAAGATATCCATTACAATACACGTGTTTAATATATATATATATTTAATGCTATACACATTATATACATAATATCCAGCAGGCTAATTTGAATTTAAATATAATGCATATTATTTATTATATTTATGATTATTGCACATCATTATAAACCATTTTTATCTCTATCCCCCCCCCCCTCAACACACACACATTAATAGTACTAAGAATATAAATAATGTTTACTTTCAAAGGAAGATAAGACAAGAAGTAATTATTCAACAACTGAATGCTTAAGATATTTAATAAAATTTTATAGTATTCAGTGAAAAAAAAAAAAAAAAAAAGTATTTGCATAAACTATAATTTTTCAGCATAGTACATAAATAGGCTGAATATTGTAAACAGATATTGAGATTTTTTTTATTATCTTTATTTTAGTTAAAAATTTAAAAAATGACTGACGATTTAAAATTTACCGATTTTTCTGAAAAACTAACAATTGTAAAAGTCAAAACAGAAAAAAATTACACTGATCTATGAAATACTTTTATAACAAAAAATATTATGTGGTTTTTTTATTATTATTATCTAATTAAATACATAATTTTAACAAATAAAACATTGAATAAATATTTCCAATTAATTTGATTACATAATGAAAATCAATCCAAATGAAAACTATCAAATTAGAAATTTAGTACAATAATCCAATTCATTTGCTCACATAGCATAAGGTAGCAAATAACCAGTTTTGAACATGGGCGTAATCTGGCGGGGGCAAGGGGGGGCATTTGCCCCCCCAGTTTTTTAAGTGCAGGGGCAAGATATGGGTTTTGCCCCTCCACTTTTTGGTCTTGTTTTCTATTTAAAAAAACATTTTGTATTTATTTTTTCCTTTTTTTTTCACCTCTATAATTTAATAATTTGCATACTATCTTGCATAAATTGAAAAAAAAGTCAGAAATAATGTTTATCGTGTTTACATAAGTAATTTCTATTAAAAACTTCCTGCCATAGTAACATTTGCAGTAAAAATGTTCTTCCTCTCTTTTTTTCTCTTTGTACAAGTTCAAAGTAGAAAGACTTTATTTCCCCTTTTTATCTAGCAGGGATGTTTGTTTGGATACAAGCGTGAGAGAAGATATCATGATTATTGTGTCTTGACTTTGACACAATTCCTTGACTTTTCCTTAGGATAATATAAACACGACATTTTAACTTCCTGACCCCCAGGTCTCTCGAATATATCGAGCTTTCTTTGAATATATCCATAGCGCCAACACATCTGAAGAAATTGTCCGGGGTGTCTGATTCTGAACCTGATTCCTTGTGTACAGACTTCGAGTCGATTACAGAGGACTGTAATCGATTAAGATTACGATTATTTCCAATTTCAAAAAATAGATTACGATTATGTCTCTATTTATGCAAGCCTGATTACGATTACATAATCGATTATCCATTTTTTTATTTCAAGATTACGATTACGTTTGGATTACGATTAATATTTTTTTTCTTGGATTACGATTACCGAACTAGTCGATTACGATTACAGTTCGATTACAGTAATTCCGTAGTCTACATGTTACAAACTAGAGTTACAAATTTACAAAATATGCGTTTCCTTTAATTAATTTATTTTTAAAGGAAAAATAAATCATTTATATTAAATGAGCTATTCTTTTCTATATAAATAATAAGTTTTACTTTTTGAATATTTTAGAACTGATTTCATTATTATAAATTTATTTTGAAATTAAGAGCATTTCTAAGGATGTTTGATTAATAGAATAGGTATATGTAACATGCGAAATTCTGATTTGAAATTCACGAATACCGGTGTACGTAGAATGAGCCCCCCCCCTCCCCTTACACATACACTAAAATTTGGGGGGGGGGGGAACATGTGTTTCACAATTTTTTTTAACGTAAAATTTAAACATGAAATGAGTTTAAATAAGGTTATTTTCCTCAGAACATTCGTTGCAAGACATTTAGGCAAATAAGCAAAACAAAATTTAAAAAATGAAGAAAAATTAAATAAAATAAGATTCTACGAAAATTTTCGAAATGGAAGAATTAAAGCAATTCATTCTTTTTTCTTTCATTTGCATACCTCTGTCCAATTGAACCACATATTTAAAACAAAATTGAGACACATAAACCTTAACAGGCAAATAATAATAATAATATAAAATACTGTATTTTGGTAGGAGTATATTGGGGGTGGAGAGAGGGGGAAACAAACCTTTCTGGGAAAAAAATTAACTACCTTTTTTTCCCCATTATTTATTTATAGCTCAATTAGAGAGATTTTTTTGGTAGTTTTTTTTCCTTTTTAAAATAATCAGAGATAAAAAAAAAAAAAATTTGGCGGCTACATTTCAAAATTCCGGGGTTCGTCATTGAACTTGTCTGCGTATAAGCTAAAGAAATTTACTAACAACTAGGTATCATTAACATTGTCTTTCACCCTTAAAGAAATCTTACTTACACCCGTATATTTGACAAACCAGTCTTACTTTCCGTTTTTTTTGGAGGGGATTCTCATTAAAAAAAGTATTAAAAAATAATAATAAATAAAAAATAATAAAAAAACAATCTTTTATTATTAGAGCTTTTGTAAGAAAACTGATCTATATGTTTAACTTATCCAGATATATTAAAATACAAATTTTGAATAAACAGACTTTATACTTATGATTAAAAACACTATATAGTTAATTTAATATAAAAAATTCCTTTCAGAATTTTAAAGAAAAAGACCCGAATTTTAACCCCGAATTTTAAAGAAAAAGATAAGATATCACTATGCAATATTTCTAAAATAAATCCATACAATATGTACATATCTAGTAAAAAATTACCTGCATGTGAGTGTTCAGATTGGACTTGGTTTTTATGGAGACCCTGACATCTGACGAGCACAATTTACATTTACATATATTTTAAAAATTTCACGCCTTTTTCATTAAATTCTGATACAGATTCCGTGAAATAATCTTCAATTTTTTTATTATTTCTTTTAGCCATCTCTTTCCCTAGAACCTTGTAAACAACTATAACCAACCCCAATTATAACCAACCACTAAGAAATCCAAAATGTGAATGAGCTGTTCGATGAATTGTCACATGTAATTTAAGCATCTTTTTTTTTTCTTTTTTTTCCCATTTTCTTTATTTTCCCATTCCCACATTTCAAAGAGGGTGATGTCTGTCCAATTGCTAAGTGCCCATAATAAAACCATAAATAAAATATTTTTCTTTCTTTTTTCTTTTCTATCCTTGCGAAACAAGACCCCCCCAATACCCATATATTTTAACGAAGTCAGACAATTTCTATGTTTTTATACTATATACCAGGGGCAGCCCTCTATAGCGTTGACTACATACAGTGTATAAAGTACTATGTATTCTGTTTCACCCCGAACTGCTGCCTGACCTATGACCTCTTCTCACTTTTAACTTTAGGGGCGATTTAACGAGCTCCAAACGTCTACTCTTTCCTTGGTGCAATGTTTAACTCACCGACCAAATATTTTCTGGATATGGCGAAATGAACGGGAAAAAAAAAAGGTGTAATCGAAGAACGTAATCGCATTTTTGTGCTCGATTACGATTATATAGCTTTTTGATACAGATTACATTGCGATTATCTGCATTGCGATTACGATTAGATTATGATTGTAATCAAAGTGAAATCTTTTGATTATGATTATATCATGATTTTTTCAAAATTAAAATTTACGATTACGATTACAATGCGATTACGCAGTTTTTGTAGTCGATTATAATCGATTACGATTACACGATTACGATTACTCGAAGTCTGCTTGTGTAGCCATTGTCACAAAAAGCGACACAAGGCGACTGTAAAAGACAAGGGCGGTGCCAGAATTTGCCCGACGGGGGGGGGGGGCACTGTATCCCCGACAGGGGGGGCCAAGTTCATAATATATATTAAAGGTCAACGCGCTGGACTGGGGCCTAAAAAACTGCGTGGACAAAAATTTCAGGGCCGAGCCCGACCCAGTTTGTGAAAAATAAATTAATGGTAAATAAATTAATGGTCAGATCAGCGAGAAAATTTAAAAAATCGACCTGATTATACGGTCTAGCAAGTACAATATATATACACATATATATTAGGCCGGCCAAAAATAAATAAATAAAAGTTAAAATCTTGGCCCGACCCGACTCTATATTTCTACAAAACATGAAATTTTAATTCGATATAGTTATAAACTGTTTTGCACGGGGAGTTCTAATTAAAAAAAACTCATTTTTTAGAAGTGCTCTCGTCTGCAATATTTATTTATTTTTTAATGAATATCTATTTGCATGTAAATGGTTTAGTTATTGTTAATTCTTATTTCATGTATTAGAGATTTTAAAATCAGAAAAAAATGCCACACATAAAATCTTCTAAGACAGAATTCCATAGGAACGAAAAAAAATGTGTTATAGTTTATTAAAAAAAAGATACTTTAACTTTCGGAACCGGCTTTAGAACTGAAAGTGCTTTTATATTACTATATTCTACTCTTTAATATTTACAACCAAAATCGAAAAAGTAAAAAAATAGTCATATTGAAGATTGAGCTCAGTTATCCCATTCAAAAATTTTTTAAAAATTTTAAAATAAAACGAGAAATTCGAAAACAACCTGCTTATTGGTTTAACATTATGGAGCAGGTATTTTGAAGTGAGTGAAGAGTCCCCCTAAGACAGCAATGCGTCATAGGCAGGTTCTATTTCAGATTTTTCTGTATTTAAATTTTATTCTAAAAATCTACTATTCTGTATAAATAATACATTTTAAATTTTAATTGTAGAATAATGGTGAGTTAAACTTATAAAAATATATACATTTTTCCTAAAAAGTATTTGGAACGGGTCAAATTTTACTGACTTTTACTCGGACCAGGTCGTTACGAGAAAGTGATTTTCATACGGATCGAAACCAGGACTGAAAATTTCTTCCCGCGTAGTTCCAGCTCAATATCGAAAAAGTTAGTTAAGCCATGAAAAGAGTGAAAACCAGGCATGGATCGGCCCGAGTACCGTAAAAGAAAACAGGCCCGAGCCTGGCCAATGCAAACATCTATCGCGGCTTATCCAGAAGAAGGAGCTCGGTGAAATTTTCTTTTCTTAAACTCGAATCGAGCTTAATTTTATCTGAAGACTCGGACTAAATTTTATTTTTTGAAAGTTCTGCCGGCCCTGAAATTTATTATTCTTAAAACAGGCACATTTTTCTATAACTTTTGGCTGAACCAGACTTTGTTTCCCTTTTTTCTTTCATTTTTTTCCGTTTTCTAATAAAGAGTGAAATATGCTTGGAAAGACCTTTTTGACAGACGTCTGTGAATAACAGTATTTCCAGATCTAATACAGTACAAAAAGAGGAAGAGAGAGAAAAAGCATAACACTGATAAACAATTATTCTTAAGTCTTTTTGCGGCAAGTATACGTGTCGCTCGTCTCCAAGGGGTATAATAAGACTTCCCAGCTACACAAGATTTTTTAGGTCTGATTTGGGAATACTAATTTTCGATTGCAGTGCTTTTTGAAGTAATGAATATGAAATTTAAAGTACTGTAGAGATTCTCTGGACTCCGATTAAGCATATTGTCCAATTAACCGGATCGATCAAGGACCATACTTTTTTTTTTTTTTTTTTCCAAAAGTTTTAAAGTCAAACTTCTTCAGGCAGGGCAAGGTAAATTTGACAAGAAGGCATGGAATTTAACTGTTAAATAACTAATTTCTAACCCTGCAATAATAAAATCATTAACAAATACAAAGACAGCAATGCATAAAACTATTTTTTTCTAGAACTTTAGAAGTTTCCCTTCTAACGCACGAGAGTCCCACGCAGACAAAAGAATAGCCTCTGTGAACCAGAAGACTATCAAGAATTTCTTTTCCCTATCACGAGAATTTTTTTAAATATATATACTGTACAGTGTATGTATATAATTTCTATGTACAACTTTGTACCAATTTTGCAGAAAATAAAATTTTAATAAAAAAAAAAATACTTCTAAACACGCTATTTTCAATATGCTAAAATGTGCATTACCACAATTGCCAGTTCAAAACCTGGAAAAAATGTGAAGGGAAGTTGTCTAAAAACATTGCCCTATGCGTTTATAAAGTTTCCCAATTATCCGGATTTTTCATTAACGGGATTATCCTCGATACCGACCGGTCCGGATAATCGGCGTTATACTGGGTGTATTACTGAATGGAAAAATACAAATGAAAAACTTACATAATTAAGACAAATTAAATTATTATTATCAACAAAAGTACGAATTCTGCGTATAAAGCAGTTTTAAAATTAAAACACTTGGGTAAAAATATCAAATCACATAAACACAAAGAAATAAGAAATCATTTGGACTTACTCGTATGAAAGTCTTGAAACTTTTTATATACAGTAGAAAAATATTAAAGTTCGTACTTTCGTAAAAAGAAGGAACTCATAAAATATTTATAATTAGTAGAAATAATAATTTTAATGCAAAATTTGCAAAGTCGTAAACTCTATTTTTTCATTGTCAAAGTTTTTCTTTAAAAGTTCAATTGTAGCATTGTTTTTACGGTTTCTGATTAATTATAAAATTTTGTAAAAAAAAAAGCAATAAATAGAAGAATTAAAAAACAACTTTATTTCCATACTTTAAAATAAAAATACTAAATCAGGAAAATAATTAACTCCTATTATCTGTGGTCAATGGACAATTGTCGATAATGGAGTACTGTGTCTAGGTAACTCTAAAACATCCTTCCAGTCTATCACAACAGGCGTTTTTCTTCTAATTCCCATAGCAACAATAAAAAATATAAATATTATTTTTACAACCAATCAGCAGGAATACGTTTGCTGATGCTAAACAATGTACTCATCAAACTCTTTATCATTCCATTACTCGAAAAGTTTGTTTTATATTAAGTTGCAGAACAGAATTTGTAAACTAGTCAAAACAGACAGACATGCATTTCCTTTTACTGAATCGCAGCTGTTCTCTGTGGCTTAAACATGGTAAATTCAAATCTAAATAAGAATAAATGTATAAAGAAACAGCATACTTCGATATCCTTTTCCATTCTATCTGAACACGTTACTGTACTAAATATTAATTTATTTTATTTGAATTCAATGTATTTGCATGTTGTGAAATTAATTAGCTGAACTACAGTTTTTGAAATGCGTAACTTATGACTTTATAAATATCACGTTTTATTTTTTTCATAATTTTAATCAAAGCAGATTTTTTTTTAGATATAGCTGTAAAAATAAAAACAATGGGAAAAACATCTTCAATTTCCATTTTGTTTTAGAATGTATATCGATCGAATGAAGAAAGCGTGATATTCCAAATTTTGATTCAAATCTGAAACTAAGAGCTTAAATACAATATTCCGAAGAGAAATATAAATGAAGTGAAAATTTGTGAAATAGTTGGGAATCTTAAAGTGCATTATTTTAATAACAGCGAAAAGCGACCTGTGATTAAAAATATATCGCTGATCAGAACCGCGAGTTATGCAGGAGGTCTAGCTGTGGCTAGCGTGGGCCAAAATTTCTCGCCGAGTCCGTCTAGACAATGCTGAAATATGCCTGTGATTTGAAGGTTTTCTATTATTTTAAGAAAATTCTTTCTTCTGTCTGGAGATTTTTTGAAATTTTTGATCCTCGGTTTCTGATTTTTGCGTATTTTTAGATAAAATGAATTTATAAATTACTTTTCTAAATACAAAAAAGTACTAAGCAGCACAGCTGCCAGAACATGCGTGTAATTTGGTGAACATGCTGCTTTAGGTGCGAGTATTTTAGGTAATTGGTGTTTTTTACTGTATTTTTTAAGGGGGGGGAGTAGAAATGGAAAAGTTAAAGTGCAATTTTTTTGCAGTTGTTTTTACGGATTATAATCAAGGGAAAAAGAAGTTGAATCCACGAATTATTTTTCGAGCATAGAGTCCTCTACAGATTGGGTTATACCCGACTTAAACTAGCTAACTCTATATCCATTTCAATCTGAACTAGTTTTTTAAAATTAGATGACCCGAACTTAACAAACTCCGACCTAAAACCAACAGTGTTCTATCCGAACCCAATCCCAACTCGAAATGAAAACCAAACTTCTATCTTGCAAAACAATAATAGAAAAGTAGCCTACAATAATACCACCAGTATAAATTATATTTTTTATGTAGAAAAATCAATATATCTGTGTATGCATTCATTGACACCCGGATAACATAATTTTTCATTTAAAAATATATTTCGGGGATACTTTTGAGAAATCAGGTAGAATCGAACCTATATGCTAAAACAGTTAAAATCAATCCGACTCGAAAAATAGAAGTCAATCCGAAAAAATATTAACTTTGGCCAGATCCAACTCAAACTGCCTGTCGAGTTGGGTTTAGTTTCCCGAGGTGAATGCAGAACTCTACCAGAAACTCGAGCCCGACATCATCACATTTCGACCTGAACGTCTGAACCCAAAATATTTCAACATCAACCAGACCCCGACCGTAACTGACGAAAAAATATTTCCATATTGTAATGCAGTTATGTAAAAAATTGTATCTTCAGTATCAGTTTTAACTTATAAGTTAAAAATCAGTATAGATAAGCTCATTAACATTCATATATATTGTTTTCCATCGTAAAATAAATTTTGTAAATTCTTATGAGAGTTGGATTCATCTCGAATCAAGAACCATTAAGTGCCAACATCCAACCTGAACCTGAAACTATTAAAGTTAACCAAACTGGAATTCGACTCAGAACGACAAAAGATTGAGCTCAACCCGATCCGGTCCAGACTACGTGTCGGGTCAGATTCAGTTTGCCCGACCCGATGCAGTATTCTACTTGTCATCCAAGACAACCCCGACAACATAATTCTCGTTTGCGTTCTCTTAACCGAACCAAAAATTCTTCATGTCAAACCACAAGCAGCGGAAATTCATCCACAATTTAATGTAGTTAAAAAATAATAATACATGATTATAACTATAGTATAAATCTTATATTTTTTGTTGAAATATAAGCATGTACAGAGTCATTCGTGTATCATCCTGTGTAGTAATCCATGTAGATTTTCAATTAAAAAAATTATGATAAAAAAAGGGTTTATCTGAAATCAAATTTCAGTCAGAAACCGACTCATATCCAAAAGAATTAGTTTAGTCAATCCAACTTTGGAAGAAGAAAAAAAAAAAGCTCCATATTTCGATTTAACCCGACCGGGCTGAAATTCAAACGTCAAAATATTTTCCCCGACGACATTGAATTTTGGCCCCGATGGGGGGGCCAGGTATGCCCGACGGGGGGGGCATATGCCCCCCGGCCCCCCTCTGGCGCCGCCCTTGGTAAAGGAGGAACAGTAGCTTCTAAACGGAGATAAAAATTACAATAATTCGTATACAAATATATCTGTTTATAACGGAAAATATTAATATTTCTTACTAAAGAAATAGTATACAAATATACCTGGTAAGAAGGAAACTTGTCTAAAACTGAATTTTTCTTTGGTCACTTACACTTGAAATTCCGTCTTTTAATGAATTAAATAAGCACAGTAATCTTATATAGTAAAATGCGTGTAAGTGGGATCGCTAAGGAGTAAGGACTAAAAAAAAATAAGTTTATGAAAATTTTCAGAGAAGCACTTATAAATGCATGGTATTATGCAGAGCTATGAAATTTTTACGCTTCTTAAATAGGATTTCATTGTACACAAGTACAGACTTTAAAAGTTTTATTAATCAAAATACATAGGTTTTACACCTATAAACACGTCTATAAAGTAACTGAGAACACATTCCGTTTCAGCAGGTAGATTTGTATTTGTATGTCATTCCTTTCGGCATTATAACAAAAATGTTGCTTTATAGACAGGTTTAGGAGATTTCGCTGTTTCTACTGCATTAAATTTCATTCTGTATAGACCAAAGGATAACGAATAATATGGTAATAAACCGAATTTAAAAGAATTTATGGCTAATGAAAAATCGGAACTCTTGGCGTCTCTTTCAGGGGCTCATGGGACAAGTCTTGGAGCACTTGAAAATCGGGGCATCGTACATAAAACGGGACACCTGGTACTCTAATCTGAACAAACTCTGCTCCGTGCGTTTACATACATATAGGGACTAGAGTCTTCAACGGCGTAGTAGAGGTCTGAACGAAAAGAAATTTTCGGGCCCGGGCCCCTACCCGAAAAATAGAAATAAAGATTCGACCCGGCCCGATACAAAAATTAAAAGTTCAATACAAAAATAAAGCCCAATACAAAAATTAAAGTCGGCAAGAGCCCGGACCGACACATACAAAAAAATATTAGTCTCGCCCGAGGAACAACTTAAAAGTTCGGCCCGAACCAGAAAAGAAATTAAAATCTAGGTACGAGCCCAGCTGACTGAATTTCGACAAAACATTGAATTTTACATCCATTTGGCTAAAAATTTGCCTCGTACAAGGAGTTCTGACCAAAAATATTTATCTTAACTTTTTTTTTTCATGTTTAAAATTTTAATTTTTATAGAAGAGCAGCAGGCTGCGATATTTATTTTTTAATGAATTTCTATTTTTTGTATGCAAATTTTTAGTCATTATGAATATTGTTTATCCATATTCCTTGTATAGAAGTGATAAAAATCTGGAAAATGGTGCACAGTAAAATCCTCTAAGACGGAAATGCATAGAAAAGACAAGCGTCTGGGGAGAGAACGGCTGCTAATGATAGGACTTAGAAAATTTACTAGCGTCTAGACCCCGCCCCAAACTTTGGCTCTTATCACAAATGCACCCAAGAAATTCCCCATGCTGCCGATAATTTCCCTTTTTTAAATGGAAGATATGGTTTCTTGACGATATGGTTTCTTGATTTCCGTTTTTTGACGATACTACAAATAAACAAATAAACAAGCAGAGAGACAAACAAACAAACCGACAAACAAACAAAGAAACAAAAAACAAACTGACAAACTAAAAAAAACAGACAAAAATACAAACAAACATAAAAACAAACAAATCGACAAACAGACAAACAAACTAACAAACAAATAAACCGGCAAACAAACAAACCGACAAACAGACAAACAAACACACAAACAAACAAACCAACCAACAAACAGACAGACAGACAAAAACAAACAAACATACAAATAGACAGACGAACAAACAAACCGACAAACGAACAAACAGACAGACATACAAAAACTGACAAACAAACAGACAGACAAACAAACAAACCGACAAACAGACAGACAGACAAATAAACAAACAAATCAGCAAACAAACAAACAGACAAACAAACATCGCTGGATCCCCAAAATTTGCTGTGCAGGAAACACTAAAATGCACGAAACTCGCCAACGCCGCAATCACTAACGTGTGTATGAGCGCTGCGCGCCCATTAAAATAAAAAAAAGCATCACTGGATCCACGAAACTTGCTGTGCAGGAATCGCTAAAATGTAAGAAACTCGTCAACGCCGCAATCACTAATGCGTGTATGAGCGCTGCGCGCTGTGCAGGAATCCCTAAAATGTACGAAACTCGTCAACACCGCAATCACTAACGCGTGTATGAGCGCTGCGCGCCCATTAAAAAAAATCACTGGATCCACGAAACTTGTTGTGCAGGAATCACTAAAATGTACGAAACTCGTCAACGCCGCAATCACGCGCGCCCATTAAAACAAAAAAACATCACTGGATCCACGGAACTCGTTGTACAGGAATCGCTAAAATGTACGAAACTCGGCAACGCCGCAATCACTAACGCGTGTGTCAGCCATTTTTCCTTCCTTAACACTCTAAAATACATAATTCTAATTATATATATCGTAATATTGTAAAATGGCATGGCTTACTATCTTATATTTTGTTCCAACTTCCATTTTTCTTCTTTGCCGGCATTTTCCAATCTTCCGATCTTTTGTTTACATGTTCAAATCAATCGCTTATCTTTTGTTTTTCCGATCGTCGCTGATGGGTGTGTTCATCCTGGTTTGATCATTCCGTTCGATCGCAATCCGCAAGCATCGCGGATCGCAACTCGTAAGTGGCTGTCTTGCATTTCTCCCATCGCAAGTCAGGAGCTCGCTTGCTCAACTCGGAGGGGCGTATCCAGTTTCGAATTGCCGCTGCTATTTAAACCGGCTGAGATATGTTGTGCTGGGGATTTTGAAGCGATGCTATGAGCTAGCAATATTGAAGTCAATATGATATAGTTTCAGAAATGTTTTTTTTAGATTCATCCAGTTTTTAAAGTTAACAAACTTGTGTTTAATTACGCCAAATCCGTTGCTGGACATTTAATTGTGAAAATGGTTTTTCAACTTCGCCCGTTTGTCATTTTACCAGCAGTCATAATCCATTTGTGTTTTTAATTAAGTCTTCATATTCATTTGTGGACATTATTATCTTCAGTTAAAAAACTCTACATGTTTTTAAGACTTTTCATCGAAACAGTTGGTGTGCCGTATCATTGGAATTTTTCCAGTACGTCGATAGCTGTCATCCATAAGTGAGTCCGTTTTGGTTTTCAGTGCTATCCTAATATTGTTATATGCCATGCCATGCCATTTAATAAGTAATATTATGTCATTATATAGAATAGTTTTAATTTAAATACGGAATTGAACTTATTTTCTGTTTACATTTTACCAGTTATATTTTTCATCTAAGTTTATACATATTTTTATTTAAACTTGAATATTATTTCATGACATAGAATAACTTTAATATAAATCTGGAACTGAACTTGTTTCTGTTTACGTTATGCCTGTTATATTTTTCACCTGGATTTATACATGTTTTTATTTAAACTTGCATTTATTTTTTCGTTAATAAACGTTAGTCTTATTTCACTGAAAAACAGTTTCTTTAATGAATGTCTTACACTACACTGTCACAATGTCACCAATACTTGCTCTCTTAGGTCACCGAAGTTGCACTATTATAAACTGCTAAATTTTATTTTGTTTTAGACGGTTCTTGTTCCAGAACCGATCACGGGTTATGGGCCCAAACCGAATACGCTTTTAAACCCTTTACGGCGGCCATAACCTAATTGGTGACATTTCAAAAAAATTTGACAGTTGTTTGTAGTATGCGGCCATTGGACCTCCGAGTCATTTCAGAGGGGGGGGCCGCAATATAAAATTTTTTTTTGAAGGTTAAATGAATTTTTTTTTTCTATTGATATGAAATACAAAAAGGTTTTTTTTGGATAACTTATAATAGAAATTTTGTTTATGTACTATCTGACTACTAAGTACGTTATTTAAAAAAAAAAAAAAAAAATTTTTTTTCCTTTTTCCTGTCAAATCTTCTGTTTAAGGCATGGCCATGGCTAACATACAGGTGTGCATAGCAAAACTGAATTCTCACAATTATGGAACTTGGGCAGCTGACGTTAAGTATCTACTATTAGATAAAAATGCGTGGAGCATAGTTAATGGCACTGAAAAGGCTCCTGATGAAAATGACTCTGTAGCGACAAAAGAATATCAATCCAGAGTCAGGTCTGCCCTATCAATTGTGTATTTAAATGTTGAAAATGAATTCCGGAGAATCATAGAAAATATCGACGACCCTCATGAAGCCTGGACTAAACTTAAACTGCATTTTCAGCCTGATAACCGGGCACGCCACATGCAGCTCTTTGGCGAAATACTTTCCTGTAAAATACAACCTGAGGAGCCCGTTGATATGTTTGCAGCTCGCCTCCAAAGACTTGCTGACCAACTTGCTGCGATAAATGAGCCAATCAAAGAAACTTACCTTACATTTCAATTGCTTAGATGGCTCCCGAAGAAGTTCGACAACATGGTGCAAGGGATTCTGCGATGGCCAGACCAACAGTTCACGTTTAAAGATGTTCTTACAGAGTTAGTCGCAGAGGAGTCCCGTATCAAACTACGAGAGGACGACAGAATAGATGCCGTGCAGTCTCATTTCTCTAGAGCCCGTTCCTCAAAGAAGTGTTCCTTTAAGCCTAAGTTCAGAGGTCGGTGTCACAAATGTGGACGCAGAGGACATTTACAGAGCCAGTGTAGAGTGCCTGATGTCACCCGCCAGGAATCCTGTCTTAGCTCTAGTTCCAGAAGTTCCATGATGCCTAGAGACTCCTCCAATTCCGGTCCCGTGGTGTACAGAGACTCTTCCAGTTCTAGAAATTCTTCTTTGTCCAGAGGTTCCTCTTTTTCCAGAAATTCATCGAAAGACTCTTCCGTATCCAGTCCTGTCCGTGCTCAATCTGATGGTCATAGATCCAGAAAAGATGTGCCTCGCAACCGACGTCAACGTAAGCCAACAAGCCAGGTAAATTACCTCATACAATCTAATCTGAGTAACATAAAATGTGGTGGAGACGCCTGGGTCTTTGACACAGGTGCCTCCCACCATTTCTGTAAAGATAAAAGTTTATATGTTAAGTTCAAACCATTAAAAAATGAGGAATTGGCTGTTGCTGTTGACGGTGCTACTTTCCCTATCGAGGGCACCGGTTTAGTGGATTTAAAAATAAATGGGGAAATGGTTCGCTTCGGCGACGTCATGTATTGCCCTAGTCTAAGACATAATCTAATTTCAGGTCCCAGACTTGATAAAATGGGTGCCAGGTTCAAAGGAGGTGAGGGAAGGGTCAAGGCATATCGGGATTCTGGCACACTTTTTCGTGCTTTTCTTAAAGATGGCATTTACTGCCTCTATCCAGATCCTAACCATAAAAATAGAAATAAAGACCCTAAAACTAACCGTAATCAAAATCCTAAAAAGGTACGTTTCCAAGCCTCAACCGTTCAAAAAGATGATTTTAAACTCTGGCATAGACGCCTTGGGCACATCAGTTCCACATTAATTGAACATACTCTAAAATGTAATGGCGTTAGGGGCTTACCACCCATTAAATGTAAGGACTTTGAATGTGAAACATGTAAAATTAATAAACACAGACGAACATCATTCCGCCCAATAAACCAAATAAGATCTAAACGACCTCTAGAACTGCTACACACTGACCTGTGGGGTCCGACACAAATAACAGGGCGAAACGGGGAGAAGTATTTTCTAACTATAACAGACGACTTCTCTCGCAAAGTGTCGGTATACCCCTTATGCAGTAAAACACAGGTGTTTAAAGTATTTTCTAACCACGTAAAAAGAGCAGAAAGGTTTTTGGGCACCAAAGTAAAAGAAGTTCGTAGCGACAATGGGCGGGAATTCGATAATGAAGCATTCACCAAATTCTTTGAGGACAATGGCATACGACACGAATTTACCAATGTATATTCTCCGGAGCAAAATGGAGTTTCAGAACGTTTAAATCAAACAATAATGGACGGGGCTCGCTCAATACTCAATGAAAGTAAACTCAGTCTCAAATTCTGGCCAGAAGCTGTCTTATACATCGCATACACTCTTAACCGAATATGTCACAAAACTCAGAAAAAAACTCCTTTCGAATATTATTGTGGCAATAAACCATCCATAAGACATTTACGACCTTTTGGTACGGTGGCATATGTGGGGGTACCTAAACAACTAAGAAACTCCAAATTCGATCCGAAGGCTAAAAAGGGTGTTTTAGTGGGTTACGCAATGTCTACAAAAGGCTACAGGGTATGGATTCCCGAAACCAATAAAATAATAGAGACAATAAATGTTAGGTTTGGTGACGAATCTGTATCCAGAAGTATCCACAAACACAGTGAACAAGGTCCAAGCTATTCAATAGGCACAAACCCATTTACAACTTCGGAGCAGCGCAACGGAAGCGATCTGGGACCCTCTTACATCCTAAGTTCCGAACCACCTGAAATAGACCCTTTGACTGACCTTCAACCTGACAGATTTACTTCAGAAACACCACCCACTCAAAGTATTAGACCGAGTACCTCTAAATCTTCCGACTCTGCCTCCTCACACCCATCTGAGGGTGACAGTGACGAGGATGGCGAGGAGGTTACTAGAACTCTCAGGGAAGCTGTCTGGTTTCGTAAGCCTGTAACTAGGCCTGACAAATCGAGAACCGACGTCTACTATTACGAGTTGGGTGAAACACAACGTCTAAGATCACTGAAGGAAGTAAGAGATTACTGTCAATCTAATGGTATCAAATTTAATCCGTCACTGTTCAGTTTTAAAGGAAGCAATAAGTACCAAGGCATTGTAAAGTCCACTCCTAGTGCTAGCTCAAGTCCTAGTTACACACCTCCACACACCTCTTTCTCTGAAACTCATAAAACCAATACCTGACTAGAAGACTCCATACCTAACACATATAAACAGGCATTAAAATCCCCTCAGTGGAAACTCTGGAGACAGGCAATGCAGGAAGAGATGGATGTTATAAATAAAAGACAAGTATGGGTATTAACATCTCTGCCACCCAACACCGAACCGCTAGGCTGCAGATGGGTATTCACCATCAAACGAGACGACAAGGGACGGGTTGCAAGATATAAAGCGAGACTTGTAGCACAAGGCTATAAACAAGTCAGGGGTGAAACGTACGATGAGACATTTTCGCCCGTAGTCAATTTCAGTCTAATTCGCTTTTTCTTTGCAGCCCTTGTCTCATGTCTCGGATGGATCCACACTCAGTGTGATGTAAAAGGAGCCTATCTGTACGCCCCTCTTTCTGATAACATCTACATGAAACAACCATCAGGGTTCGAGGTAAAAGGTAAAGAACATTTAGTCTGCAAACTCCAGAGGGCCCTTTATGGCCTCCACCAGAGTGGACGAGTATGGTTTTATGAATTACATAAGATTTTAATTTCTCTTGGTTTTAAAAAGTTAGAGTGGTGTAATTGCGTCTATACGTTTTCTAATTATGTTGTTTTGTTACTATATGTGGATGACTTTGTAATATTAAGTAACCATCAGAAACATATTAATGAAATTTTAACCCTTTTAACAAAACATTTTGACATAAAAATCCTGGGGAAAACACGCAAACTACTTGGTGTTGAATTTGAGGAGGATGGGAATGGCACTGTTTCAATTCATCAAATGCAATATATTGATGATATTTGTACAAGATTTAAAGAATTCAACTTTCCCATTACATCACTCCCTATAACTAAAGGTACTGTATACTCCAAGTCACAATGTCCTCAAACCGAAGCAGAAACCCAGGAAATGTTACAATATCCATACAGAAGTGTTTTGGGCTGCCTTTCATTTTTAACAAGCAGGACACGTCCTGATATTTCGTACGCTGTAAATATCTTCAGCCAATTCCAGAGCAATCCTGGGATTGTTCACTGGAATGGTCTCCTGAAGCTTTTAGGGTATGTCCAAAGCACAAAACACTATAAACTGAGGTTACCTTGTCACCACATAAACCTAATAACTTACACCGACGCGGATTTCGCCGCTAATAGGGATGACAGGACATCAATGGGGGGACAACTACTAATGTTAGACAAAGCTCCTATCATGTGGAGAGCCTTTAAACAAAAATCTGTCTGTTTGTCTACTATGGAATCAGAATTTGTGGCTTTAACAGAAGCAACTAAAGAGCTTCTATGGTTCAGTAGGATCATAACTGAATGTTATGACAAACATATTTTTACAGGTCCACACAGTGGCGCAGCGAGGGGGGGGTTTGGGGGGTTAAAACCCCCCCCAGAGCCATGACAAAAATACAAAAATTTCCACTTTTATGAACCGAATCATAAAAAAAAAACTAAAGTTAGAATTTTTTTTGTTTTGATTTCGAAATCTGCCGCTTTATTGAATCAAATTTTATTTAAAAATTTGACTCGTTTAAGCGGCAGTAATGTATTTTCTTTGAAAAATAGGGAAAGCACATAGCAACAGTATCAGTATCGAAAACTGGTCACTCAATTTCGGAAAGGGCCGGCATTCATTTATGCTATAGGAAATCAGCCGAAGGCTAAAGGGAATGGTCATTTCCTGTCGCTGCCAATGCCGTCTCAGGTTTTTCAATACTGCACCACTGGAGGGAGGGGGGTCTTAATTAGTTGCATCTGTTTCTTGCTCTTTTTTTGGAAACGAGAACTCTCGAATTCCAGGAAAAACACTAAAACACATGCTCGCATGCTTTGAAGGATAGACTTAATTCCACAAACATTGTGTTGTTAGTTGCTGTAGTGCTAGGGTTTTTTTTATTGTGCGTTTCGCTATGGAGGATATTAAATCCTCTTCAGAGAAGAAAATTATGAAAAAGATGGATATAAGAGATCATTTTTTTAAATCTTTCAAGCATTTTTGAAATCCAGGTATGTTTGGAAAGTATATAATTCGTTTATATTTATGTTTCTGGAAAGATATTAACAGCGCCATGAGAAAGGGGGAGGGGAGGGCGGTCGCCCAGGGCGCAGAGATTTAGGGAGCGCCAAATTTCTAATTCCTTTCTACTTACTACTACTTTAAAGGGGCTACTTTCAGACAATTTTTTTAATTAATATTAATTCTTATTTAAAAAACGCCCGAAAAAGGCAAGTGGGTAAACGGGAAAAAAGTTACCTGAAAAACAGTTATTCAAAAAAAGGTGACATGACTACAAAAGCGAAAAAAATGTTACCGGAAAAAAAAGAAACATAGAATTGATTTTGGGAAATTATTATTGATTTTGGGAATTCATTATTGATTTTGAGGATTCATTGGTTAAGTATTTAGAAGGGATCAGGGAGAGGCTCTTAATTTAGGTAAATGGTTTTTTTGTGCTGAATTAACTGTTTTGGTTCAGTTTCTGGACATATGATACCCCCCCCCCCATCCGTAACCTCTCAAATTAAATCAATAGTTTTTTACGCAGATTTATCCGATTCACTTGGAATTTCGGACATAGGTTCATTATGATAAGACGTATCTCTGATTAGTTATAGGGTTCTTTTGCTTATTATAAAGGGAGGATGGTCAATTAACCCCCTCCCCCCACAAATTAGATAGATCGGTTTTATGAAAAATTATCTGATGTATTTCAAATTTTAGATAGAGATTCTTTCTGATAAGGTGAATCCCTGAATAATTTTAAGAGTTTAATGAGTAAAGGGGAGAGTGGACGGGGGGGGGGGTAATCCCTCTTAAATTAAATAAATGTCTTTTCACGCAGAAATATCCGATTTGCTTCCAATTTTGGACATAGGTTCATTATGATAAAACGTATCTCTGATTAGTTACTGGGTTATTTTTCTTATTATAAGGGGGGGGCAAGCAATTATTTCCCCCTCAAATTAGGTAAATCGGTTTTATGCAAATCGTTGTTTTAACCGATGTATTTCAAATTTTAAATATAGGTTCTTTCTGATAAGGTGAATCCCTGAATAGTTTTAAAGGTTTAATGGCTAAGTATAAAGGCAAAAACGAGGATAACTTCCCTTAAATTAAATAAATAGCTTTTATGCAGAATTATCCGATTTGCTTCAAATTTTGGATGTAGCTTCTTTATGATCAAGCGTATTTCGGATTAGTTATGAGGTTCTTTTGTTTATTAAAATAGGAAAAAGGACGATTATACAACCCCTTAAATTAGATAAATTGTTTTTTATGCATAATTATCCGATGTATTTCAAATTTTTGATATAGATTTTTTCTCATAAAGTGGATCCCTAAATAGTTTTAAGGGCTTAATGGCTATTTATAGATGGGGAAACTGGGGATAACCCCACTTAAATTACATAAATGGCTTTTTACGCAGAATTATCCGATTTGCTTCAATTTTGGATGTAGTTTCCTTATGGTAAGGCGTATAAGCTATTGAATGTAGTTAAAATGGGGAGGGATGCACCAGTTCCTTCAGGAAACTCTTTCGGGGAAACAAGCTTGCTTTCCCCATTCGACGGAGGGGGATGTCCGGTAGATATCGCGGGCGGCTAGTCTCTTAGGAAATTTGTCGATCAGGGGATTTCCCGGTAAAGGTTTGACGCAAAAATATTCAAGTAACATAAAAAAGCGAGTTGAATGCAATTGAACGCAAATAACAAATAAAAACAATTTTTCTTTCTTTTTTTATTTAATGATTGAAAACTATTATGTCAGAAAACATTATAACACATTTTACCTTTTTTTCTTATAATGATTAATTTCCATTCATTTTGCATTTAAAACTGGTTTATTTATTTATTTTTTTTTATTTGTGAAAAAAGTAATATACTAAATCATTTGTTGTAATTTTCATTTTAATTTACGCCAAATATTTATCATTTAAAACTGGATTTTTATTAATTAATGTCCCATATTACACATCACAAAATATAATATAAAACATAAAAAAATATATGTTAGAAAACTTTAATGTACAAACTATATTGTATGTCACGAACGAATGAACAAGTGAATTAATTAATTTGTAGTAATAAAAATAGTTTTTTTTTTATTACTAGTTTATGTTAGTAATTAGAAAGTTAATTGTTTAAAAACCTGTAGTTCTTGATAGATCTTCAGGTTTGAGCGCTTAAAAAATAAAAACAGATTTAAATTAAAGGGAAAAAACGATTTTAAGAAAAACAGGATATTTTTTTCTTTGTTACTATATTTATAAAATACTGAAAAATGCTATGCAGCAACATAAATCACAATTTTAAATGCAAACAGCTATTGAGGATATATAAACAAACACTTAAAACTATTCAAGGATTCACTTTATGCGAAAGAACCTATAGCTAAAATTTGAAAAACATTGGATAATTGTGCATAAAAAATAATTTATCTAATTTAAGGGGGGGAATAATCGTGCCTCCCCCCTTTTTAATTAGCAAAAGAACCCCATAACTACTCAGGGATACCCTTTATCTTAATGAACCAACATTCAAAATTTGAAGCAAATTGGATAATTCTGTGTAAAAAGCTATTTATTTAATTTAAGAGAGGTTATCCCCCATGCACCCTCTATACTTAACCATTAAACTCCCAAAATTCTTCAGGCATTACATGCTGTGACGACGTACTGACAACTTTAATCGTGGCAGAAGATAGATAGCGAAGTCTTATTCTTAAAGTATGCATAGTTGAAAGTATCTTCATTCAAAAGCTCTTAAGAACAGGTTCTATTGACCTCAAGGGATATGCCTAGAAAATAATTGCACTGGTCTAGTGGCAATGAGCTGAGGGGGACACTGGGATTATTGCGCATCGAGAGGGAAGGAAAGTAGTTAAAAGAGAGACATGTGCTGGTAATGTACAAGAAAGTACATTGATGTAAGATGGCTTAGACGTGCTAAGCGAAATGTAATATTGGAGTGAGGCTCCTATGTAGTTGTAATGTCGCTTTATTTAATTTTTTAATAATTGGTTTATGGATCTAATAAAGAACTTGAGGAATTAAAAATGTGTTATTGATGAACTTAACAAATAAACCAATTTAGTAAAGAGAAACTCAGGGCGCGACACCACAATACTATATATAAGCCTCGTCAGAAAGAACCTATATCCAAAATTGTTTGAAATAACACGTTGAATAATTCTGCTTAAAAACCATTTATCTTATTTAGGGCGGAGGGGAGGGGTAATCGTCCATTCCCAAAACTAATCAGGCAAGCATATTTTCATTATGAACGTATTTTCAAAAATTGAATCAAAGCAGTTAATTCAGCATGAAAAAAACACTCACTTAAATTAAAAGCCGACCTCTGACCTCCCCCCCCCCCTTTCATACTTAGTCAATAAATCCCCAAAATCAATTTCTTGTCACTTTTTTTCCGGTAACATTTTTAGCTTGTCCCTTTTTCCCGATAACTCTTTTTCCTAGATTCAGGCAAGTAGATATCATGATTAAAAAGCTATGTAACTGAAAAATGTTCTTCATTCTTTGATAAGATCTTTCAGAAGACGATTCTCACAGTTGCCAACTTGTATGGTTTTACGCGCGGATAAAACAGTTGCGGAAAAATGCAAATTTGAAAGGATCGCCGAAAAAGCACACATTTCGTTAATATTTTGTGAAAAAAACGACAATTTCGTCAATGTTTTTGTCAACGAACTTTGTCAAAAGATTGCCGAAAAACGCGAATTTCCTGTGCGGATCGCGGAGAAAACGGCAATTTCACCAAATATCGCAGATAAAACGCTGATTTCGTCTGAAGACCGCGGGGAAAACGTCGATTTCGTCTAAAAATTTGTGATATAATGACGATTTCGTTAAAAAATAGGGGTAAAACCGCCGTTTTCGATAAAAGATTGCTTAAAAATATTTTGTCAAAAGATCATTGAAAAAAAAGGCCGCTTTCATCAAAAGATCACGGAAAAAATTCCGATTTCGTCGAAAGACCGCGGGAATAAAACGCCGTTTTCAAGAAAAGATCGCGTAAAATTGCAAATTTTGTCTAAAGATCGTCGAAAAAAACGCCGATTTCATAAAAAAAAAACTGAAAAACACCGATTTCGTCAAAAGATTGCAATAAATCGCCGATTTTGCTTAAATATCGCAGATAAATCGCCGATTTCGTCTAGAGGTCGCGGAAAACGCCGATTTCGTCAAAAAATCGCGGAAAACCGCCGATTTTGAAGAAAGATCGCAATAAATCGCCGATTTTGTCTGAAGATCGCGGATAAACCCTCTTAAATAGGGGGGGGAACTCGCGGAATCCCTCCCCCCCCCCCCGCCAATTTCCGAAAAAAAATTCTACCAGAATCACCCCTGAAACAACTCTATCCCCCCCCAGAGCCGAATTCTGGCTGCGCCACTGGGTCCACAAGTTAAACCAACACTTTTAGTAGACAACATGGCCTCCATTGATTTTCTTAAGTCTCCCATTGAAAATTACAGAACGAAACACATTGACGTAAAATTATTTTTTGTTAGAGACCTTTTAAACCAAGAGATTTTTAATGTTAAACACGTAGCCAGTAAATCTAATCTCTCAGACATTTTTACTAAACCTTTAACAAAGTTTGATCTAAAAAAATTTATTGATGTAATTTTTAGTTATAAGTAATTTATAAATATACATAATATTTAAGTGCTATGAAAAAAAAACTCCTCCTCCTTTGAACTTGTGTCAAGCATTAAGATACTTGTTTAACTTTTCATGTTAAACCTTGAAGTTTAGCATCTTTTTTTTAAAACTGAAATTTTTGTATATTTCAGTACTTTTCTTTTAAAAAATGTTTGAATATGTGATTATACTCTTGTTGTTTCATATTTGTTTCGTATGCATACGTTTCATAATATCATTTCATAGGTTTTGATATACCCTCATTTCCAACATCGCGGACAACTTAACTCCCGCTGGAATGTGGTCAGACCTCAGGATCGTTCATCCTCCGGGATCCGAGCAGCCTCGAAAAACGCCTCGTGAGGTGCCCTTGTAAATAGCCAGAGTGGTCTGCAGGGGGTAGCGGCGTTCTTGAGTGTTCTGATCACAGGAAGGCCTGTCGCGGGCATCGTTCTTTTTAAGTCTGTAAGTCCCTGTTTTTGTATAATGGAAATGTCACATAGGTCCCGTCCGTGGTGTTGAAAATCGAGTTGTATTTTTTATTGCATATGTAAATATGAAAATTTTTCTTCTCGTTTTAAGAGTATATATAACAAGTTTTTTTTCATATTTAAATTGGCCAAATCATTTGCAAATGTATATCGTTTCAAAAGCTTAAGCATATTTTTTTTTTTGTGTTGTCTTTCACGTGAGCGCTCACAGTTATTTAACTCTGTCACTATCATAATCATAATTCATAATCGTTATCATGATCATGATCGTTATTGTTCTCATTATTGAAATTTTCTCATTTGCATAACATGTCAAAGTATTTTCATATTGTAATTCATGTATATTTATTCTTCATATTATCCTGAATTTGCGTTTATATGATAATCATTCTCTTCCAGAATAAATATGCAAATGTATGATTGTTTAAAATTCATTTGAATATTGTACAAGTCAAAATCAAGAAAAAATCATCATATTAAATTGTTATGTAAAGGTAACTCGTAGTCACTTGCACGTGACGAGGTAATTGTAATTATCTTTCATGGTTTTTTTTTCAGGAAAACGTTATCTTTATAGGCTTTTGCTATTGAACTTTATTCGACGTGAAAAAAAAACTTTTCGTTAGAGTTACAATTGTAACTGAACTTTCATGAAATGAAAAAAGTTGTTAATCTAGTTGTTATATAATTGTTAAAATTGTTGTTATTGTTGAATATTGTTATTAACATTATTGAAAATTGATGTTTTTGATTAACCCTGTTAAAGTTATTGAATTTGTTGCATTTATACTTGTTAATGTTAAGTTTCTGTTTTACTGATAACTATCGAAGTGTGATAGTTGATATTCTAATGTTTTACATTATTCTATATATATATATAATTTACAATATCTGTTAATTATCCATTTTATTTTTAAGTACGAGTGTTAAGGGGGGGGGGGCGATTGTCAGCCATTTTTCCTTCCTTAACACTCTAAAATACATAATTCTAATTATATATATCGTAATATTGTAAAATGGCATGGCTTACTATCTTATATTTTGTTCCAACTTCCATTTTTCTTCTTTGCCGGCATTTTCCAATCTTCCGATCTTTTGTTTACATGTTCAAATCAATCGCTTATCTTTTGTTTTTCCGATCGTCGCTGATGGGTGTGTTCATCCTGGTTTGATCATTCCGTTCGATCGCAATCCGCAAGCATCGCGGATCGCAACTCGTAAGTGGCTGTCTTGCATTTCTCCCATCGCAAGTCAGGAGCTCGCTTGCTCAACTCGGAGGGGCGTATCCAGTTTCGAATTGCCGCTGCTATTTAAACCGGATGAGATATGTTGTGCTGGGGATTTTGAAGCGATGCTATGAGCTAGCAATATTGAAGTCAATATGATATAGTTTCAGAAATGTTTTTTTTAGATTCATCCAGTTTTTAAAGTTAACAAACTTGTGTTTAATTACGCCAAATCCGTTGCTGGACATTTAATTGTGAAAATGGTTTTTCAACTTCGCCCGTTTGTCATTTTACCAGCAGTCATAATCCATTTGTGTTTTTAATTAAGTCTTCATATTCATTTGTGGACATTATTATCTTCAGTTAAAAAACTCTACATGTTTTTAAGACTTTTCATCGAAACAGTTGGTGTGCCGTATCATTGGAATTTTTCCAGTACGTCGATAGCTGTCATCCATAAGTGAGTCCGTTTTGGTTTTCAGTGCTATCCTAATATTGTTATATGCCATGCCATGCCATTTAATAAGTAATATTATGTCATTATATAGAATAGTTTTAATTTAAATACGGAATTGAACTTATTTTCTGTTTACATTTTACCAGTTATATTTTTCATCTAAGTTTATACATATTTTTATTTAAACTTGAATATTATTTCATGACATAGAATAACTTTAATATAAATCTGGAACTGAACTTGTTTCTGTTTACGTTATGCCTGTTATATTTTTCACCTGGATTTATACATGTTTTTATTTAAACTTGCATTTATTTTTTCGTTAATAAACGTTAGTCTTATTTCACTGAAAAACAGTTTCTTTAATGAATGTCTTACACTACACTGTCACAATGTCACCAATACTTGCTCTCTTAGGTCACCGAAGTTGCACTATTATAAACTGCTAAATTTTATTTTGTTTTAGACGGTTCTTGTTCCAGAACCGATCAGCGTGTATGAGCGCTGCGCGCCCATTAAAACAAAAAAAATCACTGGATCCACGAAACTCGCTGTGCAGGAATCACTAAAATGTACGAAACTCGGCAACGCCGCAATCACTAACGTGTGTATGAGCGCTGCGCGCCCATTAAAACAAAAAAAAAACATCACTGGATCCACGAAACTAGCTGTGCAGGAATCACTAAAATGTAAGAAACTCGTCAACGCCGCAATCACTAATGCGTGTATGAGCGCTGCGCGCTGTGCAGGAATCACTAAAATGTACGAAACTCGTCAACACCGCAATCACTAACGCGTGTATGAGCGCTGCGCGCCCATTAAAAAAAAATCACTGGATCCACGAAACTTGTTGTGCAGGAATCACTAAAATGTACGAAACTCGGCAACGCCGCAATCACTAACGCGTGTATGAGTGCTGCGCGCCCATTAAACCAAAAAACAAAAAAAAAGGCATCACTGGATCCACGAAACTCGCTGTGCAGGAATCACTAAAATGTAAGAAACTCGTCAACGCCGCAGTCACTAATGTGTGTATTGTTAGCCATTACAAAAGTAATGGCCAACATTAAAACTAAATAGCAAAGCAAGCCTAAACAGCGGAAAGCGCTTATGGCTGATTCACGACATAACCTAACTCGATGTTAAACAATAACTTTAAAGTAATTAAATAGTTATTGTAAAGATTGATTCAAAAATAATTCAATTAATAATAAACAAATGTTTTGGTAAAGACAAAAATAAAGATAACCTTTTATAACTAAAATCATTTATTAAAAAAAATTAAAGACAGATAATAAACATAACAATCTATATATTACTTAATTTCTTAATAAAAATATATCACATCAAAAATAAATAAATATCTAATAAGGCTAAATGTAAATATTCCCAGGACTTACTTGGCAAGACTCTTAAACAAATCTAGGCATCATAAAAATGAACTACGTTAAAAAAAATAATGATGAAAGTTCCCATCTTGAAAAACCCCTAAATCTACACGTAACAAAGTCGTCGATGATTGAAAAACTTCTTTAAACAGAATTAACTTATCGTTGACCAAAACTTCACCAACATTCTTTAAAATACTGTCGAAGATTCACTTTGCAAAAAAAATGTCAATCTCCCTGACGATCAATGAAATATTAAAAGTTCACGAACACAATCAAAATTCAACAGCTTCTTTTTAATATCGAAATCCAGCGACATTCACTACCATAAGCACTGCCGAAACTCAAGACTTCTAAAACAACATACACAGATATGACAGGTGAAGAACCACGAGGAGAAAACAGATATGTTTAAATACGCCTACGAAAGGCACACGTGCTGACACACCCTCTCACTCCAGAACGTTCGATCAAACACGATTCGCTACAGCTGATTACGTCCGCTAATGTATTCAAGGGTTACGTCATTACAATGCTATCGCCTCCTGGCGAAAAGATAGTGAATCGTGTCTTTGAGAAACGAAAGTTAGTGACAGATGTTTGACCGAAAAACCGGGAAATGTAAATAAAGATAAAGTATAAATCTAAAAGATATTTAACTAGACTGCAAATTAAAATAAAGGATTATCAATAAAACGTTATCTAATAGGATTAAATTAAGCAAAAGGTAAGTTTATTTTAAATAATAATGTGTATAAAATAAAGTTATATTGAATGTATAAAGACCGATAGAATTAAATATTTTATATGTTAATTTAACTGGAAAAATATATTAAATGAGGCATTGAGAATATGGAAAGCTTGTTAAATCCTAACAAGTGCCCCCCCCCCCTCTCAATGTCTCCATAAAAAAATATAAATTACTTTCTCCTAAATTCCTATTCCAAAGAAAAACCCTTTAACCTTTATCTAAAAATAACTTAAACTATATATCCGTAACAGTCAAGCACGTCAAACTTAAATACAGTGACCTATCACACCTCTTAAGTCTCCACCTATAAAAATCAAGCCAAGTCCCGGAATAAATATCCACATTTGATTAACAGCCTAAAAAAATTACATGCAAAAGTACAACACATAAAGGACAATACATATAAAAATATAATACAAAAAAAAGATTCTTCACTCTGTCTTTTAACACATAAAAATATCACATTTTTCATGCTTTACATGCATCTAACAAATGCTAAGTAATTGTGACTAAAAATTACAATTTGAAAGTTCTTACTAAAAATATCCAAAGAAAACTTTCTAACACTTAAATTTTTCTTGATCACTCATCTAAAACATCAACAATCACCCCCCTTTTAAAAATCCAATCTTAAATAGTAAGAAATAAAAATTACAATATTTCATTTAACAATTTACTTGATCTGTCATTATATAATTCCAGCTAAGCCAAAACGAATCCCCAGGCCCTATCCAAGATGTATTATCAATGTTACTTTCCTATCAATTTGAATAACACATACGACATCCAAACAACAATCCAATTTGGCCTAAAAATTCATGCAAAAACCTTTTACAACTCTACTCTCAGGCTGCATATTAGGTCAATACCTAGTGCTCTCCAAAAATAGCTTCAAATTTTTCATTAAATTCCTCATACAAATTAAACTTAATCTACAAAGCTACCTAAGAATCCAGGCCAGACATTTATTTAAAGTGGTACATAACATTCACTCACACATTCAAC
Organism: Maratus speculifer; assembly: GCA_964019185.1. NCBI lineage: Eukaryota > Metazoa > Arthropoda > Arachnida > Araneae > Salticidae > Maratus > Maratus speculifer. The sequence goes on along the minus strand of OZ025293.1, from coordinate 134,133,039 downwards.
AAGGCTCGGTTCCACCTTCATTCACACAAAAACCATTTGCTCGGGTACCCAAGACTTCATACCAAGCTCTCTAAAAAAAAAAAAAAAACTAAGACATAGGTAACTGTAGACACGGATATGACCTGAAATTCAAAAACTTCATAAATATCAACAAACTATATTAACTTTAATACAACAAATTGTATTAACAGAGCACAGGTTCAAACCTCCTAAACAGGCCAGGACTGCAAAAACTATGGACGCCACAAGCCATTATTCACTGTACTTGAGTGAGGGACATTACATATTTAGTACCTCTCACCTCAAACTTTCTCTATTCACATCCAGAAAAGCCTAACGCCATCTATTAAAAAGTGAGTAAATACTTTTCCATCAAAACAAACATCCCCTCACCATTAAGAAACTTGATTCGCATAGCCAGCCGGAATAAAAAAACTTATAACCTTAAAGACTTTTCTTACTTTAATTGATTACTAACTAATCCTGTCCAAGAGATAGCCATTTTTCATAAAGCCAGTAACTTCAGCAAGAAAACAACTTTTCCACATCTAACACTACATCCAGGAGAAACAACCGCGGAACCTTTTTACGTTTCCCTGTCAAGTGTCTCCAGTGGGAAGTTTAATAACAGCAAGTAATCTAAAAGGGAACTTTACTTTTAGACAAATGTATTCCTGTACACAGAATAGTATAATGGCCAAACTTTACTCCTGATCAACCCTTAAAAGACACTTAGCTGATCAATTCTAACACTAGCCATTTACTTAAAAAGACTTAACTTCAAATTCTTCAACATTTGTCCCAAAAGCCCCATCTCCAACCTGCACTCCTCCTGTACAAGTGACTATCTCTCCAAGAAAAACAACTTTACAAACTTATGATTTTTCCAAAAATCATTTTAACACTTAATTTCACTCAAGATCACATGAAGAAGTCTACAACTATTTAAGCCTACATAAATTTTCTCTTGTAAATGCAATCAAAAATACCTCTTTTCAAAAAAAATTCCCTTTGGACGGCCATCAGATCCACCTCGATATCCACTTAATTACACAAAAAAATTAAACTTTTAACAAATAAAAATCTTCACACGAACCATCCTATTTTCTTCTAAACAATATTTTTCATAAAAAATTTAAATTTTTAAATTAAATCATTTATAAATTTCTATCTCTCCTCATAAAAGATTTATATGTAAAGTTAAAGCCAAACTTAATTTCTTTTAAATATGAATTCTCTAAAATGATCTTTCTGCCACAAAAATCACTTTCCTAAACACCCCAGCTGCCACCCGAGGTGTACTCCAGAAACATCTAAGCTGCCACCCCAGATGCCATTTTGGAGGGTGAGAAAAGAACGAAATGCACTTGTAAGCTGCAGCAAGTCTTAACAGAAAAACACCCCCTAGCGAAATCCGTCTGTAGGGTTTTTCAAAGAAATTGTAAATAAGATGATACCACTGTACCACAGCAATTCTGAATACTCCGGTAATATGTACACTAACCAAAGCATCGATCACAATTGCTATAATTGTACCATGGCACCAAAACGAGAACTACTCTCCAGGATCCAAGATCCAATTTACAATCCCACAGCTCACAAGTCATTTAAAAAAAAATTTAGTTAATCTTACTTCATCAGATTATCTAATAGGAACATTAATATCTTTATAAAGAGGAGAGAAATTGCTATAAAATTAAATGCATTTCTAAAAAATTTAAATTAACATATTTAACAAAAATAAAAGATTTTATTCAAATCAAATATCAAACATAAATTTTGATCTTTCTCTTCAATAAACCTTTTAAAAACATCAATTAACAAATTTTCAGGTATAAACAGATTCCCCGATAGTCCAAAGCTTTAAATACATTCTCAAACAGGTAAAAAATTGCATTATACAGATTTCCAAGTCAAAGCGTAACACTTAAATACCTTCTAGCTTTGTAATAAACAAAATCATTGATTCATTTATCACAGAAGCAACTACATCTAAATTTGAAAAGACTTCTAGAACTTCAAAAAAAATCCATGCACTCTAAGCAATTTATATATTAGATTCAAAAAAATTTATTGAACGTCTATAAATTCATATATTTCATATTATAAGGGAGTCACTTTTAACACTTAAGACCTTTTCATTTTTCAAACAATGTCATTGACCAACCAATGATATACTCAGGGTTATCCTTTTCAAAACCCAATTAAACATAATATCATATTGGATCCAGGTCAAGGACATCTTTAAAACTGTAAAAAAAAATATCATTTACTTTTAAAAATTAGCCTGATCAAATAAATATTTTATAACTTTCAATTATTAAATTATTAAGTTAACCTTGAAAAAAAAAATATTTAAAAATTACACTATTTAATTCATAAAAATTTAAACTTTAACCATATTGAGAGCGACATGACCCCAGGAAATAGGCACGTCTAAACTAACATCTGAATTCATGCCACCCCCAATTCAACTTTCAAAAATAAATATTCCACTTGATCTCCAAAAAAAATTATACTTCATTAAATTTTTTAATCAAATTAAAAATATTCTCTAGGGAAACAAAACAATCTGGCATCCAGGGTCCTGGTCTTATACTTTATATATTAACACGAAACAAAACTACCCATGCCATCTTGAATTGCTTAAAAATTCAAAAATATTCTCTATTACAATCATTTCATTAAATTTTCTAAATTTTTAACATTTCCTATTTAATTAAAAAAGTCATTAAAAATAATTTACTGATTTTAACATTAAATTTAACCAACACTATTCGATTTGCATTAAAAATTCAAAAAAATATATTCCTTCTTTCTAAAATTTCAAAAAAATTTCTATTTCTCACAAAGTATAAAAATTTCAACAACAATATAATAAAAAAAAATAAATATGCAAATTCTTTTTAAGCTCTGTAAGTAAATTTCAAAAACTTATAACCAAAAAAAAAAAAAAAAAAAACAATTAGGATAAAATCCTCAGGTAATTGCAGTTCACTACAAACTTCTAAGGGTTTATTTCTAAAAATTTCAATAATATCTCCAACTAAAGAATTTCAATTCTCAAAAAAAATTTGCCAAACAAGAAAGAGGGTTCATTTATTAATTTTAATTATTAAAATTAACCTTTAATTAACATAAAAATCTATTTATTTAATCTTTAAACTAACATGAAAAAGAAATTTATCTATTTAAATTTAACTTTTTTTTAAAAAAAATATGGACAATAATACAACTGTATATAAAAATCCCAATCTTCAAAAATGCAATTTAAGTAACTCCCATCTAAAAATAAATTTACTCTTTCATTAAAAATCCTTATTGCCAAAATTAAGCAATTTACACAGTAAACTATTCAATATATCAAAATAAGTTGCATATCCATTCATTAACATGTTTAAACTTATTTGTATTTAAATTACTAAAAAAAATATTTCAATCAAAAAAATCTCAAATGCTTCGATCTCAATTTTAACAATAGATCCAATTCTTCAAATGTTACATCTTCATATGATCAAAAATTTTACCTTTTCATCAGGTGGGCGATTAAGAAATAAAACGACGAGGATCAAATCTGAAAAAAAATTACATGTCACATTTTACTTTATTAACAAAATAAAAAGTAAAGTCTTTATATAGTTCAGCAGCACAGTCTAAAATAAATTGTCCCTTCGACACCATGTCACTTGGCACAATCCTTAGACCATTCGGAGAGAATCAGCAGGGGGCACCAGCACGCCCCACTGCTTTGGAACATCAGGTTATATCTTTTCAGCAATTCTCAGTCCACCAGCAAAAATCAGGAACAGTCATCAAATAACAGGTAACACCAGTCCTCTTAGCAACAGTCAAAACAGAACAGCATTCAAAGATAAAAAAAATTGTCCAAAAAGCACTGAATCATGCATTTTTCAATGAAACTCCTTTTACTCATCAGTCCCTTGAACACATCAATCTGGAACACAAAACCGGTCCTTCTATGGGATGATGAAAGTTAAAGTTCTTTATGAACACCACATTCCATCTGGAACTACGAGGCTTTACTGAAATTACTGAGTTGCCGACTTTCTGAACTCTAGCAGGAACTTCTGGACTTGGCAAGATTGCAGTACAAAAAGGGACACAACTTGAAAGACATGGAAAAGTCACTGGATTAAAAAAATTTTCGTAAATCTCTAAAAAGTTTTTCAAAATTCACTTCATCTTCTCATGGGAACACAAATCTTTCTTCACAGGAGCTTCATCAAAAATTCAATTCACATACAAATTCTATTTCTTCAAAAATAATTATTTAGCCATTAAGATGCCAGAATTTTTAACCATAAGTCCTTCACCAAGAGTCCTGGTTTTTCTACCTCATAATCTCTTTACTCAAAAAAATTTGTAAGAAATTCCTATTTTTATAAAAAAAATCTTAATTTAAAGAAATTTATATTACAAAAAAAATGCCTCTTCATAAATCTATAATATCTCAAAAAAATAACTATTTTCACAAAAATCTTTAAATTTATTAAAAAATACTATCGGCCCCCCCATCGCAAATGCCGATAACTGGGCCGGTAATATACTATTTCAATATGCCAAAACCATTTCAGGTAAAAATTGGCCAATTAAATTATTTCATTTTAAGTTTTTAAACAATTAATGCCAATAAAATTAAAAACTTAAGTGATTCATATTTAAACATTACAATTTAATATTAAACATAATAAATCCTAAAAAAAATTTCTATCTTTTTATCTAACTAAAATTAAACTAATGAATTACACTATTAAACCTATTATTCGGTCATGGCTACGCCGTAAATGTTCGGCCCATAACCTTTTGTTAGCCATTACAAAAGTAATGGCCAACATTAAAACTAAATAGCAAAGCAAGCCTAAACAGCGGAAAGCGCTTATGGCTGATTCACGACATAACCTAACTCGATGTTAAACAATAACTTTAAAGTAATTAAATAGTTATTGTAAAGATTGATTCAAAAATAATTCAATTAATAATAAACAAATGTTTTGGTAAAGACAAAAATAAAGATAACCTTTTATAACTAAAATCATTTATTAAAAAAAATTAAAGACAGATAATAAACATAACAATCTATATATTACTTAATTTCTTAATAAAAATATATCACATCAAAAATAAATAAATATCTAATAAGGCTAAATGTAAATATTCCCAGGACTTACTTGGCAAGACTCTTAAACAAATCTAGGCATCATAAAAATGAACTACGTTAAAAAAAATAATGATGAAAGTTCCCATCTTGAAAAACCCCTAAATCTACACGTAACAAAGTCGTCGATGATTGAAAAACTTCTTTAAACAGAATTAACTTATCGTTGACCAAAACTTCACCAACATTCTTTAAAATACCGTCGAAGATTCACTTTGCAAAAAAAATGTCAATCTCCCTGACGATCAATGAAATATTAAAAGTTCACGAACACAATCAAAATTCAACAGCTTCTTTTTAATATCGAAATCCAGCGACATTCACTACCATAAGCACTGCCGAAACTCAAGACTTCTAAAACAACATACACAGATATGACAGGTGAAGAACCACGAGGAGAAAACAGATATGTTTAAATACGCCTACGAAAGGCACACGTGCTGACACACCCTCTCACTCCAGAACGTTCGATCAAACACGATTCGCTACAGCTGATTACGTCCGCTAATGTATTCAAGGGTTACGTCATTACAATGCTATCGCCTCCTGGCGAAAAGATAGTGAATCGTGTCTTTGAGAAACGAAAGTTAGTGACAGATGTTTGACCGAAAAACCGGGAAATGTAAATAAAGATAAAGTATAAATCTAAAAGATATTTAACTAGACTGCAAATTAAAATAAAGGATTATCAATAAAACGTTATCTAATAGGATTAAATTAAGCAAAAGGTAAGTTTATTTTAAATAATAATGTGTATAAAATAAAGTTATATTGAATGTATAAAGACCGATAGAATTAAATATTTTATATGTTAATTTAACTGGAAAAATATATTAAATGAGGCATTGAGAATATGGAAAGCTTGTTAAATCCTAACATGTATGAGCGCTGTGCGCCCATTAAAACAAAAAAAGCATCACTGGATCCACGAAACTCGCTGTGCAGGAATCACTAAAATGTACGAAACTCGTCAACACCGCAATCACTAACGCGTGTATGAGCACTGCGCGCCCATTAAAAAAAAACACTGGATCCACGAAACTCGCTGTGCAGGAATCACTAAAATGTACGAAACTCGTCAACGCCGCAATCACGCACGCGTGTATGAGCGCTGCGCACCCATTAAACCAAAAAAAATCACTGGATCCACGAAACTCGCTGTGCAGGAATCACTAAAATGTACGAAACTCGTCAACGCCGCAATCACTCACGCGTGTATGAGTGCTGTGCCCCCATTAAACCAAAAAAAAAATCACTGGATCCATGAAACTCGCTGTGCAGGAATCACTAAAATGTATGAAACTCATCAACACCGGAATCACTAACGCGTGTATGAGCGCTACGCCCCCATTTAAATAAATAAATAAATAAATAAAAACACTGGATTCAAGAAACCATATCTTCCGTTCAAAAAAGGGAAATTATCGGATGCATGGGGAATTTCTTGGGTGCATTTGTGATAAGAGCCAAAGTTTGGGGCGGGGTCTAGACGCTAGTAAATTTTCTAAGTCCTATCATTAGCAGCCGTTCTCTCCCCAGACGCTTTTATAGAAAAGAAAGAAAAAATGTGCATGGGCGTAATCTGGCGGGAGCAAGGAGGGGCATATACCCCCCTAGTTTTCCAGAAGCAGGGGCAAGACTAACCTTTTGCCCTTCCAGTTTTTTGTATTCTGTGGTTAAAGGCCAATTTTAGATTTCAATTTTCTCTTCTTTCTCATTTAACCATTTATGTGCTACATTTTGAGTGTAAACTAGAATAAATACTGGATACCAAATACCCAGCAGTAACATCTTTATGTTTATATCAGTAATTTCTGACAAGTATATTAGTAAATTTTTTAATACCACAGTCTATGTTCAAAAAAAAAAATTTTTCCTCTGCTCTTTTTCGCCCTCCAGAAATATTGAACCTATGAGCCTTTTTTTCATTTTAGAGTTGTTTGTATGCATGTGTAGGGAGTGGACGTATAAATTGTAATTAAGTAGCCATAGAGTAGTTATTAAAAGGGAAATAGAAAAAATTGCTATCATATTCAGTTTTTTAAAGATCGTTTGGATTTGTGTCATTTTAAAATTCGTAAACGAACAAACATGTCTATACCAATAAAATACAGTTTCGCTCTGCGTGCATTGGATGACTAGAAAAATTTATCGCATGTAAGTCTGAAAATTTAAATGAAGATGTTTCAAGGCCTCTCCTGATGTACTTGACTCTTAATTCTAAATTTCTGATAAATAGTTAAGTTATAAATTAAAAATCAGAAAGAACACTCATCAAAGACTCATCTTTTTCCCTCCCAGCGCTCGCAAATGCATAGAAACCGATTTCGTGGTTCGTACGCTATTGAAAAAATAGGAAAAGTGCTGGAATAAAAAGTTTTCATTTTCAAGGAATGAAAAGCGATGGAAAGTTTCAAAAAATGTGATAGTCCTTTAAGTTTAAAATAGCGAGCTTCAGCAATCAGATACCAAGAAAATCCACGTATCTCCATGCGATTTGTACCGAATATTCCGAAAAAATAAAGCATTCGGTGAAGAAAAAAAATTGGTCATCAGACCAAAATTCGGACATAAAACAGCTTTATGGAAAAATATCGCGAATTTCGATAAATGGTCGCGAAAAAATATCAATTTTGAGAATCGGTCGCATAAAAAATTGATAATTTGGCCAAAGAATAGCTTAAAAAAGTACGAATTTCGTCACAAAATCGCGGATAAAATGCGAATCTCATTAAAAGGTCGCAGAAAAACTCATATTTCGTCAAAGAATAGAAAAATAACAAAAATTTCGTCAAAGGATCAAGAAAAAAGCGATCTTTATCCAAAAATCGTGAAAAAACAAGAAATTCGTCAAAGAATCGCAAAAAAATCGCAATTTTTAAGAGGAAATTCGTGAAAAGATTGCGGAAAGAAAGGCGAATTTAATCAAAAAATCGCTGTAATAACACAAATTTCGCTAAAGTATCGCGAAAAAGTCGCAAATTTTGTTGAATATCAGGACGCAACTCGAATTTGACAAAGTATAGGAAAAACATGCGAATTTTGACAAAAGATCGTGGAAAAACGCAAATTTTGTCAAAAAATCGTGGAAAAATTCGAATTTCGTCAGAAACCTGCTAAAATAACGCAAATTTTGTTGAATATTGTAAAATAACTCAAAGTCTTTTTTGTCAAAGAATAGCGGAGAAATCGCAAATTTTGTCAAAAAATCAAGAGAAAAACGCAATTTTTGTGACAGCATCGTGAAAAAAAACGAAAATTTTATTGAATATCACGAAACAACGCAAATTTCATCAAAGGATAGCAGAAAACGCGAATTTTGTCAAAGGATCACGGAAAAAACGTGAATTTTGACAAAGGATTGCGAAAAAAAACTCGAATTTGTCAAAGGATCGCAGAAAAAATGCAAATTTTGTCAATGGATTGCGTAAAAAAAATTGCGAATTTCTGACTAAAGATCACGCAAAAACGTAAATTTCTGTCAAAAGATCGCGGTAAAAACGTGAATTTTGTTCCAGAATTGTTAAAAAAAAATGCTAAAGGATTGCAAAAAAAGCATAATCTCGTCAAAATATCGAGAAAAAATACAAATTTTGTTGACGGATAGCGAAAAAGAAAGATTAATTTCATCAAAAAGTTGCGGAAAATACGCATGATTATAGTATCGAGACAAGAATTTTCTCCTTACCCCTTTTCTGTAACCTTTCAGAAATTTTGCAGCAAATTTCACATTTTTTTTTCTTTTTTTAATCAAAATCATCCTTGCAAATTTAGTCGATTATACATTGAAAAAAATTGCAATTTTTTTTCAAATTCGTCACGGGAGATTTTGTCACGGGGGGGTCTTGCCGGAGTCTTACGAGTCAGGAAAATTCGAAAGTTTATGCAAAAAGTCAGGGAAAGATCAAGGAATTTTTGATGCACTACCTTACATCAGAATATCGATTAGTATATGAGAAAATTTTTGAATTAATTATCTAAAATTTTTGCTTAAAATTTAGGCAAATTTTATGACAATAAATAAATAGATAGATAATATCGATTAACAATATTGAAAAAAGAAATTTATACAGCGCATACTTTTTTTAGCATTCATTTAGATTAAAGTTGTTTATTGTGGAGAGATTTACAACAATGTATAAGCTGAATTTTGAGAAAAATAAAGGGCGGGAGGTACTAGGTTCGATCCCAATCGCGCCCGTCGGTCTATCCGTTCGGAGTTTTCGTGGTTTCTTTTGAACCTTGCGTAAATACGGATCAGATTCCCTTAGAAAGACCTTGACGAAGGGCACTCTCCCTAGGGCCTATATCGAACGTGCAGATAATCGGCCGTCTTTATATAACTCCACAAATGTACCTTATTTAAATGTTGAAACGTCTAAGAATTTAAGTAATCGTTATTGTTGCTATTGTGTATTGTCTGTCTTGCACATAAAAATTTTAAAATATACTGTCAATTTATCCCAGAAATATATCTGCAGTACCTTTTAAAATAATCTTTATTGTATGTTAAGTAAAATCCAATTTTTTTGTAGAAATCGAGTGGGGCCAGATCAAGCAGAACCTGTTTTCCCTGATTTCTCTACGGGTTATGCCGGGCTCTTGCCGAAATTTTAATTTTTACACCGGGCCGGACCAAAATAACTTTTGTTCGGACCGGCCAGGAGCCAGATTTTCCGGCCGGTGCAGATATCTAGAAGGCTGTGACAATTTTTTATTAAGTTTGTTTGAACTTTTTTCTGTTCACGGTGCATCAAACATAAGAGAGAAACAGTTGTGAATTCAATATTTTAAAATATCTTTTTAAAGACATAAAATTATAAATTTTAGATTTTTCCTTTTTTTTTTAAACAATTTTTTTAAGTATTAAAAATTTTAAATATTTAAGTGTATATGCGGACACACGATGAATGGAGGGGGGGGGGGTATAATTTTCTAAAGAAGTATTTCAAAACTTTTTGCCCCTCTAGTTTTAGAGCCCAAGTTACGCCTATGGTTTTGAACCCTTTTCTGTTCCTAATCAATTACGGAGTTTTGAATGAATTAGTCCAAAATTGGAAAACACTCGTTCTATTGCAGCAGCACTGGCAGGACATGATAAAAGTTGTTCGGCTACTGATACTAAATCAGAAGTTGGACCAGACTTGAAAAATTTGCATTTGTTTAAGTCTTCTCCGATTTTGTTTACTATTCAAAATATGTTTCTTCAAAAATTTAAATTTATTTTTTCTAGAACATATTTAGAAACATTTTCTTTATTAAAAGCAAATAAATTATACTTATTAAATATAAATATATGAAGATTATATATATATATATATGTAAATAAATATTTTTATTTACATATAAATGTAGGTTTTTGATATGACGGTTTAAACCATCAAAAACTGTCATATGTTAAAAACTTGCCAACCATGTTTTGAACTGATTAATTTTTAATGTTTTTGGCATAAAATGTCTTAAATTTTTGGAAAATTCGAAAATCGGCTCTGCTTTTAATTGTGCGGTAACGGTAAATAATTCGTACATAAAATTAGGAGAATATTTTTAATTTTTTGGTACTTAAAAAAAGTTACAAAAATAAAAATTGTTCCTTTCATAAAATTTTTTGTGCACAGCTTGCGTCTATATTATACAACTGTGGATGCAACTATGATTTCTAAATGTAGTTGAACTTCGATTTAACAAATCTCAATTTATTAAATCTCTCAATTTAACGAATTTTTCTTATTCTTCTTTCAATTTAACAAAGTTATAATTTCGATTTATTAAATAACATTCAATTTAAAAAAATTAAAATTTGAAATTTTTTAATATGCATAAATGTCCCTCGATTGTCAATTTTCTAAACTTTTGCTTTATAAAGCAGAATTACCTATATGCCAAGATACATGCTACAGAGAGATTTCATTTTAAATACATGTAAAATAAAGTTTTTTTTTTTTGGGGGGGGGGGGTGAGAGGAATTAGCCAGATTTTATGGTAATAGCATTTAATTCATAAAACTTCAAATAAAAAAAAATGTACTTACATAAATTAAATGTAGCTGAACATCCTTTTAAGAATAAACTGAGAATTACGATGGCTATGAGGCTAAGTGTCAAGCTTGATAGTAAATCCTATGGAAATCAAAATGCATGTATAATAATATACAAAATTTGAATATTTAAATTTCATTTTTAATACATAATGTTCTGAATTTCTTTTGTGCAATAAACTAAAATTTTAAAGCATTTTAAAAAAATGTAGTTGAAAATGTTAGCAGTATTATTAAAGGAATTCTTATTTATTATCAGTTATAGAAGATCAGAAATCAACATTATGTTTAACTTTTTAGATTATTGCACAAGTAGAAATAATCTTCCATAAGAACTTTTGAGTTACCAAATTTATAAACACTTCAAAATTCTCAAAAAACAAAATAAGTCAGTTGACCTTTTATCCAGACTCTTCGGAACCTTTTATCCGAACACATAGGAGCCAACTTTGGTCCCAAAGCAGGGCCACAAGGGCAGTTGTTTGACGGGTGAACACGTGATGTGCCAGGCAAAAAAGCGAGTTCAATAAACTAGGGAGTCTACGTCATAGTGCCGGAAGCTGACGCAATTTGAGCATTTTAATACAAATTCAGAGCACTTTAGACTTCTTACCACTTTAAAACAAAATTCGAGATTTTCCTATGCATGATCGACGAAATTTGCAATTCTTCTTAGCATGATCGCAAAATTCACGATTTTTCCTCGCTTGATCAGCAAAACTTATGATTTTTCTGCACTTGATCGACAGAATTCACGATTTTTACAAAGCCGATCGACGAAATTTGCGATTTTTTTTTTTTTTTTTTTGCACCTGACCAAAAAAATTCACAATTTTTACGAAGCTGATTGACGAAATTTGTGATCAACTAATTGACGAAATTCGCAATTTTTACAAGACTTATTGATGAAATTTACGGTTTTTCTTCACATGAATGACAAAATTTAGGATTTCCCTTCGCATGATAGTTGAAATCTTTTATTCCCATTCAAAAGATTCAAAATTTTTACAAATCCGATCATCGATATTTGCGATTTTTACAAAGCTTATCGACGAAGTTCGCAATTTTTACTCGCATAATCAATAAAATTCACATTTTTCCACATCTGATTGACAAAATTTGCGATTTTCCCACATCTGATCAATAAAATTTGCATTTTTTACAAAGCTGATCGACGAAATTTGCTTATTTTACATAGCTGATCCAGGAAATTTGCGATTTTTACAAAGCTAATCGACGAAATTTGCGACTTTTCCGTTTCAGATCGGCAAAATTCTTGATTTTTCCACGATTACTAATCAAAAAAATTCATAATTTTTACGAAGCGGATCGCCAATTTTTTCAATTTTCCTGCACCTGATCGACGAAATTTTGAATTTTTTAATAGCCTGATTGATACGTTTAGGGATTTTTCTATGTCTAATCAACAAAACTCGCAATATTCTCGTCACGAACTAACGAAATTTGCAATTTTTTGGAATCCAATCAACATAATTCATGCCTTTTCCACCTTTAAGTGACGAAAGATGCAATTTTTCGCGCCCGATCAACGAAATTCACGATTTTTGTACTAAATCTGAAGAAATCTGCATTTTTTATGCGACAAGATGAAACTCACGATTTTTTCTCTGGATAAATTGGCGAAATTCACGATGCTTTCGCAGCCGATCAAGGGAATATTAAAATTTTCAGGGCGACATCGTCAAGTTTGTGATTTTTCCGGGCCTTTATCAACGAAATTTGTGATTATTTTGTCCCAGATTGACAAATTTTGACATTTTTTGTGTCCGATCAACGAAAATTGCATTTTTTCTCGTGATAAATCGAGAAAACATGCCTTTTTTTGCAACCAATGAATTTAATTCGCAATTTTTTCGAGCATCATAAACTAAAGATTTTTATATTGCACGATCAACGAAATGTGAGATTTTTCCGTGCCCGGTCGACAAAACTTGCAAATTTTCCGTTCCCGATCGGGGAAATTTATTTTTTTCCAAGCCCCATGGGCAAAATTCTTGATTTTTCCATATCTGATAAGCGAAACCTGCGATTTTTCAGAGCCATATCAACAAAGCTCGCTTTTTACGTCCATGATGAATAATGAGTTTCGTGTTTTAATTTGTGCCGATCAAATGAGTTTCGTGTTTTAATTTGTGCCGATCAATGAAATTTGCGATTCTTATATGAAAAAATTTTATGTTTTCCCGCGATAAAGTAACAAAATTTATGATTTTTTTTCCTGCAACATATGCACAAAAATTGCAATTTTTTCCAGTTGTAAATTGACGAAATTCACGGGCCATACGTTAACCCATCGCAGGCTACAGGTTGCACATTCCTAGTTTAACACATAAATTGCAAAAAAATGGGTATGAGACAAAAAATTTGGTTTATTACACATGAAAATAACAGTTTGCTTTATCATCGCAGGAATAAATATCAAATCAAATAAAAGTATCTTAAAGAATATTTAAAAAAAATCAAAGAATAGTGGAATACAAACTACGTTGAAGTGAAGATAGAAGTATAAATTACAGTAAATGAAATTATTCAAGTTTTACCATAATTTCATTTTATTTCTGCTTTTTTGCTGCTATCTTTGAGCAAAATTTGAGTTTTTTTACTCTACTTTGCAAAAATGCATGATTTTTGAAATTTGCGTTTTTCCTCGCAATCCTTTGCCAAAATTCCCATTTTTCCCACTATCCTTTGACAGAATTTTCTTTTTTTCTGATATCTTAAAAAGAAATTAAAGTTTTTTTCATGATTATTTGCGTTTTCATGACTATTTTTTGGCGAAATTTGCGTCTTTACCATGATTTTTTTTAGACTTGCCAAAATCTGCAAATTCCTCGCGCTTTTTCGACAGAATATGCATTTTTTTCAGTCATTCTTTCAACGAATTAGCTTTCCCCCCCCCCCCCCCGCTATTATTTGCAAAATTCATAATTTTCTGCGATCTTTTGCGAAAATCCGCGTTTATCTCTCAATTCTTTAACAGAATTTGCGTCCCCCCCCCCCTATCTTAGAATAAATTCATTTTTTTTTTTTTGTGATTCTTTGACAGAATGTGTAGTTTTCAAACTACTTTCTGATGAAATTTTGCATGATCTTTTGATGATGTTCATGTTTTTTCCACAATCCTTTAACAAAATTGATCTTTTTTTGCGAACCTTTGACAAAACTGGTGTTTTTCCACGATCCTTTAACAAAATTGGTGTTTTTCGTGATCTTTTGATGAAATTGGCAATTTTTCCCCGCTATTTTTTGATACTGTTCTCGTTTATTACGTGATCTGTTGACAAAATTGAGTTTTTTTGTGATCTTATTTCCGATTTTCGGATTGATGACATTTTTTCTTAAATTTCAAAATAAATCACTCCCGCAAAAAGTGGCAAAAAAAAAAAAAAAATAATAAAAAAAAAAAAACAGAAAATTACGAATTTGCGGAAAAATCTCATGCCTGCATTTTTCAGAGTCTGCCAAGATACTGCAAGGTCAGCAGAAATTTTAATGGCAGACCCAGAAAGCCAGAAGTCGGCGCCACTGTCCAGACATACATACAATTTCCTAAAATTTTATTAAAAGTTAGAATGACTAGAAAGAATTTAACAGTAAAATTAATGTCAGTCACATGACTACCAAAATAAAAACAAGTGGGTAAGTGTGAATGCAGATTGCACAGAGGGTTTTGTTTAATATTGCTTTTAAAAGACTTTATCCTTAATTTATCAAACAAAAATTGTTAATAGAAAATTAATAATTGCTTGCATAAATAGGCACCTGCTCTGGTAAGTTACGTGTGCATAATACGAATAATTCTTTATGGACCTGCCTAATGAGATGTTGCACATTGTGTATGCTTAAACTTTCTAAAAGTGCATATGGGACAAAGTGTGTGTGGAGGGAGAGGCATCGATTTGCAGAATAAGTTTTAATGGAGTTTTCTGACAATATATTACTTGGGGGTGCATTCAAATTGGGAGAAGGTATTCCCCTCTCACCCCCCCCCCAAAAAAAAAAATTGAGATTTTTTTTTTTTCAATTATCAAAAAGTGCTATCCCCCCCCCCCCCCCCCACACACACACACACCCTGAAGATACACAGAAATCTCTCCCAGAGAAAAGTGTTTGAATTAAACACTGGAAACAATTATTTACATACTGTAAATGTCATTTACTTAACAACAAAAAATATTACAAACAATATAAATAATCATAATCATGCCAGTATATTTTATGCTTTTTAAAAATTAAGCAAAAAGTTTATCAAAATGATATCATAATGAGTGAGAAAGCTTTTAGAAAAGCAAATTAACAAGAAATTTAAATATCATTACAATAAATGATATGCATGCAATGTTTTTTAAACCAAATATTAGTTTTCCATATATAAAATTTACAAAAGACGCTCTGGAATATTTTTTACTAATCATAATGACATTTTATGAAAAAAGTTCTGGGATGTCTCAGAAAAATAAACATATAATAAGTAAGTACTGCACTTAGTAAATCCTTCTTTTTCAATATTATTTTAATGATTAAAGTATTTTTATCAGTCATAAATTATTTTTTCAATTAAACTCTTTAAAACGTTAAACTACGTGTTAAACAAGGTGTCAAACAAAAATTTAACGTTTCATTACACTATTTAAAAAAATAATTAACTGACAAATGTCGACAAAAATTACTTTCTACCGCAACTTTTGTTTTTTATAGAATACTAGAATAACGCATTATCAAGTTTTTTAAGACAATATGCATCTAATTATTAAATGTTTTCTTAGATATTACATCTTTAAAACGGTTACTTTTACCATTTTTCTAACATAATCGGAACTCTAACAATTTTAGGCTAATAGCTTACTTATGCATCTGATTAGATGCAGTTAAAATTAAAAAATCTCTACATACAAACACAAATTTGATGTAGAACGAGAAAAAACAATACAGTATACACAAAAGCATGCATATATTATATAGCTTACCTTGCTTTTCGGAAATGAAGAAGTAATAAAAATCCCGCCGATCGCCGCCATTAATTCCGAGAATGACAACAAACCAACGCCATTGCTCGTTTGGTTGGTTGGGGTTGATGTTTCACAAGTACAAGTGTCTCTCCAATTCGAATTTCCTCTCAAAGCGAAATCAAATTCCTTCGCGCAAATCTGTTTTGGCGCGTGTTCCGAGGAACTTTGTTGAAAGATAGACGCAAGAAGATTTAAAAATTTTTATACTTACTACTGTCTTATCTATTGTAGAGGATTTTTTCTTTTTTTTTTTATCGTTATTGAATTAGTTAATAAAGAATATTTATAAACATATAAAAATCAATTGCTTTGCATTTTTTTAAAAAATTCTCAATTACATAATTACATTAGATTTTACTAAAAAGTAAGGACATAAAATCAAATTAAAATTAGTTTAAAAAAATTAATATTTTTTTACATATTTTTAAAAATAATTTTTAATAATTAAAATATATTTTATAAATTCATGTCAGCTTTTTTTAAAAATAATTAAATAAAAATTTATTAAAATTCAAATTTTCCTACTCTTACATTAAAAATATTTTCCTAAAAATCGGAATAAAATATAGGATCGCTAAACTGTTGTCACCAAAGTCAGACAGACGTTTTTGAAGATCTACATAGGTGGCCCATATCGGTCCACACAAATCTACCAAGTGTTACTGAATGCTAATTCAACATTTATACGAATAATTTAATAGATTAATAAAATAATATACATGTGTCCTTAAATTAAATGTCCTTAAATGTGTCCTTAAATTATATAATAAGTATGCTTCAAAATGCATACTACAAAATTAATTTATATAGATATTTTATTAGCATTGTATATTAATAATAATAATTAATTATGGTATACATAATTACATATTATGTAGACTAAGGATAAATTTTATTTAAATTAACTTTAAAAACGCTATGGTAACATAAAAAAGCTGTCCCTGGATTCTGATAGATTTTCTATCAAGATCTATATAGGTGGCCCATATCGATCTACAGAAATCTACATACATTTTCTGAATGCTGTACGGATATTACACTTCAACATTTTCACAATTAATTTACTAGTTGAATAAATAGTACACATGTATTATTAAAATAAACGCATAGTATATATGCCACGAAATGTATACTACAAAATTAATTTATATCGATATTTTATTATCATTATGTAATAATAATAATAATAATAATAATAATAAATTGTACAATAAAAAATTCCGTATTATTTAAATTGTGATTAAATCTTATTTAAAATAACTTAAAAAACGCTGTAGTAACACTAAAAAGTTGTTTCCAGATTCTGATAGTTTTTCTATCAAGTTCTATATAGATAACCCATATCGATTTATACAAATCTACACAGATTTTCTGAATGCTGTACATATATAACAATTTCAACATTTTCTTACTTTTTACGGTTAATTTAATCCAATGGTAAGCTGATATACTTCTAACATTAATATAAATGCAGAATAAATGCGCTTCGAACTATATGCTACAAAATTAATTTATATGGATGTATCTGGGTTTCTAATGGGCAAATGGGCCCAGCTAAAGCCCATCTGTCCATATTGGACCCATATGGAGCCCATATGGGCCCATAGTTCTGTGCTGCCTGGGAATAAGCAAACGGTGGATAACCCTTCTTAAATTAAAAAAATGGCTTTTTAAGCAGAAATATCCGATTTGCTTCAAATTTTGGACGTAGGTTCATTATGATAAGACATATCCTGTTTAGTTATGGGGTTCTTTTGCTAATTAAAAAAGGGGCGATTATCCCCTCCCTCCTTAAATTAGATAAATCGGTCTTCATGTAGAATTATCCAATGTATATCAATTTTTAAATATAAGTTCTTTCAGATAAGGTAAATCCATGAATAGGGATTTTTATCACCTTATCACAAAGAACTTATATTTAAAATTTGAAATACATCAGGTAATCCTGATTAAAAACCGATCTATCAAATTTAAAGGTGGGAATAATCGCCACCCCCTTTTTAATTAGCAAAGGAACCCAATAACTAATCAGGGATATGTCTTATCATAATGAGCCCACATTCAAAATTTGTAGCAAATCGGATAATTCTGCATAAAAAAACATTTATTTAATTTAAGGAGGGCTTCCTCCATTCCCCCTGCACCTTCACTAGAAAGGATATTTAAATATATACTTTTGTGACACATTTCAGAAGTAATGTAAATATATGTCGTTTTTTCTGTACACTTTTTTCCGCCTACTCATTTATCTATGCCTTCCCTCGATCCCTCTTTCATACTTATAAAATGTATCCCAAAAATCAATAATGAATCCCCCAAGTCAATTCCTCCTTGTTATTTTTTTCTGTGTCACTTTTTTCTGCTCTTGTAGTTTATGTCACTTTTTTCCGATAACTCTTTTTCCAGTCACTTTTTTTCCTAGATTCAAGTAACATAGTCACTAACAGGATCCTTTCGACATAGAAGCAAATTTAAAAAAAATTTCAGATTTATTTTTCATGATAAAAAACAATCATAAAAAATTATGCAATAGAAAAAAAAAACTGTTTTGGTTTTTCTCTATTTATTTATAATAGTTCGTTATCGTACAACACAAATAAGGAAGTTTTATATAAACGGAGACTCCACAATTTCCATTTACATAAATCTTTTCATAAATCTCTATATATATCTGTTTCATAAATCAATCTCTGTTTTATCTTACGATGACATTGATTCGGAATAGTGACACCTACTGATTTCATGCTTTTTCGAACAAAAATCATTTTAAAAATGTATCAGAAAATAGCCCCTTTAGGGTCAAAAATCGAAACAAAATGAGATTGAGAATATTCCAAAAAAACCTAATAATACTGCTTTCAGCTTCTAAATGGTGTAAAAAAAATCGGGTAGTTTATAAAAAAAAAATAGTTCTTTCTCTTAAAATATTTCGAAAGTTTTATCAGTTATATATATAATATAAAGCCTATGCGTTTGTACACTACAGAGTTCAGAATTAGATAAAAAAAAACTTAATGTTCGTCTTTTTTTTTTTTTTTTTTTTTAACTCTTGGAAATTTTGAAAGGAAAAAATGTTGTCAATCTGATCATTTTACCTTAAATTTTATTATACCTAACCACAAAATTTTATTGTTAAAACAGTTAAAAATCTAATTTAAAGTATTAATATGTTTAATCTATAATTCAAAAAAGTATTAGCGTAAAAAAAGGATGCGCAATTTTATCTATAGAATTTTTTTTATTTAAGTCTTATTATTTACTTAAAAAAGTATTAGCATAAAAAGATATGCAATTTTATCCCTAGAATTTTTTTATTTACGTCAAAAAAGTATTAGTGTAAAAAGGATACGCAATTTTATCCATAGAATTTTTTTATTTACGTCAAAAAGTATTAGAGTAAAAAGGATATGCAATTTTATCCATAGAATTTTTTTATTTACATCAAAAAAGTATTAGCATAAAAAGGATACGCAATTTTATCCATAGATTTGTTTTATTTACATCTAAATTTCAAAATTACTGATCCAAATTCATACTAGAATATTAGTACTGTATAAGAGCGGTAATTCAGATCTCTTTCACGTCAAAAGTACTCCCTAAAAGTATCCATCATACTGCAATTGCTGCCTGACCGATAAGATCCCTTCCTCCCATAATTTGAGTATCATGGGATTTTTTTTTGTTCAACAGTTTTAACAATATTGTCCGTGAATAAATTATGTGATTATAAACACAATATCATTATTTTTAATGCAAAGAATAGACATTTTAAAATTTCAATGAATTACTTGAAATTTTCTCGAGGAAGCATGGGAAAAAATTTAGGCCAAAGTAAAATTGATTAGGCCAATTGATAATATTTCCTAAAAGACAAATTATTTCACTTTTAAGAAATTTAAAGTAGGAAAAGTATCATGCGTTATAAAAGTCAACGAGTGTCTGAAATTTTTATGCAGCGTTGAATGAAAATTATTTCGCAGAGTCATTTGCATAATTATTTACCCCATTTTTGCTTACATCTTATCAAACAATAATTTAGAGAATTTTCTAAAAAACACATTTACCACTTTTTTAAGAACGAAAGAGGGTGACAGAAAGATTTTGATATGTATGTGTGCATATTTTAATATACTGGGTAAATAAATTATTTTATAACTATATATATATATATATATATATATTATAGTGTTCATTCTAGGCCATTTTTGAAGGGTGCAACACCCTGCCCTTTTTCAAATTTACAAAATGCACCCTGCCCTTTTTAAAAGTAGTAAAATGCACCATTGGTTTTACCCAGAGATTTTTAATAAATATTTTTTTTTATTCCGCAGTATTTCTAAATTTGTGTGCCCAAAAGATAGATTTTTTTCATTTCTTTAAGAAAAAGAACATGAAACTATTCAATCATGTTTTAATTTAATTGTATTTTTAATTTTTATATCATAAAATTGATCGAAATTAATGTTACTTGTTTTATAATACTTAAAAATTATGTATTTAACCGCTTTCTTATTTCCCCTTCTAAAAGCAATAACAAATTTTTTCTAGCAAAAGTGCCCTTTTCTGCTGCAGTAGTGCCCTTTTTAGTGAATAGCACCATGCCTTTTTTATTTCTAGAGTGAACATTAATATATGTGTGTGTATATAAAGCTGCCATACGGGACTATTTTTTTAATTCTGTCTCACTACAATTAATTTTTTTTCACAAATACTTTAACAATATTTGCAACAGAAACATACTACATTTTTTTTTCTTTTAAGTATTAATGGAATGGAATATAAAAATAGTCGTCTTTGACAACCTTGTATTCACTTTTAATCGTGACTTTTTTCGTAACTAAGAAAAAAAATTAACTATGCAGACACAGATAAATATGTTTGATCCTTAAAAATTTTGCAGACTCCTTATGAAGCAGGATATTGGGATATAATAGTACAGGGCAATTAAGCAAGTAGTCCAGTCGCCAGATAATGATTGATTTCTGTGGTGAAAAGAACCTTTCTTGAATTAGACATACAATGCCTTTATATTAGACTGCCGCCTTAGCAGATTTTAAATATTAATGAAACAGTTAAGATTGATAAGTGCTTGTGAGGTCTCCATTTACAAAAAACTTATTTATTTGTGCCATAGGCTAAGGAAACTATTATGAGCACATAAATAAAGGACAATCTGGAACGAGATCTTTTTATTTTTCTCTCTCTCTCCTTCTATTGTATAATTCTTTATAATTAATGTTTTTATCTGGTTAAAGCCATCGGAAATTTTCCTTGAATTTGCTTTGACGTCGGAAGGGTCATGCTAAGTGACTATGCTACTTAGCTGTTTATATTTCACTTGTGATGTTCCTTCTATTATAAATCCTAATAGACAAATTAGTTTTCTTGTATTCTATAGTTAATTAAAGTTGTTTTGCATTTATTGCTTCGTAGTTAATCGATAGTTACCTACTGCGCTTAGTACTAGAGGGGCGCTTTATGAAGTAGTCATGTTTGTAGGGTACCAGTAGGTTCTGTAATAAGAGGAAGGGTTGGGGATCGCTATTGTGTATGAAGCCCAAAGATCCAGATAATAAGGACCGGAAATCTTAAATTCAACTACTACTTTTTTATTTTATATTATTTAAATATTATTTGTATTTCAAGAGAACTATAAAATTGTATAAGTTCTGTTAAAAAATGAAATAATATAGGATAAAAATGGCTTTATTAGTGCAATATT
This sequence comes from Maratus speculifer, assembly GCA_964019185.1. Taxonomy (NCBI): domain Eukaryota; kingdom Metazoa; phylum Arthropoda; class Arachnida; order Araneae; family Salticidae; genus Maratus; species Maratus speculifer. The sequence continues at coordinate 134,111,074 of OZ025293.1, read as the reverse complement.
TTGAATTGAGTTCCACTTGTTTGATATAAATTTCGAAAGGAACAATTTTGTGTAAATAAAAATTCCTACAGTTACGATATGTTCTCATAACCAAACTCAAAGGAAGGATTTTTTTATTTATTTATTTATTCAAAAGAATTATTTTATAGATTTTAAGCTAAAATGTTATTTTTTACAGGGTTCGTACAGACTCCTTAGAAACTATTTAGAAATGAAAATGTTCCCAAGTAGTGCTTATAACTACTTAGATAAATAAAGTACTCCTTAGAAACTTCTTAAATTGTATTGCTGTTTTGCACGCAAGCAATATTGCTCCTGAAAAAAAAGAAAAAAAAAATCGCGATTGTAAAACGCACGGTAAACCCTTTATGCACGTCATTCGTGAGAAGCACAGCAGTGATTGGTTGGGATCATACTAATAAGCCACCAAAGTCAAAGTGATTTACTTTTCACAGCCATAAGGGAAAGAAAAGTGAAAAGAATAATTCAGACACACCTCTAAGCTTCTAATTTCAAGGGTGATTACACTGTTTAATTCCTTCACAGTTAGATATACAACTTTGATTTCTTCTTCATAATACTATTCATCATCCTCAATTTTGCTGATAACGGTGGATTCAGGAGTGATTCTCGTCCGAAAATTTAAGGCATCCTCTTCTGTAAATTTGAAATTGGGTTATCAGTTCCGCATAGTTACCAACTTGTACGATTTTGCACGCGGAAAAAGCAATCGCGGAGAAATGAAAATTTTGTGAAAGGATCGCCGAAAAAGCACACATTTCGTCAATATTTCGTGGGAAAAACGACGATTTCGTCTATGTTTTTGTCAACGAACTTTGTTAAAAGATCGCTGAAAAACGCGAATTTCCTGTGCGGATCGCGGTTAAAACGGCAATTTCACTAAATATCGCAGATAAAACGCAAATTTCGTCTGAAGACCACGGGAAAACGTCAATTTCGTCTAAAGATTGGGGATATAACGCCGATTTCGTTAAAAGATCTCGGGGGAAAAACGCCGTTTTCGATAAAAGATCGTTTACAAATATTTTGTCAAAAGATCATTGAAAAAAAAAAAAACGCTGATTTCTTCAAAAGATCATGGAAAAAATGCCGAATTCGTCAAAAGATCGTGGGGGTAAAGCGCCCTTTTCGAGAAAAGATCGTGTAAAAATGCAAATTTTGTCTAAAAAACGTCAATTTCATTAAAGAAAAAAAAACCACGGGAAAACGCCGATTTTGTCAAAAGATCACAGAAAAACCTGCCGATTTTGACAAAAGATCGCAATAAATCGTCGATTTTTCTAAAATATTGCTGATTTCGTCTGAAGATCGCGGAAAATTTGAAATTGGATTATCAGTTCCGCATAGTTGCCAAATTGTACAGTTTTGCGCTCGGAAAAAACAATTGCGGAGAAATGCAAATTTCGTGAAAGGATCGCCGAAAAAGCACACATTTCGTCGATATTTCGTGAGAAAACGACGATTTCATCTATGTTTTTGTCAACGAAATTTGTCAAAAGATCCCTGAAAAACGCTAATTTCCTGTGCGGATCGCGGCTAAAACTGCAATTTCACCAAATATCGCAGATAAAATGCTGATTTCTTCTGAAGACCACGGGAAAACGTCGATTTCGTCTAAAGATTGGGGATATAACGCCGATTTCATTAAAAGATCTCGGGGAAAAACGCCGTTTTCGATAAAAGATCGTTTACAAATATTTTGTCAAAAGATCATTAAAAAAAAAAAAAAAAAAAAAAAAAAAACGCTGATTTCATCAAAAGATCACGAAAAAAATGCCGAATTCGTCAAAAGATCGCGGGGGTAAAACGCCGTTTTCGAGAAAAGATTGTGCAAATTTTGTCTAAAAAACGTCGATTTCATAAAAAAAAAACCACGGGAAAAAGCCGATTTCGTCAAAAGATCGCAGAAAAACCACCGATTTTGCTAAAATATCGCTGATTTCGTCTGAAGATTGCGGAATCTCCCCCCCCCCCTCATCTGGCGGGGGGCTGTGCAAATGCATGCCACATATAAATAACAACCAAAGTGGCAAGTCCTTAAAATTTTTTTGACTCCTTGGATTTTTTTATGTACTCCTTGGATTTTTTCTTCCCAACTCTGTATGAACCCTGTTTTTAAAATAAAAGTATCTAAGTATATCTTTTCTTTACTTTTGAGAAGGTCGGTCAAATTCATTTAAAATCTATCGAACTAAGATCATTGCTAGTTTCTGAATATAACTTGTTTGCACTTGGTAAATAGCTAAGTGATTTCACAAAAAGGAAAAATTTACATACAAAGCAATTTAACTTGGTGTATCATTTTTATTGGGAAATAGTAAAACAAATTCAATATTTTTTATTAAGTACAAATATGACAGTATTGATTTCACATGATTGGTTGAGAACTATTAAAGAGAATGATAATTAAAAAAAAAATCAGACTAATTAAAAAAATATTCTTTTGAGGAAAAAATAAATAAAAAGGCAATATATATACATTTTTTTATTTAATAAAAATCACTTGGGAAAAAATCTATTAGTGGATAGTGACATTCGTAAGAACAAATCGTAAATCGTTGAGAATATGTATACATTGTTCTAACTACTGTAATTTAATTTATTCCTTCTTTTCAGATAAGCCAATTTGAAAATTGGCTGCCGCTTAAACAGATAAAAATATTTTTCTATCGCTACATTTGCTCTCAACGACTTTCGTTTTGTTCTTATGAATGTCAGTATCCACTAATAGATTTCTTTCAGAGTGATTTTTTTAAATTACTAAATCATAGGCATATTGCATTTTTATTTATTTTTTCCTCCAAAGATTAATTTATTACTGCTTAGCTAGTGCCAAAACTATTAAAAAAATATTGAAATCGTCTGAGTACTTACAGAAAAAATGGTATATTGATATCAGCTGTCTTAGTTGTGATTTCTTAATTATCATCACCTGTTTAAACATTTTACATGAAAATAATTATATAGATGTTAATCAATCGACATTTTAAACTTTCTGAGATGCATGTAATAGAAAACACCTAATAAATTTTGAAACTTTGTTGTGTGTTTATGGTGTAGGATTTATTTTCGTTTTAAGACGAAAAACTCTGCAATTTGCACTAAATAATTTATTAGAAAAAAAATCATTCAGTTTTACACTTAAAATAAATCTCACATTTTCGCATTTTTGAAGATATTTAGGGAAGCTGATATGTTTTACCAATAATAAATGTTTTTAGAACAAAAACGAGTAATATATTACTTATTCTATAGTTCTGTTCAATGCAATCGTATTCTAATGGAAAATAACAAGAAACAGTGTTCTGGAAACACATACACTCTCCCCTCCTATGCGGTACTTGACAGCTGAGATTTTCTCTCGAGATAAATCAGCACAAAAGCTTATTGACAGGCAGTGCAGGGGAAAAGAACCAGCCACACAGAGAAACTAACAATCTTGTTTTCAAGGCCAGACTATTTTCGACCGCACAAATTCAACGAAGGAGACCGAATATGGGGTTGCTTTTGTAGGATAGTTTCGCCAGTCAAGTGGTTAATGCGGATTGTTAAGCAGGTTTAATTTTAAGTTATAACTATAGTACACTCAGTACATATGAAAAGGTACACCTGTCTTTATTCGCAAGCTGTTTATGATAAAATCACACCAAAAGTGTCATTAGACTCAGAATGTCTTTCAGAATATAAATGCAGTTTTTGAAATACAGGCTGTCTACATATTAATTATTGCAGAAACTTTGATTTTTTAAATGGCAACACCCACTTTTTACACTACAGTTGAGATACTTTTATCAAAACAGCAGGTAGAAAAGGCATAGCCTGTGTATTTTTTTATTAAATCCTCATAGAATTGTAAAAGAAAGTACAATAGACATGTAGGAACAAATAAAAAACAAAAATGTTACTTTCTTGCAGAAAAACTTCCAGAATAGCATTAGTAAAATTATAGAGGCAAACATGTGTAAAATAAACTCTCCTGTCCCAAATTTTATTTATAAAATATTTTTGCATGGAGTTTCTGATTACTGTTTCTGATTTTATATATATATATATATATGTACTGCATTTTCCGGGAATAATGCCACATTGATGCCACATAATGCTGCAGTTGTCGTTTTTTTAAAAACTATAAAAATAGTTTAATGCTGCTCTGGGTATAGTGCCATACATCACGTTCATTTAAAAAAAGTTAATAAAAAAAAATAAAAAAGTTCCAGTTTTTGTGCGATTAAAATTATTAACTGGTGGATATAAACTAAACATTTTGAACTTAAATAAATATTTTGTCTTTTAATCAATTGCACTATCAACATTATTGATTTTAATAAATATAAATAAATAAAAATACATCACTAAATAATTAATTTTATGTATCTCAAAATCCATCAAAATCTCCATTTTCAGTATTATTGTGGAATAGTTTTAAAATTTCAGGTGACAAACTTTGATGAGTGTCTGTGAAAGCATTTGTATCATCATCAAAGAAGTGATCCAGCAGGTGTTTTACACTCGAGCTTTGCTGTGTTTAATATTAGTCTAGCTGTTGCCAAATGTGAATACAGTAGACATAGACAAATTTGCAGATTTCTGGTCATTGTTTTGTTTATATTTATTAAAACAGTAATTGAATGTAATTAAAAATGCAATTGAAACTATAATGAATGCTTACAAGTTAATAAAATATTAAAATAAGTAATAAACTAAAATAATTAAAAATATGATAGTTTTTAAAATGATTAAAATATTAAAGGCAAAGGTCAAGTCAATAATCAGTAATGTATGATTAAATATTCATTGTAAATATAAAATGTTTTTTTTCCTAAATTATTCAATGAAACCTTTCTCATAAAAGTACATTACTAATTCACATCAAAATCATAAAATAAGAAGTTTTATTTCAGGTTTAGCCAGACTTAATAATAATAATACTGATTGATTTATAAATATATTTGGTAAGAAGATTGTGATTACCAATGATATCAGCAATATCTTGATTTTTTTTAGAAATAAATTTGTTCTTCCTTCGTGAAAAAACATGAATTCAGTAATATTAACCAAAGTTACAAATTATAAAATATATGGAATTGATATAAAACTAAAAATTTTGTCCCTATATCTGGACTGAATGTTTCATTGTTAATGTATGATTAAACATTCATTATAAAGATGAAATGTGTTTTTCTTAAATTAATCAATGAAACTTGCCTCATAAAGGCACATTACTAATTCATATAAAAATAATAAAATAAGGAAGTTTTATTTCAGATTAGTGAGACTTAATAACCAAAAAAGCTTGACTAATAACATAAATGTATTTGGTAAGAAGATTGTAATTTTCAGCAATAACTTGAATTTTTAAAAAAATTAATTTATTCTTCATTTATGAAAAAACATGAATTCAGTAATATTAACAGAAATTACAAGTTAAAATTTGTATGGAACTGATATAAAACTAAAAACGTCAAATTTTGTAATTATATCTGAACTGAATGCTTCATTGTTTACATCTGTAAATTATGTACAGATTTTTAGAGAGTTCTGGATTTTAGGGTTGTGGATTTGAGGGAGTCTACTGTATATTAAAGATGGGATGAATAGTGATTTGGCTGAATACCGAATTTTCGGCGGCCGAATACCAACTTTTTTTTCCAATAAAGAAAATAAATGTTGATTATATATTATTTAAAAAATAGGAGCTTGTTAATAATTATTATTCTTAAATGTGCTTTTAAATGTATTTTTAAATTTGAAAAACTTATTTTAAACACAAAAAAATTATGAAATTGCATTATATTCTTTTATCCTAATGTACCTCAAATTGATTTTCAGTAAGTCAGAATGGGAAGATATTTCCTTTAAAATATGAAGAATGTACTTCACTTTTACTATCAAATAATGCTTTTACCCTCTCTTGCATCCAAAATCCATAATATTTTTAATCTGTGTCTCAGAACTCATGAGGAGATATTTTCTGAAATAACCTTTAATAAAGTAAATTTGATCATTTAGAGTTTGTCTCCCTAATGATAAGCAAATTCATAAGAATGAGGCTGTTCTGAAATAAGTTGCCAAGCTTTAAATTACAAATTATGTCAAAGCAAAAGGTTATGCTTAAAGTAGAATGCATATGTTAACAAAATCTTTGTCATTTGAATCAGCACATACAATATTCAACTTCAATATTCCACAAGCATTAAAAGGATAAACAGAAATTGATAATAACATCGATGAATGAAGATGTAAATTAAAAATATATACATAATAATGTTACATATTTAAGTCAGTAATTATGCAAATAATTATTTAAAAGTGAAAACTATAGAATAAAAAAATTATTTTGTACAGTATTTAGAATTTGTTTAAATATTTATAAAATCATCTTCATAAAGCAAGTTATGTCACCTAATGCATATCTAGTTAAGTTAGACACCAGTTCTGTTTAGTTGTACTCTTGTATTTGGAATTGTGATATTTGATATTTAATTTTGAAAATGAATCTTCGTTAATACACCTACTGAATGAATTTTTTCATTGAAAATAAGTTATGAATTTCATAAGAGCCTGTTTTATATGTGCATGGAATTTGCAGGCATTAATAAATATTCGAGTGTTTTAGAATAAAGCAGTGTTTTTCTTTTTTTTCTTCTGTAAGTGTTTTTATATCTTGAATTGTAACATAACATATTCTCTAATGAAGACATTTCTCATACAATAAAATCTCCAACTTGGGCAGCAATTTCTAAAATATCACTAATTTTTATAAGAAATACAGAAAGGCTGTATATTTTTTAGTATCTGAATAACTGTATCTTTTGTAAGTAAGAATGAGAAGGACTTCATGAATGAAGTAGCAAATTTGGATAAGAGAAAAAAAAATGCAAGAAATAAAATTCTTTAAATCCTAAATTTATTTGGCACGATATCTTTCACTATTCAGCGAGATTTTAGCAATATTCGGCAAGATATCTCTAAATATTTGCCCAAAGTATTCGGGCAACAAGTCTTCAATTTTCGGCAAAAGGGCTGAATATCAAATAGCACCCGAATATTCGTCCCATCCCTACTGTATATATATTTTTTCAATGCTAAAAAGAATTATGACTATAAGTAAAATATTTAACAATGCCAGCAAAGAATGGAAGAGGGAGAAAATAGGAGGAGTTATTCCTTATACGCTCTGGCTCTGATGCAAACTTGGAGACCCATTGTGATTGGATGCAATCCCTGGTAAAAGAGCAATTTTTCATCCATGAAAATTGCATCATTTGTGAACATGCTGTTATGTTTCTACCATGTGAGACACTTTTTTTTTCTTTTTAGAGGTGATTGATATAAAATCATGCATTACCTGCTCCCTTTTTTTTAACAAGATTTTCAAATTTTTAAATAAGATCGGCAGTAAATTTGGTAGTAGATTACAACCTCGATATCTTGAATCTGTCGGGAACATTAAAAAATTTGCGGTATAGAGGTTTCAAGTTATCAAGGTTTTGACAAAATTAAAAAATCTGATCTCACCAACTGCATTTTGCTTTAAAAAATTAGATTCAACAAAAAGTACATGTAACTAATAATAATTAACAAATTATACTTCTCAATTTTAATAATTTCAAAACTGAATTACACACATACTTGTTTTGATTAAATACTATCCAATTTATCATCAAAAAATGTGTTCTATTGTTTAGGAAGAAAAACCCCTTAATTGAAGTCTGTCGTCTTGCAGGAGCTCTTTGCATTTGCAGTTTCCTCTAACATAGCATTTTTTGGCGTTGGAAGATTAGACATTTATATGAAAAGGAGAATGCGTATTTTACTTTTAGCAATAGTTTTACCAATTCTTATCAGCCAATCAACAAAAATTACAATGACAAAAAATGAATTAGAAATGACTTAATTATCGCAAAGCTCATAGGCTTTTTAGACCATCCTATCGTAAGAGGGAGAAGCTTTTGTTTACCACTTTGATTTGCTGTCAAGAGTACAGTTACAGTGATGTTTATTCTATTTGCCACATGGGTTTTCTTTATCTTTAAATGCAGGCATTAAGTAGGGAAAACACCAGTAGAATAATCTAGTTTCATCTGTGTTAACACATTTGCTTTATAGTCCTTTAAAAGCGAAAGAAATTCTGAAAGTACTTTTCACGGGTAGCTGCACCACCCGATGCTCTTTTGTCTCAAAGTTTCCAAAAAACACTGTTCTGCATTTTATTTTTGCTTGAAAAGAATTCCATTCTTACTCTTTAAGTTCTTTGTATCAACAAAAAGATAAAAGAATGTGAAACCAGCATTGAGATCAGACTGTTTCTACAACTAACAATAACCTAAAGTAAAAAGTGAAACTAATTTTTGTGAAAAATATTTCGATATATCGTGGGTTTTGGAAAATTTATTTTGAGATAAAAATGGAAAATACATAAGAATTTTGATGGAAATACAAGGAAAATTTATTTTTTCGAGATATCAAGGATTTTGAGGTATCGAGGTCAGACTGTATTTATAAGTCACATCTAATTACTGGCTGCATTTTTGTTTTTAAACCAGAAAAATCCAGTTTATTAATGCCGTGACATTATTTACAGAAAATATGGTATGTATGATTGGCTGATAGTAGAATATTGTCCCTTCAGACCTCCAAAAAGTGAAATTTTGCTTGATCTTGAAAAACATTCTTGGAATGAACTGTAAACTTAATACATTCATTTTATTTTATGGTGTTAAATTTTGTAAAAATTTATGTAAATCATTTTTCATAATTTTCATTTGAATGTATATTTATTGATAATTTTCATAATTAAAAGCATTTTTTTGAATAAATAAAAAATCTAAAGTCTAGGATATATTTGAGTTATTCATTATATCCCAATTAATAAAAAAATTTCTTTATTTATTTTTTGAAGATATAAATGTATCATTTGAATTTACATTAGCATCTTCTAATTTTATGAAAATGCAAATATATATATAATTTTTTGTGCTGATTTCATCCAAAGAACAGAAATAAAGTCTCAAAAGTAATTGTTTCCATTTAAAGAATCCAAATTGGTGTAAATTATATGTGTAGATGACTTTCCAGAAATTCCATTTATATTATGAAAAAAGACATTATTTCAATCCTAATGATACCTTAAGTGTGATTTCAACAGTATGTGAAAATAAGCACCCTTTTATTTTTATTTTATTTTTTTTTTCCAGTTAATGCACGTACGTTTATTTACTAAATGAATTTATTTTTATTTTTTCTAAAATTTCACATTCTTTGTTAAATTTCCTCTTATGTTATAAATTCTTTGTTGGACTCAAAATGTAAACAGAGAGTAAATTCTTTTAGTACATTATTTTAGATAGATTAAATGTCATTTCCTTAACAAATATGTAACAAATAAGTTAGCCAATAAAATGCAATACAAATGGAACATGATATTTTGCTTTATTAACATTAATGATTGTAAGCAAAGTTACAAATTTGAGAAAACAAAGTGTTCTATTTATTTTAAAAATAGCTGATCACAAAGAAAAAAAATCTCCTTTAAATAAAAATAGTAATAATAAGAGTATTTTTACTTTCCATCTCAAAACTAAAGCGCAATATTTTTTCAAATCTGGAACAATAAAATTTTTTATACCAGATACTACCATAATCATAAAGTTCCAATTATAAGACACCTTTTTTCAAAAGCAAATACAGATAAGGGCTTATTGTAAAAAAATACTTAATTTAATAAACTGTTTCTATTTTTAATTTAGAATCATTAAATGTAATGTATTGAAAATGTCTTAAAGAGAATCCTTGTTATTAAATATCATTAATAGCTATTAATATTGGGTAGTTATAGATATTAAATAATTGCATATATTTTACAAAAGAGATTTTTTTAAATTTTGTTTTTTATGATGTGATTGTAACATTGCATGGTGGTGCCATTCATCACCAGAGAAGGGATTTGACTAGTACAATCAAGATAATATATCTTTTATAAATTCAAAATAATTTAAATCAATAAAAGGCAACAAAATTGTTAAGGGGAAAAATATAACAAAAGTTACTTCATTATTGATCTAGTTAAATATTAAGTAATATTCAGCCAGTTTTGTTAAATATCATAAAAATCTAAGTTATAAGCTGATAATTTAGTTGAATTTAAACAATATTTATGATCTGAATTGACAAAAAATTCATTCATGATGATAATTAAAAAATACAAGCTTATTTATAAATCCAATTTTGGAAATGAGATACACTGTGCTCTTTAATTACATTAAAATTTAGGAAATATATTTTTTAAAATACCAAATTGTTGCTATTCCAGCTTAAGTTTTCAATTCCATACTCCTGTTTTTTTAAAGGGGAAAAAAGTAATTTTCAAAAGTTATTTTAGAGAACAAATACAGTAGACTCCCTCAAATCCGCACTCCTAAAATCCGCAACTCTCTAAAATCCGCACATATTTTACGGATGTAAACAATGAAACATTCAGTTCAGATGTAGATGCAAAAATTGATTTTTTTCAGTTTTATATCAGTTCCATACATTTTTTTATTTATAATTTTTGTTAATAGGACTGAATTCATGTTTTTTCATGAAGAAAGAATAATTTATTTCTGAAAAAATAAAGATATTGCTAATATCATTGGTAGCCACAATCTTCTTATCAAATATATTTATGTATTAATCAAGCTTTTTTAGTAATTAAGTCTGGCTAAACCTGAAATAAAATTTTATTACTTTATGATCCTGATGTGAATTAGTAATGTACCTTTATGAAGCAAGTTTCATTGAATAATTTAGGAAAAACACATTTCCTCTTTTATAATGAATATTTAATTGTACATTATTGATTATTAACTTGACCCTTCCTTTTAGTATTTAGTCATTTTAAAAAACATTTAAATTTTTATTATTTCAGTTTATTACTTATTTTAATATTTTAGTATATTGTAGACATTCATTATACTTTTGATTTCATTATTAATTACACTCAAATTATTTTTTAAAAAATGCAAACAAAGCAATTACCAGAAATACGCAAAATTCTAAAATCCGCAAAACCTCTGGTCCCAAGCTGTGCGGATTTGAGGGAGTCTACTGTATAGTTAAAAATTAAATACGCATGTTGTTTTTTTAAGAGTGTATTTGAAAAAATGATTTTCCACCTTGAACAGCTTGAAATTTTCTGATACATTTTGAGACTCATTTTTAAAATTAGAAACATGAAACTTGCTGGGGTGATTTTTGAAGTGATGTATAAGATGCCGTGTGAAGTAATTTTTCACTGAATTAATTAGAATTTGATTTATAAGCGATTATTTACTCAGTTCGATCATTTTTTCATTCCCAGATCTCCAAGTTCAGAAATTTCTGCTCAAATTGGCAACTTTGACAGCATTTTTTTTTTTTTTTTTTTTTTTTTTTTTTTTTGCAATATTTTCTACATTTACCAAAAAATTGACAATTGTAGCACATTATGTAGTTTCTAAATAAAAGATTTTGAAAGTTTGGTGCATTTGAGAGCAAAAATGAATTTAAAAATAAATCTGAAAATAAGCAGTTTTGATCATAATGCACCCTTAAACATTTTTTTTTTAAAAAACTACCTAAAGAACTTACTTTTGAGAGTTCCAGATAAAATAAAAATAGCTTTAACCCATGACTGCATATTTTTTCTATTTCTATGAAAAAAATTATTTAAAATCTATATATCGGTCTAATAATATTAAAAATAGTAAAAAAAATATTGAATTTAAAATTTTCAGCTAAAATTTGATGCTTTACGGCATGTGCCCTATATTTTGCACTAAATGGGCTTATTAATTAATTTTATCTGCTTAGCCCTTTGAAACATTTTTTATATTAATATTTTTATGCATCCAGTTAAAATAACGAAAGTAAAATTTGCCTTAATAGCTTGATCGATTTTTTTGTTTGTTTGTTTGTTTAGGAAGAACAAATTAAATTTTTTTTGTCAAATACAGCCATCTGAAATGGACAAAATAAGTGTTATTCTATTCTTTGGGCTGTTTTTGATCACAGATAGAGATTCCATAATTAAGGGGAGAGGGGGGGGGGTCAAAAATATTATAACATCTGGCCAAATCTCAGCAACTATTTTAGGGAGGAGTGGTAAATTCCAGAAAATAAATCTACTTAAAAAATAATTAAATGTATTATATTTCAGCAGTTTTACAAAATCCCTTCCTAAGAGGGTTAAAATTGAATAAAAATTTTTAGAACATCCTCTCATATCTCAGCAACCATTTTGATTTTAGATAAAAGTGTGAAAGTCCAGAAAATAAATCTACTAAAAAAATAATTATGTATTTCAGCAATTTTAGAAATTCGCTATCTAAGGTTGTTAAAAGAAAAAAGTAAAAAATTAAGAACATTTGCCTTATCTCTGCAACTGTTTTAGGTAGGAGTATGGAATTCCAAGAAGTAAGTCTACAAAGACAATAATAAACCATGTACTTTATTGATTTTAGAAATTCCCCTTCTAAGATAATTAAAAGGGGATAGAAAATTTTTGAACATTTAGCATATCTCAGCAGATATTTTAGGTAGGAGCATGAAATTCATTTTAACAAACCTTTTAAAAAATAATTAAACATGTATTTCAGTTATTTTTGAAAATTCCTGCATGAGGGTTAAAAGGTTAACTTAAGGTGAGGGTTAAATTTAGAACATTTGGCATATCAAAGCTGTCATTCTAGGTTGGAGCATGAAATTTTAGAAAATAAATCTACTAAAAATAATCAAACTTGTATTTCAACAGTTTTAGAACCCTCCCCCCTCCCATCCTCGTCCTAAGGGGGTTGAAGGTAGTAGAATTTTTTAAAATATTTGGCATATCTTAGTTAGGATCATGAAATTCAAGATAACAAACTTATTAATAATAATTAAGCGTATATTTCAGGGTTTTTAGAAATCTCTGCCCTCCTTAAGAAGATTAAAATGAGAGTAGAAACTTTTTGGTAATTTTGCCATATCTCTATTTGCCATTATAAGTTGAAACATGAAATAGAAAATAAATCTAGCAAAAAATACTGAAACATGTCTATCATCAACTTCTGAATTTTTGTTTTTCAGAAAGGGAGGGGAGGGGGGGGGGGTTCAAAAATTTTTTATCATTTCGCCATATTTTAGCAGCAATTTTAAGTAAAAGAATTCAGAAATTCAAGATAACATGCATATTAAGAAAGATAATCATTCATTCAGTGATTTTAGAAATTCCCTAGGTCCACCTCCTTTAATAGGATTAAAGGAAGGGTCGAAACTTTTAAGTCATTTTATCATATTCTAACAACAGTTTTAGATAGAGGCATTAATTTCAAGATAACTAATTTATTAAAATATACTTAAACATGTATTTTATTGAATTTAAAAATTCTTGCCTAAGAAAGCTTAGTAAGTTGCAAGTTTTAAGTCTTACAAGTTATAGGCTTTTTCACCATATCTCAGTAGTGATTTTAAGTGGAAGTGGGAAATTCAAGATAACCAACCTATTATTAAAAAATTAAACACAGATACTTCAATGATTTTAGTGCAGTTTTGTCTGTTATGTGGCCAACATCTACTTTGAACCGAATAATGTAAGATTATACAAACAATAGAGCAATTATGGATATTTATTTGGATATGAAGTTTTACTTTTTATCTTTACTAGGTATATTTTGTTTGATTCAAGATTTCTTTAAGAAAACTGACTAGTGTAGTGGACAAAGGCTGCTGGTTAATTACATTATAATAAAAATTCATTATACAGCCTAATTTATTATTGTTGCAACTTTGAATGAAATTGGTCAGTTAACAACAGAGATATAATTTTTTTATAGTAAGGAGAAAACAAGTTTTAGTTTTTAAAATTTTCCCTTTTTTTTCTTTTTGTATTTGCTTTGCTACACAATAATCTCTATTATATATATATTTCTTTTTCAGCATTTAAACAGCAAAATTTTACTGACACTTTCACAAAGTTTTTTTCAGGGCTTGCAGAATATGTCCAATCCGGCGATCTAGGATCAGGGAAAATTTTGGTCATCTAGGGAAATTTTGCACAAAAATATACAATTGATTTTGATTTTAACAATGAATTACAAATTTACTCAAGACAGAAAAATTGCCTCTACAATTAAAAAGATCCATATGGTGACCTTTACAAAATTGATCTCAGAATAATATATACTTGCACATATATTGAGAAAGTTTGAGAAAAAAAAACTTTCCCTATGTTAATACAGATCAATACAAATATGCATTAAAATTTGATGGCATTTTTAAAGAGGGGTGGGAGGGGACAGTGTAGGTAGCAATTGCCGATGAAATACGACAAAAATGAGAGTATGAACTGCACCAAATGGAGCAAAGTTCTTCTAAGGATCACAGAAAAAACCAAAAGATAGTCAAAGTGTCATAAAAAAAATGCGATTTTTGTCAACAAATAAGTAAAATTTTTGTCTAAAAATAATGCAGTTTCTGTGAAAGGTTCACAGAGGAAAATGCAATTTCCATCAAAAGATTGCGACAAAAATGACATTTCTGTCAAAGAATTCCAGCAAAAAAAAAAAAAGACATTTCAGTCAAAGGACATGATTTTTGAGAAGAATTACAAAAAAGATGCAATTTTCGGTAAAGGATTGTTGAAAAAATGCGGATTTCTTCAAAGGATCGTGTAAAATATAAGATTTTAAATGAAAGATCGTGTAAAATACATGATTTTTGGCAAAAGATTGTGTAAAATACACAAATTTTGTTGAAAGATCGTTGCTAAAAAAAATATGAATTTAACAAAGAATCGCGAAAAAGAAGCTAATTCCATTGAAGAAATTTGAAAAAACATGAATATTGAGAAACAATCATGAAAAAAAGCAAATTTTGGCAAAAGATCATAAAAAAATATGGAAGTTTCGTCGAAAAAATGCAAATTATGTCAAATAATTATGGAAAACACTCAAATTTTCGTGAAAGATTGTGGAAAATATGCACATTTTGACAAAAAATCTTGTGAAAGATCTCGAATTTTGTTGGAGGATTGCAAAAAAAATGCAAATTCTGTCAAAGATTTCGTCAAAACGGTGAAAAAAAAAAAAAAAATACAAGTTTCATCAAAAGTCCGTTAGGCTGTAAAAGTTCAGCTTGTTCTTTACTGTGTCTGTACAATGTCTGTATAATGTATCGTAAAAGTTTGGGGAAATTTTTATACGGATTGGGGAAATGTTGAGAGTAAAAACATTTTCTGCACCCCCGATCCTTTTTACATGTAAAAAAATGAAACCTGAATAGTTTTTTGCTCTTCAGAGAGGAAATATTATTTAGAGGCTTATTTAATTATTTTTTGTTTACTTTAAAAAGTTTTACACTTTCTTTAATTTTAAACATTTTATTTAAATATTTTATTTATGGAATATACTGTATCAAGTACCACTTAATTTCTGTTAATAGACATTAATGTTAATAGTTTGTATTGAGAAAATTTTCAAGATAATTCCATTTATAAGCCCCCTCCCCTCTTTTTACAATGTTTCATATTGTAAAAAGTGATCTTATTTTCAGAATTTTATGGTACATTATAATTTTTAGCACTTCCCAACAAAGTTGAAAAGTGCTTACGATTTCAGTTTGTCTGGCCGTGCTCTAACTCTCAAATATACTCTGATTACCATGAAATTTTTGGATTTTATTGAAGTTTACCCTAGCACAAACTCAATGAAGTTCCTACCATCATTAGTTTATTTACAGGGATAGTCAAACGTTTTCTGTTATATTATGGCCTATGGTAAAAATCATTTTAAAGGTGTTAAGGTTATCCTGTCAAACACATTCAAATTTCTATGCATTTGTGAAGTACACTAAAACGTGCATTCTGTAAAATATGTAGTGAAAATAATAGTTATTCATTTACAGGGCCACATAAATGAATTTCGTTACACAATCATAAACTGGAGAATTGTTTGTGACATATTTTAACTACGTTAAATGATTTCAAGTATAATAAAATTTATATATGCCGCTGAGTCTTAATATTTCATACATAATATGAAGTGCATAGCATTTACAGGGACACACAAAAGATTTCAAATAGCATATTCTATCTGAAGTACTGTATATTATCAATGATGGTTGATGGATGGATGAAATGCATTTTTAATTGTGATATGCACTTTTAAGTTTCACTAAATCTGTGTATATGGTATGATGTGTATAAATGCTATAGTTGATATATAGGGATAAACAAAAGAACTCGTAAAGGTTACTGAATATGAGCGTAATTTACTTAAAGGTGGTTTTTAAATAAGTTATGCATTTTTACATTGAACTGTTTTCAGTTTACTAATAAATGGTTGTCGAATATAGATAAAATGATGTACAAGGTCACACAAAGAATTGGATACAGGGTCACCTATGGATGTTAATTTCTGGTAATTAGATTTAAGTACTGTTAAGAGTGTTTTTGTTTGAACTAAATTTTAGCAAAATATTGGCATGTAATAAAGGTACTAGGTAAACTACAGGGCTGAACAAAAGTATTCAAGTATGTTTCCATCTATTAGTATAAATTAATGAAAGAAAAATTTTAACCAATTAGGCATTTCTTGCTTAACTAAATTTCTTCATTATATGGTATATATGTCAACTGGCAGATCAAATGTAGGGCTGTTCAAAAGTGTTGGAATGCATATTTTACTATGAACAGTAACATCTTATTTCCCTAAACAACAAAGTTTTGTTAAAGATTTCAAGAATTGTTGGAAAGTGTTTCATAATCTATGCTTAAAGCATGATTTTTCTTACTTGTATTATGTTACTTTTGTTCAAGACTGTGTTTTTCTAATACTATGGTAAAACCGTCATCATCTTTCATTTCTTGTGCAATTACATAATTCAAATTTTGCAGTTTCTTACTAATATTGTTTATACTTTTATAAAATCTTATTTTTATTTGATTTGTATAGTTTTATTTTATTCACATTCTTATTTTGTTTTTCTTTTTAAATATTTAGTTTTTATTTGTTGAGGAATTCCAAGAAATATGGGACCTTTTTTTTAAATTATTATTATTAAGCAGCTCTTTTATTTTAATAAAGTTGCATTAATTATTGCTATGAGATA
The DNA here is from genome assembly GCA_964019185.1 of Maratus speculifer. Classification (NCBI taxonomy): domain Eukaryota; kingdom Metazoa; phylum Arthropoda; class Arachnida; order Araneae; family Salticidae; genus Maratus; species Maratus speculifer. The sequence goes on along the minus strand of OZ025293.1, from coordinate 134,093,947 downwards.
ATTAACAATACCTATTCTTTTTTTTTAGGTTACCTTTCGTACCAGAATTTATCATTGCAATATAAATAGTCAAGGAGTTATTTGCTTAGATATCTTAAAGGATAATTGGAGCCCTGCATTAACTATATCAAAAGTACTTCTATCAATTTGTTCATTACTTACAGATTGCAATCCAGGTAATTATTTTAGACACATTTTTTTTTTAGATTAGATATAACAGGAAAGATGTTTGGTTTCAAAAGTAGCTTAATTTAATTCTTATAATCATTATCAATAATAGTTTCCGATCAGGTGAAAACAAAATTTTAGTTCTTTTCTAAGTTGTGGACAAAATTGAAACTGTGAGAATGAATTTTTCAGCTATTAGAATACATAAATGAAAAAAAAAATAATTATATACAAGCACACAAACTTATGGGGTGTTCAAGAAAGGACTCCCCAACTTTGAAATGGGATAACTTCGAAACAGTGACAGATAGAAATGTGAAACAAGTTGAATGTTAGACAGATAGGCTTGGAATTTCTTATACATCAATTTGAAAAAATAGTTCCAATATTGGATAATAGGTGGCAGCAGAAGCACATGGAGCTTTAAATGGTACTCAGAAGTACAGAAATTTCATTTGTGCATTTGTTTCATTGCTGACACATGTAAAAAAGTCTTTTTGTGGGGTTACTTGAAAAACACTGTTTATTCTAAGAATCCCCAAATGTTGGAACAGCTTGAACAATTCATCTGTGAGACAAGTGCATCCATATCAGTAGAAGTATTGCAACAAGTGATTTCAAACTTTACCTTTAGGTTGTGCCATGTTATTGCTGAAAAAGGTAATCGCATCGAAACCATTGTAATATGATTTTTATCTCAGTTCAAACAGCTCACTTTCAGGAACTATTTCAAAAACATAGCTTTGTGATTGCAGCTCCCTCTTGTGTCTAATATTGGAACTATTTTTTTAAATTGATGTATAAAAAATTCCAGACCTATCTGTCTAACATTCAACTTGTTTCACATTTCTATCTCTCACTGTTTCGGAATTATATCATTTCAAAGTTAGGGAGTCATTTCTAGAACACCCTGTTACTAAAAAGGCACATCTATTGATACTTTTGTAAATGCATGTGTTTTTTTTTTTTTTTTTTAATAAAAATATAGGTGTTGCTCAAATATAATAATAGCATACATTTCTTTATTAATAACTAACACAATACTGAAATAAAAATTTTGCAGAGAAGTTTTTAGGGAAAAAAACATTTTTTTATTTTCAAATACAATAGATTCTCTCAAATCCACACATAATTTATGGGTGTAAGTAATGAAACATACAGTTCAGATATAGGGACAAAATTTGACTTTTTTAGTTTTATATCAAATCCATATATATTTTAATTTATAATTTTCATTAATATTACTGAATTCATGTTTTTTTTCTTTTTTTTCATAAAGGAAGAATAAATTTATTTTTGAAAAAATTCAAGATATTGCTGATAGCATTGGTTATCACAATTTTCTTACCAAATATTTATGTATTAATAAAGCGTTTTTGGTTATTAAGTTTGGCTAAACTTGAAATAAAACTTTCATAGTTTATGATTTTGATTTGAATTAGTAATGTACCTTTATAAGGCAAGTTTCATTGAATAATTTAGGAAAAATACTGTTCACCTTTATAATGAAGATTTAATCATGCATTATTGATTATTAATCTGATCTTTGTTTTTAAAATTTTAATCATTTTAAAAGTCATATAAATTTTTATTATTTTAGTTTATTACTTATTTTAATATTATTTTATGTTGTAAGCTTTCATTATAATCTCGATTGCATTAATTATTACATCTAAATTACTGTTTAAAAAATTTTAACAAAGCAATGACCAGAAATTCACAAAATTCTAAAATCTGCACAACCTCTTAAAACTATACATGTATTTATTTTATTTTATTTATTTTTTACTCTATAAATGATGAAAATATCTAGTATATTTTAATGCCTATTCATGTTAGTGCAATGGCTTCTTGCTTATATAAGGTATTGAGAACTAGTATGGATTGTTCGACATTTTTATGAAAAATTAGTTTGAAGTGTCAATGCACTGTATTCCATGCCATCTGTTTATTGCATATTGAATTTTATTAATTTTAAAGCTGTTCAAATGACCCAGTTTAATATTAAATGGAGCAAGATAAAATGGAGCTTGATATACATTTTCATGTATATCAAGGAAAACAGTACAAAAATGGGTTATGTGACTTGGTCATCCTGCCAATCATACGCTTCCTGAAGAATCTTTTTCTCTCCTGGCCACTTAAACTAAAGTATTTTTTTTTTTTAATTTCAGCTTGCAAGGTTTCATGTTAATGCAGTGCTTCTCAGTGTAATTCTTGTTCTCAATGATATGTATATGATTGAAAGAAATTGGCTCACAATCTTGGATGAAAAATCTAGGTGCCAGTGGGCTGTCTCTCACCACTAAATTTTATTAGCTTTCTTCCGTTAAATTTTATTAGCATTTTTAAAAAACCTTTTGACAAAATGTTAGATGAAAAATAATGAATAAAATTTAGTGTGAGAGGGACTGCTCGCTGGTGTCTAGATTTTTGCACCTCTGCTCACAAGCATACTATAGTTAAATTTAAGCTGGAAAATTATCTCCATTTGTATGTTTGTCTTTTTTCTAGGATAATTACCCACTTATTGTCATTAATTACTTAATTACATCATTGTTTTTATTTTGTATTGAAATGGTATGAAAATCTTGATTTATGCTTATAAATATGACTTTATTTAAATAGCTGATCCACTTGTGGGGAGTATTGCTACTCAGTATTTGCAACACAGAGAAGAACATGATCGAATTGCTAGGCTGTGGACAAAGCGTTATGCAACATAATTATAAAATTATCCATATTGTATGACCTTTCTTGCTCCATTCTTAGCCACATTCATAAAGAATGTTTTATTTTATTGTTGTATGTATGTAGAAGTCTTCATGTGAAGGAATGTTTTGTTTCTTTATCTGTGTAAGGATTAATCCCATTTTTCTTTATTGTATGTTTTATGATGTGAAATTGTATGCTGTATGCTACACTTTTGTATACTCTGAATATTGTAGCAAAATAAGCAAAATTTTCAATTTTAATGTTAGGAAAACCATTAATTTGTGTCAGTAGAAAGCGTTTCTTGTAGACTAGTGTATATTAAGATACATAAAATGCATGCTTAGTCAATTTTTATTCTCACAATGTATTTTTTAAAAATTATTTTGTATTGAGCTTGCGATTAAGTGCTTCATGGATTTTTTTTTTTTGGTCAAAAACTTAATATTTTGTTTCTGAAATGCTTTGATAATTATAGTTTTTAGTTTCTTACATATTATTTTCTTTACACACTGTTCTTTTAAATTGTAATATTTATATGTGAAACTTATACAGCTCATTGTTTTAAATACTAGTTTTCTGCACTAAATTCTTATAATATGGCATATGTACTCAATAATGAAACTATTTTAGTTTTAGAATAATTGGTGCGTTAATACTCAAGTAAAGTCAAAAATGGTTATATGACTTCCAGAAACATTAAAGTCTGATAGTGCTCATTGTAATTGTCTAAAATTACTAGCTCAAAGTGAAGTTATGCTGTATACAGATGGCATGCTTACTCATCCTATAGTTATGCTCAGGAGTGTCACTCTTTTAGAATTACATTACTTTAAAAGAAATAAAGGTGTTCTATATGTTTCTTCTTTTCTATACCTACATTATTTTTTATTTTTAGGGTTCTGTACCAGGGATGAATAACTTCTGCCTTTAGGCGGAAATCCGCCTTTTTAAAGATGATTTTGGCCATTCTCTGGATCGATTGAAAAATGCAAAGAAAATATTACGGGTAACTTGGGGAGGGGGGGGGGGTCTGAGAAGCTTCTGGATAACTTCTCGATTTCTTTCTTCACCCACTAAATCGCCGCTGATCAAAGTCAGCGGTCAATTTACGTTCAGGAGCTTCAGATGCAGTGCATTTCGCGGGGCGAAAATCTATTTTTAGAAAAGGCTGCAGACACACACAGTTTTTTTTGCGGTTAGCAGGCGGCACCTTTTACGTTCGCAGGCGGTGCATTTGATGCAAATGAGTTTTTCAGTTGAACTTCAATCCAAGAGTAGCACGGGAATCTTTCCTTAGTGATCTCCCCTGACCATTGTATCGCCCTCGTTTTCCATTGTCAGTAAACCGCAAGTGCGAGAAAAAAAAAGGGAGTTCCGGGAATAAAGTTTAACTTCAGAGTAATTATTTCTTCCCGTCATTAACTTTGTGAACGGGCAACTGTGTTGTTTTTTTCTTTTTTTCTTCTATACTCCAAGTAAGCAGTGCTCATAAGTCATGGGTCCATAGGTCACTGCGACGCTGAACAGAAAGAAAATATTGGGAGAGGTATGATTTAATCCAGATTAATGTGCTTTAAAACAGTGATAAGTGTTTCGCAACTAGTTTTTCAGTTGTTTTGTTTTCCAAAATAACTATTATTTTGATACTTGAATTGTTTGTTTTTCTGCAATGATAAATCACCGTTTAAGAAAAACTTATTTTAAGAAATATTTTAGATATTTTCTTTCAGAAATAATCAGATCAGGCAGGTAACCCGATTTCACTGGGTTGGGTTGATATCAATTTTTTTTGTTTCGGAAGGACATTAAAAAAATTCTTTCTTAGGATTATCAATAGCAAACTGTGTAGTTTTGATCTAATACTTTTTTCTTCTCCAGGAGGCATTATAGAATTCCGGAGAAGGGGGGGGAATGCCCCTCTAATATCAACATTGTCCGTGTGAGTAAAGTACAGTGCCGAAATTAACGGGGAGGGCCAAATGGGCATGTGCCCCAGTCTTTAGAACGTAGGGGTGCCAAATGCAGATTTTTGTGTGTCGATTTTTCTTATGTCTGTATTCTCTTGGCCAAAACATAGAAGAATCTAAGGATGATATATGGAATAAGGATCCTACATAAAACAGATTTTTATCCCGATTCTTTCTCTTTCCGTTTGCAAAATTTTAACGAATCGATATTTCAGGAAGCAAATTATGTAATTCAATATTACATATTTTAAATTTTAAAGTAAGTTGGCTATTATAAAATTAGTAAAATTCTCTTTGTAAATACACTTTGCGGAGGATGTGATGCCAAAAACCATGTTTGTCCCGGATGCAAAAAAGGCTAGTTTCGGCCCTGGGGAAGTAACCCTTTAATTTCTCACTTTAGAATATTTGGTATTTATAATTTTAATGCCTATTAAGTCTTTAATCACAGTGTAGCGTATGCGCAAGGCCATAAATTATTGTAAGATAAAGCATTTCACTTTATGCAAACAAACTCAGCACTGCACACATTTTTGTGAAACGATGCTTTCAAATTATTTTTTGGAATTCGTATTTTAGAATTTTCGGTGTAAAATAAAATGCTTATTTATTTATTTATTACTTATTGAGAGAATTTTATTGAATAAATTCAGGAAGAACGGTGACATATATTTTTGAAGAGTTTGTTTTAAGGACCCTGTTTTTACAAGCAGCGTCTTAATTTTTATAATTTAAAAGTCATGTTGATTTTTTGTAAGTGCAACTGACAACAAAGATTTCTTACTTATTGGCTAAATGGTTCAGCTGTCAAACATCTGTAATCGGCGCCCACTTCTTTTAATTTATATTTTTTCCCCTCCTGCTTTCTCTTTGAGAGAGGATGTCCGCGAATCTTGTTTATGGTATTTTTTTGCAGTTTTAAGCGTACTTCCCTTCAAACCCTAGGGGTGATTCGCTTCCAAAATTTCCGAAAATTTGAAATTGGGTTATTAGTTCAGCATAGTTGACAACTTGTACGGTTTTGCGCGCGGAAAAAACAATCACGGAGAAATGCAAATTTGATGAAAGGCTCGCTGGAAAAGTACACATTTCGTCAATATTTCGTGGAAAAACGATAATTTCGTCAATGTTTTTGTCAATGAACTTTGTCAAAAGATAGCTCGAAAACACGAATTTCCTGTGTGGATCGCGAAAAAAACGGCAATTTCACCCAAATATCGCAGATAAAATGCTGATTTCGCCTGAAGACTGCTGGAAAACGTCAATTGCAATAAAAGACCGCTTAAAAATATTTTGCCAAAAGATCGCAGAAAAAAACGCCGTTTTGGATAAAAGACCGCTTTAAAATATTTTGTCAAAAGATCATTGAAAAAAAAAAAACGCCGATTTTATCAAAAGATCACGGGAAAAATGCCGATTTTGTCAAAAGATCATGAAAAAAAAGGCAGATTTTTTCGAAAGATCTTGGGGATAAAATGCCGTTTTCGAGAAAAAATCACGTAAAAATGCAACATTTGTCTAAAGATCATCAAAAAACGCCAATTTCATAAAAAAAGGGCATCCCCCCCCTTCCCGCCACCGATTTCCGATAATGCGGCGTGAATTTTGAAAATTTTTTTTCACCCAGAATCACCCCTGGTACTAAGGCCACCTGTTTTATCAAGGAATACACATTTATTGTGTGATTTTTGAAAAAAAGAAAATATTTTTATTTATTTATTTTTTTTTTTTTTAATGAAACTTCTTGTAATTTTCATGTTTGTGTAAAATTTAAAACTGCACTGCAATCTATAAAATGTCGCCGTTAGATTCTCTTTATATTTAGCATCTGAAGTTGAAAAAAAATTTCCTCCTTTTTTTCTTTGGTCCACTTTCATGCCTGTGTACTTAAAAAGAAAAAAGTGGAACTTATAAGATCACTCCTATACCTGTCTGTTGTAGGTTTATTACTCATTAGCTGTGGAATTTGGAGTGTTCAGATTGTCTGAAATAATAAAGGCTATTGACCCACATATTTATACATTAATAACCATTTACAAATATTTTTAGGGAAAATATCAAGAGGCTAATGAAGTTATTTATGAAAAAAAAAAAAAAAAATTGTGTCAAAGTTTTCATATTGCCAAGCTCAAAAATACATTTCTTTTAATTTTAGGTATTACATTTTTAAAGATATCATAAAAAATGTAATCCAAATATGTTCCTCCTGCTGTATTTTTGAAGCTACTGAAACTAAAATTATGAAAAAATTATGGATAGTAGAAGTTAATTTAAACCTTGCAAGAAAACTATAGTGCCCTAGGTCACATAGCTTTTCAGAAAATTGTATTTTTCCATTACACATAGCAGTTATTTGCAGGTGTTCAGCAAAGATGTTGCAGGTACCTGTCATTGCAGAAGCATAAACAATTCGTCACCTGAGAATAATAAGGTTCTAACTGACATTTTGAAAAAAATTGACTTTTTGGCATAGGAATGTTCTTTTTTGTATCAATGAATGCATTTTTGCATTAAAATTTTGATGTATATAATTTACATCTGCTTGCAAAAGAGAATAATATAGTTCCATCAGAAATTGTTGAAAGCAGTCAGAATAACAGAGTTCTATGTGCAAAATAGTCGCAGACAGTATATAAGATAATATATTTTTATTTTACAATATATAATGAAAACTGGCAATCTTTTATTTCTTGTGTGAAAGAATATATTATTTGGATTATTAAATCGTTTGTCGGAAAAATATAGAGGAAATTTTTATCAGTAGATATCTTTTTAGTACGTCGATATGCAAAACGAATTGTGTTTAATCTTTATAATGGACCTAATCCAAGCAGCAATGAAGGACTAATCCTATTTCATTTAGATTTAGAAAATCCTGTGGGAAGAAGGGATGACAGTTTAGATGAAGCCCAGCTCTAGATATTCTTGATGCTAAAACAATTAAAAAAAAATCAGTAAAAGTAATTCCTACAAATCCAATTAATAGCAGGACTATGGGTTTTTTGTAAGTTAAAAGTGCCTTTATGTAGTTATGTACATCCTACTGGCAATACCTTGTTTCCAGCTGCGAACAAAATACCAGAGTTAAATTTTCAAGCAGAATAATCTCAAATGATATCAAGAATAAAATAAAAGCTCATATTGAAAATTTTCCCAAGATTGAGTCAAACTACAACAGAACAAGCACTAAAAAAACATACTTAGAATCAGAGCTTAACTTACAGAAAATGTATGACTTGTACTTTCAGAAATGCTGAGAAAGCAATGTAGAGCCAGTGAAACTTTCATGTTATAGGCACATTTTTAATACGCAGTTTAACGTAGAATTCATTAAACCAAAGAAAGATAGGTGTGATGACTGTGAGGAGTATAAACATTCTGAAACCCAAGGAGAAATATATAATGACATGCAATTTAAATATGATCTGCACAAGAAAGAAATTGAATCCACCAGAACTCTCAGAAATGATGACAGAAGTTCCCCTGATAAATCAGTCATTTGCTTTGTATTAGAAAATTTATAACATGTCCCAAAAGTGATGCCAGCAAGTTTTTAAAGTTAATTTTTAACCAAGAAAATTAACTTGTATGACATGACAGCACATGCAACATGGAAGAAAGAAAATAAAGCATATTGTTGCTGGTGGACAGGCGACATGTCAGGCATAGATGAAAGTGACATAAGCTGTTATATCAACGACTGTTTGGAAGATACTGAGAGACTTTCCACATGCTGATAGTTGAATTTTATATTGTAACAGTTGTGTTCCGCAGAAAAAAAACCAAATGATATCTTATGTAATTGCAATACTTATACAATCTCATACACATATTATGGACATTACTCGAAGATATTGTACACCTGGACATTTGGACATTAATGTGTGCAAGAAGTAAATAATATTAAGAGCCAAATGGAAAGAGCAATGAATGTAACATAATATTTTCTGCCACTTTCATTTACATGTCTGTTACTGAAAGTAAATCGCAGTAATCAATTTACAACCCTGAGAATGAAATCAGAACAGTTGATAGTTTTTACACTCATGTAGCGAAAATATTTGCCAAATAATCTCATTCCGTAGACCAAGGTGATACAACTTTGATTCATACAACTTCTTTATAATATTAACTTTAAGACACGCAACCGTTGTGACCAGAATTTCACAGCGGTGAATTTGCAAAGGAGCCCCTTCAAACGACGAAAAGTATAAAGATCATTTCCACAAAGGACTTTACCAAATCCTAAAGTAAGCACAGCTGGAGAAAGAAGGATTGCATTAAGAAAGATAAAATAAAAGACCTGCAGAGCATGTTGAAGTAGTTTCCGAGATGTGAAAGGTTCTATTTTCAAAATATGTTTAAGAGAAATTATCCTAACTGTAATATAAAATAAAGCATGGATTATGGAACATTCCAAAATTTCGACTAACAAAAGACTATCAAACTTATTTTGTTATTTTAAAAAGAACAAGAAAGTTTTTTCCTTAGAGATATAAAGTCTTTTCTTTTAATCAAGATTATACTTGACTGTAATATGAAAAATTTCATTTATAATTCGTTTCAATTTCATTTATAAATATAATTACAATTTTTTGTATTAGTTTTCATACTCCCCCACTGAAATAGCACGCTAAAAAATCTGTTGGGTTCCTATTCAATAAAATTAAATATTTAAGCTATTTTATGTTCAATTAAATAATATATTTAACTTATGTATATTCATTAGTTTTGTGAAGATGGTTTAATTAGTATGAATAAGTGGAAGAGGCAATTTTCTGTTATTGTGCTACAATATAGATAGTAATAAATATTTTACTATCCACTGAAGTTTATTTGAATTAATCAACAAAATTTGACTTTGTTAAGCTATAAAAAATTACACAAATTAAGAAAAATAAGGTTTTTTCATGATAGAACCATCTTATTCTAAGGATAACACGACGTTAAGAATAATATAGTTCTATCAAAAAATTTAAATGTAAAAAAATCCTTGAAAATGTTATTTAAAAACTTTGATTTTGTAGAATTGCTGTCTATACCTACATATGAACCTATTAATGGCAAAAGTTTTTTACAAACTTTAATACCTGCATGTACACAGCATGCTGATTTTCAAAGTCTTCTAACTCGAAATAGATTTTTGGCCAGATAGAACCTTCTTATTCTCAGGTGACGAATTGTTGATTATGATTTTTTTTTTTAAATGGAGGTAATTAAACGAGATGTTAACTTTTAAAGACACAGGACATACATAAAGACTTTTGTGGTTTACTCTATATAAAATCAACTTTTAAAGCATAGATAAAAATTTTTGATGATATATTTGTATAATGCAATGCCCAGATACAAATTCATATATTTTCTGTACCAAAGCCTCTGTCCAAGTAATACTCACACTTGACTAGTTATTCTTGAATAAAAGCTCGTTGCCAATAATTTAAGAAATGTTAAATTTATTAAATTAAATAAATTCTGTAAGATTTATGAATGTTTCACTTATGAACTTATATTTTAATATAGTGGTACCTTAATAATGTGTTCCAGGATTATCCATTAACAAAAGGAGTTCCATTAACAAAATCTATAATTATCAAAGTCTGCTTTCCTATAAGATTTTATTAAATGTTGATTTATTTGTTCCGACTCCTTCCCATTATCATACCATGTACTAAATATTATGTTAAATATAATATATTAGTATATTAAATACATGAAATATCACAATACTAAGTATAAAATTAGAGTGAAAAACATCCAAGCCAAGAATTGAACTTGGATCCTTGGAATAATGTTCCAATATTACTATTTGAACTTGAACTATGAGAATGATACCTCATAATCAGTACCATACACATGTTCACTTTTTTAATATGTTTACAAATAATAATAATAATAATAATAATAATGAAAAAGAATCGTGCATGGAAAATTTTTTAATTGCCTTTCTTTACTAGAAGGGCAGTTGAGCTTACTTTAAAGATTTTTATCTATAGATGAAATTTTCATTTCTTTATCTTCATATTGTTGATAGGAAAATCTTTTAGTATCTCAGTAATAAGATCACAGTCATGCATCTCTCACACTTTAACATTTTCTTTAATTTCAAATTAAGATGATGAGTAGGTAATATTCTTAGTTTTTGTTTTTCAACCTGTAGACATGGGGCTGGCTAGTAGTCTCAGTCCAAAACCATTTACCAATTTGTGTTCCTTATCTGAAGTTTATATGTTAGCATAAAGACAAAGTTTCTTCCATGTTATTCTGAGCCATTTCATTGTTATTTCTTTCCAATCCTTTATAATTAGCCTCATTATCATGAGAATGTTGAATTCTTTCTTACAAAATTTTCTTGTTCATGGTGATTTTTACCATTTCAAGAGTATCTAATAAAAAATGACTTTATGTATTGATTTTTAGTATTATAAAGTACATAATCAGTTTTTTTTCTTTCTTTTTAATGGCTGGCTAGGCACCTACCTGTTGGTTAATAATCCAGTTTCATGGGTTTGAGTATCTGGAATGGAGCAAAACTGGCTGATTACTGTATTGCGGCAGTCTGATTGAGAATTACTTATGTCCTCTTAATGGCAGTACTGTTTAACTTTGTTTTAGGTTTATGTTGGCTAATTATTTAAAGTAGATTTACTTATTCAAATTTTTACTGCATGTTCAACTCCGTATGTGAGTTAGTCTCATAATTTATAGTCTTGATCAGGTGATGAGACCTTCACCTGACTAGGCACCTCCAGCAGTATAATTCATAGGTAACTTGGAGGACTGAGCACCTACAACAGATTTTATATGCACCTGGTGCCATTAGTGAACATGCCAAATTTTAGCTAGCAGCTAGCCAAAACATAAATGTTTTGGCTTCTACTGGCATTGAATATAGAGCAGTGTGTCACAACTTTTGTTTTTTCCTTACTGCACACTTGAATCCATTTTTAAGCTTCCGTGGGACACTTAACTCGTGATGTTTAAACATCCTGTGGCAATTACTATGCATAAGTGTTGTCTTTTTTGTCATTGATCATTCTCAATTGATGTTGATGTCATGTTAGTTATGTAGACTCTGCCATAAAAGTTTTTTTTTTTTGGTTTCTTGTTTAGAGAATCCTTAATTCCTTACTCAATTTATGTTGGTGTCATATTAGTTATGCAAACTTTGCCATGAGAGGTTTTTTTTTTTGGTTTCTCATTTAGAGAATCCTCAATTACTTACTCGAGTTTTGCTACGTTGACTCTATTTCAGGATGCTTTTTATAACACTGTTATTATCTTGGCATTAGTTTAGGAAGAGTTTATTATAATCATGGTTGTCTTGTTGCAATTATTTGCAGGGTTTTTGCCACAGCTTGTGTTTGTCATATGGTATTTCACTGTTTTTTGTCTTGTGTTTTTTTTTTTTTTTTTTTTTTTTACCTTCCCACTGCCGCGACCGGATATATCCGTTCACTAGGCTGCAAATTTCACTGTAGTTGAAGCCTTATTTAAATTAATATAATTCTACAAATATAATCCAGTTTTAAGAAATTAAGTGATTGACACTTTCAAGGCTTATAAGCATATAGGTAACAAAAAAATTATACCATGATAGAAAATCCCTCTTTTATTAACATTTAAAATAAATTGCAGAAAAAAAAATTAAAATTTTGCCCTTTTGCTCGGCAGTCAGGGTGTTAACAGCCCTTATTTTGATGCTGTGATTACTTTATCCTTGTTTTTGTGTGAATCCGTCCTTGGTGATCTGTCCATTGTTTGATTCTTAATGATTGTTACCACAAAGTCAATGCAACTTTGTTGCAAGCTATTTAAGAGGCTTAGTGCACTACCAGAATAGGACTGTTCCTAGGTCATTAGTTGGTTAGTTTATGATGTTTATTATCATATGATCTTTTTGTTGTTGTACCCCTTGTTGATTTATTTATCATTAAGATTCTTGTAGTTTTTCCCCATATCATATTGCTTCCCCGCCATTCCTATCATATAAATGATGGTTGAATAGTAGGGCGGAGCGTAAAAAACATTTTTTCGAAATTCTTTTCTCCCTAGCGCAGAAAAGTTGTCTAGTGGTATCAGTAATATACTCACAAAATTTCAAAACAATCAATAAATATCTTCCTGTTCCACTTTTGGGTCGAAGTATGCAATTTTAGTCAAAAATGTTGTAATTTTTCACATTTCAGTAATATTTTAAATTTTCAATTTTTTCTTCGCCCTAGTGCGGAAAAACTGAAAGAGTACATAAAGAACACAAGTCCAAAATATTAGGGTAATTAAAAAATATCTTCTGATTCCACTTTGGGTTCTAAATATGTGAAATTTGTCGAAAATTATACAAATTTTCACATTTTAGTCATTTTTTTATTTTTTTATTTTCTATTCCCGCTGGCATGGAAATGTTAGAAAAATATGCAAGAAACATAAGTAAAAAACTTTATAATAATAAATAAATATCTTCCGTCTTCCTTTTCGGGGTCTAAAAATATCAAAGTAGCCAAAAAGTATGTAACTTTTCACATTTCAGAGATTTTTTTTTCTTATTAATTTTCTCTTCTTGCTGGAGAGGAAAGTATGGAAAGTCATATGAGAAACATAGCAGAAGAGGTTATTGGTGACACTTGCCCTATATAATCGCAGCCAGGTTCTTTTATAAGTGTCCAGTATTCTTCAAGCACTCTTTGTTCATGGAGCGTTCCCGCAATATTCCTCTGAATTAAAGTTGGATCTTTTCGATGGTCAAAATACAATATTTTCAAGATATTAGTGGATATGAAACTCTAATCTTGGACTTGGCATTTCATGCGGAATTTATTTCTTTTTTTGCTTGTGTTATGCCTGTCTATAACTTTGGACATGTCGTCACGTGTCACAACTCGCAAGTCTTCAAGAAATGCACCTGTTACTGATACTGCAACTCGGTCGGACACTCGTATTGTATCTCAAGTTCTGGCTAAGCAGAACGACGGGTTGTTCGTGATATACTTATAGTATTTATATTTGAATGCAATGAAACTAAAGGTTTATCACTAAGATCATGACACAGTTGTTCATCAACAAGACTAAAAGATTTAAATAACTCTAAGTCTTCGATGAAGCAGTAGTGATTGTTTTTTCAATTTTATACCATTTTCTGAAACTTTCTTATTTTTTTTCGAGCCTGCTCATTCATTTACTAAGTTTCCCTGTTGTGGACCGTGTTTCCAAATGTATCAATTGGGTCTATCAACAATTTCCTTGACGTTCTTTGATCCTTAAAAAACTCTTCCAATTCTGGAATTTTTATATCACGTGGGCATTTACATCATTCTAGAGATGTACTCTTGTAAGAAAAAATTTCTAACTGGTGTTTTTTTCCCTTCCAATAAGAAAATTTCCAATTTTGACTTTGTCTGTTCTTGAGCGTCAAACTTCTTTATACTCTTGTATTTATCATTATATGAACCAATCATTTGGATTATTCTTGGCCTAGAAATCGTTGGAACTGAGGAGCCTGCTAAATTGCTTCAATCATTTCAGCCCATAATCCGCTATCACCCGAAAGGTGGGTCCGATTTTTAATTATATTTCGATTCATTTCTTCCCAACAAAAAAGTACATTATATGTCTGTAAGTTGGTAGAACGCCAGTTCTTAATTCAGTAGAATCCCAAAAAATGGGATGAGAAAAATCCCGTGTATACTGCGCCTTAATTGTGATATTGTAATATTTTCTATGCACACTATGAGTTCAACACAATATTAAAAATTAAAATTTTGTAAACACTTTCAGATGTATTATTTTTCAATAACATACAGAAGCTAAAATTGATTATCTCATTAAGAACCTATCATGAGCGGAGCACTAAACCAACAGTAACACTACAGTAAACGAACAGAAATCTGAACTTATTAGAGGAATTTCCCTCAGATCGCTTTTAATTCGATTGTTCTAAGATTTTTGAGTACATTAATGCCATGAATTTGCCAGTTTAAGTAATAAAAATTAAATAAGAAGATATTTATTAATTATTTTAAATTTTTACATTTATCTTTGTCATATGATTTTCCGCGCGAGCGAGAAGAGAAATTTGATAAGAAAAAAATCTCTGAAATGTGAAAAGTTACATACTTTTTGGCTATTTTGACATTTTTAGACCCCGAAAAGGAAGACGGAAGATATTTATTTATTATTCTAAAGTTTTTACATATGCTTCTTGCATATTCTTCGAACATTTCCATGCCAGCGGAAATAGAAAATTGAAAAATAAAAAAATGACTAAAATGTGAAAATTTGTATATTTTTCGACAAATTTCCCATATTTAGAACCCAAAGTTCAACCAGAAGATATTTTTTAATTAGTCTAATATTTTGGACTTGTGTTCCTTATCTACTCTTTCAGTTTTTCCTGCCTAGGGCGAAGAAAAAATTGAAAATTTAAAATATTACTGAAATGTGAAAAATTACAACATTTTTGGCTAAAATTGCATATTTCGACCCAAAAGTGGAACCAGAAGATATTTATTGATTGTTTTAAAATTTTGTGAGTATATTACTGGTACCACTAGACAACTTTTCCGCACTAGGGAGAAAAGAATTTTTTAAAAAAAGTTTTTTACGCACCGCCCTATTGAACCAGGTAATGTGAATGAGCTCTTTGATCAGTTCAACATAAATGACCTGTACCTCTCAGTTATGCAATTTATTAGGTTTGTTTTTCTCCCTTTTTGCTTTATAAAAAGTATTTTTCATGACGAAATTATCAACTAATCTTTACATTGAATCAGAGATTTAGATATAGGAGGAAGGAAATTCTGTTGATAAAATCTAATTGCTTTGGTATTTCTGCTTGCTCTCTTGGTGGACAAATTTTTATTCAAGATTAAAACGTCTTTTAGAGGTAATAGACTTTGACAATTGGTTTAAACATTTCATGAATCCAGCCATTAAATTGATTCTTGTGATTGTGAAATATTCATTAGACTTCGTCAGAATGTTAGAATTGGCTTAGAAATATTGAACTTTTTGAGTATTTATCAATCAGTAAAACGTTGATCTTACCTTGTTCAGTTGTGCTTGCTTCTAAAAGTAATGTTAACCTATTTTTCAGTGGTCTATTCCCAGAGATTTCTTTCTTTGTGATAAATGTCCTGTTGAGATTCTTTTTTAAACCAAAATAATCCAGTTTTATCATAATTGTAGACTTGTTGAGGTAGATATTCTCCTTGTCTTATAATTCTTATAAAACAAATGACAATCTATTTCCTGCTGTTTTGTCAGCATTAGCTGTCTCTTTGTGGTTCAATGTATTAAAGTTATCCATTTGGATAATCAATGATCATTAACTACTATAATTGTTTCATACAGTCATTCATTGATAATCAAGTAAATTGTTAATTGAGAATGTTGTTATTAAGGTATCACTGTATTATGAAAAAGGTAGTAACATTATTGTTAAAAATTAATATTGTATATTGTATACTTAAATCCTAGCTGAATTGCATAAAATTAATACATAGCTATTATTATTTTTAAAGGTAAATAAAAAATAATTAATCTCATTATATTTTTTTGTGTTTTTATACATGCAAATTTAAAATAATATTTTTAATACATTATGAGTGACTTCTTGAAAATAAATGAAACTTGATAACTTATTGTCTGTATCCTCTTAGATCGAAGCTTTTGTTTGGTATATTATTAAATATGTTAAATTGTCCTTCAGGCATCATAGTTATCTATTCATCTTATGCATCATTATAATTCTTTAAACTGGTTACTCAACTTCAGAATTCTCCTCCATATTGTTAAATCTATGGATGTTTGAAACATTTGTGTATTTAAAATATATCTTGGGGGAAATTAATATTTTTAACTTATTTTTTTTCTGTGTATGCTTCTTAAAGGATGCTTCTTTTTTTCTTAGCTCTCAAAATATTTCAAATATCTATGCTTAATATATTATATGTTAAAAGCTGACAAGCTGTAAGTAACATTTTAACACTTCATATAAAATTAAGTACATATTTTGGAAAAAAAAAAAAAATTGAAAACTAAGAAAAACAGAGACATCTTTTAAAAAGTGTACACAAAAAATAGAACTTAAAAATGTTAATTTCCCAAGGAGATTTTAAATATACAAATGCATCACAAATGCCCATAGATTTTACAATAGTGAGGGAAATTCAGAAGCTGAGTGACTAGTCGCCAAGTTGATGTTTGTTTCCATATTACATGACTAGCGGCCTTCGCCCGCTACGCTTGTCGGTTTATCTAAAGAAATCTTGAAGAAGTAGTTAGATAAGGTTCAGACATACATTAAAAAAAAAAAAAAAAAAAGCAAGTCGATCATTCAAAAAACGTTGGGAAATATCAAATATTTACTGTAATTTTTTAAGAAAAACAAAGTTTCGAAAAAAAAAATTAAATCGAAAAAAAAATTACACTGACATATTAATGCAAGGAAATTTTCCCAGAGAGAAAATTCGCCTTGAATACAATATTTCAAATTCTTTTAATTGCTTATAGGCGTTAATGCCAACATAGTGAAAAAAAATTCCATGCTGGGAATCGAACCCGGGCCATCAGTATGGCGCACTGACGTTCTACCGACTAAACCACATGGAACGACAGCCAGCTTGAAACTTTCTCATACTTAAGTAGACTGGCGAAAACATAACGATAGCGCGTTTTAAAATCGCACAGTGACATCTATTGGATTTTATATGTACTAAAAAACGTTATGTACTAAAAAACGTGAGCAGCGCACCTAATAGTTTCTTTTGTTTCTTTTTGTTACTTTTTTGTCTGTTGTCCGATTTTGATGAAACAAAGCCTATACACTGCCCGGGAGTGTGCATTCTTCATTAGTGAAAACCGCATAAAAATCCATTCAGTAGTTACGAAGATAACCTCGAACAAACAGACAGACAGACAGACAGACAAAAAATTCAAAAAAAATTTTTTTGTGTTTCATTGGTTTTCTTTTATCGCCCTGACTCCATTTTTGTCAATTATCTTCAATGTACAGACACACCGGGTCCTACTGTTTTATTATATGTATAGATTTTTTTCTTGCTTTTTAATCGCTATAAATAATAATAAATATATTTATCTTGTAAAGCCTTTAATCTATATACTAACAAATTTTAACCAGTGAAAAACTCAGCATGTAAACTAAATTTCACTCTTCATAAGTCCAATAGAAATGTATACAAATAATCTTTTCACTATAATAACAAAATTCTAAATTTTGTTATTGCATAAACAGCACTTAAATAATATAAACATTAATATTTTTCATAGATTCTAAAAAATATAATCATTAAAATTTATCAGTTTTTCAAATCTTTTAATATGCTTGAAATACCAGATTGTTCAGAATAGATATAATGCTGATTTATCTTTTAAACTGCTCATGATAGAAACATCCTTCAATTACATAGAGTATATAAATGAAGTATAGTAGATATGACATTTGTTTTTTGAGACAGTATCTATATATGAAAATAAGATTTTAACTGGCTACATGGCAGCACATTGTGTTGCATTTAAATTGAAAGAGATTTTTGTATGTTTTTTATTGGGGGGGGGAGAGGGGTTCTGATTTTATTGCACCTTTAGAAAATATTTGTAATGTTAATTTTATTAAATACTAAATTTTGAATAAGACAAGTATTTTAACAATCTAGGTTACGATATGAATTAAAATACATGATTTCAATGACATCATTTGTCAAAGGCATTTCATTCTTTCAAGAATGGACTTCAAATTTCAAAGTTGGTAGAATAAAATGTCATTTTTACACAAATATAGCTTTATCAATTGAAATAAAATATCACTTTAAAATATCATTTTTACTCACTGAAGCATTCCATTTTTAACATCTTTAGGAAAATTTTAACCAATGCTTTTCCAAAAGAAGAAAAAATATTTTTGTCAGTTAGAAGAATAGTTGTCTTGAACGCAAATTGCTTAAACTTATTTAACCTCTTTGGTTAAATGTCAAACTACAATGAGCTTCAATGTAGTGATTTATAGATATCAGTTTATTGGAAAACAATATTTTTTAGAATTGCTCAATTTATGAAGATTGAATATGTGAAAACTGTTATTATTCCATTCATTTATTTATATATATACAGTTGAGTCTCTATATAACGAAATCTATCATTCAGTCAAAAAATTCGTTATATAGAAAAATTTGTTAAATAGAGAACGGCAAAAAAATTTCCATTTAATGTTTAAAACAGAATTGTTTTTGAGGTGTTAAATTACGTTTTTGTAATATTTAACCGAATTTTTCCAGAATCTCAAACATTTTCGACACTTCCTATTTTTCCCCAGTGTCTTATTGATTATTTTCAAATGGTAAACTTTTGACTGTTCTTTTTACCATCAAAAAAGATATTTAGTAACAATTCTTCATTCAAATGGTCTCTCACAACAAAAAATGCTCCGAGTCGCCACAGACAACAAACATCCACTCAAAATTCTAAAAGTAATGAGAGGTAATTTAGGTAGATGAAAACCTGCTGAAAAAAAGACCTTTTCTGCAGTTGTCTTACTATCTAAACCAAGAAACGAACAGCATTTTCAAGACGACTATGGAATAGTTTTATCTTTTAGGATGCTTTTGATAATTGCAAATCGCTCCAGTAGCAAGAGTATGTTTCAATCTTTTCCAAGAAAACATGCTCATCTTGGCTAAAACGAAGTCAAGTGTAACCATGCATAAAGGATGTTTTTCTTGGGGAGAGGGGGAGGGGTTGAATGCTTTTTTTTTGGACATATAAAGGAATAAGGTAGAGCAATGTTGCTATGAAATATAAACCAGAAATCAACGAAAACAAGTTATTCTACAAATTATTTGGAGCATTCTCTGACCATATGAAAGAACATTTTTGAAAAAAAATTCGTTAAATGGATATGTATATTTCACTATATAGAGATTATTTTTAATGTAATCATGAAAAAATGGACTGTTCCTACAAAAAATTCGCTAGAGAAATTCATTGGATAGAGTTTCGTTATAGAGAGACTCGACTGTATATATTTGAAAATATAATTTAATCAGGCTATTTTTCTGCACTATCCATTTAAAATTAAAATATTTCTTTTCAGTTTTAATTAGAAAATTATAATAATCATAATCCCTGTTACTTCTCTTTTTTCTCCTTATCAACAGCAATGGAGAAATTTAACTGTCACCATTGCAAAAACAACTTTAAAAAAATCTAAAAATAATTTTAACTAAAAGATTTTATGAGTTATGACACACTTGGATACTTATGAATATATGTATATATATGTTTTTCCAACTAGTTATCCATTAGGTTCTGGACAATGTTGTATTTTATCAACTGTTCAGTTGATGGGATGTAAAATGAAAACTCACTTTAATTTTAATTAAGTAGATATTACCAACTTTCCCTCTAATTTATATTTAGAAAAGTATTTCCCTGTGTCTGAGAAAGACAAAGAATGCCCATTCTTTTACAGCAAATGCTTACTAAGTTACACTATTTTTAATTTTGAAATTTTTAGTGTTTTGACTCTAAAACACAAAGACATTTTTAGTACTCATAAAACGTTGTTTGATACTTATAATTGTATAAGTAATTCATTATTGAAAGAGTTTAAAAGTAGGAATTTATCTTATTATGAATAATTTGTTTTTTTTTTAAAGCATTTGAAGCAAAAATGTACAAAATATTAACTATGCAATAGAAATTTCATATTTTAATATTAAAGTGTATTTCTATAGAAACAACTTGAAAATAAATACATAGCTTTTGCAGAAGCAAAAGCAATGTGTGAGGCCATTTCACATGCAAATCCTTCCATCTTAATCAAAATGTATGCTGAAATAGCACAACTATTACCTTTAATTATGTGTTATACTGTGAAAGCTGAGTGTCCTTTTTTAAATCATATAAATACTTAAAAAATATTCAAACATGTTGATCATTTAACCTGTTTGAAAACACCTCAGTAATATTTTTTTTGTAATAATTGCAATAGATGATACAAATGTAATTAGTGAAAAAAAAAAAAAAAAAAATCAGGATTTATAAATGATTTAGTTATTATAGGAATGATCATTACGCTATATCTCTGTGTGGATGTACACACACAGATATGCTGTAATATTTACCATATTTACCAGACTTTGACTTCTTTTTTTAATTCTTAAGTGAATGTTAAATGTTTTTGCTGCTTTTCCCTGCTTTATAATGTAACTAAAGTAGTGATGTTTTAAACAATGTTTTAAATTATCAACAAACTTATGTTTGTGAACACTTGATATTTTGAAAGAGACTATAAAAGCATGAGTGACTGTTTTTCTTTTGTAAAACATAATTTTGTGCTTCCTTCTCCACAAGTGTATTTTAGACTGGCTGCTAGAATAATTGTATTAAATCTCTCTCTTTTTTTTCTCTTCTTTTTAAGCTATGAATTAAATATGAAAACGTTTTTCTTCAAACTTTTCATTAACTACTGTACATAAAAATGGGAGAGGATTAAACTTTGTACCAATATATTAATTATTATAGATTTCAAAGTTTTATTTTTCCTTTCAAGATAACCTTGTTGAATTAAATATAACATAAGCTTATTCTTTTGTTATTATCTGAAAGCTAATACAGTTGCAAAAATAAAAATTTAAGTTTTATGTTGACAAGGAAAGGTATTATTTTGTATAAGCATCATATGAGATAAATAACATGAATTTTTAAATATTATTATTATTTGACAAATCTTCGGTATTTACCAAATAATTACTAAAAACAAATATTTATGCTAAATGGCAAAATCTCATTTAGTTTCTTAAAGCAGAATTAAAAATACAGTAGACTTCCTCAAATCCACCCAGAGGTTGCGCAAATTTTAGAATTTTCTGCCTTTTTGGTCATTGTTTTGTTTACATTTTTTAAATAGTAATTTGAATGTAATTAATAATTCAATCGGCATTATAATGAATAGTTACAAAATAGTAAAATATTAAAATAATTAACTAAAGTAATAAGCTAAAATAACAAGTTTAAATTTTTAAAATGATTAAAATATTAAAAACAAAAGTCAAGTAAATAAATAATAATGTATAATTAAATACTCATTAGAGAGGCGAGATGCCATTTTCCTAAATTATTAAGTGAAACTTGCCTTAAAGGTGTACTAATAATTCACATAAAAATAATAAAATAAGGAAGCTTTATTTCAGATTTAGCCAGACATAATAAAAAAAAAAGCTTGATTAATGCATAAATACATTTGGCAAAAAGTTGTGATATTGCAATATCATGAATTTTTTCAGTAATAAATTTATTCTTCCTTCATGATAAAAGCCTGAACTCAGTAATATTAATACAAATTACGGATTTATATAGATATAGAACAGATACAAAAGTAAAAATGTCAAATTTTGTTCCTACATCTGAATTGAAAGTTTTATTCTTTACATCTGAAAATTATGTGCAGATTTTAGAGGGTTGCGGAGTTGAGGGAATCTGCTGTATTCTGTAAATCTGCACTTTCTTTTATCATTATTCTCAGTTTTTCAAAATCTCATACATTTCTTTTCTTCCTATTTCCTTCCACTTCAAATCATCATATATATATTCTGCTTTTTGTCATTTATATAATTTTAACTCATACTTTAAAGAACACTTCCAACCATTTGTGTGTAACATTAGTAGAACATTAAAATAAATAAATTAAAATAAATCTTTTGGAGGAAAATGCAGTAACATTATTTAAGGCTAATCATACAATAACCTACATATTAGTCCTAATCAGAATTTGCAAAAGTACTAAAGTTTTTTGTGGAAAATTGATCATAAACTCCATTTTTATAACATTTTTTGTTTATTAATATTAGACATTTCTGTATTTAAATTAAAATAACACCAAAATATAGTCCTTAAAATTATAAAGTTACATTGTAGCAACTGAAATTGTTACATTCTTATTGTCATATGCAAAACATGTAGTTAAGATTATTTTTTAAGGTATTTTTTCCTGAAAGTGCAAAAGTTTTTTAATCATTAAAAATCCTGAACTTTCTACTTTTTAAACACGGGCAAACAATATTATTTTCTTATTTATTAAAGTACTTTCTTTAAAGTATGATAAATTATTCCTTTTTTTATGGAACTGCATATTTATGTTATTTTTACATGTGTGTATATTAATTTATGTTTTAGTTACAATTCATTCTGTGCATTCATATTTGCAAAAAGATTACTTATTATTTTTACATGTAGAGTGTTCCCCCAATTTTATTATTCAATACTTAATTTTTTCAACCATTATTCCTAGAAATATACTATCACCTACAAAATTATTTGATATATTAAAGATTTATTAACAAGATAATACATTTAAAAGAAGTCATGAAAGTTAAATGGATTTCCGACAATTGAACAAAATGTTTCAAATGTTACCTGTAAGAAAATAAACCTTTAGAGTAGAGTTGTGTAAGATGATCTCTTCTACTGCCCTGCCCTACTTATAAAGATGAACTGAGTAGTGAAATATTAAATTGGATTAATTTTAGGCAGTTTTGCATTTCTATAAATGTAATAGTATTTGAACTGTATGACACAAATTATTCATGGTAGTTATATCTGTCGCAGAAAATTTTGATACTTGAAATATTTTTTTTAATAAATCTTTGCTGCATTTGAAACATTTTTGTGGTTAACCCTCTGACAGTCTTGCAAAAAGGCAAATTTGGAATTTTGTTTTTGCTGTATTTTGTTTAAAATTTTAAAAAACCTTATTATTTCAAAATTGTATAAAAATACTTGATTATGAATGTGAATCTTGAGAGTATTAATCATTGTACAATGAATTAAAAATCAATTAACTCATTCAGTAGCACCAATTTCTCAAAAATATTGGATGGGCTTAAATATATTTAAATAAAATAACACATATCTAATTTTTTTTCCCTTAGTGTGTATGCGTGTGGAAAAACAGAAGGGGGGGGGGGGAAATGAATGGCTAAAGATAATTTGAAATTATCTTTTTTCTAAGCAATTTTTTAAATTATCAATTATTTATTATGTAATAAACAATTTTATTAAAGTATATTCTTAGTTTTTCTCTTTAAATATTAATACTTATTTTAAATAATATTAATATTGCTTACTATTGAAAGTGCAAATAACAAAATGTCAAGAAAAGTATGCATTTTTTTTCACTTAAGTATTTTATCTAATTAGTACATCAAAATAAATCACAATATTTATAGTCCTAGTGCAGAAATTTGTCTTTATGAGAGATTTAATCGTACATCCGCTGAATGTGTTTTTAATGCTCCTGTAAATCTAATGGATATCCTTACTATTTTGAAAATGTTATTAAAACCAAAGTCATTTCAGCGATTAAATGGTTAAAAAAATAAAATGAATTAAATCAGTTGAAATTGGCTGAGCAGAGACATCAAATTTTTAGGTGGGCTTTGTGCCCCAAGGACCCATATAAGTTCTCACCACTGAACTCATTTGACTTTTATTACTTTAAATATTGCCCATATTGCAATGAAACTTGGAGCTTAATGAAGATACTAACACAAGTTTGTCAGTGAGAGGGTTAATATTATAAACTTAGTGAACATTCATTATAGATATATTATTAAAATCTTACATTTGGGAAAACATTATAATGTTTATTTAAAAATCTTGTATAAAACATGTTAGTAAACATCAATTTAATGAATTGTTATTATTTTTTAAATTGTCTATAATTGAAACATCTTTTAATGTTCAAAGTTTTTCCAGGTTATCTTTAATGTATGCTTTGTAGTAGCTGTAAATTGTATTTTAAGACTATTTTTTATTGGAATTTTTTAATAATATTTTGACTGGAATGTGAATGAATGTAATATCTCATTTGTATAATTTATTGACACTTCATGTTTGTGCCAGTATTAATTGCAAAATGTTTGTATACTGTTGATTGTGTAATTTATACTTTGAAACATATCCTTAACTTGCCTTCAAAGGCACTGCATTTTGAAAATAGGCTTAATAAATAAATTTCTTAACAATTTGTTGTACATTCTTTTCTTACATAGCTGATTTTTATCTTCTCTTAACTAATATTATCCAGTAATGCGGTTTTAGTTCAGTGTTTGAGCTATGCAGTTTGATTCAAAAATATAATTATTTAGGGGGAAAATATTCTGAAATAATTATCAAGCTATTATAGTAAATACAATGAATACTCTTATAAGTCAAAATTGGAGGGACTGGCAAAAAAAATTCTGGTTATTGTAAGTTCTGTTTATAAAAAATCCTTAAATACATTTTAAAAAATGTGGAAAATCATTCCATGATATAGATAGGAATTGTAATCATACTGCAATAATGGAATCTGGCAAAATGAGTGCTAAAGAAAATATAATTTAATAGAACATAAAATGTACTTACTAACACAATTTTTTTTTTTTAAATAAAAAGCTTGCTAATGATGACTGTTTGAAGGATTTTTGGCTTTCACAAGTTAGAAAGTTGCTCACTTTTCATAAACAAAAGAAAAAAGAATTGTCTTCGTCATCTCAACTTTTGAGATATTATTGCTGTAGTTTCATCATTGCTGCATGTGTTTCTAGATTGTTTGGTAATTGCAGAGGTAAGTGGGGTAAAATGCAGTTTTATACCTCATCATCTTCAGAATCTATGCAGTGGTTTGATTCAAAAATATAATTATTTAGGGGAAAAATATTCTGAAATAATTATCAAGCTATTACAGTAAATACAATGAATACTCTTATAAGTCAAAATTGGAGGGACTGGCAAAAAAAATTCTGGTTATTGTAAGTTCTGTTTATAAAAAATCCTTAAATACATTTTAAAAAATGTGGAAAATCATTCCATGATATAGATAGGAATTGTAATCATACTGCAATAATGGAATCTGGCAAAATGAGCGCTAAAGAAAATATAATTTAATAGTACATAAAATGTACTTACTAACACAATTTTTTTTTTTTTTAAATAAAAAGCTTGCTAATGATGACTGTTTGAAGGATTTTTGGCTTTCACAAGTTAGAAAGTTGCTCACTTTTTATAAACAAAAGAAAAAAGAATTGTCTTCGTCATCTCAACTTTTGAGATATTAATGCTGTAGTTTCATCATTGCTGCATGTGTTTCTAGATTGTTTGGTAATTGCAGAGGTAAGTGGGGTAAAATGCAGTTTTATACCTCATCATCTTCAGAATCTAGATCATTCTCCACCCTTTTTATTGTTTCAACTAATATCTGAATCACTAATTTCTTGGCAAACTGCAACATTTTCATCAGTGTTAAACTTTCTGTATCACCATCTTCAGAAATAACTTGATTGTGTAGATTTTCATTTACAATACATGAGTTCAGAATGGCTACAAAGAGGCCACATTTGAGCATTTTTGTTAATGAATTGTTTTACATCATTTTTCCAGGCATTTGAAATCAATCTAATTACTTTTAACAATCATACTTTTGATTTATTCCATTTTTATCTTCAATCACCTTCCACAATATATGTTTTCTGTAGAAATGTTTCAACCATCTAATTAATCCCTGGTCTGCTGGCTTTAGTTAGAGTTTATATTAAATGGGAGAAATTCTAACTTGATAGATTTCAAGTTCAAAAGTTCACTAATCAACACTTTATACTTTTTTGCATAAAACACTACTTTCAAATTTCTGATGAATGCCTTGAATAATATCAGAATCATCCAAGCCTTTTTATTTGATCGGTACTGCACAGGATGTGTCTTATTATTTTTTGAAACAGCCAGAATTTTTGCTTTTACTGATGACAAATTAAAGGTAAGTTTTCTATTTTAGAAGCATTTTGCTCTATTTTAGAAGCTTGAGGCACTAGCTACGTGACATAAATTATCGGATATCTCGAAAACTGCTCATTTCCAACGGGTAGTTCTATAGATTTTTTTCTTTCTCATGATGATATCTTTTAATGATACCAGTTTCGTTAAAATCTAGACTAAAATTTTTTGCGCCCCCCCCCTCCCATTAAGTATGCACTAGTTAAGTGACATAAATTGTCGAATGTCTCGATAACGGCTCATTTGCGACGCGTAATTCCATTGAGTTTTTTACTGCTCTTGGTGCGATCTTTCCAACGACACCACTTTCGTCAAAATCAGTGACTTACACTTCTTGTAGTTCCCTAGTTAAATAGAAATGCAAAATTATTAAATGGGTGCCACCAAACTCAGAGATGTCTTAAGGGTGTATTCCACTCTAAACTGCTTATTTTCTGATTTATCTTTAAGTTCATTTTTGCTCTCAAACACATCAAACTGGCAAATTCTTTTATTTAGAAAGTTCACAATGTGCTGTGATTGTCGATTTTTTGATAAATGTAGAAAATATTGTAAAACAATGCTGTCAAAAACAGCATTTTGACCCGAATTTTCTGAAGTGAGAGATCTGGGACCGAAAAAAAGGGTCATACTGAGAAAGTAATTGTTTAAAAATCAAATTCTAATAAATGAGCGAAAAATGAAATCACACAGCATCTTATATATCTCTTCAAAAAACCCTGCAGAAAGTTTCATGTCTTTACCTTTAAAAATGAGTCTGAAAATGTTTCAGAAAATTTTGAGCTGTTGAAGGAGGAAAATATTTTTTCGAATACACCCTTAAACCAAAATTATCTCGCATATTCTGGCAAAAAATAAAAATTGTTGTGTATGTTTGCTTTGAAGAAATTTGGTGGTGGAGGAATTAAGGGGAGAGAGATTTGTGTAAGATAATCACAGATTAAAATTCTCAATGTCTAGCCTCCAATGAGACAAAAAGTTTTACTGGTGTGTCATTTCCGATATCAGTAGAACATCTTTTTTTAATTTTTCTATTGAATTTCATGCTGATCTTTGTATTCTTAGCATTTCATATGTATGTTTTTATGTAATGAAGGCTTCTGTGAACCAGTGCAAAATAGATTTTGGCCGGATGAATTGTAATTAAAGATACTCTTTATTGGAAGTTCCATTATTACATCGAACTGATAGTGAGAAAAGCTAATTAAGAAAATGTGAGTGACTTATCCCAAGATTTTCCTTTCTCAAGGGGATCTTAATGAGTATTTTTTTTTGTTTTGTTTTATTGGTTAAAAAAGTTCTTTGAATCTATTGGTATGTCCCCTTTTTTTAGGCCATTAGAAATAATTGTAAAAGTAGGAAATACACAAACTCAGACACCATGGTCATTCACATTAATTTTACACTAACAGTTTATACTTATTTCTATTTTTAATTTCTACTCACACCACTATATTTTTAAAATAATTTTTTTAGGAAGCACATGTTGTCTTAGGAAAGAAAACACAAGTCTTTCTTATAAAAAAGAGGGAAAAAAAATATTAACAGAATAAAATTCAGGTAAAAGATGATAGTCCGGAATTTACATGGGAAGTGGCATAGAAACGATAGGGGTTAAAGTATTATCTCATTTATAATATGAAATGAAATTTTATCCAAGTGTTTATGCATATTTTAATTCATGTGTTTAATAAAATTATGCAAGAACTTTACACAAGTTAGAAGTGCCTAAGTTTTTAGCTCACAGGCTATCATAGCCTGAGAGCTTATGTACCCGTCCGATCTGTATGTACAGTTGGCAAAAAAAGTATTTGTACACTCTAAAATTTTTAATTTTTTACTAAATAAAAACAGATATTTTGTCAAAAATTGTTTTAATACAGTCTGTTTACCGTGCGTTTTAAATTACACAACAGAAAATTTCGATAAAGATGTAAAATAATTTTCTAATGGGAAAAGTTTAAAAATTTCTTGCAAAAAAAGTATTTGTACATTTCTCCATCCTGATATGTACTGTGTTTTATAGTGTTTATGGTTCAAAGGACTACTTTTACAGAAGCTGTTAATAATTTTTAAGTTCATATTATATTTGTCTGACATTTAATTTAATTTGCTCTTGAAGTAATTGAATATAGAACCTAATACTAGAGAGGCACCTCTAGATATATGAAATCCTATGATTGAGCATAATAAAAATTT
This sequence comes from Maratus speculifer, assembly GCA_964019185.1. Taxonomy (NCBI): domain Eukaryota; kingdom Metazoa; phylum Arthropoda; class Arachnida; order Araneae; family Salticidae; genus Maratus; species Maratus speculifer. The sequence goes on along the minus strand of OZ025293.1, from coordinate 134,065,073 downwards.
AAATACGCAACAAGAATTTGTAAAAGCTATTAAATTACCATTTACAACTGTTGGATGTATAGTGAGAAACTATGAATAAATTAAAAGAATCGAAATTCAATGAAAACCAGGACTTCTTAGCAAACTAACAATGAGGGAAAAAGAGAGTGTTGTTAAAAAAGCTTTAAAAATTCCTGTGCGTTCGGTTCAAAAATTTGCTGGAGACCTTGCGACATCTTCTCGCATCAGAGTAATACCTCAAACAATAAAAAATATTCTTCTCAATGCAGATTTAAAAGGAAGAACCTCAAGGGAAAATCCATTCATCAACGAAACAAATAGGCGAAAACGCATAGTATTCGCTTTCGCATACAGAAGTAAATCATTGGATTTTTGGAAAACAGTAATTTTTTCTGATGAGGAAAAATTCGGAATTTTCTTACCATCAAGCATTCGAAAAAATTGGCGTAAAAATAAAACTGTTCTAGATCCAAAACGTATACCTCAAACTATCAAGCATGTTGGGGGGAATATTATACTTTTGGGGTGTATAGCTTCTAATGGAGCAGGACATTTAAAATTTTTTGACAATGGAAGGACAGGTTTAACATACAGTGATGTGTCGCGCCATAATTTATTAAACTGTGCCAAGAAATTATGCATAGAGGAAGCTTTTCACTTTCTGCAGGATAATGACCAAAGCATACTGCTGTGATCACCAGCACATGCTTACGACAATACTCGAAGACGACTGGTAATTCCTCTAAAATCTCTAGACTTGAATCCAGTAGAAAATTTGCAGATGCTATTGGATGCAAAAATCCGAAAAAAAAATATGTATTAGTAAAAAACAGTTTTAAAGAAGCTCTTATTGTGTCATGGAATAACATTAACCAGACCACTACAAAAAAGTTGGTGGAATCTATGTCATACCATCTAGAAGTAGTCATAAACGCTAAATGAATTCGCACAAAATATTAATTTGTATCATTTTACTAAATTTTCCTTAATTATATTACATTAAGATAGTGTACAAATACTTTTTTTGCATTATAATTTTGTATATTTGTTTATTATAATGTAAAAAATCGATTCCTTTAATTTTGTTTCTGCTTCTATAATATTATAATGCATTAAATGAATGTATTACAGTATTTTTTGCTTAAATCTTTTGTTTAATTTCATTATAATTTAAAAAAAATGAAGTGTACAAATACTTTTTTTGCCAACTGTACGTTCGTACGTGCATAACGCGATAACTCATGATAAAAATATCGGATCCACTTGAAATTTTGTATATAGGTATATCCTGATAAGGCGCTTCCCTGATTAGTTTTTGGAGTTCATTCGATGTGTATAAGAGGGGGAACAGGGGGCTTATGCCCCTCCCCTTAATTGATATAAATGGGATTTTCATGCAGAATTAAGTTTTCGTTCAAAATTTAGATATAGGATCATTCTGATGAGGCGATTCCGTGACTGTTATTAAGGTGTTCATTGAATAAGTATCAACGGGGGGCTCATGCCCCCCCCCCCCTTAATTGATATAAATGGGATTTTCATGCAGAATTTTCATTCAAAATTTAGATATAGGATCATTCTGATGAGGCAATACCGTGGCTGTTATTAGGTGTTCATTGAATAAGTATAAACAGGGGGTTCTAATGCCCCTCCCCTTAACTTGTATAAATGGATTTTTCAAGCAGATTTATCAGATTTCGTTCAAATCTCTGAATAGTTTTGGAAGTTTAATGGTTAAGTATAAAAGAGGGAAATAACTCCTCTTAAATTATATAAATGCTAAATGGGTTTTTATTAAGAATTATCCGATTTGCTCTGAATTTTGGATATAGATTTTTTATATAATAAAGCATTTCCTTGATAGTTTAGGAGGTTCAATGATTAAGTATATAAAAGGAGAAAGGGGAGAGCTGTTTCCCCTTCCTAATTTTTTTTTCGAACAGAATTAACAAAAATACAAGGCTGTAATGTACAATTAGTATGCGTAGCCTGCGAGCCAGAAACGGATTAACTACCACCCGGGCCCCTAGGCTTGACTTTCTGAGGGCCCCCTTGCACTCCTTCAAATTGCTATATACTGGAAAAATTAAAACACATGATTGCTTTATTAACTCATAAATCATTGATGATTAAAATATAAAAGATTACGACAAAGATTTTCGCACATCTTTTGACTTTTGTATTAATGTCCGACCAATGTAAAATAATATTTTCTTGTTCTTTATATAAGAAAAATTTTAGCACCGGGCCCCCTTTTCTTCTGGGCCCCTAGGCTTCAGCCTACTCAGCCTAATGGGTAATCCGCCTCTGCTGCGAGCTCAATGCCATCAGTTTAGCTGGGCAATATTCTTTTTATTTTGTCTCTCCTGAAATATCGTACTTTTCAGGTAAAAATCACATCTCAAAAAAAAAAAAAAAAAAACTAATCTAATAGAAATTACCCTTAAGTAACAAGTTTTAGTTGCAGGAAAAAACTGTCTTCCATAAATTTTGAGCATAATCCATTGAATATGGATTTCAAATTTCTGAAGAAATGGTTCTTAATTTAGCACATTTTCTATAGGGTTGTACCCAGTCTGGTCTTCCCTTAAACCATGTAAAAAAGAAAGCAGGACTCTTTATTCTTCTTAATAGGATCAGTGCAAATTAGAGGTCTGTACGGGCCAGGTTTGGGCCTTTTTTCGGAAAACTCAAATCGGGCCTAGTCACCAATCTTTTCAGGCTGGACCAGGCCTTACTTTTCGGGAGTATTGGGCCGGGCCTAACTTATTTTTTTCTGTATGAAGCCGAGACTGATTTCATTCTTCCTAGTCTTCACGGACCAAAATAATCAGTTCCGAGTGAATCATCCCTTGTGAAAATCCTTTTCTTGATGTGGCCAAGTCTGTTCAAAAATCAGTAAAATTTGGTTTAGTCTAAAAATTTTTGCAAAGAAGGTATATACTTTCAAGTCGTCATTATTCTACAACTAAGCATTAGAATTTATTCTTTTTGAAGAATCGTAGATTTCTAGGCTTATTTAAATAGAGTTAAACTCATGAAAAAAAAAATCTGCCTTTGCCGGAATTTTTTTAAAACTGAAAACTGGAATATCTTTTAAACTATTCACCCATGCAAAATGAATACAGTAATACGTGAAAAAAAAAAATATATATATTAAACATTTACACCTGCTAAAAAAGGAACATATTTTTTTTTCTTTCTAATGTGATTCCGTCGTAGAATTTTTTACTTTTACGATATACCATTTTAAAGATTTTTGTCTCCCTTAAATATCGTTAGTATTAATCCATCATGGAATATGTATTAATAATACTAATGATAATTGAAACATTTACCTACAATAAACAGAGGTTCATTAAAAGCATAAATATTGCAGTCTACGGCATTTCTGCATAAATTGAGACTATAAATATATAAAAAAGACAAGTTGTTTTGGTCGGAACTTTTCCTTAAAAGTAAAGATCTATCTTCTGTTGAAATTTACTCGGGCTGAAATTTTAACTTTAATAACGGATTGGGCCAAGCCAATATTTTTTTTTTTTTTTTTTTTTTTTGGGCGGGGCCGATTTTTTTTTTTTTTTTTTCTATGGATCAGGCCAGGCTCGAGTGAGGAAATTTCGGCCCATGCAGACCTCTAATGCAAATGGCTCTGGAAATTCGAAAATTCAAAAATATTCTCTGTGGCTTGTTTAGTTTTAAATACAGTAAGAGTATAAGATCTTTAGAAAGATTTAGTGATTTAATTTTAAAAAATAATAAATAAATGAGATGTGTAATATGTTCACAGAAAAATATATGATATAAATGGTGTCAAGGTATTTAGTGATTTCAAAATATAATATTATGGAAAAGAGCTCTAAAGAGTACTGAAATACTTGACTATACACCCAAATGTATATTAGAGTGCATTTATTAAATGCTCTTAGAAGCATACTTTACGTCTCTTGCAACATGCTAGCACATTTTTGCATGAGCTTTACAAGTAGTATTTTTATCTTTACCTCTATCTCTTGAATGATGTGAACGGTTGTTCCCTAAGATACTAGGCAACACATTGCCCTGTCAGGTTGTCAGCCAGTGTTCTTAAATAAGCTTAGTATACTCATTTTATCGACTCCAAAGGGATGAACAGATGCATAAACCTCGTTCGAAATCAAATTTTAACCACTGTTCTTCAACATATTTTATAGTTTTCTGAGTTTAAATAAATGTATGTTATACATAGTGATATAAACAAACATGCCAAGGGTAGGCTGCCAAGTTTCCAACTTTTTGAATACTAGCATTGTCTTAGAGAAAATGTCATTCTTTTAAATCGCAGAATATTCCACTTAGATAAAATAAGATTTTCTGTACTAAAATAAAGTTATCCAAAATGCCGGATACTTGGCAACTCTTAATATGTATGTAACCTCTTTGTTATGTAGGTCCACATGCGGACCCCGCAATGTCTATTTTTAAAATTTCATAGTAGGACTATTTGTAATTTTGATTTTATATTTACTTTCAAAAATCTTTAAGCTTTAGAATTAATTAGATAGCTGCATGAAGACAAAATTCCTCATGAAATATTCGTTTAAAGAAGTGATTTTCTAAAAATGATGAAAAATGGGTGTCCTTGAAAATGTGACTACTTTTCTCTATTCTAAATCTCATTTATGAACATTAAGGTTGATGTTTCAATATCTGTTTAGTGTAGTTTTTCTTTTAAAATAGTTTTATTGAAAAACTTTATCATGAATAACACTTTGTTTCGCATATGTGTACCTTATCCATTTCATTGAGTTTAGTGTTTATCTATTCATACAGTAAGTAATTACAGTTTAAATGCACAGGCATCATTAGTGCTTTTCTTTATTTACAAGTTAATTTTAAAAGTTCTTTTGAGCTTTTATCAGAAAATTATTTTTCGAAGCATAATGACTCAAGAGACTGATGCAATTTTACAGCAGAGTAAATTATTTAATAATAGAAGTGATAGTGATGATGACTGATTTATGTTAAAGTAAAATGATAAAGGCATAAATGAATCTATATCAAATTCAAATTGCAAATCTACCCCAATTGCTGTTCAAAAATGACCGAATCAAACAAAATATTTTTGTAGTTAAATCCGGAAATTAGTAATAGAATTGATTTCACTCAATGAAAACTCAAAAGTGACAAAGAACTGTAGAGAGGCAAACGTCATGAGTACACACACGTAACTAGGCATTTGCAAAATATTGTTTTAAAATGGAAGAATAATAAATGTTGCTAATTCTTGACTGGGAAAAGAACTATTAGCATTCTATTACATTATCATTCCTCAATCTGCAGTATTTCACATTTATAATACTTCTAAGATTATTACAGATGTTTGTAATCCATATTTAGCTTGTTATACTTGTTTAGTAAGCAAAGAAAAATGAACTCTGAACATGTTTACATATTTTGTCGATCTTTTAATTTCAAATTGTTAGATTATTATGTGTATCATCAAAAATCCACTAATATTTTAATAGTTGTAAATTTTCCAAGTAGGTGAAAAAAGTCCGGGCCAGGGTTCGAACCAGGGATGTATTGGCTGAAGCTGCCAATGCTCTTCCAACTGAGCCATCCCAGACGAACACTGGAGAACCATTATATTTATTACTTATATTTATTAGCTCACAGGCTATCAAAGTCTGAGAGCTTATGTGCCCGCCTATTCTGTATGTATGTACGTGCGTACGTACGTACGAAATGCGATAACTCATGATAAAAATATCCGATTTACATGAAATTTTGGATGTAGACTTATTATGATAAGACGCTTCCCTGATTAGTTTTGAGAGTTCATTCGATAAGTATAAGAAGGGGAATGGGGACTATTGCCCCTCCCCTTAATTTATATAAATGGGTTTTTCATGCAGGATTAGTAGATTTTGTTCAAATCTTAGATGTAGGATCATTCTAATGAGGTGCCTCCGTGATTAGTATTGGGTGTTCATTGTATAAGTTTAAAGAGGAGGGGAATGGGGGGGGGTAATCCCCCCGTCTTAGTTTAGGTTTTTCACGCAAAATTTACCAATTTGCTTCAAATTTTGTACATAGGTTTATTCTGAAAAGGCGCTTCCCTGATTTGTTTTTCTAATTCACTGGATAAGTATAAAGGGAGGATAGGGGAAACTACCCCTCATAATTCTTGTAAATGGTTTTTCATGCAGAATTAACCGATTTATTTCATTTTTTGGATACAGGTTCATAGTACTAAGAAGCTTCGCTCATTTTTATGGTGTTCTTTTGTTAATTATAAAGGGGGGTATGGGCGATTACCTCCCCCTTAAGTTATCTAAATAGAGTTTTATGCAGAGTTATCCGATTTGCTTTAAATTTTGGATGTAGGTTCTTTCTGATAAGTTTAATTTCTTAACAGATTTGAAGGTTTAATGGTTAATTATAAAGTAGGGAACGGGATACAACATTTCTTAAATTACATAAATGGGTTTTTATGCAGAATTATTTGACTTGCTTCGAATTTTGGATACAGGTTTATTATATGATAAAACGTATCCCTGATTAGTTTTGGTTCTTCAATGATTAAGTATAAAGAAAGGGAATTGGGGGGAGAAGGGTACTTCCTTCCTTATTTTTTTCGAAAGGCATTATTATATAAGGCTGTAATATACAATTAGTCTGCATAGCCTGTGAGCTCTATGCCATCAGTTTAGCTGGGCATCATTCTTTTTATTTAAATACTAGTATGTATATTTGTTTTCTCTGCATCGCAGCTAATCACACGTACTTTCTAATGTACGAAGTGCCAACAATCTGAAATACAACAGCTGAGATAAAAAATCCTCAATTAAACTGACAATTTGCTGGTCTATGAATTTTAAAGGTCTTTGGAAAAAACTGCCACTTATAAAATGTTAAAAACTCAAATTGATTTCTTTAATTCTGTCTCAGCTTTTTTTAATATTTCTGCGGACGTTTTATACAACCAATCAACAGGGGCGTAAACCACCCTTGTTGCGTAGGGGGGTGTAGATTCATAAATTTCCGACTCCAAGAAGGAAAATTTCCGGGTACTAAGAAAAATAAAAATAAATTAACGACTATTATATATGTATGTATATGTATGTAGGTGGATATACACACACATATATATATTGTCATGTATTAAATTCGTGGAATCTTGGCAGTTTATGAAAGATTGTGTTATTTTGTACCCGTCAAATCCAATCAACTTGCGTGAAATTCTTGATAATAGCTAATATCAGAGAATTTAAATTGAGAACACAAGGTGGCTGTTTTGCAGTCGCTGAGCCGTTCTTAGGGGTGTGCGATAGGTGCGGCCGCATAGGACCTCGCGCCTAGAGAGGCTTCGCACCTAGGCACAAAACATTTTTTCTTTAATAAAAAAAAGGTATAATAGAAAATCATTAATGTAAATTTATAAATTTAATTAATAAAAGATAGTAGTCTTGATACAAAATACAACCTATGTTGGAAAGGGGACTTTCACCATCAATTTGCCACCATTACTTTTGGAATTGGCGGCCAAGAATGTTCCAGAAATTACTCCTACAAACTCAAAACAAATGCTGCTCCTTTCTAATAGATCGAACCATGGCTCCGCAGATTAGAAGAATATAGATGAAAACCATTCTTTTTTTATTGATAGTATAGAGGAAAATTATGTTAAGGGTGTTCTTAACTGCTTCGCTCAACAAGCGCAAAACGTTTTGACACATTTACAAATTCATTTTTTAACAGAAAGATATAAAATTGGAATGCCTGACTATGGAAGCGATTTCGAATCGAACTTATTTTTTCATTTTATGATAATTAAATTACCTATCCAGTTCTAAGCTATTTCGATGACGTGATCAACCGTTTTTCTCCTGCTTTTCGACCGTTTTTTCTGTTTTCGTCGGGAAATGTGCTCAAAAGTGTCAACTTTGAAGTCTTTTTATGAAAAATCTAATGTGTTTTTTAAAAAACAGAAAATTGAGTGCAATTAGACAGTTTCTAATTAATAACACCTTCTATTTTCATGCATTTCCGAACAAAAATAAATTAAAGCATGTGTCACAGGGCCTCTTAAAATTTTGCACCGGGCCTCGCTTTAAGCTGTCTGTCATAAGGACGGCTCTGTGTAATCGTACTAATATCTATACGGTCGGTCAGAGCGTAAATGTAGCAAGACAGTGGATTCGATAATCCGGTGATTTCTTCATAAGAAATGGAGCCAGTTTGTTGTTTTAAGTCGTTTATTCATCAAACATGAAAAGTTAAAATGAGTTACATATGAAAAAATTCGTAAAGAATTCATTCTTTGGGATGAATCTATGTCATACTATATGAGATTTTCAAAAGAAAATTTAGAAAAATATATCAGTCGTAGACAAGAGATAATATGTGTCGAAATACTTGAAACAAGATGGAAATCTAAGCTCCAAAGCCATTGCATCTGTTTTTTATTAGATTTGCAGACGACGACAGATATCAGTGTAATAAACGCCAATCAGTGAAAGGAGCACATTTAGAGTTGGACAGCTAAGATAATGACTCAAGAGGGGAGCGACTTAAGGAGCCCATACCTCGTAGCGTGGTGTTTTCGAAGTAAAAAGCCTAGCATGGAAAAGACGTGGGAACATAGATTCCTGGAATTAAAATTGGAAATAAAAATAACAAAATGGCTTTTCAAACATTCGAAAATAAAAGCTAACTTCTCTCAGAGTATTATAGATTGGGCAACTGATAAAATTTATAAAGGACAAAAAACTTTAGATTAAGATTTTAAATAAGATATTTATTAATAAACACGTTTTAAAATTAAAGGGAAACTCAATCGAAACAAATACGAGGCATTATTAAAAAATGGGGAAATAAATAATATCCCAGAAATTTAGAATAACTAAGATGAATATTACGAACTGAAACGTAACACACGCACACACATATATACACTGGTGTCCAAAAGTTAAGCATAATTGGTACCGTAAAATGGGGTGAATCGGAACACTTTTCAACTTCAACGATCAAAAAAAGCAACAACTGATTTTTTAATTTTTTTATTTTTCTACTAGAAACTTCGGTCTTGTTTTGTTCTTTACTTTTTAAGCAAAAACGAAACATTTTTACTGTTTATATATACATTATTAATTTTTTTAATGGTGTTCCGATTCACCCCGCAGATAGGGGTGAATAGGAACAAATGTTATAATTTTTATTTATTCCTATTGAAACTTTAATAGAATTAATAAAAGCAGGTAATAATGAAAAGGGAGGAATAGAAACACATAGTTACCGTGAAACCAAGCCTTTATTTTATATACAAGTAAATATATGCTTTTTTAAAAATTAGAAAACAACTTTGAAATCAAGAAAAATTAAAATTTATTTTAAGAAATTATATTCGAATTGCAGAAGTAGAATTTAATACAATTTCAGCCCTGTTCTGTGTTATTCTTTACTAGTAGTCATTGGGTAAGTGAATCTATTGTGTAGCCCCAATCGCTGCATATATTAATACGTTCTACTAATACCTCCTCATTCCCAGCCCTTAGTACTGTTTGCATCCCTCTCTTTTTTAATTGGTTTTTCATTTTGAGATGTTTGTGTAATGTTATGGATGTCAGAGAATAATTTTATGCAGTTTTTCTAACTAATTTGCTATTTTTAAATTCTTTTATTGTGTGTTCCATGTTTGTTGGATTAGGCGTTGACTTTTTTGTTTAACCAAGTAATTTCTTGGCACCTTTAAAATCTTCAAGTAATTTGAACAAACAAAATACTGTTACAATACATTTTCTTACATATGTTTTCATATATTACATGAAACTATTACTGTATACAAAAATAAACCATGAGAAAAAACATGTTCCGATTCACCCCGTAAATTTTAAAACTCTGTTGTTACATACCATTTTTCATTTTTTCATTATGCAGTTTAGAAATAAGTAGAATTTAATACCGCATATCGTTTACAGGTCTATCGTTAATTAAAAATCCCCTCTCTTAAGTTTAGAATACGAAAAATACTATAGTTACATACAAAGTTTTGAAGACGTTTAAAAAATGAGGTTTTTGAGGATCCTCTTGAAGGTTTTTTTTATATACCCCAGTAGTGGTGCCAACACCTCAAAACTGTATTTTTCAACTCTTAATGTTATTATCTTCTTATAAAAAAATTGACAATTAAAAATATCATCATATATAAGTATAATGAATTCATTTGTATGACCGAGAAGTTTCGTTCCTATTCACCCCGCTGTTCCTATTCACCCCATTTTACGGTAATTAAATAATTAATTTTTAAGTAATGAAAGAAATATGAATCGGAATGTGCTGAAACTCCAGGTGTGTAAACAAAATAGTACGCGTCACATATTTTCGCGAAGAGTTTTCCCCGAAATCGAACAGGGGACCGTCAACAAATTGAAAAAGAACGAAGATCTTTTGGTTAACCCTGTCAAAACTAATGTAGCAAAAGCATTCAAACTGCACATTATGATTAATTGGCTTATTGTAATGTACTGTGTTAACTTTTATAAGGATAGCATGTATACTCGTAGAGAAATTAAGGTTTTTATAAAAACAGTCCTAAGTTTTTTGCTTATAATTTGCAGAGTTCTTAATATAAAATAATGTTCTTTTTTGAAAAAAATGACAAACATCATTGTACACAATACCCTGTCATCAGAATTAAAAAATAATAAAAATTGTATGACAAATGAGCAGTTTTACTAAATAATTTTTTACTGTGCATGCGTGAACGCTATTAAAATTTCATTTGCATATTATGTTAGTTAAATGTATAGAGCAACTTTTGTGAAAGTCTCAAAAACATAGCTTAAAAATTCTGAAAATTGTCGTTGATAGAATGAGATCAAAATCCTTTATTCCCTAAATGAAGCAAAAAGATGAGGGGCTGTATCCATATTCCATTGTTTAGTGCCTACACAATATACGTAGTACTATATTTAGGTAAAACCCCTGATTTTTTTGCTTCCTTTAGGAATAACGGATTCTGAGTTGATTCTATAGGCGACCATTTTCAGAATTTTCAAGCTATGTTTTTGAAACTTTTACAGAAGTTGCTCTATACATTTAGCTAACACAATATGCAAATGACATTTTGATATTGTTGACGCATGTGCAATGAAAAATTATTTACTAAACATACTCATTTTTCATACAATTTTTATTATTTTTAAATTCTGATGACAGGGTATTGTGTACAATGATGTTTGTCATATTTTCAGAAAAGAACATTATTTTATAATAAGAACTCTGCAAATTATAAGCAAAAAACTTGGAAAAATTTAGGACTGTTTTTATAAAAACCTTAATTTCTCTACGAGTGTACATGCTATCCTTATAAAAATAAACACAGTACATTACAATAAGCCAATTAATCATAATGTGCAGTTTCAACACTTTTGCTATATTAGTTTTGACAGGGTTATCCAAAAGATCTTCGTTCTTTTTCAATTTGTTGACCGTCCCCTGTTTGATTTCGTTGAAAACTCTTCGTGAAAATATATGACGCGTACTATTTTGTTTACACACCTGGAGTTTCACCACATTTCGATTTATATTTCTTTCATTACTTAAAAGTAATTACTTAATTACCAAATATGCTTAACTTTTGGACACCAGTGTATATATACTGTCAGCCTTCGCCCGCTACCCTAGTCGGTTTTTCTAAAATATTATTGAATCAAATAATCAAATGAAATACAGATAAAATTTAAATAAAACTATATATTTTTTAACATCTAATAAATTATCCATTATTGTTGTCTTATTCGCATAATTTTACATTATCCTCTTCAAAGTCGATGTTGGCGATAGAATAAACAAAATAGCTAAAAAATCACTGAAGTACTGTAAATAAAAATTTTTTGGTATGTTTGTTATACTGAATTTTCCCCTCCTACCAAAAATTTGTGCTTAGATATGCTAACTACCGAAAACTTACCGTCATCCCATTAAACATCATTACTTGAGAATTTCCAAAATCAATAAAATATATGTTTAAATATGTTTTTGTAGATCAGTTATTCTAAATCTCATAATTAATCTAAAACAAAAATATTGTGAAAGATCTAAGAGTTTCAATACCCCCCCCCCCCTCTTTAATCCTCTTAAAAGCAGGGGAATTTCTAAAATCAACGAAATGCATGTTAAATTACTTTTAAATTAGCTTGTTACCTTGACTTTCATGCCATTACCTAAAACTTCCGCCTAAAATTTCCTCACCAAACGTTTTAGAATTTTTGACTCCCTTTAACTCACTTAGAGGGCAATTTCTTAAGTGCTGAAATGCGTGCTTATTTTTTTAGTGGTTTTATTTTCATTAATTCCACCTTCTACCTAAAACGGCTGATGAGATATACCAAATATTAAAAAATTTCCGACCTCATTTACCTTTATAGGGGAAGAATTTCTAATATACTAAAATACGTTATTAATTATTTGTTTAGCAGATTTACCTTCTTGAATTTCACATTCCTACCTAAAACGAATGTAGAAATATAGCCAGTTGATCTATAAAATGATGTCTCAACAAAACCGAATTACACAAATTGAATTGCATTTTTTGTTTTTTTCATGTAGGAGGTGGCACAACTGATACAGAAAAAATTGAATTATTAAATATATACAAACAATATTCTCAGCAGTAGCAACATATAACGATCAACGGCCTTAACGATCTTATGCTATATGATCATAAGCTAGAATACTAAAGGTTTAAGCAGAATAGAGTTAAATATTAAGGAGATTATAAAGTTAGAGAAAAAGTACAAGTTTCATCACTTCAATCAACATATCTAAAAATTTCCTCACCAAAGTAAAAATTTTTCGACAATACAGCAGAATTTTGATATTTCGAAGTCAAAGTGCACGAAAAAAATTCAGAATATCAAGGTTTTTGATCAAAACATGAAGGTTCCATATAATATTAACATTGTTGGGATATTATCTGAGTATTTCTTCGTCATATCCAGGTTTTTGAGTTCACAATATTCGACAAATCAAAGTTTATCTGTATAGTTTTATCAAAAAAGAGAAAATCTGAAATATTTCTGACTAAGAACAAATTTATATACATTTTCATTGTTCAAAATTGTTTTTTTTCTTCTAACTAAACACTACAATAAAAATATTTCTCCAATTCATAAGTTTTTACAATTTAATATATATATATATATATATATATTGTTTTCGGCTAAACGTACATTTTCCCTATCAAACGGGAATTATTCCGACTGACTTTTTCACATTTCCAATTTGTAAGTCCTTATAGTTAAATACCATTTTCCCGACTAAACATACATTTTTCCTATCGAATGGGAATTTTTCCGACTGATTGTTTCGTTTTTGCAATTTGAAAGTCATTATAGTAAATAACTTTTTCCCGGCTACACGAACATTTTTCCAATTTGTAAGTCCTTATAGGTAAATAGCATTTTTAAGGGAGCGTTCAGCATCTCCACCCTTTTCACCCTATAGGGCTGCCCTGTCACGTGATTACCCCAGCCGGGGTTCTTCAGGGTAGTTTGCGTTGCTGAACGATATGGGGTAGGAACCATGACAACACAGCAAAACACTAAACAAAGATGGCTGCGACGTTCGAGGATTTACTGAAATGAACAAAACGTTTTATTTATACATCGGTTTACCTTATGTGATGAAATTTATAATTGCGATACTCACGATGGAGTTAGTACAGTGCTTTTTTAAATGAAATAATTGAAAGAAAGTGGATTGCCAAATTTATGAAGATAGGATTGCAAATTGCATGAAATTATCATCTATGTTGTTCCGTTGAGGAGTTTTGTGATTTATTGTTTTTATTTTACACATTTGAACACGACTTTATTAGCGAATTTTAAAATTGAATTTTTTGTTGATATTGTACTTATGATTTCCATCCAGTACAGTCAAGATTTTTCTTATACCTCAGATAAACTTGTGCCCTGCAGTATGATTCAGTAGATGTTTACTTTTAATTGGAAGCTAAATTTACATCTGGAATGCTTTCTTCGATATAACGTGACATTTGAAATAAGGATTTCTTTTTGCAAATAAATTCAGCAACTTTTAGTAAATGCATCATGCATTGCTCCATGCATAACTTTTGTTTACATGATTTTTTTAAAAAATTTCATCATCATATTTGTTATTTATTGTGTATATTAAAAGAGTAGTTTGTAATAATCTATTTAAATAAAGAAATAAATATTTTTATTATTAGTTATAATATTTATTATCAAAACCCCAAACTTAAATGCTGAAAAAAAAATGCTATTTTTAGTTTTTACCTGCAATTTCATATTCAGTTTTACTCCCTGAAGGATATCAGGATAACAAATAACATTGTTTAATTGAAGGTAAATCATATTTAATTGAGAATCTTAACTTAGCAAGTATCTTAATTGAGAAACAAATTAGCTTGAATATTATAATATATTGGTTCTTATATTTACAATGTTGACGTTAATGCATACTCATTAGTTATGTATGATTATTCAAACTTTTTTTATAAAAAAAAAAAACATTATATATGTTTTTTTTTATATACAGTCTGTTCTTATTTTAGAAGGTATAATTATTTTTTTTTATTTAGGGTAAGGGGGGGGGGGGTATGCCAGGCCATAATCTTTTTTTTTTTTTTTTTTTTTTTTTCTGTTTATAGCAGGATTTTGTTATGAACAGATTTTATTGTAGATAATAAATTTGCTGGACATTACCATTTTTAAAAAATTTATAAAGTATTTGTCTCAGGGTTGGTAAGTTTTTGACGGTTTTAACCATGGTTTAAACAGTCATGTCAAAAACTTACATTTATATGTAAATAAAAATATTTATTTACATATATATATATATCTTCATATATTTGTATTAAATAAGTAAAATTTATTTGCTTTTAGTAAAGAAAATGTTTCTAAATATGTTCTAGAAAAAATAAATTTTAATTTTTGAAGAAACATTTTGAATAGTAAACAAAATCTTAGAAGGCAATAAAAAAAAAATGCAAATTTTTCAAGGCTGGTCCAACTTTTGATTTAGTAGAATTAGCCGAACAACTTTTATTATGTCCTGCCAGTGCTGGTGCTGCTGCAATAGAACGAGTGTTTTCCAATTTTGGACTAATTCATTCAAAACTCCGTAATTGATTAGGAACAAAAAAAGGTTCAAAACTGGTTATATGCTACCGTATGTTACGTGAGCAAATGAAATGGATTGTTGTATTAAATTTCTAATTTGATAATTTTCATTTGGATTGATTTTCATTATGTAATCAAATTAATTGGAAATATTTAATCAGTGTTTTATATGTTAAAATTATGTATTTAATTAGATAATAATAATAATAAAAAAAACTATATAATATTTTGTGTTATAAAAGTAATTTATAGATCAGTGTAATATTTTTTTTGATTTAAATTTAACAGTTGTTAGTTAGTTTTTCAGAAAAATCGGTAAATTTTAAATCGTCAGTCATTTTTGAATTTTTAACCAAAATAATGAAAAAGTAACTTTTTTCTATAAATATCTGAATATCTGTTTATAATATTCAGCCTATTTATGTACTATGCTGAAAAATTACATTTTATACAAATACTTTTTTTTTTCACTGAATACTATAAAATTTTGTTAAATATCTTAAGTATTCAGTTGTTGAATAATTACTTCTTGTCTTATCTTCCTTTGAAAGTAAACATTATTTGTATTCTTAGTACTGTTAATATGTGTGTGTTCAGGGGGGGGGGGGATAAAAATGGTTTATAATGATGTGTAATAATTATAAATATAATAAATAATATGCATTATATTTAAATTCAAATTAACCTGCTAGATATCATGTATATAATGTGTATAGCATTAAAATATATATATATATATTAAACACGTGTATCAAGTTCAACACTTTTAAAAATCCTGCATTTGTAACACTTAACTTGTTCCTTATAAATATTAGCTATGTCAAAATGCACACTAAATAACTTAAGTATTATAATAATAATAAATAAAAAAGATATTTAAACATAATTTTTCTGCATGTCCATTTTGAGATAAATTTCTGAGATTTGAAATCTGACATTTTTACCTTAATTTTTATTAATAAAAAATATTTTAAGACCTGCTAATTACTCATAATATAATTAAATTTCAAAATAATGTATGGCAACTGTTGCTAGTTTTAAAATTTGTTTCCCAAAGAAATTCTAACGCACTGCAGCAGATTGCAATTCTATGGGTGATGGTTTTAACTGGTTTAAACCTTTGTCATGCCAAAAAACCAACCCTGATTTGTATACATATATAATGTATGATGCATTTGTAATCCTCTTTTATCTAAAGATTTTAAATAAAAATTTAAAATATTGAAAATATAATTCAATTTTAATTGAAATCATTAATTAACTCTGAATGAAAATGTGTAAGATATGAAAGAAAAAAAAATGCTAAACCTTCTCATGACTTTAATCAACCTTCTACAGTGGAGCATCGTTTATACGACGCCGAAGGGACTATTGATAAACGTCGTATAAACGATAACGTTGTATAATCGATTCTCACTTCTAAAACTAAAATTAATTTTGTTTTCACTTAATGTTTAATGTGTTGATTTTCATAAATTTTTAAATTAAACAAACAAATAACAAAAAAAATACACAAATAAAAAGGGTGGGGGACTGGTACGCAATTTAAATATGTACCTTTATTTTTTACTTTTGATGGTTTTACGTAGTATTATAAAAAAAATTGTCTAGGGTTCTTGGGATAATGGGTCAGGAGATGAGCATTTCAACTCTACTTGACGGAAAGGTTCATTTTTTGCAGGTCATCAGTTCCTTTCCTTGTACAGGCAACAACCAAATACACTGCATGGCCAAGTAAAAGTCGCCGTACTGATAACATTTAGAAGGAAGATTGGAAAAGCTGACCATCCTCGCAAAAGGATGACCCCTCCAATTTAATCCATTACGTGTAAGCTTATTTTTCAGACTAATCGAACTCCAGCCTACATTGTTATCATGTGGGGCACATTTAAACACGCTTTTTGGTGTCATTCATAGCTGCTAACTTTCGCCATTCTTAAAATACACAAGAAAAATAATCAAAAATAAAACTATACAAAATCAAAAAATCGACGTATAAACGATTTTGTGTATCGTATAAAAGATATATTTTTTCATTAAAATGAATAAGAATGAATTGGGACCACACTAAAACGTTGTATAAATGTAAACGTCGTTTAATCGATCGTCGTATAAATGATGCTTTACTGTATTTGATTCATTCCTGTTTGCACGTCTGAAATTAGCCATGTCATTAAAACAGAAGCACCATATCAAAAATTTCTTGATAAAAATGAAATATTTGTGTTATAAACGTGTTTTATAACCGAAGCCAAGACTGTTAGAAGAGCCAGGCCCTGGTAATGTTTAACGACTCTACTACTCTCTGTTTGGGCCTGAATTTAGTTAAATATTATTATCATCACCAAAAATTAAACTAAAACTTTTCTAAGTACTATTAAAAAAAAGAAAAGATAGTTAATAGAAAAATGTTCATGATAGTTGTTAAATGAGAAAAGTAAAATGATTGTGAATGTACAAAAAAAGGATATATGTAAGTGTCAATGGCAGATCCAAAAGGGAAGTCACTGACAGGCTCAGACAAGCCCGTCGGCCGTGCACCATCGTCTCAATAAAACTTTGCACCCCTAAATTCTTAAGCTGCTCAAATATTCTTTTTTTTTTGTTGAACACATGTATTCTGACTAGTGCACTAATTTTTTAAAATTCATTAAGTGAATAATCCTCAATCAACAAACAAGCAGCACAAGAAAGTTTTTTTTTTTTCTAACGACAAAAAAATTAAAGATAGATCAAAGTAATTTTAGAATATGAAACAGGGCTGTAGCTAGAAGTGATCAATAGGGGGAGGGGGGGCTCATTTTTTTTCTCTCTCTCTGCCTCAGAAAGATATATTAGTGCATATTCACATTGTATGTACTATGTTTCTTATTAAACTGTTGTAATAACTTCATTTTATACTAAGAAAAGTATATGACGATGAAAATTTTGAGTGTATAATTGGTGCAAAATTAAACATATTAGCTTTATATGTACAAATATGAGATAGTGTTAAATTACTTATTTTAGATGTAATTTAGTAATTCTGCAAAACTTTGAAAGAGTCTTAAAATTAAATTAGATTTTTGAACATAATTTCATTTGAATTTTTGGAACATAAATTCATTTAGTGACCTTGGAATCTTTTCCAGGGGGAGGCTGAGCCACCCATAGTGCCCCCTTAGCTACGGCCCTGATAGGAAACCAAAGTAATCATCTTTGCATACGATCGAGAGAGAAAACATGCACTCTAGAAAAATTTTAATAGTCATGGCGCCCTGGGTTAGATTTATCACCAAATAATTTGCAAAGTATCAATACCTTAGGTCTTGACCTTGTCTCTTTCTCCCCTTTTAAAGTCAGACCTGAATGCATCTATAATTAAAACCGTGCTTTATGAAAATAATTTGGAAAAGAAAGACAAAAATATCATATGGCAAAAAACATTTTGTTGCTGATTTGAAAACATGATCTTTGTTTATGAGGAATCTAAATCTGTTGACACTTTTGGATTCTCCAAGCTTTGGAATTAAACAGCCAGTGAATTTTTTTTTTTTTTTAATTCACAAATGTACAACACAATTTTCGGTTAGTAATATATGTTCTATTTAATGAGAAACTTTCCGTGGTTAAATAACTATAAAGAAACTGTAGTATTATTTCAAATTAAAAAATGTTGAATTTAATCATGGAAAGATCAATTGTTAAATAATAACAATGAAAAAATGCGATAGGTTTTTTAAATAATAATAATAAAAACACACTAGACACAAAATTCTGCAACTTCCAGGAATAAAATCCCTGGGACATTTCTCTTGATTATCGAAATTTAAATATTTCCCTTGAACTCTAATTATCAGGGGTGATTGTGGACTCATGAAAAAACACTTGAAATTTTAGTGAGGAAATATTTCTGTATGGGAAACAAGGGGGGAAAGACGACATATTTCTAACAGGAAGGCCAAATTACATAATATATAAATTTAATTATGTTTAGCAAATATTATGATACTGATATTTTAATTTAATTTTACGAATTGAACTATCAGAAAAACTGGAATTTTGATACTGTAAATTTACAAAATACCTGAATTCAGGTATGTAATCTGAACACAATCACCCCTGAATTATAAGAATTTTGCAAATCATGGGAAGAGTATTTTGAGAAGAGAAAATTATTTTAGCGATTTTAGTCTAATAAAGTAAATCTTTATTAGACCCTTTCTTTTTCTTTTTGTAGAAATTTTGTAATAGTGAAACATACCTATACTTTAAACCTATACATAAAAAAAAATTACCTAAATCTATATTTAATGCTTATTGCTAAAATAAAGTTTTAAAAGTAGAAATTATTTATATCCAATAGTTTGGAACATGTAAATTATAAAGAAAAAAGAGAAAATGTCATTAGATTCCTTCTAAAAACACCATTTTTTTCTTCTTTTTTTTTTTGAGAAAAAAGCGAATTTGTTTAAATCGTGCCAACGCTGGTTTCATTGAAGACAAATAATCAATAAAAAATACCTTATTATATGCAATATACTGTAATACCTACCAAATAACATTTAAGAGAGATAACTAGTATTTGAAATTATTTAATAACAGCTTTTTGTTAAAGAATGCATTCAACAGTAATATTGTCTACTTGTAGTTGGCCCATGAAAGGAAAGGGAAAAAACAAAACTCCTTATGAAAATTAAAAAAAAAATTTCTACTAATAAATCCTGGAGACGACAGCACAGATGATAACATCATCCAGTTCACGGGTGAAAATCTAGAATTAATTAAACCTCAATTTCTATATTAAAATGCAATCGGTCTGCCGAGTCATATCTTGGTGGAAAACATCTATAATCCGATTTTAGTGGTTAACTCAGAGGCTTAATAATATATTTTCCTGCTCGCAATCCTCATGTTTTCATACTTTTGGCTGCATTAAAGCACAATGGTAAACATACAAGACAACTGCTAAAATTAAGTTTTTAGGTTTTTCCCACCAAGATAGGACTTGATAAATCAATTGTGTTTTAATATGCAAATTAATATTTGACTAATCGTAGATTTTCTCCCATAAACTCAATAAGATTGTCTGTGCAGCTGTCTCCCGGTCTATAATAAACACAAGTATAATTTCAAACTTACTTTGCACATTGTTTATCTAACAGTGGATTATATGAGCATATGGCAGAACAATAAATGCCAAATATTGGGGTATTCCATGTTTTGAAATGAAATGATTTTATAATCATTTAACAGCTTTAATAATAACTTTATATTTTCATAAAAACAGGCAAAAGACTGAAAAAAAGATGACAATTTATTAAGAAAAGAGCTGCGAAAAAACAGAAAATTTTGATTCAATTAAAACTTCTAACAATATCTAAAGATGGACTACTTCTGCCCGAGATATCTTACGATATCATGTACCACCTTCGTCACCCCTAAAGTGATAACTCATCCCCTTATTCACATAGCCTTTTATTTTTTTCATGGACAAATATAATGATTACAAGGAGAGATTTTTTCCTTTCTTTAATGTTACCTTGTCATTTTTGGATCATTTAGAGATATTCTTTTCTTAAAACAACCGAAAGTTAGAGTAATTACAATTTATAGAATTACACATAAACAACTATATCTGGTGCTCTAATTAATGCAACCCACCCAAAATTTATACAAGCACATATAATCATTGTAAGAGGGAACTTTATTAGTTTTTTACCCGAATTTTATGATAAAGTAAAACATTTAAGCTACATGTAAATTGAGATTTTAATTATTGTAGTCTGTCTTTTTTTTTTTCTCTAATGTAAGCAAAATTTAATGATTTATGCAATCCATCCAACAAGCACTTTTAACAGGAAATTTTGTTGAACCTTTCCTCTTCCCCAAAATTTTTTAACCCTCCAAGTGTCTAGCAAATGGGTAAAATTGTAATGCTGTTTTCTCTGCATTTTGTTTTAAATGCTAATAAAATATGATTATTTCAATATTACATAAAAAATCTTATTTAGAAATATAAATGTAATCCTTGAGAGTCTTAATCATTCTTCAATACTTTGAAAATTCATTAAATTTATAGAATTATAATATCTTAAACATTGCTTATATTGCAGTGAAATCTGGAGCTTAGTGTACAGAATATTATGGGCCAAACGCTTAGAGGGTTAAAAACTAATTGCCATATAAGGGTTCAATGTATTAATATGACTATAACTTGGACTTCATTTAATGCAAATCCATAATCCTAATTATCCAAATTTTAATGAGAGGATACATAATTACTAAAAGACGGGACTTTTCTCTTTTTTCAAAGCCCACCACCCTCAAAAATTACCTCAAAGAAAATTTTTTATTACAATAAATGTTGAGGCAATCCACATTCATTTCAGTATAATTTCAATATAAGGGCCAATATTTTAAAACAGTTAAAGCTGGGATTCTGATGACTTACAAAAATTTTCTTAAGAAAAAATAAATTTTGTCTATTTTATTATTATTGAAATCAATTAAATTTTAGTGTAGAATAAATATAAAGCCTAAAACATTCAAACAACAATAATTTGACGATAATTGATGTAACCCATCTTTTCAGGGTGAACACTCTTTATCTCTTAATTGCTAAGCATCAATTTTTCTAAATAGACTTTTGTTGTCTTATTGAATCTTTGAAAATTTGCGATTAGATAAGATAAAAATTTCTTTCAAATTTATTGGCCTTTAAATTTCATGCATGATAAAACATGGGTGCAAGACCTTCAGTCTCAGGACTAATTTCAGTCTTGGAGAGATTTTCAACTGATATTAAATTTTGCTTTATACACTTAAATAATAACAATTTTACGATCAAGAACTTTTAATTACATTCTTTTATTATAATGGATCAATTTTTAGCCATAATATAAGGCATAAAAATCTTTGGTACTTACATATTAATGCCACCGCAGCAGAAGTTGCGCTAATGCGCCAATGCACTTCTTGCAACCATGGATAAAGAGTACACATTTTAATTCTTAAAACCTGTCTAAATCTCTTATGAGTATACATGGGTGATTCTCAAAATAGGGGACAATTTATGTCTTTCAGCATACAAAAAAAATTGAGAGGTTTTCTGTCATGTTTTTATACTTATATATGTTTGTCTTAATATTATTCATTATTTGCACTCAAAAATTACTCACTTTCTAGTTAAAAACACCTTAAAATAACAGAATAAATGTTCAAAATGTCATTAGCATGGATGTCCACAGCAGCTGTGCCTTGTATATACTAACTTTTTCAAGAGTTAATATCATGTTTATAAAATAAAACAAATGTTATTCTTTCTTTAAATTAATCAAGGAGAGGATTTATCCAATAAATTTCTTTTTAAAAATAAAATTATAGTATATAAAAAGAGAATTAAAGTTTGTCCTCCATATTCTGTTTTCAAAACAAGGTCATGCTATAACAGCTGTTTATTAATCAAAATTTCATTTTCACATATGACAATACTTTGAAAATATAAAGTTTCTCCATGGCAACAAATAGCCATTTTATTCCAGCCTGAAAATAGAAGCATGTATTGTATTTTAAGAATAGAAGTTGAATATTAGGCGAGTACATCAATTGTATGTCATTAGAATGGATAATAATTTTCATGTTTATTTTATAGTTAAAATTTTTATTTTACTTATTTGCATAGAACATTTGTGTTTTAAAAAGCCCCAGAAAGGACTATTGCATTGTAATTATATTATGGCTCATAATCTTATTTAAATTAAAATTTGTCATTAGCATGGACAAATATCAGTGTCATTAGCATGGTTTTTCTGTCCATGCTAAAGACTCCTATATGCATAAATGTAACCAGTACTTATATTGTATCCTTTTTAAAGTTTAATTTTACATATAAATTTAGGTATTACATTTATTATACCTATAATATGCATTAAATCTGTCAGAAAATCACTAAGACAGCTTCTTACACTGTTAGTGTCAGAATGTTGTTCATGTAAACAAAGTTTGCTCTTTGGTAATGTTTTTATTCTCCTTATATGTATATGTGTAAAAATTGAAACTATTTGTTGGAAAGGAAGGCTAATAAACGTAGAAAAAAATATTTAAACAGGAAGAAAATAAAAATTTCTTAATATATTTATTCCATGCAATTTGTTTTGTCATTAGCATGGCTCAAAAATACTAATTATTTTTTTTAAGTTAATTTTTAAATATTTAGCTCTGCTGACTACATGTAAAGTATACCTAATACTATATTAACAACACATATTTTTTTCAGAAATTTTGCTAACAGTAATTTTTTTAAGATTTCATTTTTGAAATTGTCCCCTATTTTGAGAATCACCCATATAACCAATGATGAAATTGCATTGAAAACCTGTGATAAATCACAATTAAATATAAAATAAAAGGCACATGCAAAAAGTCACGAATGAACATTCAAAAATCACGGTCATAAATTTCATTTTGATCTTGTCTTACAGACACATCATGTTTACATTGGCTGATGATGGGCTGCTTAAGTTTCCAGCCTAAAACACATCCTGTGTGTGGATTGTTTTTATAGCGATTAAAACGAAGTTTCATTATTTAATATGCAAATAATTATAAAGAGAGACTTGTTGTTGAAGAATATACATATAATATTATGCAGTTAAAAATATATAAATACATCTGCCACTACCTTTAATATGGCAACTCTATAATATTAACCATTGATGAAATTCATGTAATTAAAATGAAGAAAGCAAAAGTAAATAAATAAGAATTACTATAATTATATCATTAATCAAAATTATACCATGAATTAGCATATAAGTAGCAGATTAGCAGAATAATTTCATTATCTTCCATCCTTCACCATTTTGAACTTAGCAGAAAATTCCTCTCTTTTTTTTCCATAGCTAACATTAGTATACAGTAGTAGGAATAATTGAGAAAGTATTGTCAATGGTATGATGTGAATTAACAAACCATACAGCACAAACAATACACATTCAATTAATATGCTGGGACTTGATGGTGATGAGCAGAAAATGACACTGAAAAGAAAAAAAAAATCCATATTTTATAAATTTGAAAGAACACAGAACAAGATTTAATAAAATATAAGGTTTAAGTATTACAAATACACTATCTACCAAAAAGTATTTGTACACTTTCAGTTTTTGACATTTTGTCAAATATTTAAAAATATACTGGTCGGATTCTTCTGGAACTTCAGAAATATAAAGATTATGTTTCACTTTATATTTATTTACATTCATTTGTTAAGCGGGTAATTAGGGGGCCGGCAAAAAAACAAAGAATAATAGAAATATTTGGGATCGCCCTGTACATGAAAATGCACGAAACGACTTATCGCTTTAGAATACAAATATATGAATACAGTAGAATATGTACACTAATTTTTGTGAGAATAGCATGTATATTTATGGCGATAGAGCGATTTTTTTGAAAAATTCAAAAAATTCTGGTATGTTTTTTGTTTATATCATGCTGGGTTTTTGACCAAATTTAACGCAAATTTCAGAAAAATTGGCAAAATGCAGTAGAAAAAATGTAGCGCAATTGGAATATAAATATATTAAACATTTTATGAAATATGAGTAGTTGTATAAAATAATTTTTATCTGCGCATGCACGAACTAGAAATTTTTTTTTTTTACATCATTTAATAGTCAATTCTATGGAGTGACTTATAAAAAAAATCCAATCAAATATCGTGAAAATTCAAAAAGATATCATTATTTTAGTGAGATGTTTTTACTCTGCTCTCTAAAAACGGCTGAATCTTAAGGGATTCTCCACAAATTGACATTTTTTAATAACTGACTTTAAAAAAAACTAGTATTGAATTAATACAATATTGCTGCTAATAAGTACTTGACAATTGTGATAGAAAAGAAAAAGAGCTTTATTCACATTCAGGGCCAAAACTAAGAGAGGGTTGGGGGAAAAGGGCATGTGCCCCGGGCGCTAGGATGAAAGTGTCCCAAATGTACATTTTGTTTGGCGATTTTTTCCATGTCTATGTTTAGCATGATATTGTCAAAATCGTCCCATTCAAAGCATTTCTCCTATACCAAAGCATAGAAGAATCTAATGATGATGGCATAAAGATCCCGCATAAAGCAGATTTTTTTTTTTTCGTTTTGATTCGGTTTCAAGATTTTAAGGTATAATTTTTTTTAAACAAAGCAGACTACTTTAATCAATATTACATATTTTAAGTTTTAAAATAAGTCGGCTATTAATAAATAAGAAAATTTTTCTTTGCAAATACTTTTGCAGATGCTTTGCAAAGAAAAAAAGGGAGGGGGGGGGGGGGGAGTTCACCAAAATTCATTAACCCGTCAGTAGTCGCGTGTCGGTCTTTTCGCCGCCCGTATAACTTATATTCTTCTAACTTATATCGCATTACAAATACAACAGAGATGTACCATGTAGCTGACTTTGAAGCTTTCTCGACCACTTTAGTGAAGTAACAGGACATCTCTGCTTTTCTTTCAGGTACATTTTTAGAAACAAAGTTGAAATTGGCGAAAAAGTCTACGTAAAAATCACTAATGGCAGTTCATTTGTACTTTTTTCAACTACTCCAGATCTCACGAATAAAATGCATAATTTAAGAAAACTGCGAATTTATATCTTCGTTGTAATGTTATTTTCGTATATTAGGTGAAAAATATTTCTTATTTTCATATTTGGTATGCGGGGGGCCAGCGGCAAAAAGACCGAGCGCGACTAATGACGTGAAAAAAGTCGCGACTACTCGCGGGTTAAATTATATAAATATATTAAATATTTTCTAAAATGTTCTATCTCATGCAATATTTACAACCAAATATAAAGCCACATTCAGAAAAATTCGCAAAATGTAGTAGAAAGAATAAGGTGCTATTGAAATATAAATATATTAAAAGTTTTCTAAAATATGAGTATTTGTATGAAATATTTTTTAATCAGCGTATGCGTGAATGATAAAATTTATCATTTTACATAATTTAATATTCAACTCTATGGAGCTACCCATAAAAAAATCCGATCGAATTTCGTGGAAATTCAGAAAGTTATTGTGGATAGGATTTAACTGATTTTCAATTGGTCTCTGAAAGCAGTTGAATGACGTCAGATTTTATGCAAATTGCCAAATCTCCATTTACGTTTTTTACTGGTGATTTACTTCTTTTCTTAGATAATTACCAGAACGAACCTATTTCAGGATAAAAATAATTATAAAAAATCGAAGCATTTGTGTCAAATCTACCCATTGATACATAATTGATAATGGCTCTTATGCAAATGCCGATATCTGCGATCCTGGAATACGTCAAGTTCTCCACTGTTAAATGTGGTGTCGAAAACAACACTGACATCAATCGCATGCATGATGCCAAGAAGAACAGAGCTGTCTGATTTTGAGAAAGGTGTGATCATCGGGTACCACCGAAATGGCCGATCTTTAATCAACATATTTAGCGAGCTTAATTACCCCAAAATGACTGTGGCTTATGTGATTAGAAAATGGAAGCTGAATGGTGATTGTCAGAATGTGGCCAGAGTAGGCAGACCGACGAAACTGGGAGATAGAGACCGACGGGTTCTGTCTAGAGAAATTCGGAAGAACCGCAACCAACCAATGTTACACATACGCCAAGAATTTCAACAAGCTTCAGGATGTGTTGTTTCCATGAATACCATCCGTAAGGAAGCTCATCTGCTTAATTTTTATGGCCGTGCTGCCGCCCATAAGCCTTTAATCACCAAGTCCAACCGCGCAGCTCGGTTAAGTTGGTGCAAAACATGCCAGCAATGGACTGTACAGCAATGGAAACAGGTTCTCTGGAGTGATGAATCAAGGTTCACCCTCTACCGTTCTGATGGTAGGGTCTGGGTCTGGCGTCTGCCTGGAGAACACCTCCTACCAGAATGTATTGTGCCCACAGTTAAATTTGGCGGAGGGGGAATTATGTTCTGGGGTTGTTTTTCCTGGTTCGGACTAGGACCCTTGGTCCCAATTCATGGTAAGCTCAATGCCGATGCCTACTGTAATATACTGGACAACAGTGTACTTCCTACGTTGTGGCAATACTATGGATTGGACCCATGTTATTTCCAGGATGGCAACGCAAGCTGCCATGTAGCGAGGTCCAGCATGGATTGGTATGCTGATAATGGAGTGCATCGACTCGAGTGGCCTGCTCAGAGCCCAGACCTGAACCCAATAGAGAACCTCTGGGACGAGTTGGATCGTCGAATTAAGGCGGGTGACACACGCCCAAAATCAGTAAAAGAGCTTACCTGCCTTGTGCAAACAGAGTGGAATAAAATACCATTAAATGTAATACAAGGACTAGTTGAGAGCATGCCCAGGAGAGTCGCAGCTGTAATTGCCTCTCGAGGAGGATCTACAAATTATTAAATGTGAACAGGGCCAAAACCAGTCTTTTTTTCCCGAGGCAAACGTGGATTTTGAAGGTACCCCTTTCCCCCTCCTTCGCAAAGCATATTTACAAAGAAAATTTCTCCAATTTATTAACAGCCGACTTATTTTAAAACTTAAAATATGTAATATAAAATAACGTATTCTGCTTTATTAAAATACTCCAATTTGATACTTTAAACCGAATCAAAAAAATTCTACTTTCAACAGGATCTTTAAGGCCCTTGTCCCTGCCCGCGAAGACACTGCTGAGCTAATGCTATTTCTGTGGGGAGGCATTTTTCTAATAACTCTTTCGCATTTTGAAATTTTCAATTTTTTTTTTTTTTTTTTTTTTTTTTGCATTGGATAGCGGAAGTTCCTCTCAAAATCGCTCCTTGACTACTTTTTCGATTTGAGTCATAGATATTTTTTATAAAGTTAGTTTCACTTTCAGAACCGCTTTTGGAAGTGAAAGAAACATTATAAAAATATCTACGCCAAAATTGAAAAAGTAATCACGGAGCAATCTTGAAAAGGACTTCCGCTATCCAATGCAAAACATATTATTTAAAAATGTCCAAATGCAAAAGAGTTAGAAAAATGCATCCCCATAGGAATAGCATTAGCTCGTGAGCATCTTCGCGGGTAGGGGCAGGGACCTTAAGCCATCATCATTAGATTTTTTTATGCTTTAGCATAGCCCAGATATAATAATTTTAACAATATTATGCTAAACATAGCCATGAAAAAAATCGCCAAACGAAAGATACATTTAGAACACTTTCATCCTAGCGCCCGGAGCACATGCCCTTCTCCCCCCCCCCCCTCTCTTAGTTTTGGCCCTGAATGCGAATAAAGCTCTTTTTCTTTTCTATCACAACTGTCAAGTACTTATTAGCAGCAATATTGTATTAGATATTGTATTAATTCAATACTAGTTTTTTTTTTAAGTCAGTTATTAAAAAATGTCAATTTGTGGAGAATCCCTTAAGATTCAGCCGTTTTTAGAGAGCAGAGTAAAAACATCTCACTAAAATAATGATATCTTTTTGAATTTTCACGATATTTGATTGGATTTTTTTTATAAGTCACTCCATAGAATTGACTATTAAATGATGTAAAAAAAAAATTTTCTAGTTCGCGCATACGCAGATAAAAATTATTTTATACAACTACTCATATTTCATAAAATGTTTAATATATTTATATTCCAATTGCGCTACATTTTTTCTACTGCATTTTGCCAATTTTTCTGAAATTTGCGTTAAATTTGGTCAAAAACCCAGCATGATATAAACAAAAAACATACCAGAATTTTTTGAATTTTTCAAAAAAAATCGCTTTATCGCCATAAATATACATGCTATTCTCACAAAAATTAGTGTACATATTCTACTGTATTCATATATTTGTATTCTAAAGCGATAAGTCGTTTCGTGCATTTTCATGTACAGGGCGATCCCAAATATTTCTATTATTCTTTGTTTTTTTGCCGGCCCCCTAATTACCCGCTTAACAAATGAATGTAAATAAATATAAAGTGAAACATAATCTTTATATTTCTGAAGTTCCAGAAGAATCCGACCAGTATATTTTTAAATATTTGACAAAAATGTCAAAAACTGAAAGTGTACAAATACTTTTTGGTAGATAGTGTATACCCCATGTTTACTTTAAAAATGGCATGAAATACCATGAAATAAATTATGCATTTTTTCCCTTTTAATTCACCTAAATAAACTGCTTAAAAGTTTACATTTACATAGCATACTACAAAATCAAAGTAGTATGATAAAAATTTTTGCAGAAAAAAATCTGCCTTTAATCCTTTTTAAGACATAATTTTATTGATACAAAACCTTATCATACATGTTAAAATAACAACTGTGAATCTTGTTATTAAATACAGTAAAGAAAAAATCACCAATTCATTGAACGTTTAGGTATTATAAACAATCGTCATTAACTATTTATTTACTTTTACGATAGTTTCGATCTATGTTTAAATTTGAGAAATGCAATTTTTCTATTATATTGATTACAATAAGATAAATTATATTCTACTATTATAAATAATAAAGGATTAAAAACTCACTTTAATCACAATGTAATACATTCTTCTTCATTGCCAAGATGAGCAAAATCGCAAACGTAAACAAACTGTTCATTTTCAGTGCGACACTAAATCATAGGCCGTGTTCAAAAGCGGCTTTTTTTGTGCGCGCGCGCTCAGAAGATTCTGCTTGGAGTAGGTGCTATCGAAGAAGAGAATTTTAAACTTATTCAATTATTGTATTATTTTTATGGTTCAGAATTGGTAAATACAAATACCATATCTCTTTATCCTTTCAAAATATGATTTTCGTAACAGAAATACATACCTGTGACCACTCAAATAAAATTAAAAGTATTCCGGAAAAATATCACGTGACCTATTTCATGTAATTAAGCCCGATTAGCATTTAAAAAATGACAATCAACCCTGCTCAAACCTTGACGCGCGCGACGCAAAAAAAATGATGGGAGATTTGATCACGTGATTGTGCGTTTTGTGCTTATCTGTTATTGGTTGCACGTTGTTTGTTGTCAAAGTTGGTAGGTTGACTGATACAATTTAACAATTGGTGATTTAATTTTTTTAATAATTTTATTTTTATTTATTTAAAAATCATTTATCAGTTGCTTTATACTTTTCGTATTAAATAATAGAATACTGTTGATTTTATTGTTGTAATTAATAGAATGCTGTTGATAAACCAAGGTTGAGATATCCACACGGGGGACTAGCTAAGGAGGGGGGGGGGGGTGCTACTCTCCCAAAACATTGACAAATGTTGTTACACTTTGCAAATTTAAAACTTTTATGTCAAATTTAATTAAAATTTTAATAAAAACTGCAATACATTTTCTATTTTTGATAGAATTTGCAAAAGTTACAACTCTAATTGGGAATATTATTATTTTTTTTACAAATAAGAATTGTATTACATTTTCAAAGTGCGTTAACTTGGCAAAATTATAAAACGAGTTGGCGAATAAGGAAAGGGCATGTTTACAAACAAACACTTCTGTCAACCAATCTACCGCTACATTTTTGTCATAGCGATCATTGTAGGAATCATCTTGACGACATAGCCCAATCATAGCAAGCAGACAACCATAATAAAATTCGTAGACCAATCAGGATGCCTAAATTCATATGTAGAGTGGGTGCTATAACGAAGCACAGGCGAAAACAGTTTGCCCACACTAATAAGAGCCCACAGTGACGTCAGCTGCCCTTTCCTTATATAAAAATTTGACTTGACAATATTAAGGTTTTCTCCCCCACCAATAAAATGTCTTAGCGATGGCCCTGTATCCACATATTACAAGATTGATTTGTAATCTACAATACTGGATTGATTTCAATGGAATTTGCATTGTTAGTTAGATAATTTTTCAGAAGAAGTTTTAGTATGTATATATTTCTTATTTAATGATTGTATATTTTAATACCGGCCAAAATATGTCATAAAATATGAAAAACAAACGACATCCGAAATTATGTTAGTATAAGCAAAACACTTATTTATACTTTTAATAGAAAAATTATAAACATTCTAATCATACTTTATTCATTACAAAACTAGAAGGCAAACTCCAAATATTTCACTTCTTTAAAATATATGTATGCAGATATTCTTAATTTAAAAAAATGTATATCTTTTACATTTTGCTTTTATAATATTTTCCATTTTGATTTTAACACCGTAAAATATCCATGCATGCATTATATTTGCATCCTAATCTCAATAAAAAATTACTTCTAAAATTTTCAAAAAAAAAAAAAAAAGAAGAAGAAGAACATTAATAATTATTTTATGCGTATACGGATATTTTCGCAGAAAACTTTTTTTTTCATTTTCTTAATATATATATAAATCACTTTGGAACGATATTAATATCGTTCTAATTATCCTTTTAATATTCTAAATTTGGAATATTAAAACTTTCTCTGCAAAAATCTCATTTTCTCATATTTAAATAAGTATTTTATTATTATAACAGAAATACATGTGCTTCTGTATTATTAATATAAAATTTACCTTTAATAAAAATGTCTTATTTATTAATAAAAAGCAATCAAAATAAAAAAAAAACACAACCCAACTTTTGGCCCGCGCAGGTTTCGAACCCGTATCGTCTGGGTTCAAGCTCAGCATTCTGACCATTCGGCCAGCCAGCTCACTTTCATTTGTAACAGATTATCTTTATAATTGGCACCACAAGTAATTACATCCTTGATCTGTTCTCCATCTGTTACTGAGCGAACAGTTACAGTAACTGGTGGCACAGTAGCGAGGACTGAACGCACATCCCACCAAGTATAAGTATCCACTCCATGTCCGTGGCTCCTAGCGTGCGCGTGCAGCGCGCGTAATAGCTGAACACGGCCATAGATGTAGACTCAAAGGCGATTGGTATTGGAATACCTACGTGGGCGTGATGCCCACGTTTACTTCCATCGAACAAGAGACGATCTAAGCAGAGTTCATCATGATGATAAAAAGAGTCTAATGTTCATCTCGCAGGCAGCTGCGGTGGTGAAGAGCAGATGATGTGCTGTCGATAGATGGTCTTTGAGCAGTTGAGTTTTAGAGACACGCCAGGGCAGGGAGGGGGAAAGGGCTGACCAGTACAATAATATAAGTAATTTTAATTTTCGAAATTCAATTATTTTAAATCACAGTAGTGTGAATTTACCAAATGAAATATTGAAATCAGTGACAAGTATAAAGGTAACACAATGCAAATGATAGAAATAGAGTACACGATGCAAACAGATAAACATAATGATGCAAGCAATTTCAATTAATAAAATAAATTTCTATGTACAAAATTAAACAACTTAAAAAAGGATAACAAAACTTTATCTATCACACAAATTAATCAAGTATTTAAATTTTTTAATCCCCAAGGTAACTAGGAACAAGTTAGGAAGGTAAATATTACCCGGTGCCAAAAGCGAGGCAGGAAGACGTCATTAGCTAAATTAGTGGGAGGATGCCAAATAAAACAAAACGAAAATGAATTTTTGAATTTGGAAAGTCCACAATGATGTGTTTAAGGGGGTTCACGCCTCCTTCTTTTCGATGGAGGTGCAAATCCGTCATCTCTACTAAGGATGACCAGCGGTCTTTTCTTTCCCTGAGTGTCGTTAACACTGTAAGGTTGGATGGATCGCAACGCATCATTGGGTATAAGAATGTGATCTCTATGAAAATTTATTGCAAGTTTTTTGATAACTTGAGCAATGGGCTTGATATTAAGATCAGCATGTATGACGTCATTCCGAACAAACGTAGTCACCTTACAAATCCTACGCAAAAGTGCATTTTGAAAGATTTGAATTTTCTGCATCTGAGTTTCACAGATCGATCCCCAAACAACTGACCCGTAAGTCATGGTTGATCTGATAAAGGACTTATAAAGTAATAATTTATTTGAAATTGACAGACGGCTGTGATAAGCCAACAAAGATTTGAGGGAACCTTGGGCTTTGTTAGATTTGAGAAGTACATCCTGAATCTGTCTAGCCCAGTTTAATTTGGAATCTAAGTGAATGCCTAGGTATTTATAGTTGGTGACCCAGGGTATGCTGTCACCATTGAGAGAAAGATTAGTGTCTGGGGAGATAGCTTTCTTTGAAAAAATCATGGCGGCACTTTTTGCTGCATTGACTTTAATACGCCATTTCCTAAGCCAATTATTAAGTGCCAAAAGATAAGTTTGGAGTTTAAGTAACACAGTCTGAAGTGAAATGTTGGAAGTCAAGATGGCCGTGTCGTCCGCATATAATGCTAAGAGGACGTTGGGAATCCAGCGTGGGATATCGTTGATGTAAAGGTTGAACAACCAAGTGCTGATAAGGCTCCCCTGAGGGACACCAGCCTCGATGATGCGAGTAGTAGAAAGAGAATTATTGACTTTAACACAAAAGGACCTACCACGAAGGTAATTCCAGATAATAAAAATAAGTTGGGGAGGAACTCTGTATAAAATTAACTTAAAAATAAGTCCATAATGCCAGACTCGGTCAAAGGCTTTAGCGATGTCTATGAATAGAACTCCAGTATTATGATTACGATTAAAACCCTCATGAATGAGTTCCGTTACTCTCCAAAGCTGGTGTTGAGTCGAATGCTTGGGCCGAAACCCAAATTGCTCAGGTATAATAATCGAATTGGAGACAACGAACTCCTTCAGACGGCACATGAGTATGTATTCATAGACTTTAGACAGGCAAGAGAGAAGCGAGATAGGCCTGAAGCTGGAAGGGGCATGTCTGTCCAGACCCGCTTTTGGGATTGGGACAACCAGAGCCTTTTTCCAGCAGTCAGGAAACATACGGAGGTTAAGCATGCAATTAATTAAGATAGTAAGAAAGAAAATAAAGTTAAGGGGCAGATGAAGTAACATATTAGTAGAGATGCGATCGAGGCCTGGTGATTTGTTCTTTTTGAGATTCCCAATGTAAGTAATAACCTCAGAGGGCAATGCAGGATTAAGTGTGTTATTATGTTCAGTGTTTAAGAAATGTTCAACCTTAGTATTTACAATGTCAACCATTTTAGGAATGATGACATCCTGGTTAAGTGTAAACTGGCTTCTAAGGCTGTCAGCAATGAGCTCAGCCTTGTCAGTGTTTGAATAGGCCATACCATTTGGGCCATTAAGGGCTGGAATGTGTGTTCGTGTCCTACGAATGCGTGCCGTTGCCGACCAAATGGTGTTGTCAGAGACTCAATGTAGGTGTTCCAGTGTGAGTTACTAAACTCCCTGATTGCAGCAGAAACCTGGTGGTTTTTTCTATTGAAATGAGATTTAATGATAGGGTCCCTAGTCGTCTGCCAGTCCCGTCGTAAACGATTCCTCTCTCTTTTCAAATCCCTGATGTGCTCAGGTAGTCGAAATGCATCAACCACCCTCTGCCTAGGTCTCGCAACTTTTTGGAAAGCATTATGGAGGGAGTCACCAAATGCCTGTATTGAAGAAGTTACATCCTCGGCAGAGTGAATCTCAGTGGGCGGTAAGTCCATGTTCTCGAGGACATGACCAAAGTCCTCCCAGTTCACTGAGAAAGCCTGGGGGATATCTAGCTGGTAGTTGCCCACTTCGAATCTAAGCACAACTGGGAGATGATCCGATGACAAATCGTTAACCGTTTGAATGGTATACGGGAAGGGAAAATTGCAGGTGATTGCAAAATCGATGATGGAGTGATGAGTAGTGCGGGTGGACTCGAGCGGTGCTATAATTTGTGCAAAATTTTGATCTGTCCACCTGCGGATCTTATAACCAGACATGTTGGAGCGATGGCAGCCCCAAGAATAATGATGAGCATTAAAATCACCCGCAATGATAAAATTTGGAAAAGAACGGGTTAAGTTAGATAAATCCTGACCAAGCAGACGAAGACTTTCGTGAGAATGAGGATTATAAATGGCTGCAATCAGAAGATGGGGGATGGATGGAAAATCTAATACAATAGGCGTGGTCTCAATGTGGTTTAATAGTGGGACTTTAGCGAGAGACGCATTGAGACCATTTTTAATGTATACAGCAGTGCCACCACCAATGCGGCCACCAACTGATGGTGGTCTGTCTACATTGAAAAGCACATAGTTGGTGACCTTAACGGGGTTACCCTGGAATTTGGTTTCAGAAACCAACATGACATCTAAATTATTACTCATGATAAAATCCTTAAACTCAGAGGCTTGCCTTTTAAGCCCATTGGCATTCCATATGCCAATCGAAAGAGAATTCAAATTCTTTGTAGCTGGGAATTTGTCAGATAGGGAGGGTGATCGAAAAACGGAATAATTTGGAAAAAATTACTCAGTTAAGCTGGGTAAATTACTATATATTATAAATATCCGGTCAACTTCCGTAGGTGCAGTACGGAGCTCCGGGAGACACTTTCTAAAAGTTTGGAGAACAATTTGCTTTCCAAGCTTCTTTTCAAATTTGAAAATTTCATTAATAAAGTCGGCATCCGGAATAGCACCAATTTTGGGGGCCGACAAATTTTGGCCAGTACTCGTACTGGGGGTGGGCTCAGCGACTTTGCCTGTTGCAATTGCCGCAAAGGACATTGCATTATTTACCCTCCTAGTAGGGGGGGCTTTGGTCTGATTTTGTTTCTGGAGGTCCTTGACGTTTTTTTTGGTGTGATCTCCTGGGAATTTGGGGCACAATCTATAATTAGCAGGGTGAGAGCCCGAGCAATTCGCGCAGATGCAAGGATCCTCAAATGGCTTTGTGCATTCTGAAGCCGAGTGTTCACCTGAACACTTAACACATTGTTTCTTCAGAAAACACCCATTCGATGAGTGAAAAAAGCCTTGGCACCTATGACATTGCTGCGGGCCTTTTCTACCTCTGTATTTTTCAAAGGTGACCTTCATTCCCAGAATTTCAGTTATCTGATATAAATTGGAAGGATCCTCCAGTCTGGGAATCTGAATAAGAAATAAGGGCAAAATAACTAGATTACGCATACGGGGAGAAAAGTTGATTCTCTGCGCGCGAACGATTCTTCTCCACTAGAGTGGCAAATGGCCGGCGATTCAGTGGTCAATGTATGAAAATGTGCATTATTAAAATGCATTTATATCTATATGCATATACATATTTTAATCCTTCGTGAATATTGCAAAGTTTATATCTGATTTTTAACCACCAATTAGTATTTTTTTCGCGAAGTTAATTTTTATGAATAAAATAAATAAGAATAATGGAATTTTTTTTAACAACTATCTTTAAATACCTTTTAACTTGGAAGCTAAACAAAATAGTATGCGCATCAAAATCAGTAATTGGCATCTTTTTTTAGGTGCGTTCGTAATTATGTAAATACGTAGCACCTATAGTTGTCGTTCAGGCTGCCCGTCCGTCCGCATATAACAACGCAAAAACTATCCAACCGAATCGTTTGAAATTTTACATATATAATTATTACTTAATTTTGTCGAGTTATTTCAAATTTTATGAAAATCGGATATATAGATCAATTACAGAGACAATCAAAAGATTCCGTTACATTACGGTCAATGGGGTACAAAAGTTTCAAATGCATTTTAATCGTTTGAAATTTAAAATATATAATTATTACATAATTTTTTTAGTCATTTCAAATTTTATGAAAATCGGATGTATAGTTTAATTAGAGGGACAACCAAAAGTATTCCATTACATTACAATCAATATGAAAAAATAGTTTCAAGTATATTTTAATGATGTTAAACTCTTTCGAATATAATAGAATTGACATGAACCTATGAAGTACATATATACTAAAATATACATTCTGTACAATCTGTGATGCAAAGAATATTTATCATAAAATTACAGGGCCACACAAAAGTATTTCACTACATAATGCTATACGGGGAAACATTGTTTGGGGCGTGTTTTAATTATATTAAACTATTTCACATTTTATGAATATGGTATACGTCGCTGAGGTGTAATAAAAGTTACTTCTTGTATATTTACAGGAACACAAAAAAATTTCGACCACTATACTGTATCCGAAGTGTTGTTTACTATAACAGCAAGATCTGAATATTTTTAAAACTTCGTTATCGTACGAACGAACCTCATTTGTTACGCTTTACGTGCAATTTCCAACTTGTTTTTAATTTTTTTTCTGTAAGCAAAATAGAATTTTTTAAAATGGATGTACAATTTTCGATGATTTTCTTTTCTTTTTCCAGGACGTTTATAATAAATTTTAAAGCAAAATTCTTCCTCAGTTTGCAACTTTTAACCTCCCCCTTTACATTCAATGACTTCTGTTTTGTTCTTCACATAGTATTTCAAAATTTCCAGACGTTTAAAATATTTTTTCGCATTCCTTTCTGCCCATGTTTCTTTCGAATGACAATAAAGTATTGTGTCAAAATTTCCTTACCCACTAAACTTAAAACATCTCTTTCCCAGCCATAGTTGTTAATCGTTCATCTCGCCCTCCCCCCGCCAAAAAAAAAAAAAAAAAAAAAAAAGTGTAATAGGTTAAATACAAAAAAATTACTTATTTTAGCTGTGCTATCTTTTTATTTGTGTGTGTGCCAAAATAAATAAATAAATAAGCATTAGTAATACACATTTTTTAAATTATTTTTTTAGCCAAACAAAGCTTAACAAAAGTAGACAAAGTATGAAATATTTTATCAAGATTCTTAATAAATCTTAGGTGTTTTTAGAATACAACATGAATGAAGTGATAAATAAATCCGTTCATTTACATTTTATAAAAAGCGTGAATGAGCGAATTAGCTAAAAAAATTATAATTTTTGTCCATTTCAATTTTAAGATATAACAAGAACGAAAAACAAAATCCAATTCTTTGAATTACTTAAAAACGCATCAAACAAAATGACAATTACGTATATCTGCTATGCATTATTAAGGTAGAATCGCAAGTTCTACTTGCTTTTTGCCACTCTAATGGATGTTGCCACCGACAGGGCCATCGCTAAGACTTTTTATTGAGGGGGGAGCGGACCTAAAATTGCCAAGTCAAATTTCAATATTTGCCAACTCATTTTACAATTTTACCAACTCACCACAATTAGAAAATGTAATATAGCCCCTATTTGTTAAAAGGTTAATAATATTCCCAATTAGTTTTGTAATTTTTGCTAATTCTATCAAAAATTGAAAATATATTATAGTTTTTATTAAAATTTTAAAGAAAATTTGCCAACTAAGTTTGTGAATTTGCCAAGTGTAACAACATTCACGAATGTTTGGGGGGGAGGCTCCCCCCCCATCCCCCCCCCCTTAGCGAGGCCTCTGGCCACCGAGCCTCAAGAGAATCAAAAGGTATTGGGAGAATAACATTGAATGCTTAATCTAGTTATTCCTATATCTATGCACTAAATGCACTCGACGGCGTTCGTAAACTCATCTAAAACTGGTTACACCGAACCTCTACTAACCACACTGATTTCAGTTTATGCACAAAAACTAGCGCGTTTAGTGTGGAGTTTACGAATGCGTCCATGATAAGCAGGGCTGGCAAAAAACCTGTTTTTTTTTTTTTAAACATCCTTTCTTATTACATATACAATGAATATTTATTGATAAAAATGTACATTGTTGATTATAAGTAGTGAAACTTCATTTAAAAAAAATTAATTAAATAATTACAGTGAATTTAAGTAGAAAATTTAAAAAAAATCATATTTACAATTAAACAGTATTTAGCAAACAACCTTATGTTCAAAGAATAAACTGCTCTACAAAGTGAAACATTAATATTCTAAAAATCTTTTGATTACTAATAATACACATTTGGATGTAGTTTAAAAATTCTTTTAAACAGTTATTCAAATAATAAATTTCAAATACTTCTAGGGATTTTGTTTTTTGAGTGAAGATTTGAAGTCAACATTTTTGGTCATTAGATTTAGCAAATAATATGGAAATCATAATAATAATATTGTTATTAATGAAATGCTATAACTAGCACCCAATTTTATATACTCTCTTATTCGACTTCATATTTTGATTTTAATTCTTCAAGATAATCTCACCCCCAATCAAAAAAATTTTCTTTTACAGCTTAAACAAAATCTTAAAGATCAACATGTTATGTTATTAATTGCATTAAATAATGGGCATTTTTTTTAAATTAAAATATTTCATACTAAATATTGAATACTTTTAATCTATTTTACGTTTGATCAATTTACATGTTCGAAACTTTCTTTTAAAGCAATAGATATGTTCACCAATGCATACTAATTTTTAATCTCATACATAAAAATGACTTAAACCCACTATATCTAATGCTAATTGCTGAAATAAAGTGTTAAAAGTAGAAATTATTCATATCCAATAATTTGAATAAACTAATTATACAGAAAAAATAAAAAATGTAATTAAATTTCTTCTAAAAGAACAAACTGTTTTTTTTTTTTGAGGAAAAAAAAACCAATTGGTTTAAACCATACCAACCCTGCTGATAAGTGTGAAACAATTTATTAAATTTACATTCCCCATTACATTTATAGTCAAATAAGACTGGACAATATAGTCATCCATTTCCTGAGGGTCAGTTTTATGGCCATCCCACTAAGTGTAGACCTCTATAAGCACGTTTTTCAAATAATCAGTATTTGAGGTCCTAGCAGAACTTCTGAGAGATATGCTTAAACTACCCTTGAAGCAGCAACAGAGTGATGATGCATATCGGCCATCAAATACTTGTGAGTTTTTGTAATGTTGATGCAAAATGTTAATATTTAATTCGGTCCCTGATGCATTTTTAAAAATTGAAAGTTAAAAAATTTAAATTTAATAATATTAAATTATAAATTTTTAAAAGCTTATGCTATTTTAATTTATGACATTTCAGAAGAGATAAATTTATTACAAGAGAAGACAGATTTACATAAGATGAATAATTTGTTTGTAAATATGGGAAATCAAAAGTAATAGGAAGTAAATTTTTTCTACTAATACAAAGATATATCTATTAGGATTATTCAGAATGCACACGTAAAATTACTTCATGTATAAATATAAATAAACTATCATAATAATTTCAAAATAATATTAAAATACTTAATACTTGTAGTAGAATATAATAGTGCTGAAGCAATAATCAGCACTCATTGTTATCATAACTCATTGTTATTTTAAAAAACAAAACTTTTGTTAATAATATCAATAAAGATTATAATTTAGCTGAAATTTTCATTGTACAGCGGTTTCACAAAAAGAAATTAAGAAAATATACATATATTACTAGAAAACACTCTGATATTAACTTTCCAGATTAACAGCTATCGCATAAGCATAACAAAACATGCGTAAAATTTTCATTTTGTGGATTATTAAATAATCTCTCAAATTATTTCGGTTGTTTTTGAGATTGTATGTTTCTTATTAATTAAAATTAAAGATAAGGAAAATGAATCTTGAAATTTGATAATACAAATGATAGAAATAAATATATAAAATTATTACAATACAGAAAAAAAAAAAAAAAAAATCGCATTGTGTATTTTCACATTTCTGTCACAATGCTCTATTCGGCACAGTTCAAAATTGTTTCCCCTTGTTAATTATATGATGAATTAAAACTTACCAGAGATTTCTGCCGTTTAATTCCCAAGAAAACGAAAATTTGTTTGTTTGTTTGGAGGGGGGGTTTTTTGAGACTTATAGCGGCTGAG